>CM037092.1:2070311-2740522 GCA_020916435.1 Oxytropis ochrocephala | reverse complement strand
GTTGGACGGATGAACACTCATGATGAGGACACTCGCCAATTTTTCAAGCACTCTTCAGTTAGAGTGCTTCTTTGCCCACGATCAGGTGGAAAAGGACATAGCTGGCTCAAAACGCAGGTCAGTTAAGTTTATTTTTCATGATTTCGTTCCAGTAATATTGATGTTCAGCTGTATAGTAAAATTTTTACTCTGTGGAGTATATTGTTGTATTTAAACATAGAGATAATTTTTTACCTTATGCTGATTTATTAGGAAGCTGGAACAATCTATACCCATCATCAGAAGACAGTGATTGTGGATGGTGATGCAGGTCAGAATAAAAGAAAAATTGTAGCTTTCATTGGAGGTCTTGACTTATGTGTGGGTAGATATGATACCCCAACACATTCTATCTTTAGGACTTTGCAAACAACACACAAAGATGACTTTCATAATCCTAACTTTAAAGTTAGTTTTCAACCCTTTTTTTATTTTCATGCTTTGAGAATGCATCAACAACTTCAAAATTCATAACCATATATTATATGCTTCCCTTTATGTTGTTAAAATTATAGGGATCTGTTACTGGTTGTCCAAGAGAACCATGGCATGATTTGCACTCCAAAGTTGATGGTCCAGCTGCATATGACATCCTCACCAATTTTGAGGAGCGTTGGTTAAGAGCATTAAAAATGACTAATACACTTCAAAAGATGAAAACTTCACACGATAATTCGTTACTGAAAATCGAAAGAATCCGTGACATTGTTGGTATTGATGAAGTTGCTTGCAAAGATGAGGGTAACCCGGAGAATTGGCATGTGCAGGTATCATTCATTGAATTCTCCCTCCCTTTGAGAAACTCCTTCAATACTATGAAGCACCAATACAAATACGAACACCGGACACGACACATAGACACAGGTTTTAATTTGGAAAATGAAAATAATTCACGTGTCGTGTTCGACCACGATAGGCATCGAATATCAATGTAGATGTTTCTGACTGTTTACTGCATTCTTCTAATTGAAGGTCTTCCGTTCTATTGATTCCAATTCTGTGAAAGGATTTCCAAAGGACCCAAAGGATGCTATTAAAAAGGTGAAGTGACTTGATTCTCCTCAGAACATTTAGCTTTTTTTGTTACTGTGAAGAAGTGTGAAAGAAATAGCTAACTATGTTTACTTCATTGAACAGAACCTGGTTTGTGGAAAGAATGTAATCATAGACATGAGCATACATTCTGCATATGTCAAGGCAATCCGAGCTGCACAAAAGTTCATCTATATTGAGAATCAATACTTTCTTGGCTCATCATATAATTGGGATTCTTTCAAAGACCTTGGTGCAAACAACTTGATTCCAATGGAAATTGCGCTAAAAATAGCCGAAAAAATCAAACGAAATGAGAGATTCTCAGTGTATATTGTCATTCCTATGTGGCCTGAAGGTGTACCCTCAAGTACAGCTACTCAGCGGATTCTCTTTTGGCAGGTAGGCTTCCTTAACCACTTGAGCAACATAACATTATTATGGGATTAGTCATGCATTTGTTTCACTTCTACATGTTGATTTTGGCAGTTCAAAACAATGCAAATGATGTATGAGACGATTTACAATGCATTAGAGGAATCTGGGCTTGAAAATAAGTATGAACCACAGGATTACCTGAATTTCTTTTGCCTTGGAAATCGCGAGCTCTCTGATAATGAAAATGTTTCAAATTCTGTTAATCCAACTGGACAAAACACTCCTCAGGTATTTTCTGTTACACTCTTGAGTAAACTCAAATGTTTTTCTCCTACCTCCTGAATCAAGCAAGATTATCATTCATGGCTGCACATTACCTAGGTACTCACTCAGAAGAACCGAAGATTTATGATCTATGTTCATTCAAAAGGAATGATAGTGGATGATGAATATGTGCTAATGGGTTCTGCCAACATAAACCAGCGATCCATGGAAGGCACTAGAGACACAGAAATTGCAATGGGAGCATATCAGCCTAATCATACTTGGGCAAACAAGCAATCTAAACCTCATGGGCAGGCAAGATTTATAAGCTAGATAACCGCTAATTTTATCAAACGCTTTACATTCAACCTCGCTTTAGCTTATCCGTTATCTCCGCTCATTTGCTATAAACTAGCTTATCCGCTATCTTATTCGTTATCTACTATTTTTTACCAAACTAAACCTAAAACAGTTGTTTTCATAGTTATCTTTGACAATTGTGTTTGTTCAGGTATATGGTTATAGAATGTCACTATGGAGTGAGCACATAGGAGGTATGGAAGAATGTTTTGAGCAACCAGAGAGTCTTGAATGTGTGAGAAGGATAAGGTCATTGAGTGAGTGTAACTGGAAACAATATGTAGCTGATGAGGTTACTGAAATGAAAAGTCATTTACTAAAATACCCTCTTGAGGTTGATTCAAAGGGTAAAGTGAAGCCTCTTTTTGGCTGTGAGACATTCCCAGATGTTGGTGGAAACATAAAGGGTACTCAAAGAAAATTTCACCATCTGATCAACACTTTCATTCAACAGTTAATTAGTTCAATCCATAGTTATTCAACAGTTAATTAGTTATTAATCTGTTATAGCTTCGTTAAGTTGTTATAGTTTCTGCTGTTAAGTTCTGTTAAGGTCATTTCATGTTGTTAGAACTCAGAACTTGATAGTTATTAGGTTATTCACCTTACCTTTTCTGAGCTCTAAATAAGCTCAATTTAGTGATTTCTTGAATCATGAAATTTATTCTTTAATACTCTTCACTATTATATGTTTTTGAAGTTTTTTAAAAGACTAATTGTGAGCACAGAAAAAGATATGATTATGACTTCAAAGTAACTACATCTGCAAAATAAAAAATTTGAACTGACAACACTCGATGATGAAGAAAACATTTGCCTTCCCTTCCAAAACTAATGCAAACAAGACTACCCTTCATTCTATGTTGCAAAGGTTACTTCCATTTATTGCTC
Source organism: Oxytropis ochrocephala (assembly GCA_020916435.1). Taxonomy (NCBI): domain Eukaryota; kingdom Viridiplantae; phylum Streptophyta; class Magnoliopsida; order Fabales; family Fabaceae; genus Oxytropis; species Oxytropis ochrocephala. Next base: position 2,737,558 of record CM037092.1, on the reverse strand, counting down.
ATTGCATATATGCTAAAAATCAGTGACCATTGGCAATCACACCATTGACTGCAGGATTCAAACTGCTTTCTTCAGTTTTCTTTGCGTAGAATCTACGATACTTGGTATCGACTTCGGTGAGATAGAATGTTCCTGGAGATAAATGTTCAATGTCCTTGCTTGTTACAAAATCCTTGCCACCATACCTATGTTCCATTAGCTTCAAGGTTTCAATAAACTTCTCTGGAGGAAACTGCATTTGAATAAACATGTAACCATCAAAAGACCATACAATTTTACAGCCCAACAACATAGTACTCTGTTCCAGTATTTTAATAGACATTGCAACAATAATTCTGTCAAGCTAAACAGAATGGATTAATACCTCATGTCTTGACTTCAATTTTCCAGCAACATCCATTACTTTGACAATGTTCGCCAAGCTAAACGGATTTTGAGTAGCCCGCAATTGCAAAGAAAACATTGTGGAAGTTAAGCCACTTCCGTATGAGAATAATATCACCCTCTTACCTTCCTGAAAATTGTAAATATTTATTAGAAATCAGAAAACATTGTCTCGGGGACGCTAAATGTGTCATAGATAGTAGCCAGAAATTCACCAATGTGGTATGCTTGTTGTGAATAAGGGATACAAATGCCGCATAGAGAGACGCGGTGTACATGTTTCCAACTTGCTTTGGTATCAAAGTAGTTGGTTGTACCTTCTCATCATATAGAGGCTTTGCAACTTGCTGAGAAGCCTTTCAAAATCAATAATATTGCATATGGTCAGCAAAAAAGTTTCTATACTGTCCATTTTTAAAAATTTCTAAAAGAAACAGAAGATTATTTTTGCTTATATAGGCTCTCATACCTTTTCGAGATCACGGCTTTGGTAGCTCTCATCATCAGATAAAGTTGTAAAAGGTGCCAGCTTTTCTTTGGCAACCTCATCCAAAGCGCTGCAATCACAATCAACTTTTAAACACAGATGCATTAACTGAATAAAAATTAAACAAGTTTTCCAGAGAATGGAAAAACGATGATAACCTGGGATTCCTCAAGAAGTCACTGAAGAGTAAGCGAGCGAAACTTTTTTGCACAAGCTGCAGAAAGAAAGAAGTATTAGTGTAGAAACAGACATGCTAAAACAGAAATCTACATATCAACTAAGGTAGATACATACATCAATAAGATACAAAAATGCAGAGCATATAAGGGGAGCATTATTAGGTGTCTTAGGTAGTTTGTACATTAGATACTAAATTCTTAAAGTCTAACTACCTTGTTATAAGGAGAGTGAAATACATAGTACTCGGCATCAGAAAGAGCAAATGGTTTTCCCTCCAGTTTCTCATACCTGTAAAAGTAAATATAGTTAGGTACTAAATATAATAAATCAAGTTCTCAAGAAATTATAGAGACTTACTTGTGACAGAAATGTTTATAACAAGAATCAAGAGCCTTGAGGTAACAAGTTTGTGAAAGCTTTCCATCAACAACCTACAACACAAAAGTAAGTGGTTAATGAGTAGAAGTATTAAACAGACATGAACAGCAATGTTAATCCTTCATAGCATCTTAAAACCAAAATAAGGTTTCATGGATGATTTGATAAACAAATGGGAAATGCAGTTGGAGGATATTATTCAAATCATATGATCCCAAACTCAAATGCTCTGACAGCGACGAAAAAGCTTACCGGATATTCACTAGCAAGATCAGGTTTGTAAAATCATAAACATGAGCCATATGGCTTCCCCTCAATTTGCTTTCAAAAGAAATGGGAGCATCAGGACCAATTAGCATGGCAATAGCAGCAGCTCCTCCGGTAGGTCGAGCAGGTCCTTCAGCATAGACCTGAGAAAGGAAACAACGATTAAGCATGCTTGGCAATTAACCTCCCCAACATTAAGACAAAACCTAGGACATGTCTTTTTTGAGTTCACAACTTGTAGTATTCTTATAATCGCGTATAAGAAAGACAGCGGAAACCATATTTTTTTCCTAGATTTCTGTTTGTTTCCATATTTCTGGAAAGAGCAGTTCTAAGATTTCTAGATTTCTAATACTTGTAGTATTCTTAGAATCGCGTATAAGAAAGACAATGTGCATGATTAGAAAATAATCTTACCGCACTGTCAGTGCAGACGACAAGTCCATAGCGTCCATCCCATGAATTGCTCTCCACCCAATTGACACAATTGAACAAAGCAGCAGTTCCTCCGTAGCATGCATTAGTTGAATCAACACCTTCAATGTCAGTGTTTCCATATTTCTGTTTGTTTCATCCAAATAAATGAACATTGTATTAGAAATCTAGGAAATAAACTATTTGATCAAGGAAATAACAAGACAACAGAACCAATCCACATCTAATTATAAACATTACACATATCCTATAATATATCAGTGTGAAACATTACTTAATGACTTTACATGAAGATGGTCAGTGGTCAATACTACTCTGGTTATAGAATCAGGATAAAAGAGTCATGATCACAACTAGCTATATGCTATTTTTGAACGAAGAGTCATGATCATAGCTAACTATAAGCTATTTTTTTAACGAATCGAAGCTACAAGGGCTGAAAGCTAGCTATATATGATATACTACATAAGATTAAATACTTTAAACTAAGGTTTAATCACCAAGCAAATAAGTACTTAGAGATTGACATTATTTAAACAACAATCAGATAATAAGTAAGCGAGTCAAATCAGATTGACATTTATACACTGAAAACATAATACCTCAAATATTTGCATCAAGAAAGTCTTGATAGATTTGCTTTTGTCTATGACAGTCTCACTACCTACTTCAAGACGACCAATTTGTTTAGGATCAATCTCATACTTGTCAAGAAGGGAAGAAACCACAGTCAAACTGCAGAAGAGACAATTCAAAAGATGAGATTAGTTTAAGATAGAACAAAATCAGATCTAATAATGAAAATGAAAGTAGAAACCTCATTGAAATGACATCTTCCATTTCACTACAGAAAGACATGCAATCTTGTCCAAGTCCAATTGTATATTTGCCTTTGCTAGCACCATCATGAACCTCCAATGCTTCCTGCATGCAACCATATATCTCAAGAAAATGAATACTTTAATCTAATCAAAGTGTCATTATTAGGATTGCATGACTAGAAAAATTGATTTAATAAAATGAAGAAAGAAAGAGAATTAGTAACCTGTTGAACGCAAGTAGGAGGGAAGTAAATGTCAATAGCGAGAATTCCTACATTCTTTGCCATTTTTGTTGATTTGTAGGATCTAAATAAATCAAAGGGAACTGAACTATTGCTCAAAGAGAGAAAAGCGAGAGAGTAGCAATTACAACAAGTGGTGTCAGATTTAATTTAAGTGTTGTGTTGGGAAGAATAATAGTTTAGGAGGTGTATTTATAAATAACAATAATAATTATTATAATTATTAATTAAATAACAACATGGAGAAAAACAAACAGCAACAGCAAGTCAATAGTAGGAAAGACTTTGATGTGGACATGTGGTGTGGTGCTTCCTCTATTTCTTTCATTCATACAAAAAATGAAAAAAAATACAGAGCACGCTCTTTTATCCCTTTATTAACCCTCGTTTTTCCCTTTATTCACCATTACTTGCCATTCTGCATGACACTACCCCACACAAGGAGCATCCACGTGCTACCCAGTTTGCTCTTGTTATTAACTGACCAGCTTCCAACCACTTTTGCTCTTCTTCTTTCTCATTTTCGTGAAGGGGCGTTTGGATGTATTTATTTGAATTTATCTCTTGATATAAGTAGTTGGGAAACTGTTTAGAATAGTTTATGGGAACAGCTTATAACACATGTTTATAAGTTGTTTTAGCTAATTTCTATATGTTTATGAAAATAACTTATGACTTGTAGAAAAATAGTTTAATATTATTTTATTTTTTATTATATAAACAGCTTATTTATAAACACTTATATGATAAGCGTTTATACCATAAACACTTAATTAAATTGTTTATCCAAAAAGATCCTAAGCCTCCAAAATTACTCCTTAATAATATAGTAATCATCAGTTTATATTTTCACAATCTATTCAATTAAAGTTTAATTAAACATATACCAAAAAAAGTTTAATATAAACATATCCACCAAAAAAAACTTTAATATAAACATTGTGCCAAAAAATAATATATTTTTTAAAGAAAAAAAACTTAGGGTATATTTGATTCGCAAATAGGTAAGTATTAGACAATACGGTCACGGCTTACATCACTAAGCCAAGTGCTTAGTGATGGTCACTTAATTAATATGAGTCATTGGATGCTCAATATTTTTATTAAAATGCATCTAATGGTTATTATTTACGGAGGGTATTTTGGTACTCTTCAATATTATGACTAATAATTATATAATTATTAATAACAACAACCAATTAATATATTTCCTATTTTTAAGGCACCACATTAATATCATGTTTAATGTTCCTATTAAATCTCCTTTCTTTTTCTTTCTTTCTTTCTCTCCCCTAAATTCTGAACGTTCTTATTCCCCTCTCCTTCAATATCAATTCTGAATGTTCTTCTTCCTCTCTTCAATTCCGTTTTTTTTCATGTTATTTCTCATTCCATTCAATCCTCACGTTTCAACCATCAAGTTTCAATCATATAAATCCTTCCCAAATATTTGATACGATTGACATCTCCTTCAAATATTGACAACCTTCAAGTTTCTTACTAATTCCTATTATTTCTTCTTCTTCCTTTTTAAGTCACATTTTAATTGTCTTAATTACGGTTTCTATTATTTCTTTTTCTTCTTCCTTTTTTTTCTCAACTTATGTGTTACTATTATTTCTTCTTCCAGCATTGCGTTCGTTTCTTTCCTAACTTCTGCGTTCGTTGTTTTATTTCCGTTCGTTTCTTCCCCAGCCTCTGCCCATTATATGCATAACTGTGGTTAGTGTCTACTAACCATTGTTATGCACATGTGTGGTTAGTGACATCTAACCACTGGCATCTAACCACATTTATGCATAATTGTGGTTAGCGTCCACTAACCATTGTTATGCACATGTGTGGTTAGTGACATCTAACAATTGGCAACTAACCATATTTACGCATATATGTGGTTAGTGCCCACTAACCATTGGCTATGCACATGTGTGGTTAGGGATATCTAACCATTGGCATCTAACCACATTTATGTATATTTGTGGTTAGTGGCCACTAATCGTTATCTAACCATTGTGGTACAAATCAGTAGTTAATGAACGGTTTTTTTTTGTGAAAAAAACACCCAATTTTTTTTTGATAAAAGATGAAATGAGAAGTGCTTAAGTAGGAACGAAAGAGAGATGAATTCGTTTCAGTGGTGAATTTGTTTCAGAAAATTGAATTCCATGATTAAAAATATTTTGGCAGTTTTTAATTTGAAAAAAAAAAACTGAATTCCATGATTTTAGGCATTTAATATGTCGAACGATGAATGCATGATTTTAGGAATTTATATTGAATGAGTTACTGGAGTGTTTATTTTTTATCAATTCCATTAAAATTGCCTAATTAATAGGAACCGTATTAAAAGATAATTGTAACATATTGGTTTTTAATTAATTACTAATTTACTTATATAACCTTTTAGTGATTGTCGCTAAAGGTATGTTTTAGTGATGTAAACCACTCTCGACATGAGAGAGGGAGAGGGAGTATAGTATATTTTTTAAAGAAAAAAACTTAGGATCTGTTTGATTCGCAAACAAGTAAGTATTAGACAGTAAAGTATTGGACAATATGTTGTCCAGTACATTGTTTGGTGAAGAGAGAAGGAATATATATACTATAATTCTTTTTATACTGTTTATAATAAAACATATATTATAAAGAAGATATATATAAGAATGAGATAGGAGAGAGACCAAAGAATGAGAGAGAGGTATATATGAGTAGATATATAGAAGAGATAGGAGAATAAGACATGAGAGAGAGAGAGAGGGAGAGGGAGAGTGACGAATAGCAGGGAGAGAGATGAGAGATTGGAGAGAAAAAATTATTTAGTATGGAATAAATATAGTATTTTTGTAATTTTGGGATGAAAAGTAAATTGTACTGTGTGGTTTTGTGTGGCAAAAATTTAGGGTTTTGTCCATCCTCTTCCCAATCCTACTTGCCCAATACTATGAAACAGCTTTTTCAAGTCAAGCGGTACAACTCCAATTCAATCCCATGTTTTTTAGCAAATCTAACACACCATTAGTATCATAATCTCCTAGAATTTAGCCTTCCTTTTTGCTTTCATTTTCTTGTTTATTTTTATCAAGCTTTTATTTTCTTGTTTATTTTTCTTTTGTAAACAAAAATAATAATCTTGTATGTATATTTAATTTTTTTAAATGATCCTAAGTGAATATCGACTTTAATAACAACGTGTAGGCTAGGTTGCATGTCCCATTGATGAATAGGAGATTGTTTGAGTATCTAGTGTGAGTAAAAAGTTTCATATTCGATGGAAATAGAGATTTTGAACAATATATAAGTGAAGTGACCTAGGCAAAATTTTTTACTGGGGATTAAGAGATGCAGTTTGGATTCAAATTTTTTTTTCTCTACAGCAAGTTTGATTCAAGTGTCTAAACAGTCATTTTCCTTCTTTTGCTTTTTACAATAATCCTTTTTTTTTTTTGACAAGGCGCCATTTTCCTTCTTAATCTCAACATATATACTATTCACTCGCTACTAAAATACTAATTTTATCTTTTTCCCAACTAAACAATCGGAGGATATTAAGTAATTTCACATTTTCACTCTCTTCTTCTCTTTCTTCCTCTAATTTTCTCATTTCTCCATTTTTTACAATATACATTCTTAAATTTCATCTACATGCCTCATTCATCTTTCTTCTTTACTATTTTAAAATTTTTCAAATTTTAACAAATTTTTAATATCTATTTTTTTACGCAGAGTAATATTTGAAATAATTAAATTTGTTGACTTTAAAATTGTATTGATTTTCTTGAGATAATGTTCGAACCAATTAAATTTGTTAAAATTTTCACGAAGTAATGTCTGGACTAATTAAATTTATCTGAGTTCATATATAAAAATAAAACGCCAGCAGCTGTGCGTAGCATGAATATATTACTCCCTTTGTTCCTAATCTTTGGTACTTTTGGCTTGTTACAGACAAATTAAGGTACTATTAATTTTTGTTAGTTAAGTGCCAAAATATCTCTTTTATAGTTGTCTTGGGATAATTGAAATCAAAATAAAGGGTATTGAAACAATTAATATATGTTCTGGAACTCTAAAAACTCAAAAATATAAGGGTAAAGTATAGTGAATTGTACATTGGTTTTCTAAAACTACTATTGTTTTGGAACAAAAACAAAAAGACTAAAGTACCAAAGATTAGGAACGGAGGGAGTATTATCCTCTGCGCACAACTGCAGAGACTAATTCCTCAAGCCTAGTAGGATGACAATGAGCGGCAAAACTCTCCTTCAAAAAATTTAACACTGCTTCATATCTAAAGTTAGATCCGATCTAAAACCTTAATTAAAGTGGAAGAGACTTATACAATGTTTGGTTCAAGGGAAAGAAAGGGGATAGAAAGAAAGATAGAGGAATATTCTTTTTTCCAATGTTTGGTTTGCTTTTTAAAAAGAAAGGAAAGAAAGCTTTTGGGTGGGACCCACACAAAAAGGGCATCATGAAAAAAAACCACTTTTATATGATTTGACCAAAAAACCCTTGCACAATTTTACTACTATCACATTTTATTTAATTATTAAAGACATTAAAGTCTTTTTACAAAGAGACTTCTCTCTTTCCTCCCACTTTCAAACAACTAAAATAATCCTCTCACTTTCTTTTCTTCAATATTCACTCCTTCAACTTTTTTTCCTTCCACTTTCTTTTATCATCCAAACACAACATTATAGTCTCATTCAAGTGCTCTTTTGCAGTAATCTTTACATTTAAATCCGGAGGTAGTCTCCCAAGTGGGACCTACCTCCTTTCCTCCTCCTCCCTCCCTCCCATTTTGGCGCCAAATCACCCCTCCCCACCTTTTTTTTCCTTCTCTTAACTCTATCTCCCCTTCTCTTTTTTTTCCCTTTTTTTCTTCATATTTTAAAATCAAACATTAATTTTGTAACAAATTATATAAAGTGTAACGCTATGTAGAGTATTTTTGGGTATTTTAGTGTCTGAAAAAATTTGCTCCTTAGTAACCAATTTTATTTAAAAACAGTTGATTTCATAACAAAATATAAAATTAATTTTGTGTTAAAATATGTAAAAGTGTTACGCTAATTAAGTAGTGTTTTTTGGGGTGACTTAAGATTTAGAAATGAATTTAGATTGTACAAATATACGAAGTTCGTTTTTTTTTTTTTTGAAAAGAGGGCCGAAGCCCGAAAGGAAACTACAACGGAAGTTCATTTTTAAGTAATTGGTTTGGTCAAATCAAAAATAATTTCTGTTAAAAAAGCGTAAAGTCTGACATTAGGTAGCGTGTTTACGTATTACTTTAGCTTTCGAGTAAAAATTATAACTATTCAAATATGTAAACTTTGTTCATCAATACCGGTTTCTTTGGAAAAAATAGTTCCCATCTACGAAATACGTAAAGTGCGATTTTGTGTGGTGTGTTTTGAGTTACTTTAACATATTTGATAAAATGTGTCTATTCTATGATAATATTGTTTAATATGGGCTAACTATTTACCCTAACTTTAACACAAATTATTTTTTTGTTAGACAATTTAGTGTCCATTGTCCTTAACTTTGACTTCAATTAATATTAATCTAATCTTCCTCTTATAATTCTTTCGTAGAACCTAAAGTTTTGGCCTCGTGCATCGTATGGGTCAGGACGCTAGTTGAATAGAATAGAATAGAATATTACTTTTGCAGCCTCGCGCTTCGCGTTGCCAGTAACAACAGACCCTCATTACTCCTCGCCCTCCTCGCGCATATATAGATTTTGCTTTTTGGACTGAGATCATTAAATTAAATGATTATTAATTCCCCCTCACCCTCCTCGCTGCGCACGAGACATTATATGCCTTTGTTTATTTTGTCAAATAGTAGTAGCAGTAGTGTGGCTTGTTTATATATACTTCCAATCTGTTTGTAGTATTTGGTTTTTTTAGCTTTTTATTTTTGTTTTAAAATAGTGGTACGTTTAAAAATTCACCAAAAATTTTAAATCTATCATTTATGTTTGTTGAGATTTTTAGAGTCCCAAAGTAAACATTAATTGTCTCGAGACTCTTTTATTTAGATGTCAATTATCCCAACACAACTATAAAGAGGATATTTTAGTACTTAATTAACATGAATTAATGGTACCTTATTTTGTGTGTAATAAGCTAAAAACACCAAAGGTTGACAACGGATGGAGTATTTTTTTGCCAACACTAGACCATTGCGTGTGTGATGCGCGATAAAAAAGTTGTGGAATATTCACCTAAAGTTATTCTTTTTTCAGAAATTTGTATGATACTTAGCAAAAGATAATTGTAGTTTTGGTAATTTAAGAAATTGTATATAACATGATTAACCAACAAAAGACTATAGGAGGAGCAATGTCGGAGGGAACTATGGTACGTGATGGATACATTAAATTCTCGTAATTGAGAACAATGAGAACATGAATAATATTCAAAACTATGTTAGGTGTATAAAAAATAAGGCCTTTTTTTCTCGCCCCCTCATTATCAATCCCACCCCCATAATACCATAAAACCCAAAAATACCCCTGTCTTTTAAAAAAAAATTTTTTAATTACCTCTAAAAAGGTAATTAGGTTCAAAAATTAAAAATTTCGGAATTACCTCTAAAAAAGGTAATTCCGGTTCAAAAAATTAAAGATTTTCGGAATTACCTCAGAAATGAGGTAATTCCGAAAATTACAATTTTTTTCAATTATTAATATTTTTTATTTACATTATTTTTTTTAATAGTGGCGAGTAGACGACCCAGACGGTGTAAGCGCGGCGAGTCTTCCGAGCGGCAAGACTGCGGTAAACGACGACATCTTTGAGGCCAAGCGATGCGCGATACTCCTTCTCCTGGACACTCTACTGAGGCTCAGAGTATGTCATGACATTCTTGCTCACGGTTAGTAGGCATCGTATATATGTCCAAAAATAGTCAAAACTACTCTAAAAATATAAAAACACCACTAAAAATCTAACAAAACCAAAATAAGGCTATACAAATTTTTTTAGATTTTTGGAGACTATGAAAAATTAAAAAAATCTTAAAAATAGTAAACGATGTAATTTGGGATTTTGAGGTAGTAGTCCCGTAAGAAGTCCCTTCTAGGGAGTCTTGATTCTTGATTTTTTCGCTTCTAATGGTTGTGGTTTCATTACGATCGTAGTATGTTGTCCAAAACCGATTTTTAGCCTAAATTATTCGTTCAAATAAAAATATTAATAATTCGAAAAAATTAATAATTGGAAAAAAAATTAATTTTTGAATTACCTCGAAAAATAGGTAATTCCGTTCATTAATGTGAACCTAATTTACCTCATTTCTGAGGTAATTCAAAATCTTTCAGAATTACAGGTAAATCAAAAATTCCTTTATTTTTTTAAACCGAATTACCTTTTTAGAGGTAATTCAAAATTTTTAATTTTTTTAAAAAACAGGGTAAAAATGGAAAGAAATGGATTTATGGGGGTGAGATAGAGAAGGAGGGGGGTGCGAAAAAAAAGCCAAAAAATAATGGGAAAAATATTAAAGAGCAATGTCATAGAACAAATTAAACCTAAATACATGTAGATGAAACCTTGTAAAATAATGTGTTTTTCCATTTGTCTTTTGATTTCTAACTAGCTCCATTTGACATCTACATATACTAGAATCAGTTAACACTATAACAAAGTAAAAGAATAATAATAATTCAAAAGACTACAAAAATATATAATTGTTATTTGTTTTACTTTTATATAAAATACAATTGTATATATTAAATAACAATTATACTTTAAAAAGTTGTTTCACATATATTAAGGAGAGTGAGTACTCCCCCACTTCTCGTCCCATAACTTTAAACTTGCCTCTGTCCCTGTCCCTTCCCCCAATCTCTGTCATTTGGAGTTTTACTTTTATGTCATTGTACCAACGGGGGCGTGATTCTTATCCGCATCCCACAAATTTTTCTTTCTCCTTGCTCCCAATTCCCATCATGAGAAATTCTCCTCCCCCACTCCTATCCTCCAAAGGTATGGTAGGTCCCGTCCCCCAAATTGTTCTCCGCCCCTAGCTAGTTGGGTTTGTCCAATGGGCCGAGTGTTGGATAGAGTTGAATGGGCCGAGTCCTATTGTTGCGTAGGTTCCTAGACTTAATATGCAAGTACACTAGGCTTTTAGAAAGGACCATGCTTCGTACAACCCCCCTCTACTCTAGACACCCCATACCACCCTTTATTCCCAAAATACCCCTGAATTTAAAACATTTTTTTTGAAGATTAAGTACGGTTCGGCCATGCGTGCGCTGAACCTGGTAAGTGTGGTTCGACCATGCGTGCGTCGAACCGGTTCGCACTTGGCAGGGTCGAACCTCTCTGATTGTTGCTAGATGCCGAGTTGTTTAGTTTTAACTAATTTTTAACGATTCGATTTATTATTTGCTAACACTAGTATGGCTAACACTAGTTATTTAATTTTAACTGATTTTTAACGATTTGATTTATTTTTTACTAACACTAGTATATATGACTAACACTACTTGTTTAATTTTAACTGATTTTTAACAATTCGATTTATTCATTGCACGAATTGTTCTTTTAGACTTTTTCGGTTTGTATGATTTGTTGCACTTATCTATAATAGGTGTGATCGAACGTGAGCCGTTGATTTAAAACAATCGAAACCGTTAAAACTATAACTATTGGGGAGAATTCAAAAATTTAGCTGTTGACTGGACGGTGGAGAGGGTTCGGCACACGACAGATCAATTTGGATCGGCACAAGCTTGGTCGAACCTATTCAAAACATAATTTGGGGTGTCTGAGTAAATTTTGACTGGTTCGGCGCAGCGGGATTCGATCAAGCGTGCGACGAACCGTACTTAATGTTTTAAAAAAATAAAAACCAATTTTCAGTAAGGGCTTTTGGTCTTTTCACACCAAAAAGGGGTGTCTAGTGAGTAGAGGGAGAGTTGTACGAAGCTTGAGCCTTTGGAAAACATATGTAATGGCCTTATGACACACCGTTCATGTATGATTTTTTTTACAGAATTCGTGTATGAAGAAGTTATTAATATTTTTATTATACATTTTTTTTGTCTACTTAGATAAAATGGAAAATAAACACCACACACACTACCACTCCTCCCACCCGAGTTTGAACCCTAACGGACGTTCAGATCATTTGAAATCGTCAAGACAACCAACAATGAGAGAGACTTATATTTTATTATATACGGCAAAGCATCACGTTGTATATTTTATTATATACGACGTGATTAGTGTGTTGTGTCTCGAATTAGTCCATTAATAATTAATAATTAGTTGATAAACCACAGTTGTTAGCTGATGTAATCACAACTAGCTTCTAAGAAGGTGGCATATAGAGTAGTCATTTTTTCTCTATAAATATGCAATTGTACATTCCAATTGAAACACCCAATCAATCAAACAACTCTTTGATGTTGTTAAGGAATTCATAGCAAAAGATGAAGTTTCTTAATGTAATTAACTGATTTGTGATAATAAGCTACTCATGTGCAAGAAGGTGTATACTAAGATCAAAATATGCATCCACTCTAAATTAAAATAATAATATAAAAGAAAATTCTTCCATTGTTTCAATCAAGCAAGAAAATTCCATTTTTTTCTCTATAAAAGAAAATTCAGTCAAGCAAAAAGACAGTATTGTATTCCAATTGTTTTTATTGAGGAACAACTTGATAAAATCTAAATATAGAACTAATTTGCCCAATGACCCGCACCATTTGATGAACATCATCAAACTGAGAAAAATCAAATAGTATATTTAATTATACTAGTTAAAATATCCATTAATCTGCATCTGCAGCAAGTCTCTCCTCAATATTTGGACTCCCATATATCTGCACAAAATTAACAAAAAGCAAGCAACATTAGATATTTGGAATCTCAGAATGACTAACAAGTAACAACTACACATAGATAGATATTACGCACACCAATATATAACAGGATAACCAAAAAAAAAACTATGCAGAGATATATATATATACCTTCCAAGCATCATAACAGTGGCTTGAGGATTAGTTCCTGGAGAATAATTAAAGGTAGAACCATCGATAACACGTAATGCGTCCACGCCAAGGACCTTATAATCGCGATCGACGACCCTGCCAACTTGGCATCCACCGTGATAATGCCAAATGGTCATCACAGTGTCTTTGCAGAATTGCTCTAGTGAAGTTGAAGCATTAGTATGTTTTGGCAATAAATTCACAGGGGAATTTGCTGTCATGTTAAGTAACACAGAAACTGGCATGTTGTCATATTTAAATGGAGAGAAAGACTTAGATTCAATTATTTTCTCAATGGTGTTAATGCCTTGTACACATATCTCTAAGTCTCTAGGGTCTTGAAAGTAGTTAAAAGTCACCAATGGGTTCTCACTTGGATCAGTGCTTCTAAGCTCTAAATGACCCCTTGAAAATGGACCCATGATTTTCTCCAAAATGAACCCTCCTTGAAATGCTGCCTGATCAAGGCCTTCCATCATGTCTATTGCTTTTGCTAAGGCTTCTGGTGTCCTTTCTTTTGGAGGTACCTTTGAGAATTGACCAATCTGCATTTGAAATTTGCAACCAAATCAAAATAAAAATCACTTTCTAGGTTCATTGAATAACGATATATGACAAGATACATCAATTATTCAATAAACTTAAAAAAATACATTTTTTTTTTCTTATAAATAAGACCGGAGAGATTAGAAGACTATGAGGTTGTTGCCTAAAGTCGTAGACGGTTTTTAAAACCTTGGCTACAAAGTTAAGAGTTTTGTAAATGTAGTAGGTACCTTTGGGGAAAACATTCCGTAGTCTCTTCTAGAGCTTCCACCTGAAAAATTTTCGCCGCTAGCAGCTTCAATATAACTGCCAAAGTTGGTGATGCCGACGACCTGAATGAGGGAGACCTCTACAGGGAGAGGAGATGGGATAAAAATGGCATTCATAGGATTATCTGCCATTCCCTGTCCTACCAAGGGATGGTCCAATACTACACTTATATTGTGTTCATGAAGGTGATTAGCTGCTCCAATCCCACTCAACATCAAAAGTTGGGGGCTACCCAATGCACCCGCCGACACAATGATCTCGTTTCCATGCCCATGTTTCAAGTATGCCCTGTGTTCTACACCTTGTGCATCCTTGAATACCACTCCATGCGCCACTGGCCTTGATCTTGATGATCTCGCTGTTCAATAAATAAATCAGTTATTCAATGAACTTATTAAAAAAATTGAATGATGGAGAATTAACCAAGCGTAACGAACGAAGAACCTTTTTTTGTTTTAAACAAGATCTTGTGGACGGTGGCATGCAAAAGAAGAGTGATTCGATTGGGATTAGCGTATTGCAGAAGATCAGCGGCAGTGTGTCTGTGACCATGTTGGTCAAAGATGGTGCCACCAACTTTAGTACCATAGATATGATCGTAAGTGAAGCCGTTGTAAGGCAACACCCCTACCTCTACCAAACCGTTCCTAACTGCTGATTGCCACCGGCGCATAGGGGGTCTGAAAGCCACCACTTGCTCCACCCATTGGTATGACTCATTCACTAACCTTCCGTCCCAACCAGCTTGCCTAGCAACATATACAGGTAAACATATGATCATGATTGATGTATGTGACTATATATATAAAAAAACATCAACTGATGTACGTACGTACCTTACGTAGAGGGGGCTTGCACGAGTGTAGAAGCCAGCGTTCAAGCAGCTTCCGCCACCTAGAACGCGAGCTCTTGAGTTGATAACGCCATCTTGAGAGATGAATCGCTGAGCTGGAGAGGAGGGTGACGTGTCAGATAGCGCCGCACCGAAGGCACTTAAATTGGTTATGTTGGGATTCCCATAAGGAGAACCACCACGTTCAAGCACCAAAACGCTGTAGTTTTGGGACAGTGTTGCAGCCAAAGGACACCCCGCTGTGCCGCCACCAATAATAATGTAGTCGTAGTACGATTTCCTTCCAGCTGATGTTGCATTCTGCATAAACCTATATTTCTTACCTGTTGTATCAGCTGTAATATTAATTAGTATATATATAGCTGTATCAGCATTTCATAATGAACATTCTTGATTCCATCCAGACAATACAAAGTATATATAATAACATTATCACTACCTTTCTGGGATGCACAATGTTTAGGAGAGAGAAGAATCCCAGCAGCAAGAAAAAGCAGAAATAGTTTCCACCACCAAACATCCATTACAGCTGATGATGAAGATAAGTAGTTAGTTTCCTAAGTTGTGAATATATAATAAATATCGGTTTATTGTTGTATTGTAGTAGTGACAGAAACCAACCTTTCTTCCTTATTATTTATATAAAGTAGAAACCCCCAACGATACCAGCGGCTATTACTTTGACTTACATAAAGATTACTTACTATTTTTATCGCCGAAACTAAATTTAATGCTATGTACTATTATTATTATTGTTGTGTAGAAGAAGAATCATGGCCCACAATTATTATTATTATTATTCAAGACAAGAAAATGCATACTTTGTGATGTGTTTTATCGCCTCCATAGTCTCTCCTCTTCCCTGGCCTAATAATTTATTCTACCTAAAGTTTCTGACAGTGATAATGGCACCTAATAACCGCCAAATGTATCCTACTTGTTCTTTTCTTAAGTTTGGGTGGGAATCCTCTCTATTTACCCGATAATTTCAATAGGAGAGAGATAAACAAATGTGTTACAATAAGAATATTTAAATCTATGTGTTTATCTCGTTCTTATTGGCTGTCCCATTACTAGAGAAAATCAATCTACATTCCATAGTTCTATTTAGGTTTCAAATATAAGTTAAGTAATAAAAACCTCACAAATGGTCTAAAATATAAGTAAATTTTAATCCATTTCAATCTCCTTTAGTGATATTATTATTCATAAAATACTCTTCAATTTAGGTTTTGTTTTTCATTAACCTTTTTATTGTCATAGAATGAGTTCATGTGAAGGAAAGTTTAGAGAATACACATGTAATTACATTTCTATTATATTAAGAAAGTTAAAAGATATTAACTAGTTTTTTAAAAGTATTAAACTAATTTTTTTCTTATAAAATAATAATGATTATTATATGATTACTATCTTGTGTGATGTGAAGTGTATAGAAAGAAATGAAACGAGATAAGACGAATCAAACTTGGTTAGCTCGACTCGATAAAAATGGTTCAGCTCCAAACTTGACTTGAGTTTGTTAATAACTTTTTATTCAACTCGAACATGACTCGACTCAAACTCACGAATAGCTCGGCTCAACCCTTGATGAACTCGAATCACATAAATAAAAAATCAAAATAAAAATAATTTTTCATCGAAGTTCGGCTCAACTCGCTCGACTGCCTATAGCATTTCACTAAGATTTTTAGATAAAAAACCAAAATAATTGTAAAACACACAGTGTAATTGCACTCTATGCAATAAAAGTATTTAAGAAAAATGTGTAATCTAAATATATTACTAACAAATTAACTTGTAGGCTATAATGTGAAGATTTGGATTGTATAACTTTAATTTTTCTACTTTTCTCTAACTTTATGCAAAATATGAGATAATTTAGAGAGAATGTAGTAATTTAAAATGGAGAACTAAAAGAAATGATGAGAGAGAAAGGTAGGAATTACAAACTTAGACAATCCAAACCATGTATATGAAGTAAAATTATAGTGAATTCGTGATGTACTTAGAGAGGTAGTAGTATTTTAAACAATTCAAATAAATTCAACATCGTATATTTATATGATTCACGAATCGTGAATCGTGAATCGTGAATCGTGAATCCGCGATGTACTTTTTTCAGCATTATTTTGACGTAACCGGCTCTCAGCCACAACTTTTACAATTAATCAGTGCCTTAGCGTGGGAAAAGATACCTTAATGAGATGCAACAACTTGATTCATACTCCATCCGCCTCATATATATATATGCGTTTTAGCACGTGCATGCGCGAAATTAAGAAAAGTAGTTAATTTTGTATGAGAAAGAGAGATTGTGAGTTAGTTTACCAAATTGTCATTCATTAGTGACATTGAAAACATAAAAAGTAGAATTGTAAGAAGAGATATATTAAATAATGAAGGGTATGACTGAAAAAGAAAATTGATGTTGTATTGGTATTCTAAAAAGTCATGTATTATGGGACAATTTTTTTTGCCTAAAAAGTCATATAATATGGGACGGAGGGAGTAGTTGTTTACACTCATTTAATGATGTAGAAAGTTCATTAATACCTTATACAAATTAGTCTTAAATGTACGTTTAGTCCCTGCAAATATCCAGGAAATCCAGTTTCATCCCTGCAATTTCAAAATTTTTAAAACAACCCTTGCAAATACCAAACGCTTCTAGTTTGATCACTCATCATTAACTTTCCATCCAAAAACTAACGGTTCTTACATCATTAACCCATGTCATTACAAATACATGTGCCACGTCGAAGAACCAATGGATGGCAGCCACGTGGCATTCACATGGCTATGTGGGACACATTATTGTAACTAAAAATTTATCATTTTAGCATGTGTGGAATCGAACCCACAAGCATTTGGCTACCAAACACATTCTTTAACCACTTCACCACTTAATCTTGTTGGAAATAATCTTACAACTGTAATATGTATATTACATAAAACCCATCTGTTACTATTCATCATCTTCAACCTCACCATAATCCCCAATTCTCTTGATTGTCTTCTTCAAACCCAAATCCCTGATCTAACACATTTTCATTTTCCAGATTATAACATAATCCCCAAATCCCTAATATAACATAATCCCCAATTATAATTTCAGATTTTTTGTGTTTTGTTGTTATTGTTGTTGATTTTACGAATCAATTATTGTGTTTACGAAAACCAAAATTACTTTTATGACATGAAGAAGATGAAGGAACAAAATCGAAGGAAACGAAGGAACAAAATCAAAATTATAATTATAATCTATAAACGAAAACGAAATTAATTAAAATTTTTGGGATAAATCCATAAACAATTTTAATTTGGGATAAATTCATCATCCGTATTTGTTTTCGTTTTAATATCAACCTTTTGTTTCTGTTGATGTTTTTCTCAGATTTAAGTATGAAGAAGATGAATATATGGGATTAAGATTTGGTTTTTCTCAGGTTTAAGTATGTAATATATATGTTGTTTGTTGCAAGCTTATTCACAAGAAATTGTTTGGCTCAGTGGTATTTGGTAGTGGCTACAACATAAGGGTTATGAGTTCAAACCTTTCTGTGCCAAAATTTTAATTTTTTCAGTGACACTATTTTCCCCTTTGCCACATGGGTTGATGACGTGACAATCGTTAGTTTTTTGGATAAAAAGTTAACAGCAGGGACCAAATTAGAAGTGTTTGGTATTTGCAAGGGCTTTTTTAAATTTTTTGAAATTGCAGGGATGAAATTGGATTTTCTGGATATTTGCAGGGACCAAACATACCTTTAAGCCTACAAATTATTCAGTAGGGTTATTATGGTGTATGCGTGCAAGGCGTATACCGCTCAAGACCATGATCTAATCCAATTTTTTAAGAGTCTCAAAAGAGTATTTTATGTTACAAAAAAATGTTAGATGTATAAATACCAGAAGTTTATTTCACAATAACCGATTTAGTGAAAAAAAATTAATTTCATGACAAAATATGTAAAGTGTGATTGAGCAGTGTGTTTTTGAGTACCTTAAAGGTCAAAAAAATTTAAGTGTTCAAATACGCAAAGTTTTCTTAATAATAACCGCTTTGGTGAAAGAAATAATAATTTCAGTGACAAAATATGTAAAGTGTGTCGTTAAGCAGTGTATTTTTGATGTACTTTAGCATTCAGAAAAAGTTTAGATAATTAGATATGATTTATCAAAAGAATTAGTATATGATTCATGAATTTTTTTTAAACAAACAGACAGATTGTCCAAATTTATTAAAAAAATGAAAAGGAAAAACACAGAGGAAAGCGGAGGGAGAACTAGACATAGGAAAGGAAAAATTAGTATATGAATAAAGTATGATTAAGGGTCCCATTTTTTAGATTTGAATATGGCTCCAGATAGTTTGGTACAACCATGAAATTATTCAATGTACTCCCTCCGTATCAAAATATTAATCGTTTAAGGTTTTGGTACGGAGATTAAGAAAAACAATAAATTGACAAAGTAACAAGCTAGTTTTACTATATTATCCCCATCAATTAATAAATGCATGTTGGTGATGCATTTGGTTAGTGAAAAGTTACAACAATTAATAAGGGTAAAATTGAAAAGATTTAATAAATGATGCATTGGAATGACAAAACGACAATTACTTTGAAATTTTTTACTTTGCCTAAAAAGACTATTATTTTGATACGGAAGGAGTATTCATTAGTAGTACAAAGTATTCAAACTTTTCCGCTCAAATGAAAAATTTTCAAGTAGTTAAGTCTCTCTCTCTTCCCCTCCTTTTTTAATGTTAAATTCTAGGTGAGATAAAAGTCATTGGAGATGATCTCTTCCCAAACTCTCCTCTCCTAAAAATTACTAACTTCTCGCTATTTTGTTTGGCGTTTAAGGTTCGGATACACAAATTAGTGTTTTAAAAATCAAACCAATTGGAGCGGTTGAATCAGGACCCAACACTTTATACGGTTTGATTATTTCAATAGTTAAAATTGTTTTATCCGATTTTAAAATTCGTTGAACCACGATCCTAAGCCTCACTTGGTTTAATCTTTCGGTTCGATTTTCAAAACATAGACACAATTCAAAACAAATGATAAATAGTCTAGAATTGATTAAACCTAAATTATTTTGTTTAAAACGTCATACAAAATGGGGACATACTTGAGCAGTAGCACTCCTCCTGCCTTATCTTTTTATACATGGACAGAAGTGAATACCTCCACATTTTAGGTCGCTACATTTATTAGGAAAAATGCTATTTTAACAAAAAAAAAAAAATTTGACAAATCGAATCAATAGTCAGTCACCAACCTCTGTGCACCAATTACCTGCTTTTTAGACAAATAACCAAAACTTGCTTTTTCACAATTTTCGAGGCGTGGATTAAAAACTTGGTTAATTGACAGTTTGGCTATTTGTCTAAAAAACTTGGGTAATTGTTGTTGTAGGTTGGTGATTTGTCGATTTGTCAAAATTTTTTTTGTCAAAATAGCATTGTTGATTTATTAGAGCTCTAATTTGTTGACGCAGACGTAAATCTAAATAAAGCTGTACAGCTAGAAGAAACACATATTGTCTTGATATTAGCTTTTTTCATCGTTGGGAAGTTGAATTTTCGGGACCGCAAAGACCATATTTTATCATGGCCATTATTTTTCTTCATAGTTGATGTACATCATGCCATTATTGTTGGACAATACTACTACTACTACTACTTACATTCAAATTCAAGGTCCTGATTAAAAAACTGATTTGTGGATAGTTTTTAGTATTAATAAAATTTGTTAGAATCAATTTAAGGGTGGGAATAGACTGCACTGGCCCAACATCTAAAAGTGAGTGTCTGTTGCATTTCTGACACAGTCGAGGCCAGCACTTTTTTGAAAATAGATAAAGCGAGCGCTTTTTAAAAGCTCTTATTTAATTAAATAAACTGCGCCATGCGCCATTGAAAAAAATCTTTTAGCGCTATCGAGACCAATTATTTAAATCAATATAACTAGTTTTTAATTACTAATATTATTTTGTATTGAATTTGATCTTTGTGTTAAGTCATAACTTTGCTAACATTTTTGTTAGTTTAAAGATATTAACCTACATAAATTTTTTGACATAGTTGAAGTTATTATTATAAAATAAAATTTAAATAGGATGTCATATAAAGATATTTTCCTAAAAGTTTTACATTAGATCTCAATTGAAACTTAATCTCATTGACCTATTAGGTTGTTAGTCTATTTTAATGGTTTACACCATTGAAATGTTGGAGAGTCTTCTTAAGAAAATAGTCAAATAGACTTTTAAAAGGCTTTCGCGCCTTGCAGACTTTCGTAAAGCGCCAGTCGGGCCAGAAAATGGGCTCTCTGACAAGACACAGCGCGGCTTTAGCCTAACATTTTCATGTAAGTCGGTAGCCAGCCAAGAAAGCTCTCAAATTTCTACCATCTATTCCCACCCCTAAATCGATCCATCAGGACTTGGTGCAATTACAATGTGTCAAGGACTCCGAACAGAAAGTAAGGAATAGAAAAGAGAAAATCGGAGTGAATGTCTCTTGTGTTTCATTGATAATCAGAATTAGATACTAGTATATATTAGAGTAAAGACTCAAATTTGTTCCTGACAATTTTCTCGCGGAACAAAAGAAGAAATTGAGGAAAAAAAATTGGTTATCGGAAATAATACTCGTTTAAAGTCAAATTTTGTTCCCGACTACTTTTAATCTAGTTTTGTTCTCATCCTTTTAAGCTGGCTTTTATTTTTCATTAGGATGGTTTGTTCTCATCCTTTTAAGCTGGCTTTTATTTTTCATTAGGATGGTTTGTATCATAGAGTCTTTAGCTTAGGGTTCCCAAACAATACTTTGTCTCTGGTTTCTTTATTGTCTTGGGTATTTGTCTAACCCCCCATTGACCTATTTTCTGTCTTCTTTTTTTCTCATTTTTTAATAAATTCAGTTTTTTGCTTAAAAAAAACGCACGAATGTGCTTTATATGTTTTATATCAAATTTCAATCCAACCACAACTTCTTGAAGAAAATAATCATTACATTAATTGTCACCAGTGTCAGATTAGTTCCACCAGTTTTTAAGGATACATGTATATGTGTTTCAATTCAATATAACTATAATTAGAGCATAATTTTTTTTTTGACAAGATAATTAGAGCAAAACTTAGTTAGCACAATTTGCATAATATAAACTTTCAATACGATCGTACTTTTAAGCAAGATACACGCTGCATATAGAGGAAAAAATAACTGTAGAACCTCAAAGCAAATTTTCGATCCATGTTAAATTTAGCATGAAATGCATGTTAAAAAAAATAATTAGCATTTAATTTGTGTCTGATATACAGAAGACAACTATGGCTGAAAAAAGGGGCTAACCAGCCCACATCGGGCTGGGTCACATCGGGTTCGAGCTTTTATGGGCTGGGCCAAAAAGCCTGGGTTTCAACTCAAGCTCAAGATTTGCGGTCCAAGCCCGACCCTAAGCGGGCCACAGGCTTTTCAGGCTGGCTCGTATTATACGCGATGCTAGTTAGAAAAAATAAGGTCATTGCTTTTCCCACACCCCCTCCTACTCTTTCACACCCCTTAACAAATTTTATTCCAAAAATAACCTCGCGTGAAACGCTGAGTTTACGTGTTTAAAAATCGCTCAACGATCTTGTTTGAACACGCTTGAATGACCTCGTTCAACGGTGAAATTACGCACAAGAGGTGTGAAGTCAATATTTAACACACTCGAGCGATGTCGTTGAACGGGTTCAACAAGATCATGCGAACACGCTCGAATGACCTCGTTCGAACAGTGAAAAACACTCAAAGAGAGTGTGAAATCAAGATTTAACACACACACGAACGATGTCATTCGAACTCGCTCGAGGCCCGTGTTCGAACAGTGAAATTTCGTGAAAAAAAGAGGTTTTGGTGACCTTTTTTTTTTCACACCCTTGTGGGGTGTGTTTTGAGTAGGAGGGTGTGGGAAAAGCAATAGCCAAAAATAAATATCAAAATATTAAAAGCTTTGCAGCAGTTTGGACAATTAAAGATCAACATATTTTGGCAACGCGTTTTTCATCCCAGAGATACTTAGACAATAGAGTGGCATACAAATAAAATTCTTAACCCGAACTTGATCAAATTGGCCTCTATTTCCACTAAGATGGAATTCTTTCTATGATGTAGGACTTTGCTTAATGATTGATTGTATATTAAATACATCTCCAGCATAATGCTTGCCCAAGATCATTCAAAAAGCAATGATGTAGATGCTATTTTCAATCAAGTAAAGGAACTTGGAAATGCTAAGGATGAGAAAAATAAACTAAGTCTATGCAGACTGTTGTTTTGTCTTTTGGCAGTAGTACACTAAATAAAACCATATTTTTTAAATTTTGTGGGCCCACAGGTGGCTCGAACGGGCTAGCCCAGTGTGGGCTAGGGCTTTTTTGAGCGGGCCTTGCTTTTCCCACATCCCTCCCTACTCAGCGCACACCCCAAACCTAAAATATTCCAAAATTACCCTCACATGGAAATCTCCCTACGTAGTGTTTTTGACGGGTTCGGATGCGGGCAACCGAACCCGTTCGGACACCATCATCCGAACAGTCCAAACCTCCCCAACACAATCTTCCTTCTGCTTCAGCTGTTCATCGGGTTGGAACGAATCTAACACGCCGTCCTCGTGACCATCTACATGGTAGGTCCACACTGTAGTTCTGCAGTCTTCATTGATAGCATAAATACACTTTTTAATATTCCCATGAAACCCAGCTAGCAGAGATCCACATTGCTTTAAGCTTAATTGGTAGGTCCACACCATATTGACACAAAATCCCTAAGATCAATCACTCTAACAAGTGTAGAAGAAGCTAATGCTGAGATATCTATAACTTCAGCAATGGAGATATACCTGCAAGAAAAGAATGCAGAAAACAAAATAGCTACTAAAACAAAATCCATAAATGTTCGTATAATAGCTACTAAAACAAAATCTCAAGGACCTTATCATCAACAAATCATTAAGCATTAGTTCAAAAAATGCTATAGCCTATAGTAGTTCAGATAATGCTTTTTAAGGAAAAAAAGAGAGAGAAAGAACCAAGTTAGTAAGAAATGGAAAGAACCCAGAGAATAGAAGAAGAAGGAAAAAGATATTTTTTTGAGAAAAGAAGGATTCGGATGGTATTGTCCGAATTGGTTCGGATGACTCCATCCGAACAGTTAATTTTCACACAACGAGGGTGTGTGTCAAATATTTAACACACGCGAATGACCTTGTTCGAACCTCGCTCAAGGGCCGTGTGTTGAACAGTGAAATTTCGTGAAAAAAGAGGTTTTTATCTGCGCGCTTTGGTTTTTCACACCCTTATAGGGTGTGTTTTGAAATAGGAGGGGGTGTAGAAAAAGTAAACGCCTTTTGAGCGGTCTAAAAAGCCTGGATATAAAAATTGGTTTAATTTCATCAATGTTTTATCGGGCTAGCTCGACCACCGGGCTCCGCCCATTTTTTGGCTCGTAGACAACCATCGCATTTGAACTAGGTAGCCGTAAACAAATATTACATTTAAAGGCCATGTATTCCTCAATACATCTAGTCATACATCTGGCCTGGGAGTAAAGCTTCTGCTTCTTCTTACTAGATCTTTCTTTGCCTAACGTGTCGGAGCAAAAACAAACTATTAGTGGAAGTAGCAAAAAGAAGCTAAAATTAATCCCCCAGTCCATCTTAATCATGAAAAGGAGAAGTTAATTGTTAATAACAACAACAATTTTGTCCAAAAAAAAAAATAACAACAAAATGTGCAGCCATGTTCTTTCATCTTGAATAATCCCTTCTATGTGCCATCTCCTTTGAATAATCACTTTCACCTTGATTCCTGCACTGCCACTATTAGACGAGCTAAACTCATGAAGCTACATTTCAGCTAGCTACTACTTATTCTAACTGAGATACTACTATACAACAAAAGAAGGCTCCCGATTATTATTAACCTAATAGCAGGAGTAATGCCAATTACATAACTCTAAACCCACAAGAGACAACGGTGCCTCTCTACCAGTGATTTGGAACAACCTTTTAAATCAAGGTAGAAAAACAACGTCATTTTTTGTTACTCTAGAGTTGTGGCACTACTACGACTACCCTTCCAACAGTATTTTACCATTATTTCTTAGGGAAAACATGACCCCATATTTGACACTTTCAAATGCCAGACACTTCTAATGATTGGGCATGGAAAGATACAGCTTCCATGCCATCATTTTTCGACCATCTTTTCTGCTGGATCTTTGATTTTTCTGGATCAATAATATCAAGAGCACCGATAATGCATTTCCGGTATGAAAAATCTTCAACAGTACCATCCTTTCGTACTATAAAGAAGCAGCGGCTGCCCTTATGTTGGGGATGCCATCCAACCTGTGAATCACGAGCATGAAGTGAACTTTATTACACAATGCATTTAACTAGTAAGACACCAAGGCCTTCCCAAACAATTTGGAGGCCCCGTTCAAGTTTTAAAAATTAGGCACTTAATATACTTTTATCGAATGAATCACCAAAACCTCAAACTACTATATTTAAAATTTAAATAACATCTCAATACAACTATAAATTTGACATAATACTTTCCTAAAAATAAATTGTTTGGGGGACCCTAAATTTTGAATATTATATACCTTTTTAGGAATATATCCACCTTAAGTGGAGTTAGAAACATGTAAGGAATAGTTAAATCCAGAAATAAATAAATCAGGATTAAATAATAATAATAATAATAATAATAATAAAAAGAAAAAAGATGTCTCCAGTTTTGATGTATACTACTAAAGCCACATTAAAGAATGTTATTAACAAACAGTTCTTGTAGCCTAGTGGTAATCTGTGGCTGTCTTGGCTATGGGATCACGGCTTGATCCCCGCATCCATAATTTTGATCAAATTAATTAATATTTTTACGAAAACAGCAAAATGGACAAAGTGGGGATCGAACCAGCGACCTGGCTACAGTAGCAAAACCAACATACCGCTGCATGCAGCGCCAAATGAGGAGACATAGCTTAATTGACATAATAAAAGATGTCTACAGTTTTGATGTATACTACTAAAGCACATTAATGAATATTATTAACAAACAGTTCTTGTAGCCTAGTGGTAATCTGTGGCTGTCTTGGCTACGGGATCACGGCTTCGATCCCCTGCCTCCATAATTTTGATCAAATTAATTAATATTTTACAGCAAAATGGACAAAGTGGGGATCGAACCAACGGCCTGGCTGCAGTAGCAAAACCAACTTACCGCTGCGCCAAATGAGGAGACATAGCTTAATTGACATAATAAAAGATGTCTACAGTTTGATGTATACTACAAAAGTCACATTAATGAATATTATTAACAAACAGTTATTGTAGCCTAGTGGTAATTCGTGGCTGTCTTGGCTACGGGATCACGGCTTCGATCCCCCGCCTCCATAATTTTGATCAAATTACTTAATATTTTTACGTAAGCAGCAAAATGGACTAAGTTGGGATCGAACTAGCGACCTGGCTGCAGTAGCAAAACCAACTTACTGCTGCGCCAAAGGAGGAGACATAGCTTAATTGACATTTATCTGATATAACATAATAATGAGTGTAAAAATAAATTGGGGCCCCTAAAAAATTGACTTTGGGTTTGGGCCCTGTGCGGTAGCACGGGATACACAGGCCCAAGGCCGGCCCTGTAAGACACTAGCATCTCTTTCTTAGAGCCAGTTTAGATAAACTGAAAAAATTAATTACTCAATATGTACTTTTTTTTTTAGACGGGCAACATGCCAGAATTTATTAAAAAAGAGAAAAAGAGGAAGATAACAGAGAAGGGCACAAAAGGGGACTAGTCCAAAACCATTGGCAAAAGAGAAACTGAATCCAACACAATAATTGGGAGCCCCTATCAGAGATCACTAAAACACAACCATAAATTCATTTTAATGGAGAGCTCCTATAAAATCAAAGCTAATCCAAACTGGGCCATTAATAATATATATATATATATAGAGAGAGAGAGAGAGAGCTTCGATATCATTGATAGGGTTTCCTCCAAAATGATCCAAAGAGATGTGGGGAGCAAGGTTGCATATGACAAATCAATTAAACGTCATAAAAACTCCAAACTTTTTCTCTTCATTCTTATTTTCACAAAAAATGGCTGCATAATTTTCATTTTGCTTTCTTATTTTGTTAACTTAGTTTTGAAAACAAACAAATGAGCAACTGAAGCTTAAGGCTTTAGAGAGAAGTAAAAACGCAGAAATATTGGATAATCATCGGTAAGAAATTATCTGGTGATAATGTTAAAAAATTGTAAATAAAATATAAGAAATAAAAAATATCGAATAATCTCTTGCTGTATTAGGTAACATAGCCTGTTACCCATATGATATCAACAACTCACTGGTAAGTTTAGCCCATAGCCATAAAATTTAGCAGTACAAATGAAAAAAGAGAATAATGTATAAGCCTTTCTGAAGGCCCAAGAGAGTGATAGGGACTTGAGTATTATGGGGTGCTCAAGTCCTACATCGGGTAGTATGGGATGCTCGGTGGAGTATTTAAGTGATTTGGTTCTCCCCCTTTGATAGTTAGCTTTTAAGGGAGGGTTCCCCAAGTGCTTAGATACTTAACAATTGGTATCAGAGCTGGTTGTCGGCGTCTCGGAGAAGGCTACCCACGAAGGGTTCTGACCGGTGGAGGGTTCTGACCAACAAGAAAGTTGAGTGAAGCGCCACCGAGTAAAGTGTCGTGGAGTGCAGCCGCCAAGGACGTCGGCTCTCAGGGGCGGTGCTATGATAGGGACTTGAGTGTTATGGGGTGCTCAAGTCCCACATCGGGTAGTATGGGATGCTCGGTGGAGTATTTAAGTGGCTTGGTTCTCCCCCTTTGATAGCTAGCTTTTAAGGGAGGTAGCTAGCTTTTAAGGGAGGGTTCCCAAGTGCTTAGATACTTATCGAGAGAGAGGGAACTGACCAACTTATGCTCATTTTTGTGATCCCACTAAACTAATCAAGTTCGATATTGTATAGATAAATGTTATGAAGTAACATAGACAAAACAGTTATTTTCAAAGGAATCCGTTCAAATGTAAGTAGAGATAAAAAAAATATTCTCCAGAGAAAATATAGAAAAATTTCTGAACATCGAAACTTGAAGTGTTTCAGTTTCATGCACACAACACATTAGCATTAAGAAACAACAAATTTTGGCATGCCCAAACCAGCTTCATGCAAAGACACATACCTTTATATCTTGTGGTCCTGAGCCAAACTTCTCATCTCTGCGAGGATGAAAATGCAAAACCTTCATAATGGTTAATTTATCCTTCTCGCTAAGTGGCTGATCAATCGGAGACCTACATAGACATAACCCAAAATTGAGAATTATTCTGCAAAACAGAGATACTAAAAGGGAACCAACCTAGATAACCAAACACAACTATGTTCATAAATATATAACTCAAGTTTAGAAGTAAAAACAGAAACCAAGCAAGTATTAACAAAATTTGGAAAGGGACCCTATTAAAAGTTATCAACTATGTTATTGACCCTAAATTTATCCGAGTTGATATGGAGAGTTGAGAAGGGTCTAAATGGAACAACCTTGATGACATAATAAACGGAACAGCCTTGGTGGAATCCCCAGAGGTAGGAAAACTAATAATAATAATCTATCAATGAATGCTTGTTATTGAGAAAAAAAAAACTAAAATCTTTCTCAAAGCATGTCAACTAGCCAAACAAATTCATAACCATTTTAAGTTTATCCTTCCTCTCCCAACCTAAAACTCATTACTCAACACTCATGCAGTAAATTGTTCATGTAACTACTACATTTATATTTGGATATAACCAACATAAACTGATATCAGAATCTCACAAAATGAAAGTACTTTGTTATGCTTAATCCAAAACACAGTGATACTGTTGCATAGAAATGAGTTCTGTCAGAATTTCTTATAGAAGTTTAACATTTCGTTGAGTCTCAATCAAGGATGGTATTATATCAAATAAGTTGGATGAAAACATATCCGTCCAAACAAGAGGCACAGAGCTTTGAAATTTTACCCTTGAAAGCAAAACAACTAGAACACATTGAGCTCAACAAAAAAACTACTCTATCATTTTCAAGATAAAAAGGATGGAAGATAACATAATTTAATGATTGTGAAGCAGAAAATACTTTTATTGAAGCACCTAACTACACACCACGGCTGGCATAATGAGACATACAACCTTTCAGGCTGTGTTTAATATTTAAGCATGTTATACATGGTAAAGTAAACATTGCAACATAGAATACACAGAGCTGTGCTATAAAATACACAAACACGCATATTAAAGCATAGAGAAGCACGGATTATCTTACTTGTTCAATATGAACCTTGAAGTAGAAGTGAGCTTCTGAATATCATTTACAGTCATGACATTTCTTACAACACTTTTCCACTGCTTACGCTCTTTCAAGGCATAACCACCATTTTTATTCCTAAACTCAGAATTGCATTTGTCGGATGAATAGGTGTGAGACTTAGGGGTATTATTCTTGTTGTTCAGCTGGTCAAAACTGGTTATTAGCAAGCTGTATACATCTACTGGTTTAGGAACCTCTTCTACCTGATAAAAGCAAATGTTAGACCATTTTAAATGAGAATGTATTACATGCACAATTTGCTAGGTATAGATAACTTTGTTCCAACACTCAAGCTCTTTGAAGACTATCCTCCCAAAGCACAAATACAGATAAAATATATCAGATCAAAAATACTCTGTTGCCAGAGAAATGACAGCCATAGTAAAGTTTGCTAAAAATAAGAAACTATCGTGTATCAATTGATAACTAATAACGATGATTGGAGATGGAAGTATTACAAGTAGAAATTAGTTTGAAGTTCATTGAATGCATTGCATAAGAAAGTCTATAGTAAGAACAAGGATGCTGCATTTCTGTGAGATCGTTGGCCAAAAGTTCATGAGAATGAAGACAATTTTTTCATTACATGTATATGTAAGTCATACCAGTTTTCAATTAAAACTATATATTATATATATAAGACTCTTTTAGGGCAGAAAAATTTACTTGTACGCTTAGCACATTCTTGGACGTTTTGAAAAATGTAACCATATAAATGGCCAATCAAAACCTGAATAAAAGAGAGAACCTCAACAGATAAGAAAACCAATAACTTCACCTTCTCTGAATATATGATATCAAACTGTCCACTTGTCCCCATGGGCAGACAGTTTCCCCAAGCCATTGCATCTAAGCTTCCCTGGAGATTATCCACGATCCCAGACTTAGCAGCTTTTACGAAAGAACTACCTGGATGCTGCAATAAGATTCCAGAATTTCAACATGAAATATATGGGTTATCATAATTAAATGATAAACCATGAAGCATTTGACTTGAATCTTAAATGTGAAAACTGACAGAAAAGCATGCTTGGACAAAGGGCGATGAAACAGATGCGTGCTTTCTTTGCCTTGCCATGCCTTTTGCATTTAATCCCACAAACTCTCCACTAGCTGACAGACTATTAGCAACAAGATTCAGATGCTTAGAAAGAATTGGCGTGCCCGTATCAGATGTTGCAGATGCCAAATTCTACATGTAAAAACACATTAAATACATATCACCATAAATTTTAGTTTGAACTTGATCCAAAGGAAGGAATTTATCAAATCATACGTGCAGAAAGTGCTGCTTCCCTGCATCGATTCCAAAGGCTGAGCAGAAATGATGAATGTTATCTGGATGACTTCGTGTCCAGTCAATCACCGGCATTATCTTATGACAATGATTTATGAGTGCACCCCAGAATGCACCACTGTTACTGTCGCTGGACATAGTAACCCTCAAGTATAGCTCACCAGAAGAACCACTATAAGAATTTGACACTTTTGACAGATCCTTCCAGAGAATATCAACCTTCTTGATCTCCAGAAACCCTAAAGGAAATTTTGAGAAATCATGATGATGACCATAAATATTACTACTCCCTCAGGTCCACTTTATAAGAAACAAATAGTGTTTTTGTGGTCCACAATATAAGAAACAAGCACCATTTTTAAAGTGTATTAAATGATCATTCCAAATTTACCTCTATTTAAGTGGTTTAGTTAAAGGTGATGTCATTAATTAGGAGTATAAATCATCACTTATGAAAAGGGCAATTTTGAAAAAAATATAAACTTTTAGCCTTATTAAATGAGAATAGTTGATTTCAATGTTATTCCTTGATGTGTGTGATGTAGGGGTTTGTTTCTTATATTGTGGACCACATAGAGTAGCATATTCTACCTTACCATAACAAGCAATACATATTCATGTATGTATTTAGCCAAATGTAGTAATAAAATCTGAATTTGTATTTTTTTTTAAAAATAAATAAATTAGTAGTCTGACCAAATTTTGGTGACATGGCTTTCTGACCAGGACAAACTTGTCATGTTCTTAATAACTATGCTTGTAACTCCATTACCAAAAGAAAAAAAAAGAGAGAGAGAAAAAAATGACATGTTTTAACTCCATCTACCTTTTCATAATAGCCCAATCAAGTGTTAAGTTTATTGTAACAAAGTTGGAATTAATAATATGATTATACAGAAAACTTCATCTTCATTATGCAACAAAAACATATATCTGCTCAACGTAATTTCTAAAGGGCTTGTTTAGAAATCACCCCTATAAACTACTTAATGGATATTCTGATTACATTACTGCCAACCTTTTATAGCTACTCCCGTAGGAAAGGTATCATCATGTTGCGAACCGCATCCAGTTGTATGGAATTCTTAGGGTTTTCAACAATTGTGACAGTGATGCAATCTTGACCCACTTTTTCCTTATCTAAAGAAGTTTTCCGACCTTCCTTAGTCGTGTTATCTACATAACACTTCCTGCTACAAGAATGAAAATTTAAGCAGAAAAACATGGATAATATAAAATGTTCAAATCTTTATTTTGATAAAAGAAGAAACTCATTAGGACACAGAAGATAATTACAAAGGGTTAGGAGGAAAAAGGCTCCTCCTGAACTTGAAATTGAAACAAAAATGATAAAGATCTCATATCGTGCAAGCAAACTACCCAAAGAAAGCATTTTGACATCACATAATGAAAGCAATGAAATCATTCTTGAATCAAGACATAATGGAAATAGAGGAAGGACAAGCTTAGATGCAGTCTCAATATTATAGAACTCGGGGATAGAAGACGTAGAATCAGAATGATGTAAAGCATCAATGTTTTTTCAGTCTTAATGAACAGATAATATTTCCTAAAGTAAGACAAGACATTGTATGAAGCACAAGGGATAGTAGAAACTTACTTGCTTGATATTTTCAAATTAGGAAGAATGACTTTTGACTCTTTTCTTAAGGAGTCATATCGCTGGTAAAGAGAGTCAATGATAGAGTGCACTTTTAAATTTCTTCTTGTCATATTTTCCTCGTCTAAATGAAAATGGCAAACCCAAGGACTGTATTTTTCTAGGCTGCAAGACTGTGGGGTGTACATTATCATGACAGTAGAAACAATGTCTGAAAATATCAATCTTTCCAAATAGTTCTTCACTTCTAGTGCTGCATACTCAAACCCATGTCTCTGTTTACCAAGTTTCTCAGACAAGAATAAAGACACGGTCTGGTCACCACCTCTCTTCCTTGAGCCACACTCCAGAACATGTTTTAAATTAAGCAAAGGTGATGTTTCAAGTAGACTAACAGGTTGACCCAAAGCGCTGTATGCAGCCTCAGAAATTGCACAAGCAGAAAGTGCTCCCACTGGTTCAGCACCTATGGCATCCTCTCGAAAACAGCTATCACAAGATGAATCCTCATCAGCATCATAAGAAAACTGAATAAGTTGATTACCATATAAATTTCTCACTGTTCCATCATATGTATCATACAAATCACGCATGAAGAACATAAGTCTACGGGTCAATGTCCCAGGAAGGTCTGCATTGTCACTAAAAGAGCTGTCTCGATTTGTCACTGAATGAACAAAACATTCAAACGGATTCAACCCAGAAAGAAAAGAGCTTTTAACCACAGCCTGTGGAATGTAAGACTGCACGGGTTCAAGAGTATCAGAAAACATCTGCATTGGATGAGTCCTCTTTTGGTTGTTCCAAGCAGCACATGAGAGTTCACGGGAATTCTGTATGGCAAGCTTAACCAGAGAATGTTGCAGTCCAAGGCACATGGAATGCTGAACTAATTTCAGTAAATTACCCTTGCTTCCAGCCTTGAACATAGTAAGAAAAGTATTGTCCTTACACGCGTATTTATCAGCTAAACTCTGAATATTACGAAAAACTTGTCTAAACGCATCAGCTGACGCTTGGCTGAGAGCCGCAGATAATTGCCTTTCATAACTCAGACAATCCGCGTCAACAGTCATAAAATTTTCAGTCTCTTGAAAACTTCCTGAAAGAAAATCACAATAATAATCCACCAATAATTGATTGAAATCACATGCCTGCTCTGCTTCTTGCAAGCCATAGGATATTTCCTCCATCATGTTTTTCCGTGCATGGGAATCAGAAGAAAGGTACAAGTCTGAGAGGGATACACTAAACCCTGTCATAGACAACCACTCACAAAGAGCTTTCTGTGCACCATACAAAATGTCCAAAGTCCTCCCTTGAATATGTTCTACAAGACTCTGGAAAACATTGTTGTCAGAATCACGTAACCACCCAGAAGCCTCAGAACAAGATATGACCTCCCCGTCACTAACAAAAACATCATTTGAAGGAAAAGAATAGTCAAATTTAGAAGGCAAGAGCATGCTGAACAATTGCTTTCCACTCCAAAATGGGGAATTACTCGAAGGAGCTTTTACGATAGCAGGTGGTGTTAATTTTTTATTGCAATGCATTTGAAGTTGCTGCATTTGGTAAACATTCAAGAGGACTCCATCTTGCAACAGCAAATATGCAGCAGTCAAACTATCCTGACAAAGTGAAAGCAGATTTCTACCACTTTGCCCATTAATCAATTGCCTATCCAAAGCAACCAGCTCATTAAGCTCTACTCTTGCCCCAACTGATTGAGGAATATACCCATGAAGACAATCACCATCAAAATCCCCACGCAGAGGTGAACAGCAGAGTGGGTTGATTGATACTACAGAAGATATAGGAAGGACCCTAACCTTGAGGGCAATCATAGAATGTTGATGTATGGAAGGAGGCCGATTTATCAACACTTTGTCCCCGTCAACAAGAGGCCTATAAACTATGTCTCCTATCTTCAGATCTTCCTTTCTATACAAAACAACTGGGCTACCTTTTCTGTTGACATTTATCTGTCCCTTCTCTAACAAGCGCAGCTCACAACAATAAAGCAAATTTTCCTTATTCTGCCTATTCACGTACTCAGAAACCTGCAGACTTTCTGCAATCTGACAAGGTATACCGATTTCACTAACCTCGAGCTCTGGATCACCAATAACCACAGTACGAAATGAACTATCATTGCGTTTTCCAAGAACCACGCTCTTTCATCCATCTTAAACCAAAAGACTTGCAAGAATTCTCTGCAACTTTTTTTTGTTGCATTTCAGTAAAAATAGTAATTGGTGTCTTATCAGGATGTAGCTGCATTTTGAAAGCAAAACCATAAGCAAAAAGCAGAATTTTGAGTACATGGAAAAAATTAAGGAAGCATCAGGAGAGCCGCTTGCCTTAGAGAACCTCAAGCAGTCCAAAACTCGAGAACTTAACTCATTTTCATTACCCTGAAATCAACCAATTTCTTACAAGCCCTGGTCCTGTTATCCTATAAGTATTTAACCAGATAGAGTACCATATTAAAATTTGGAATTCCTGTTACTATATGTGACCGTATATAAATACTAAAGACTTCAAGAAAGAAGAAAAAGAAATATACTTACAAAGCTCAATGGATATCCCGTGGAAAATCCATGATTGACTTCTGTCACACGATGACAATTTGGTGCCACCGGGAAGCAACTGAGACCAATCAAATCCATTCTTGGAATAAACTTTTTGATAAAGTTTGGATCAACACCACTCAACAAATTCTGAACCTGAAAATCAAAAAGGAGGATATAAAATTTACATTATTTACGGTCTAGCACTTGCAAAAAACATGACCACATTAGTAAAATGACTCGTGAAATAAGTTAGAATATCATATAAATTCAGGACTTTGAAAGATTGGACTGTTTTCTACTCCCTTCGTCCCATTTTGTATGTAGTTTCAGGTTTTGGCACACCCATTAAGAAAAATCATTAATAGTCTAGATTTTGTAAAAAGTGTTGTATAATTTACCTTTTAACCCTTTATCTCTCAATATAGATAAATGTGAATCATTTAATGAATGTAAAAAATTCTCATAAAATAAGGGTATTAGTGGAAAAACATATTAAATGCTTCCTTGAAAATTGAAAATGTAAAACAATCAATTTGTCCCAAATTGATTTTGCTAAAACAACAAACAAAATGGGACGGAGGGAGTAATTCGAAAAAAGTGGAATGATTATTTCAGCGGGCTACTACCTAGTCACTCCATAAAACATCAAAAAGTACAAAGAAACAAATGAATGAATTTTTCAGTCAAACCCATTTAAGATCAGATATATAATTGTATCTTTCATGTCCTCTTTATTGCATGAGTACAAAGAAACAGATGAATGTTTTTGGACTTTCCATATTTGCAAGTGATAAGCAATTTTTATACATTAATATGACACAAATTTAAGTTTTGAAGCAGCACCTCCACTAGCACAAACAGGAAGTTGAGCTGAAAACAGCACATATCCCCATTTTTTAAATCCTATTCAACATGATCAATTATATGATCATAGAGCATACCAGTTACCCTCTAGCAAAGATTATATTTTAATTTTAATATAGTACAAATTTGTAGTATCCAAAGGATAATGATACAAAACTTAAACGTAGGAGGTGCTACCTGACCAGGTGATAAAACCCTTCTATTTACATGATTTTCATCTTGTTGAGCATCTCCAGAGATAAAATCCCAATAATTGACAGGCAATCCTCGCGCCAAAGTTTTTCTCTTCTTTGAGGCTATGCTTATATCATTTACTTCTACGATGATTGCAGCTTCTCTGAAGAAATCATTGGAGGAAACTTTGAATTTCATCGTTGGATAACGACTCATACCATTTCCTATTTGATGTAAAAGCCTTCTTAGAATGGAAAACAACAGAAAAACAAAAAGGAAAATCATATTGTAGTGAATCAACAAAACCTTAACTCAAACTTACAGAACAATATAAGCAACCGTTGGGCGACTGATTCCAAAGAGTGATTTAGCACGCTGTAAGAAGAAAATTGAACTAAAAATAAAAAAGAGATAACAATAAAAAATGCAAATTTAGACAAACCAGCCCTAATAAAAGAAACAAGCAATCACCATAGAGAATCAAAAATTTATAGGATGATTTTCTTGAAAAGCTAGAAGCAAAGACCACAGGTAAGTACCATTGTACTCAAGCATGCAAATCCCTCACGCAATGTCCAATTGTACTTAAGAATCCCATATAACTTATAAGTTGGGAAATATTATGGACGGATTTTAAGAATTCTAAAACCTATGTAGCCAGTAACAGCTGTAGTAGCAGAAGCAACCGCGCCATAGCATGCCGTAGCGGCCCCTAGGCGCTATGCAAGGCCCCGTAGCGTTGCAGTTTTGAGGAGCAGGCAGATACAGTTGTTTACTTTACACATACCACTGGTTATTGGATTAATATTCATGCAGTATTTAGACTTCTTTTTATTAACGGAACGGAATACAATTGAACCAGTGTGGATGGGCTAGGGAGGTAAGGAAAGGAATGAAAGAAACAAAGCTACTCTCCCTTTCTTTAAATATTGATAAGGGGGAAAAACAGATTCATTTAGTATTATTTGGGAGTTATCTTACAAAGGATCAGAACAAAAAAATTTTAACTACAATACAATTTTTAGTTCCCCCTTTCTACCTTATGTTTGAGGAAAGAAAAATTGGGTCTGATGAAAATAGAGGCAAATTCACCCCCTTAAATTCCTTTCCTTTGTATGTTAGAGTATCTAAAAACGTCTCAACATTATTATTGTTGAAAATAAAATAAGATCTTGTAAATAGGGATAGAATATCATGTAATCAGGAGTAGAATATCTTGTAGAATATCTTGTAATTATTTGTCATTATTTGTATTTATTTCCTTTAAGCCTATATAAAGGATCTCCGTTGTGTAGTTGAAACACACGGGTTCACCATATGTCTCTCTTTCTTTTTCACTCTTAACAATTATTTATCATAAAACATATTAGAGTATCTTAAATTATCTATTAGAACTAGTTACTATTTTCCTTATTCTCATGATCTAATTTCTTGTTTAATCATGATTAAGAGTCTAGTATTGATATAAACAACTATTATTGATTTATCTTTTAAAAATAACATTAAACATATCAATCACATCAGTATCAATATAATTTTATAAAATAAGGTCCCTTTGTTTAAGATTAAAAATAAGTGATTTAGTATAAAATAATTTAGGGATTATTTTTAGATATTTTTAAGTAAAGCAGAAGCTAGTTTGTTTGTTTAAAATCATTAAAAATCATTTTTGTAATCTTCTCTCTCATCTATCGAAATCATTAAAATGAAATTATTTCTCAAAAGCTACTCTGAGACTAAATAGCTTATCATTATAATTAGATTTCAGTTATTTCAGATTCTAGTTATTTCAAAATGCTGAAGCAAACAGATAAAAAATTCTTAAAAAGAGATCATTTCTTTAGAAAAAATGTTTTTTCCTAAAAACATTTGAACAGCCAGGCTCTAAAACTCTTGTAATTAACATGCTACGAAAATCAACTTCAAACGTCATACAGGCAATAACGAGTTAACATTTGAACCAATGTCCAAAGAAATCATGTAAAATATTGCATGTCATTCTAGTAATCAAAGATTTCACTCAAAGTCGAATGTTCTTAAAGAGGTTGCACTATAGGGCCAATAGATTATATGAAATCCTATACAAAATTCTGTGGACGAATACCAAGCTCATGTTATAACAAAACCAAATAAACTGTTACTGTTGGTAGAAGTAGAAGATACCCAACCTTGATCCGTAATTCACGTCGAATAGATTTACATGCAGGGCAAATCTTGTTCAAGATATCTGCAATCTCTGACATAAAATATGGATGTAATATGGTAAAAGGAAATTGGATGACTCCAAAATGACCTGAAATAGAATATTAATCTATCAGCGTCTTTTATAGTAAATTTCAAATAATCATACCGAAGCTCCCCAAACATATTTTTTTATATAGAATGTCCATCCACACCTTCACAAAACTTTCTATCTTTTGAACCACATTTGGTGCACTCGGAAGATGCATTTGGAAGTCCCAAATCAGGACAAGTGACCTGCCCAGCTGTATTTATTTCCAAAGCAGAGAATTGCTCCTGCAGAGGTGAAACTAATGTGGTTAATAAGTTACATAGACATCAGAAGAGATTAATGTTTATCCCTTTTTCATAAATTAAGGTTTTCCTTTTTAAAGGAAGGTAATCGATCAACCCAAACATAAGAATGTGCTCTCACCCTCCCCACCCCCAAACTGTTGTTTTTCTATGTTATACTTACAGTAAACTGATATACACAGAATAATTACAAAGCTGATATAGATACAATACAACATTAAGAATATACTTAACTATATCTTCCCCGGTTGAAACATCAAACTGTATGGTTCTTATGACAGCAGATGGCACTTTGTGCTCGGGAGCGATGTCATCTTCCATGGAACTTGGTAACCTTAAACTCAGCAGAATATTTCAAGCAGCCTATTCATTTGCAAAGTATTAATAACAGTGTTGACAAAATGAGCCCAAAGAACAAGTGAGTAAAAATTGTCCAAAGTTGAACTTGTATGTTTCAGTAGCTTAGTCAGATTGCACGGATACGGGTATGAGATCAAGTACATATATGACAAAATTTCTGAAGATAAATGGATGAGTTCAGGAGGACAATTTATTTATAATTATTTAAATAAAAAATCAAATATTTAAAACAGAAGATAAATGCATTTTTCAGAACATTCCAACTTCATGTTATCAATAAAATTCCACAAATTACTTCGAGAAGCAAAAAAAATCATTAAATCTGACACATATTTTAATAAAGACGAAGTAGCAATTCGTTTCAACCGAACAAATCAGTAGTAGAATTGTCCCTTTTGCATGGACTGGCCTGTAGTTAGCTCATACAAGCTCCTTTGGATGCTTAACCAAGATGTAGCTAAACATTTTACAATAGCATAATTTGAAAAGAAAAAGGATGTATCTTTGTGCACCCGATACATGCCGGATGTGTATCCAGAAATCAAATAATATAGCAAGGATGAACCAAAATCATGTTAGAAAGATTTCCTGAAAGAGACATTTGTAACTTAGAAACCAATGATGAAGTAGACATACACCCTGAATTTCCCTAAGAGGGAATTTCTCTGCAGCGTCTTACCATGTCCAAAAGTAGCTAAAGTATAGACAATAAAATTCTTTATCAAAAAAAACAACAATATTCCAACACAACCGTATTTTACAAGCAACTTTGTGATGCATAACTTTTTAGATTCCAATGGAGACTCTCTATCTAAGAAAGTACC
This sequence comes from Oxytropis ochrocephala, assembly GCA_020916435.1. Lineage (NCBI taxonomy): Eukaryota > Viridiplantae > Streptophyta > Magnoliopsida > Fabales > Fabaceae > Oxytropis > Oxytropis ochrocephala. The sequence continues at coordinate 2,697,985 of CM037092.1, read as the reverse complement.
GAAAGTATATAAGCTAATACTTACATTAACTCTTTTATTTTTGGACAAAAATACTTACAAAAAGTCGAGCGCAGTGATAAGCTGTGCTCTAGTATATGCCACTTGTGGGAAGAACCTAATTGTATCACTCTGTGCCAAAGGAACCAAAAGAATTCCAGAGAACCTGCAAAAAGAAAACATATACAGTAAATTAATGTCCTGGGAATCATAGAATACGTCATTCAGCATTAAAATTTGAAGCGAATACCAATGGTTTGACTAACTTATCAACAAAACACAGCGATTGAATCTCAAAAAAAAAAAAACACAGCGATTGAGTGTCTTTAGAGCTAGAAAGGCATTCATACATTTAGCTATCTCTTCAATTATTTTCTCTCAAATATTATATAATTTTCTATCTCATTTTTTTACCTCCAAAATAAACCTAAAATCAAATTCCAAATAAACACACATCTGATCATGATTGAGATATCGTACAGACCAACTCCATTATCCTAATTAATTAATTAATTAATTAATTGATTGATTAATGCCGTTAAGCATAGAAGATGGATTAGCAAAAGAATCGAAGAAAATAAAAATTATCAGTAATGAGTGAAAAGTGAAGGCACATTGTCATGAAAAGCATTCCAGAACCATGAAAAAGCACGATCATATAACATGCAGAAAAGGATCACGCAGATTGCAACAAACTTTATAACGCAGCACAGAGAGCAGCTCAAAAATAAAGCGATTGAATGAGTTTCAAGAAACAGAAGTAAAATCAGAAGAGAGAGAGTTAAAGGTTTTAAGTTTAAACTCACTTGAGCGATGAAACGAAGAATGCGGTGACGCGGTTCACAGTCACTGATGAGTGAAGTGAGTTTCAGTTTCGCTGTTCCGGATTTCGCAGAGAGAAGAACGAATAGGAAAATAGAAAGAGTTAAGAGTTCGAGTTTGAACGGGAAAGTGAGCAGCGAAAACAAATGAAAAACGAAGAAAACGCCGCCGGTCGCTTTCCAAGGAAACACGAGACAAACGCCGAGAGAGGAGAAGGGAAAGGAGTACTTATACCGAGGAGGCAGGGAGAAAAAAGGTCAGAAACCTTTTTTATTTTTTTTTGGTACGGGTCTCTAGGTTAGTCATATTACCCTTGTCTTTGTTTTATATTTACGTTACTGACCTCACAAACTCCAATGCGCTCTCTTTTGCTCAGGGCCAGGTCAGCATCACCAGACATGTACACATTGGTCAATTAATTACTCACTTCGTCCCACTTTATTTGCAGTTTAAGATTTTTGCACACCTTTTAAGAAAAATGATTAGGAGTCTAGATCATTTAAAAAGTGTTGTCTAATTTACGATTTAACTCTTTATCTTTCTACTTAGATAAACGTGAATCTTTTATCGAAGGTAAAAAGTTGTCATAATTAATAAGGGTATAAATGTAAAAGAACACTAAAAGTTTCATCAGAAATCTACAACAACAATCAATTTGGGACAAAATGATTTTGCTAAAACAACAAACAATTTGGGACAGAGAGAGTAGTTGAGTAGGCCGACAACGGGCGAGTTTCGGCGGTACGGGGACCAAAACCTCCATCCGAGCCACACCCGCGGGTATAATTTTGGGAACCAATCAAGACCGTTAGATCTTCGGATTTGGCGGGTCCCAGATTGTCGGGTTTGCGGTTTGGTCGGATTGGTTAAATCAGGCCCAATCAAACCTTACACTAAAGCCCAATAATTTTTTTGGACCTTTTTTTGCCTTTTTTTTGTTTGGGAAGACAATGGGCTAACACCCTTTAGTGTAATGGACTCTTATTGACCCATTAAACACTACACCCGTAAAACTCGAGGGCTGTTACTTTTCCCACACCCCCTCCTACTTAAACACACCCCTTCAAATTTTAAATTCCCAAATTACCCCCATTTAAAAAATTAAAAAACACCCACACCCTCCCTTCACTCTATCACGTCTCTCACTCTCCCTTCTCTCACTCTCCCTCAACCGAACCCTATTTCTCACTCTCCCTCTCACTCACTTTCTCCCAACTCACTCAATCTCACCCAATCTCTCACTCAATCTTCTCCACAAACACCCTCAAGAGCACACAGGTTTTGTTCGCGCTCTCTCACACTCTCTAATCGCTCCATTTTCATCTGGTAAGTCTCTCCTGCTCGCTCATTTGGGTTTTTTCTGAGAAACTGAATTCTTCGAACGACGTCCTTCGAACACATGAAAACGAAGGTGTTCGAATGAGGTCGTGCGAACACCATACGAACGACCTCATTCGAACCGGTTGTGAGTGGGAAAATGAACCGACTTGTTCGAGCGGGGTTGTCGCGAACATGTTCGCATGTGGCCGTTCGAATATCGTTTGCTGATCGACAAGATTTCTCACCTTCTTCTGTGATTGGTTCTCTTAATTTGGTTTAATTGGTTCTCTTGATTGTTGTTTGAGATATGGTGAGGAGCAGAGGTGTGGTAATTCAAAGACAACCATCCGAGCGAGTCGGGCCGGCCACCTCCTACGGTTTCAAATCGCAAAGGAGGAAGAAGCCAGGTGAACCCTCCCGAGGTAGGGGTTGTGGCTAGGGGTAGTAGGCGGGTTGATGTTCCTCCTTTCCCACTCCCAGAGGATATCGGGCGGGATATTGACCGTGAGGAGGTGACACAGGACCACTTACACGCCCCATGGGAGGTGAGACACCTTCGAGAAGTTGGTCGTTTCGAGGGTTCATTCGAGTGGTGGTCGCATGATGCGCCATTTGCCGATCGAGTGCTCGATGGGCCAAGGGCAGTGTCCGCACATTCCGAGGATCCCTGACCGCATTAGGGTCGTCTGCAGACCTATCCGAGTGTGATGAGAGGTGGACACGGCTCGAGGACCACTTGGTGGCGCGGGGCCTCCCCGTGTGCCGTACTCCTCAAACACGGTGCCTGCCTACTTTCCATGGTACTTGGGGTATCACATCCCTTTCTCTTCCCTCGCACTATGTACGACTTGGCGATGAGCCTGATGTCGGTGTGGTACGTGGCTTTTATGTTAATTGCATTGATAAAGTTTCTTAATCTTCTATTTATTTAAATAATAATGTTATGTTATTTGGTTGACAGATGCTACCAGAAATTTCTTTGGATTTGGTTGATGAGATGGATGGGACAATCGATGATAATGTCCCGAGCCAAACAGAGCATATTTCAACAAGATCAAGAGGCTGCTCAACCCCTTCCGTAGGTTTAGGAGGAGGTTTGGCAATGTGTATGAGAGAAGGAGGGGGCGCAACACCCAGTAGGATCATGTCATAGGGGGGATATATGTTTGGAATCTTTGTATAATTTAAGTACTTTGTTTCATTCGGTTTTTTAATTTGAAATTCCCTTTACGTTGGCGCAAATTTATTGTCATTACGGTAATAATTACGGTAAAATTATTTATAAAGTAATTACGGTAATAATTACGGTAAAAAATGAAGATATTAAAAAGTTGAACAGAATTTAATATTGGATAAGAACATAAATTAAAAACACAAATTGCAAAAATACAAGGATAGGAAATTTAAAACGAAACGACAGGAAAACATAATACAACCTAGTTCTACTTAGGTAGTGGCCATCTGGATGACTAGAGGATAATGCTACTGACGATGGATTCAAAGCAGATTCTTGTGTTTCAACGCGACATTCGAGATAAGGTTCAATCAAACCTTGAAGCTCTCATGTTTCTCAAACATTTCTCGAGCGCCTTTGTATTTCTTGATAGGCACGGGGCACATCCGAATACGACATTACGCGGCCGCTACGATGTAGGGAGCGACAAACGATACTAGTGATTTCTTGCTCCACACCATCTAGGTGCACATTTTCTGTTAGTTTTCCTTTCAATTCGGCGAAGGTGATGTTGTTCTTAAGCCTGAAATGTTTAGTGTTACGACCATGAAACAACACACCATGTTGTTGCCTGGACTGGACAGTCATGTGATAGTCAACTTTACAGGTGTGCGTAACGAGTCTTTCCGGTATGGGTTGTTGTGGTGCGGGTGGTCTTTGTTGAAGAAGATGAATGACTTCTTCTGGAGTGCGTATTGTGTCCACGTACAACTCTAAGATTTGTCGCCCCATCGGAACGTTAGCTAGATGTTCCATCATTGCGCGGACGTCGTCGTCGCTTTGGATTTCCATGACTGAATACTAGAAAGTCCCATCATCTCTACAATTGTACTTTTTGAAACGTATACGCTCCACGTCTTTACGCCACGCTCCCTCTGGACGAATCTTCCTCTCAGCCTTTTCCTTCAGTTGGGCGAAGGTGATGTCCTTACTCATCCTGCAGAAGACATGGTTAGGACAAACGAAACACAACACCATGTTCGCTTGGTGGTGACAAATCCCATGGTGATGAAGGCGGTCGTTAGGAATTTGTCGTTTGAGTACTGGGTTGAGCACAACCATTCCATTTCTGGAGATCTGAGGATTTTGGTGAAGAAGCAGATTAGGGTTTGGTGAAGAAGATCTGAGGATGTGAACCCCCTTTTATAATAGGCATGGTGAAATGTCAGCCGTTGATTTCATTTTTATATCACAAATCTGAGCCGTTTAAATTCTATCCGCTTCGGGCACATTTTCCAAAGGAATGACATCCACTCCTTTATTTGACACATTTGATCGATTGTAGCGCTTGATTAAAATCGCTTGGTGGAATCGAGACGCCCAATACCCTGCATTCTCGCAAAGACTTGTTCGAACAGATAAAAAACGCCCAAGAGGGTGTCTGTCCATATTTAACACACTCGAACGGCCTCATTCGAACCTATCCGAAGGCCCGTGTTCGAACAGGTGAAAATTTGTGAAAAAAAATAGATTTCACCTAGTCTTTTGGTCTTTTCACACTCGTATGGGATTTGTTTCGAGTAGGAGAGGGGTGTGGGAAAAGCAACAGCCAACTTGAGCACTACATCACTTGCTTTTATAGCTTATCTTCTTCAACATTGTTGCCAATCCTTTCAATGTGGGACTCTATTTGGAACTTTTTTTGATAAACCAGAAACAAAAGAAACTCAAATCACCAGCGAAACATTCAATCACTAGTGAAACTCTTCCTTTCATACACTCTTTTTTGCCAATCCTTTCAATTTAATCACCAGTGAAACTCACCCAAACCCATATTCTAAATCAGCCACCACATCTTTCCTCTGCAGCATCTCCCAACCCAGATCCTAAAATCAGCTCTCACATCTTCCCTTTTCTGTTGGCAATTAAATTAAGCAACTAGAAGGTTATAGATTCAGTAGAAGAATTGAGAAGCACAAGAAGAGTTTAGAGCATTAAGAAAGTGATATTACTGGATAAAGATTGGAAACCGAGTAACCGACTTCAGTTTTGCTGTACCACTGATTCCTCCACATAGCTTAGCATTAAGTTTATTATACTTCAAGCCTATAAAAGGCCATCTCCATTCAGTTTGTAATGTATCAATTTGTGAATGAAATAGTGCGTAACAAAAATTCTCTTCCTCTCTATCTTTCAGTTCTGGTGTGCTTTGTTTTTAAAACCATGCCTATTTGATATCATCCTCCACTCCATTGTTGTCGTCGCCATCCATAGTGAGGCGACTCAAGCCAAACAATTTCTTCTATTTGAACGGCAACCTTACAACCCCTATGTTTGCAAGCTGGTGCTTCTTGATAATTAGCCATGGCAGTCTGTACATTGTGCTTCGGTCGGGTTCGGTTACCAACAGGTGGTTTCTGTGAGACCAAATCCGCCCAATACAAACCACTTCAACCCATGCTTGTCACCCGCAGACCCGATCAACCGAAGTGACCCGCCCGTTGTTGCACGGTTTTGTCGGGTAGGCCGGTTTTCGGGTCGGTTTCCCAATCTTGTCCAGACCTATAGTTGAGTACTGATACTAGTTGATACTAGCTAGTAGAGTAAGTGAATTTAGTAGTACTACCAAACAAGCTACAACATTTTTTTTATCAACAGAAAAAGAAAAAAAACTAACAATATAAATTTGGGTATTACTTTTCCCACACCCCCTCCTACTCAAAACACACCCCATAAGGGTGTGAAATGACCAAAAGACCAGCCAAAGCGTCTTTTTTTTTCAAGAAATTTCACGTGTTCGAACACGGGGCTTCGAACAGGTTCGAATGACATCGTTCGACTGTGTTAATTTTTGACTTCACACTCTCTTGTGCGTAATTTCACCTGTTCGAACGAGGTCATTCGAACCTGTTCGCATGACCTTGTTCGAACACGCGTGAGTTAAATATTGACTTCACACCCTCTTGTGCGTAATTTCACCTGTTCGAACGAGGTCATTCGAACCTATTCGAACAAGGTCGTTCGAACCGTCGTTAAACACGTCCTCACAGCGTTTCACGCGAGGTTATTTTTGGAATAAAATTTGTTAAGGGTTGTGAAAGAGTAGGAGGGAGAGTGGGAAAAGTAATACCCATAAGTTTTAGGTGTTTAATAAAGAGAATTGCCTTTGAGTAAATAAGTTTTTGAGTTCATATATATACATAAAAAGGTAGTTCATCGTCATCAGTTGGCGCCCCATCCAATTAATGCTGATGATATGATTGTGATTAAACATAAAACAAATAAAACTGTTAACGTTTTCCTAAGAGAATCAAAGATTTTAACGGCATTTAAAGGAGAATTGAATAGCACTTAAATGCAATGTTTTTATGTTTGCCTGGTGTTTGTTGCAAGAGTCGAAATCCATTTAAATATCAGCCGTTGATGTGTTCTTGCTATTGAGACCGTTGATTTTATTGTCGTGATGTGATCTAATCTGGCCAGAATGTTTGTGCGCGTGTGATTAGGCTAAGTGACTCATGAGTACGAATGATGTGGCACCCTGTTACCTCAAAATTTCGACAGTACATTAAATGAAGTTTTAAATGGGGTTGACTTCACATTTAATATTGTTCTGTGGGCCATAGGTCAATATTCAAGTCGGTGCACCATGATTTCGACGGAAAGGTAGACAAGTGCAAGGAGTGCAAGTAAACTTCGACAAGATTAGCTCAAAGCTATGAAGCAAGTAATGCAAGAGACCTTCGACAAGAGAGGACCCAACGCTCGACAGAGCCGGGCTCAACACCGTCAGCGGTTGACAACGGGTTAGTCGAAAGTGCGAAACAAAGAAGAGTGGGCGGTTACTCTCCGTAGTTTTAGGAGGCGCTTTCCTTTTCCCCACGATTGTTCCTACGGGTATAAATACCCTTTGTAATAGAAAATCTGGGTCACCACATCTTTACAAAAACTCGAGAAACTCAACTTCCAAGTCAAAGCGAAACAAGAGTGAATCGGATCATATTGTGCGTGTCGGTGGACCACCTCCTTCTTTCTATCATTTTAATGCAATTTTTACTTGTTTTTACGTTTGTTGCACTTCTTGCTTTTATTCTCGCTTTCAAACTATCTCTTCCTACTATTTTCTTGTTCTTACGCACGCTAAAAGACACAAAACTTAAAGGCAATTGTCAAAGAGATTTTCTAGTTTGATCTCACGCCTTCTTAATATTGAAAACTAGTGATTGTTTGCTAAAAACACCAAATAACAAATTGGCACGCCGGTGGGGACCTTTGCGCTTATTTTGTGTCGCTTTACGCTGAGTGTATAAACTTGTATGCACTGAGGAGTGGTAGAATGGTACGCACCAATTCTAACAACGCCTCTAGTTCTAACCCCGTGATATCACGAGGCAAGGAACAACGGTAGATTCTGCGCCAATGTCGTGGTGGAATGTTGCGGGACTACGCCCCGATGACATCAATAACCGCTCCCACGATGTCAACGACCAATGTTGGTTCGACATCGCCTATGGCCTTGCCACAAAGCGTAGGACTTCCTTCTAGTCCTTATGTGGCAACAGGGGAATAGTTTGGAAACACGCTTCCAAAACATGAGTCTACCACCATACCCTTTTGGGGTATATGGCATGCCTACTGGAATGCCACATGTGTCGACCTTTTCCCTTCACACGTATCTTCCGAGGGTATACTTGGTCGAAATCCTACCGCATTAACGAATGCGTCCTTGTTGGCGTTAAGACAACAAGTGGACGAACAAAGCATCATGATATGGTTAATATCTTGACTCAACAAATTGGTACCGTGTTCAATCCTTTGATTCGAAACACAAATACCGCTTATCGATGTTAGGAGACCAAATGGGTAGGATTGCGATTTCTTTGGGGCTCCTACGAAACAATAGGCGCTTACCAAATCATGGGAACAACATGCCTAACACCCCACGAGAGATCGATGGATCGAAGCCTCAAAGCGTTATGGGCGAACAACAAATGGGAAATCACATCCCCGAGGTAGTTATGGTAAATCGAAACCAAAACGCTCGATGAAGTTGTTCGACAAGTGCAACGAAATAACGTTTGTGCTCAAGACAACATAGCCACTTTGGTCGAAACCATAATGGCGCAAAATGGCCTTAACATAGGTTTGCATAGGCCTAATTTCATATCACCACCGTGTGTGAATACGTGTTGCGATGCACTGCCAAGCCAAGGTTGGAAAATCCCTAAATTTACTAAGTTTGGGGGTGATACCAATGAATCCACTGTCGAACACATTGCCCGTTACATGACTGAGGCAGGGGACATAGCCCAAAATGAGAATTTGAAGATGAAATATTTTCCAAATTCTCTAACTAAGAATGCCTTTACGTGGTTTACCACACTACCCCCCCGTTCCATGTACACATGGGGGCAATTAGAAAAGGCTTTTCATGAGCAATTCTACATGGGCGACCGAAAATTAGTCTCAAAGAATCGGCTAGTGTTCGACGCAAAGTGCCTGAGGCCATTGATGATTATTTGAATAGATTTAGGCTACTGAAGGCAAGGTGTTTTACGCAAGTGCCTGAACATGAGCTTGTCGAAATGGCTGCAGGTGGCCTTGACTATTCAATTCGAAAGAAATTGGATACGTCTCATTTGAGAGACATGGCCCAACTAGTCGATAGAGTTCGACAAGTCGAAAGGCTTAAAGAGGAAAATGCTAGAGTGAATAAGTACAATAAAAAGAAAACTCAGGTGGGTTTTCACAAAAAGAAAAGATAGCCTATGTAGATGAACAATTCGACTTTGCATTTAGCGATGTCGAATCGGAGAAAATAGACGTGGGTTTGAACTTAAGCCCAGTCCTCCTTATGCTTGTAAATTATTAAGGCACATGCAAATGGGAATAATCTGTAGAGCCTAAGAATGATAGATTTGTGCCTAAAACGTACACTTTTGATGTTACTAAATGTGATGAGATCTTCGATTTGCTAGTGATGATGGCCAAATAATAGTGCCAAATGGCTCGAAAGTTCCTCCTCTCGAACAGAGGAAGAAAAAGGGTTATTGTAAGTTTCATAATTTTTGGGACATACAACCGACCGTTGTGTACTTTTCGGGGACATGGTTCGTAAAGCGATCGAAGAAGGAAGGCTCAAATTTGGAGATAAAAAGAATAAAGCACCGATGCAAATTGATGCTGACCCACTCCATCAAGTGGAAGCGATGTATGCAGAACCAATTGAGATGAGTATCAATATGGTAGACGCAAAAATGGTGGATTCTCCAAAGTCTACCAAACCCCCTGCTGAAAAAATCAAAAGTGTTGTGCAAAAGAGTAATCTCTGTGCAACACGTTACTCAAGAAGAATATGAGGAGAAGTGCATACCCAGTGTACCCCAGTGAGGAAGATTTGATAGACTTCCTGAACCGGTGCAAATTGAGCTCTGAGGTCATGTTATGTCCAAGGTGCAGTGCTGTGTTTGATAAAGAAGCGGCTAAGAGTGTCGAATGCTGTGAAGTTCGACAACCCCTAAAGAGGAAATGGCCAGATAAGAGGCCAAATTTCAGCTTCAAAAGAGGGGACCTTCCTTACAAGGTAAAGAATTCGAGCAAGGCTTCGACAAGCAAGCCGCAGTTTGCTGGTAAGGGTGTAGCCAAGAAGGAGTTTGTGCTATCTGCCTCTGCCAAACCATTTTTTCCAAGAGCAGATCCATCCAATGAGAAGTGGATACATCTTTGGATGCGCATACACTATAAAGTCTTTCGCCACGGCCGGAAGCAGTCAAGCCAATCATAGGTGAGGCCTCAAAGTATAATTATAAAAACAATTATAAAGGGAAGAATCCCATGACGAAGACCCAATGGCGTGCGTTACAGTAGCTCGAAAAGAAGGCAACACCGGTTGCTAACGAAAACGCCAAAAAAGTTAAGGTGTGTGACTCCTAAAACCGTGGGGAACACAAAGATAAGTATAGGTCTTTGCCAATCAAGTGAGGGTTGGAAATAAGGCTAAAGGGAAATCTATTGTGATAGAGGAACCAAGAAGGCTCGCTATGGAGAGGATTTTCCTCCATTAACATCTATAAAAAGAAAAGCGCTTCATTCGACATGGATGAAGATGTTACTTCGATTTCGACGACTCGAGGCTAGCTTCGACGTCATCCGCAACGTGGTGTCCATTCTCGAGAGTGAATACGATCTTTCATCTGATCCCAAATGACGTCGAAGAAGACTTCATTGGGGATATGGCTAACCACAAGCCATGCTGCTACTATGTCATGAACAATGGTCGCGTGGAAGAACAGATGGCCACTTTCGAGAGAGGCGACGAGGGCATGCAACACCATCCAAGCCTTTGTACGCCCAAGCAAAAGTTAATGGCGTAGGTATCAATAAGATCTTCGGTCGATGGAGGAGCCTGCTGTTAACTTAATGCCTCGTGCCATCTTCAAGACAATATGGTCGTTTGATACAGACCTTAGACCTCATAATATTATGTTAACCAATTATGAGGGGAAATCGCCGCCGTTGGGGGTCAGTCGAAGTGGAAGTGGTGGTAGGAACTGCCGAAGAACCACCACGTTCTTTGTCATAGCTTCAAAAGCAAGCTACAATCTACTCCTTGGGAGGAGTGGATACATGGCGTAGGAGCTGTTCCTCTCAGCTTACACCGTAAATTGGTAATGTGGAGGATGATGGTCCGTGGAGTACGTCAAGTAGACCAAAGTTATTTCCTTCTTGACGTAAATAATGTCACCAGGAGAATTTTGAGAAGCAAATGGCGAATATTGCGCCATGTTCATCTTCTAGCCAAGCATATATCTCTTCGCACAATGTGCTTTCCTCCATTCACCTATACCCAACACATGGTTTTGTGTGGGAAAGAGAGGAAATAGAAGGTGCAAATGTCTATCCCGATGGTGTGCTACCTCCAATGTGATGGGACACCGACTCTTAGAAGGTTTAGATGTCGCACCAGTAGCGTGGGATAGAATTACGGCCTATGGCCGCGAAACTAAAATAAAACGGCTTTGGAAGCCGAAATAAGTCAACAAACGATGGATGTCGAAGCCATGCCTTCATCCAAGAAAATGGTGAAGTCATAGATGACGAACTTGATTGCACTTATGATGACGAACCATTAGGCTTTGAAAAGGATCCTGTGGATTCAACAAAGCGCATGCAAGGCGGTAGAAGTGACCATTGCACAAAGATTCAAAAATGCATTTTCTTACCTTCACTTCTTATTCCGTCGAAAAAGCATTTTTGGGGGCAATCTGTTACCTCAAAATTTCGACAAGACATTAAATGAAGTTTTAAATGGGGTTGACTTCACATTTAATATTGTTCTCAGGGCCATAGGTCAATATTCAAGTCGGTGCACCATGATTTCGACAGAAAGGTAGACAAGTGCAAGGAGTGCAAGTAAACTTCGACAAGATTAGCTCAAAAGCTATGAAGCAAGTAATGCAAGAGACCTTCGACAAGAGAGGACCCAACGCTCGACAGAGTGGGCTCAACACTTCGTCAGCGGTTGACAACGGTTAGTCGAAAGTGCGAATGCAAAGATTAGTGGGCGGTTACTCTCCGTAGTTTTAGGAGGCGCTTCCTTTTCCCCACGATTGTTCCTACGGGTATAAATACCCCTTTGTAATAGAAAATCGGGTCACCACATCTTTACAAAAACTCTGAGAAACTCAACTTCCAAGTCAAAGCGAAACAAGAGTGAATCAGATCATATTGTACGTGTCGGTGGACCACCTCCTTCTTTCTATCATTTTAATGCAATTTTTACTTGTTTTTACGTTTGTTGCACTTCTTGCTTTTATTCTGCTTTCAAACTATCTCTTCCTACTATTTTCTTGTTCTTACGCACGCTAAAAGACACAAAACTTAAAGGCAATTGTCAAAGAGATTTTCTAGTTTGATCTCACAGTCTTAATATTGAAAACTAGTGATTGTTTGCTAAAAACACCAGCGAACACACCCGCTTAGACTTGTAATGCTTAGGTGGATTTGATGTGGTTGCTGACTATTTTTGCTGAATATATGATGTGGATGATTAAGTGGTTGTTTCATAGTTATATATAATATAGATAGCATCAATATTTTGAAGTTGTTGCAATAAAAATTATTTTTCCTCAACAATCTCATTCTAGTTGGGAAAATGTCTTATCCCAATAACAAATAAAGTCGTTGGAAACATTAGACTTTTTGTCAATAGCATAATTTGTTGTTGGGATAACACATGTTTTTTTTCATCAACATCACTTATTAGGAATGCTACAACTATTTTTTTTTTTAATTATTTTGGATAATTCATTATTTTGATACAAGAATAATTCATTATTTTATCATACAACTTTTAATAATTTATATATTATTATTAATTTAAAATTAAAATTATCAAAAAAAATTGTGTTTTTAATTTAGTAATAATCATTTAAAAAATCCTTAACATGTTTTTTTTGTTGAAGAAAGTATAGTATAAACATTATAAGAAACTTTTATTACAAAAAAGAAGCATATACTTGTTTATAGACTCAAGAGCACTAGAATGAGATGATAGTGTCTTTTTTCAAATTAACCAAACTCTTGGGTTCGAAATCAATCTTAGACATGCAACAGTGTTAAATCAGGGAGAGTTTTGCACCCATTGTGGTCCTATCCGACTCTACTTTAGTCTTTGCGCGCAATTGCGCGTAGAGATACCTAATTTATTACTATATATATATATATATATATATATATATATATATATATATATATATATATATATATATATATATATATATAGGATAACTACTTAAAACTTTATCATTTCGATAAACTAGTTTATAAACACTGTACAAAGACGGGTAAACATTTTTCATGACAAAAACATTATGATGTTGTCGTAATAGTTTCAAAACATTATGAGATTTAGAATCAAGAATGCGCTTTTTACCGATCGGATCTTTCAGTTTTATTTAAATAGTAATATACGATAACACTAATTATGCATCCAACATAATAAAATTAATATTAGGTAATAAGTTGAGAAAAAATTAGTTCTATTGAAATTTTGGTACAACATAATTTCACTGAAAGAAGAACTCGGTATTTATATAGAGATGTGTAGACATTTTTTAAAAATAAGATTTACTGATCGAACTTTTTTATTTATTTTTAAAACGACGTTCTATTGTCGAAGCCTAAAGTCAATATTCAACTGTATTTTATAACCAAGTTAACATTCTTTTATGTTTAATGTTATTGACAAATGTTTTGCTCTTAGTTTTTAGTTACCTGATGGTTGCTCCGTTACTCCAGATCGTAGTGCATATGACGCTCCATTAGCGATAACAATTTCAGGTATCTCTTTTCAGGTACCTTGTTTACCCACCAAATTAACATTCTTTTATGTTTAATGTTATTGACAAAGGGTATTTTTTTTACCCCCACACTATCCCATCTACACCTGAAAACCCCAAAATACCCTTAAAAAAACGTATTTTTTTATAAAAAAATATCAATCGTATATATGTTATCTAACATATATATAACTCATATTTTGTAGGGTCGTATATACGTTAGATAATATGTATATGATGGCAATTTTCTAATCCAATTGTGTGTATGTATATATATATATATATATATATATATATATATATATATATATCATAACTATATTAATTCACGAGTTGTACACCTAAGCGTCCACATAGGACCAATCAAAAAATGACACACACATCTCCTAAAAAATACGTGGCACGCCAGCTGTACCAACTCCTACATCAGGCGCACTAATTGGACGGTTGGGATCTACATCCATCAGCGCACATTTAATCTCACCATCACATTTAATCTGCATAAATTTAGGCTATTGCGAATTTAAAACCGAATTAGTGCGCCTTAAAAAACGCAACGTGTTTTTTAAAAAAGCCTTAAAAGGTGGATCCATATTTTTTGCCACCGAATGGAACTAATAAATTGCATTGCTGATGGAGAAGTTAAAATCGTATTAATGCTGCAATTATTGGCCAAATCCGCTAATGACATATTTTTTGTTTCTACTTATTATGATCATTGGATCAATATGCACCACCTAGCACGTAATAGTTTTAATATGCATTTATTGGCGGTTTTGAAAGCAAATAATCGCCCTTTAAATGTGATTAAAATGTGCAATTAACATTAGCATTCAGGTCAAACTTATTTGTCCTTCTTTTGTGCAGATTTTTTTTGGTATCGCATGTTTTATGGCATTAGGAAAGAAGTTCGAAACAGTCCTTTCATAATGGAATATGAAATTAGGCTGGTCCAAATTATATTCTCACAACATAATTTGAGGGTTGTAGCATAATAGACTAATTAATAAGTTTGACCAAATTATATAATTGCTAAAAATTCAAAATACACTAATGTGAATAGTAGACGATTTCCTGCCCTTATTTCCTAACACCAATTCGTGTGCATGTTGATGTTAATTACCATATGATTTGTTCTAAGGCAACTCTATGTCTATTGGACCCCTTTACTATTTCTAATCATGGTAATGGACCCATAAGACTTATGCTAAAAATAATATATTCCTAACCGATTTAATCACACCAGAAGGAAACCGAAAACTGTAAATAAATGTTATTAATCACTAATAAATTGCATTGAATGTGACAGTTACACAGCAATTGTATTTGTCCATATCACAGTGATGGAAACCGATAACTCTGATGCAAAAATAGTGGATCAGATATATGATATTTGATTCAAAAATTAGGTAGCAATTAAAAAACCTGTTTACCCAAAAATTACCATCGAATTAACAATCCATTTTCTGAGAAATAAAAATATCCAAATGCCAGCAATGACCATACATAAGGCATGAAAATTCGGAAGAGACCACACTAAAAAGAAACACCTGTAGAAAAAATAATCGTGGATCCCAAATTAGATCAATCGCTTTTAGCAAATTGATCTAATTTTTAGCAAATCTTAAAATCCTAGAGATACATAAATCAGTTTTAAGCTATTGAAAAAAAATACACCAAACTCCTACCTGATCATCATCCCAGCAAGAGGTACACATAAATTTGGTTTGCTAAGAGACAATATGTCTTCCTCACGTGCGTTGTCCGACGTGCCACACCGTGCAAAGATGACAACCCCCCGCAATGCGACGGTCGTCCCACATAACTTTTCCGAGTTTAGTGGTTAGTAGAAACACCTGTAAATAATAGTAGATTGTTTTATAAGAGACACTCAACCAAGGACATATATCCTGAACTAGAATACAGATTACCATCTATCTCATCCAAATATTTAATAGTTTCATGAATAATTTCCTAATGATATGCATAGTAGACCGATATAAAGAACGATGCTGCAAAAATCATATATAAGGTCATATTCCAGGCAATGTATGCACAAATTGGAGAGAGAGAGAGAGAGAGAGAGAGAGTATGAATGAAATGCTTACAAGCATATACAAGTCTCATGTATGGATCATAGCAGTACCTTCAACATATTATAAGTCGTGCATGATTCTTCATTCTCTGTTGTTCTTAGATTGTCTGGTATTCTTTTTGGATCATTCCTATAGAAAAATATGAAGTAAGAAATCTAGAGCTGATTGTCAAAAAACTAAAGTAAGTTTCTACTTGATGACCTTATAGAATACAAATTCCTTTGATAATTTTAATTGCATATGAAAAAACCGAAAATTAAAATGTCGACATCTTAATACTGTAACTCACCGATCGATGTCCTCCAGCTTGCATAGCTATGAGAAGAGTTTACAATGTCCATAAAGAATGTCCCAATTTCCTAAACACCAAGAATCAAGAACAAATTTTAGAAAGTTGAAAGGCATGGCAAATGGAAAGTTATAATCAGGTTAATGTTTACTTCCAATATTAAACCAAACATAAAGGAATAAACAAATGCTACAAATAGTCAAGTAATTTGAAGTTTGAAAAACAGATTTACTACACAAATACAACACATGCAATAAAGGAGACATTTTCAATCAAAAAAAGGGACCAGAACTAAAAATAGAATGACACTAAGTTACAAATTGAAAAACTAAATGATATTACCCCAATAAATATCAAAAGAACAGAAATTCATTAAAACATGATAAAATATGCATCGGTAATCTTCAATGTGCGTGAACAACTCACCTTATAAAGTGGGTCGCCCGTGACCTCATACCGAATTTGAGATCCGACGACAACTGGGATATGAGTATTAGCGTGAAAACCAGCTATTTCATTAGCCTACATGGAAAAAGAATAGTTTTTGGGACTCTGTCATAAAATTATATACAATTTCTGAACTAGAATACAGATTACCATCTATCTCATCCAAATATTTAATAGTTTCATGAATAATTTCCTAATGATATGCATAGTAGACCGATATAAAGAACGATGCTGCAAAAATCATATATAAGGTCATATTCCAGGCAATGTATGCACAAATTGGAGAGAGAGAGAGAGAGAGTATGAATGAAATGCTTACAAGCATATACAAGCCTCGTGTATGGATCATCAGTCTCATCTGCCATATCTAACATGTAAGAAAACTCCATAAGCTGTGAAACTATATCACAACCAATGAGATGATTATAAGACTAGCACAACACAAATGCAGCAAAGTACATAACTACAAGAAAGGGTTAATCAATCAGTAGTTGTAATGACTACTCAAAATCATTTTTTCATAACAATAACCTCCCCATCATGTACAACATACGCATATGCACAATGATACTCTAATATATCTGATATGAATCATTCAATAAGGATTGTAATTCATAATATGTTAAAGTGAATCATTAGATACCCAATTGACAAAACAATGTAAGCCAAGACAAAGAACCATGTGGGCAAAGAGTCATACCTCTTTTCAATCGCGATCGCCATTGTGTTGAACGAAAACCCCAATTTGATCTCAGACGCTATAGCATGTGGAGGAACTGAGCAGTATCGTTAGAGCATTGTTGACCACCAACCTGTGCTTTTGGCGAGGAAGCCATGGTGTATTTTGGCCCTACATGAAAACCAGGCAACGCCATATTCCGACGTACGGCTTTTAAAACCAAATTCTTACAAAAACCAGGATTACAATCCTTATTGTGAAGGGTTGCCTGGTGCAAATTATATACCCGATCGTTCAATCGTCACCATTCCGATGTGGAGGAATACGAAGCCATGGTTGCGCAAATCGGTGGTTTGAGCATTATTTGCGCAAATCGGTGGTGTACGCCATATTCCGATGTGGAGGAATAGGAAGCCATGGTTCAATCGTGGTATTCTCAATGGGGAAAGTGAAGATTCAATAATGATAATGCTGGATAAGGGTTACTGGAGTTGAATAATATTTTAGAAGTAAATGTCAGAAATATCCCTAGGGTAGGTCTACAAACCCATAAATACCCTTTACTTTCCCTTCCTGAATTAAGGTCTCAAAATTATATATTTTTTCACTCCATTGTTTTGTATCTTAACACACATCAATACGTCTTTTTTAAAATTAAGTAATTCAAATATGTGATACAAAAAAATATTTTGAATATGATTATCTTAAATAATTAGAGTTATATATATATATATATATATATATATATATATATATATATATATATATATATATATATATATATATATATATATATATATACCATTTCTTTCATTAGGATTTATTCAAATTTCTTCCAAACCTTCTATTTCAGATCGATCGGTGTGTGTGTTTTGTGTTTCATTTTCAATATCTTTTTGATATCAATTTGGTATTTAGAAAAACCTACTATTACCATTAAGTAATACTACGTGATGTAATAGAAAAACAAGTTTTTGTCATAAAAGATAGAAAGACAAGTTTTTGAGATCTATATCGAGAAACAAAACGGAGAAAGTTGGATCGTGCGTGCCATCATCACCATATGTGGTTCCTTATTTGATTCGGTTCACTACACCATTGGAATGCTTGAACCGTGATTTGACTCACTATTTAGTAGGTAATGTGATATTTGCATTGCATATCACTCAGTAACTGTATGTTCAGTTCGATATTTAATTATTCATATTATCTCTAAATTATGTTGTGTCTTAGGAGATATGGTTGGCATACTTAATGGAGCTGGTGCTCCGTGTGATTATTAGAAAAATAACACCAAATCTACGTTGTTATCGATCGACTTATATATCAGGGGTGTGAATGCAATGCATATACGTTTTATACAAATTGAACAGTTGTATTTAATTAAATTTGCACCATAATCAAATAAGACTCATTTGGTAAGTAATCATAAACATCAACGATACATATACATAATATTTTAACAAAATAATAATTACAAATTAAATTAAAAAAAGAAGGTGTATACCCGTGCTGGCACGGGTGATACATACTAGTATATATATATATATATATATATACACACACGATGCACATCAATTGAAAAGTTGTCTATGTTTGAGTAACATACTGAAAATCACTTATTTTAAAAAAATCATTCTTAAAAAACTGATTTTCTTGAGAAGCTACTCAAAACAGCTTCTCATATGAAGCAGTTTTTAGATTATTTTCAGCTTTTCAGTTTTTTTAAGAATTTATAACAAACAGACAACATGTCATAAGTGATTATTTTAAAAAAAAATTGATTTTTTTAAAAAATAAGTCATAACAAACGGGCTCTAATATTATAGTTTTTAGACTCAGCAGAGCTACAATTTTAAAAACAAATTCAAATATTTAAACTCAGTAGAGCTATAATTTTTTTCTTTTTGCTAATTTGAGATCAAAATACTTATTTTGAAACTAACACAACATCAATGACTGGTCTAATTGTAGCAATAATGGCATGGGTTTAATTAAGATTAAGATAAGATAATGGGCAGCAGTAATGACATGGGTTTAAGGATTTTATATCATAACCGTTTGAATATTACATAGGATTTTATGTCATAACCGTATGACTATTTGACAGCTAAAAAATGTCTTAATTGTCTTAATTATTTGAAATCTGTATGGGTTCATTGAGTTAATTAATAGTGAGTGTGAAATTTGTATCAAAAGTAGCGTATGGTGCAGTGGTTGTTTATGTTGTTTGACACTCGAATGTCAAGTGTTCAACTCCCATGTAAGGCATTTCTTTATTTTATTTTAATAAATTACTGACATCCAAATATGGATTTGTGGGCTCCATCAATGGCGATGTAAAGCCACATATTTGAAGAGATCTATGTGGCTTTTCTTAGGTGGACGCTTAGGTGGAGTTATTCGTGATTTAAATTACTTATGATTATGATTTAAATTGATGAGATTCAGCCGTTTTTCTTAAAGGTGTTTAACTGTTGATTTAAGAGATAATTAGTGCATAAATGCAACACATGTCCTCTAATTTTGGCGTTATTTTTTTGGGTGTAATCATACTTGTCTATGAACGTGGGTGGTTGGTGGTTGGGTTTTTTGGGTAGTGCTATTTGAACAAAAAAAAAGGATCAAATTGTACCAAAATACGAATATGTATGCGATACGGAAAGAATACTCGTATATATTTTTTATTTTAAATTAAGTTTAGTGGTATACGCGTATAATATATTTAATTTAAAATAATAAAAAAATATTATACGAGTATTCGCACACGTATTCGTATTTTGGTACACTTTGGTACAATTTTTTTTTGGTTCAAATAACATTACTCTAAAACAACTTTAACTCATTTTCCCTCTATTGACCACTCCTCCTCCTCCTCCGACCTCCTTCATATTCATACTCTCTTTCCATAGTTGGTTATCTTCTCTAATTTTGTAGTTGTTCCTCTATGCACCTCGAATGATATAGTCACGGCCAATGAATACTAATGCAAAGTGAAAGAAGCTATTAGAGGGAGAGAGGGACAAAACAAGAGTGTCATGAAAAGTGGGAGCCAAATTTGTGAGAATTGGTTTGCAATTCTATCAAAAGCACCGAACCCACTTGAAGAAAGGTGGGTGATCAAGAAGGTGGCGTCGCAACTTTTAAATGAAGGGAAGCTATTCAAGTTATACTCACTAAGTGAAACTATGTATAACTTTTTGACAAATTATCAAATATTATAATATCTTTCTCTCAGAGGGGAAATAACAATAGGAAAGCTTAAAATATTAGCTTGCGAAAAAAGTAGTCATTTTAAGTAGGCGGATAACCACGCGACCCCGACCCGAATTTGACGGGGAATACCCGCTTTGACCGGGGGAGGGGACGGATTTGGGGATGTTGATACCCATCCCGCCCCTGCTCGAAACCCGCTCAACAACACATTAACTATTTATTTCATTTTATTTTATGCAAATATATTCATCGATTTTGTTTTATAATTTTGTTTATTTTAAGTTTTGATCTATTTTCAAAAGAAAAGTCTATTTTAATATTTTTTTAACTTTATTTTATCATCGTATAATAACTATTATTTTATTAAATTAATTATAGTAAATATAATTGTTTTATTTTTTGCATAAATTAGTGACAAAATAGTGACTGCATGAAACTCACCACATTTGAGATTTTATTTGGGAGATATAAAACCGATCCCTCTAAAAATAGGGGTGGGGACACAAAACCCGACCCGCCCTGTTGTTATGCCTAATTTTTAGCTTGTTCTATAATTTTTTTAAGAGAGAAACTAACATTTCAATCAAACAGTTACTCAAGTTGAGGTGATAGGACTGCTTCATTAATAGAACTCAGATACTTTACTAGAACACCCGATTTTGGTTCATCATCAGTCCTGTTCTAGAACTGTACACACCGAAAGCTAGTCTAAACTCTAAACATATCAAATTTCCTTTCAACTCCGAAAACAATTCAAGCCTTAATTTTTTTTGACAAAAAAAAAAAGCATTAATTTTCTATGCATCACTATACAGAACTTTTTTCAGTCTTGCATGCATGACACGTTATCTGAACTCTGAAGCTATTTTGCTAGTTTTTTTTAAGTGCCTTCTATGGAATATTGATGACCATTATACAACAATTCAATAATTAGTACATATTAATCACAATTTAATTATTGTGTGGTAAGTAAGTGGGTAAGTGAAAACGCTTTTAAGATATATGTTTACTGCAATATAATTTTAGTGTGGTCATCAAATTTTTTCATTGACGAATAAACGATTAGGCTCATTTAGTAACAATTATTAAACTATTATTTAGTACCAGAAATTAAGCTCGCCATCAATGAAAGTAACAAACCCTGAAATCTTTAATGAGATTGAAGGTAAACAAAACTGAAATCTTCAACGAAAGTTGTTTATTTTGGACAAGACTTAAATGCAAACCCAGTCCACCACTAAAGATACACACATTACCCACCAGAGCTACCCACTTACATAAAAAAGGAAATTAACAATCTAGCTATCCCACGAGTATAGTTTGTGTCATTAAAGGACCCCTTTAGTGATAGTCACTAAAGGGGTAAATATGTAAAAGACCAATTAATAAAATTAGGGTATTTTAATATCAGCCATTTATGAGTTACTGGTTATTAGGGATTAGTTATTGTGTTATTAAATAAATAAAAAACGTTCAAATTAAATGCCCCAAAAAAATAGGCAAATTATTAACCGATTTGATTAACACCCCTTGGATCAAATGTAGGTGATAACTCATAGTTATATGAGTTATTTATACTCATTTAAAGAATAAGTCATGTAAGTTTTCTAGTAATACAAGGAGTATTTAATTAAGTTTTATATAATTTCTGAGTCTTTAGTAAATAAATAAGATGAAGTGGTGAATATGTGCATTTAGGCACCATTTGGTGCCCTTGAGAGCGTTTTGATGCTTTTTGTGCTTGTGCAGAATTTCGATCTTTGAACGTTACCACGCCCTCACCACGCCTCTACTAAAGTGTAGCGTAAAAAAGGGTGAAAAGATCTTCATTTTGGCGCGCGAGCAATGATAAGTCAAAGATATAAAAGTCAGAAGATTTTCTGTTCCCCATGAGCTGACGCACAGAAGCACTGTAGCGCTGAACAGTGTCAGGAAAAATAGAAGAAACAGATATGGTAGGTGGGCAAGTGACATCGAAGACGCCGCAAAGCAAGGAGGCTATTTAAAGCTCACTTTCACTTCTCTCTCAAGATCATCATCTCTTCCACCAACTTCGTAATCACTTCATCTCCATCATCCCACCGTCCCTCCATTAACTTAGAACTAGTTTTGTAAAGAAGATCCGGAAACAGACTTCTATATTTGACTATTCTCGAACTTAGTTTTTTTATTTCTCGCATAAGTGTAAGGTTCGGGACGTCGTAACGCCTATACAAATGTACATGCTAAGAAGTTACTTGGGTGTATCTTTTGCACTTGAGTTCTTTTACATTATGTATGGTATTAGGATTTCACATCCTTTTCATTCTCAGAATGATGCTCGGCATGAGCTAAACACTTTGTAGTTGAGTTGTTGTTTTGCTATTAATGAATTTCTAGTTAATGTTATGAAGTGTTAGCGTTGCTTCGTTTTAAATCTTTGCGTAATAATATTTTCAAAACTTGTTTTGAGGTTGGCCTCTTAAAATAGGTAGATTCATAGTACAGTGCATACATGGTCTATGAAAAGAAATCAAAGATTTATATGAATGAACAATGCACTAAAGACATTTAGGCATCTTTATCTAAGTCTAGACATAGAATGGATAATAGTTCATAGAACATTCTTCAGGGTACTTAATATACAGGAGTGGGCCTATTTAGAACCTAGACATAGGATTTCTTGTACTTGAAACTCGGCGTTTTGTGTTGAAAAGCACGACTCTTTTGCAACAAATGTTCAAACGTGGCCACGCCTCGCACAGACAACATTTGAACGTCATAACGCCTAAACGTTATGACGTCTGGCTAGGAAGGATTTAACTGCATGCAACAACTCAACTCCTCTCTCATCCATATTCACAACCAACTTTTATTTCCTTGTTTTGTTTAAATCTTTAGCTTTAGAACCAACTCTTAGTGTCGATTTGTCACTTGATTCTCTTGTGTTTTGAATTTGAACATTGAAAGCATATTAATCCTCGTGGGAACGATCTCTTACTCTAATCCACTTTATTACTTGTACGACGTGTATACTTGCACTGATTTGCGAATTCTATATTATTACACAAGCGCGAACAAGTTTTTGGCGCCGTTGCCGGGGATTGTAAAACTTTTATTGTTCAAAAGTATTAAAAGCACAAGTTGAAAGGATTTTACTGTGTTGTTTGCTGTTTCTGTGTTTGAACAGGTAGACGTTACAGCGTATGCTTAGTTCCGACTCAAGCTCTAGTTCAACTGGAACCAAGTAGTGAATCTGACCTGCGTTTGATCCAACACCGAAAGAACTTTTAGGCAGCTAAGGAGACAACAAAGGTTAAGAAGAAGGCAAGGAAGAACAAGAGCAACACCCAACCATGTCCGAGCATAACACCTGGTTCTAGAGGTGGACATACACCAAGAGGAGTCGAGGACGTGGTCTTGGGCCACAAACTCATCTGAAACAATAGTTGTTGATGATGAACATTACCAAAGGCAAGAAGAACTCATCAATGCAGACCACAAGACATGGTCAATAGCGGATAGGCCTATGCGTGACTATGCAAAGGCTTAACCCCGCTCATCTACAAACAGCATTGCTAGACCAACCCTTCAGACTTGGTCACTTTGAGTTCAAGCCAATGATGTTCCAAATGTTGCGCATCATGGGTCAATTTGGAGGTTTCCTCAAGAAGATCCATATTCTCACCGAGACAATTTCTCGGATGTGTGCAAAGAACTTTATCATTCCCGGAGTTTCAGAGGACGCCTTTAGATTGAAGCTCTTCCCATACTCACTCAAGGATAAGGCTAAAATTGGCTAAACTCCTTAGAGCCAAATTCCATTCATACTTGGGATGAGCTAGCCGAGAAGTTTCTTGCCAAATACTTCCTCCCAACAAAAATGCTAAGCTAAGAAATGATATCACCTCCTTCAAACAAAGGGAAGGGAATCATTATTTGAAGCTTGGGGAAGGTGGAAGGAATTACTAAGAATGTGCCTCACCATGGCATTCTGTGGTGATCCAAATGGAAACGTTTACAATGGCCTAGATCACCCCACAAGATTGATACTTGATGCCTCATCGGTGGTGTCATTCTTAACATGTCATTTTCTCGAGGCATGCAAGCTCATTGATGAAATAGCCACCCACAACTCTCATTGGCCATCGATAGATTTACTCCTGGGAAGAAGCGCGGTGTTCATGAGATAAGTGAAGTCACCGCTCTTTCTCGCTCAAGTGGCTACTCGACCAACATGATCAAAACTCGAGTACTTCAAACGTGGCCACGTCCCGAAGCGGCGCACTATTGCAGCGATTGAACCTACCCACCGGTGGAACAGTGTGTGTTTATTGTGAGGAAGGGCATGTGTATGAGGAGTGCCCCTACAACCTCAATCAGAAACTTCGCCTCTCGTAACAAAGGAAATGGTCCCTATTCCAATTCCTACAATTCAAACTGGAGAAATCATCCAAATTTCAGTTGGAGAAACAATAATGCATTGAATGCCAAAGAATACTACTCCCGCAATACCTCCGTGATTTCCTCCTCAACAACAGAGGCGCCAGTGCAGAACAACAACAATAGCAACTTGGAGGCCATGATGAAAAGCTTCATAAGTGATTGTAAGACTACTTTGCAAACCCATGAGTCTTCAATAAAAACTCGAAAATCAAATTGGACAAATAACTTCAAATTTCTCTCAAAGACAGAATGGATCTCTTCCTTCTACAACATGAAACACCATCATCATCAACCCCAATGGTAATAATGGGGTAAATGGCCGTAAAATGCAATTTCTTTAAGAAGTGGTACTGAATATCCCGAACCAACTATGCCCGTGGAAAAAGAATTACAGGAGAAGCAAAAAGAAGTACCAAAGAAAGGGAAAGAAGCAAGCACAAGTGGTGAGAAGGATAGTCCAGACGTTACAACGCCTAATTTTGAACCAGAATCAAGATCGTACCTAGGCTTGTACACGAGTATCCTCCTCCACCATACCCTCAAAGATTGAAGAAGGCTCATGAAGATAAACAGATTCAAAGAAGTTCATGGAAATGTTAAAGCGATTACACATCAACCTTCCTTTGGTTGATGCTTTACAAAGCAGATGCCAAATTATGCCAAGTTCTTGAAAGACATCATCACCAAAAGGAGAAGGCTAGGGAGTTTGAAATCGTTGCTTTAATCAAGAATGTAGTTTAATTATGCGAATAAACTCCTAGAAAACTCAAGGATCCCGGCGCTTTACTATACCATGCTCCATTGGAGATTTTTATATTGGAAAAACATTATGTGACTTGGGAGCAAGTATCAACTTGATGCCCAAGTCCATTTATGACAAACTTGGTATAGAACCGCCAGTGCCTACTTTTTTAAGCTTAACTTTAGCCGATAAAAGCGAGTTTATCCTCGAAGGCATATTAGAAGATGTTTTGATTAAAGTTGACAAGTTTGTGTTTCCAATGGATTTTGTTATTTTGGATTTTGATGCGAGATAAAGAAGTTCCCATCATTCCGGGGGAGACCATTCTTAGCTACTGGAAGGACAATCATTGATGTGCGAGAAAGGAGAATTAATCATGAGAGTCAATGACCAAGAAGTCAAGTTCAACGCCCTCAATGCACTTAAGTATCCGTAACCAAATACGAGGAGTGTTCTTATGTGGTTGCCATTGATCATATGGTCCAAAAGCGGTTCAACAAGGACAATAATCATCCGGAGAAGCTTCGAGGAATAATGAAATACAAGAGTTGTTAGCGAGAAGAAGTTGTTCCTCTGTGACGTTGTAACGTTCGCCGCAGACGTGGTCACGCCCGAGCCCCCTGCACCAAAGTCATGGACAAGGAGGTATGAATCTTTAGGGCAAGAGGAGTCCAATCAAAGAAGAATGTGCCTCCATTAAAGAGCCACCCACCTTAGAGCTAAAGGTGTTACTGATCATTTAAAGTATGTCTTCTTAGGGAAAATGATTCTTTGCGGTGATCATTTCTTCCAAGCTCACTCAAGAGCGGGAAGAAGATCTCATTACTACCCCAAGAGACATAAAAGGCAATTGGTTGGCAAATGGCGGACATCAAAGGTATCACCCACAATCTGCATGCATAGGATAGTCTTGGAGGAAAATGCCAAGAATAGCATTGAAGGCGAGAGGAGATTGAACCCCATAATGAAGGAGGTGGTGAAGAAAGAAATCATCAAATGGTTGGATGCAGGAATCATTTACCCTATCGGTGATAGCTCCCGGTAAGTCCATTCAATGTGTACCCAAGAAAGGAGGGGTTATCAGAATACAAAATGAAAAAGATGAGCTAATTCCAACAAGGACGATGAATGAGTTGGAGGATATGCATGGATTACGTAAAGTTAAACAAAGCAACTAAGAAGGATCATTTCCTCTTCCATTCATTGATCAAATGCTGCACAGGCTCGCAGGAAAGATTTCTATTGTTTCCTTGATGGTTATTCGTGTTACAACCAGATAGCCATAGCACTCAAGATCAAGAGAAGACAACATTCACTTGCCCCTATGGTACCTTTGCTTTCGAAGGATGCCATTTGGGGCGTGTAATGCTCCCGCAACATTTCGAGGTGCATGATGGCCTTATTTTCTCGATTTCATTGAGAACTCCATGGAAGTTTTTATGGACGATTTCTCGCCTATGGAGATTCGCATGTGGATGCCCGGATAATTTGGAAGGAGTCCGATAAGGTGTGAAGAAACCAACCTAGTGCTCAATTGGGAAAAATGCCATTTCATGGTACAAGAAGGAATAGTGTTGGGACACGTAATATCAAAGAAAGGTTTAGAGGTGGGCAGAGCAAAGATTGATGTTATTGACAAGCTACCTCCACCCACAACTATCAAAGGAGTCGAAGTTTCTTAGGACATGCGGGGTTTTACTGAAGATTCATCAAGGATTTCTCAAAGATTTCAAAGCCCTTGTGGTCTCGTTGTTGCAACGTGACCACGCCTTCAATTTTGATGAGCAAAGGTCATGAAGCTTTCAACAAATCAAGATCGCTTTGCAATAGCTCCGATAATAGTCACTCCGCATTGGTCCAAGCCATTTGAGTTGATGTGTGATGCAAGTGATTATGCCGTGGAGCCGTATTGGGGCAAAGGTATGGAAAAATTTTTCATTCTATTTATTATGCCAATGAAAACCTTAGATGATGCCCAATTGAATTATACTGTGGATCAAAAAGAACTTTTGGTCATTGTATTTGCATTTGATAAGTTCGGATCTTACTTAGTTGGTGCAAAAGTTATTGTTTTTATCGATCATTCAGCCATTAAGTACTTAATTTCTAAAAAGATGCAAAGCCAAGACTTATTAGATGGGTTCTCCTCCTCCAAGAATTTGACTTGGAAATTCGTGACAAAAAGGGGGTGGAGAACCAAGTTGCTTGATCATCTTTCTAGGCTTGAAAATGTTGATGCAGTGCACAGTGAAGAAGTTATACAAGAAAAATTTCCGACGATGAGAGACTATTGTTAGTAGCCTCGATGAGTCAAGACGTGGCCACGCCTATGACACTTTCGTCAAACGTCATAACGCCCGATACTATCGCTCCATGGTATCGCCGACATAGTCAACTTCCTTGTTAGCAAAATTGCGCTGTAGAATTCAACCATCGCCAGAAAGAAAAGGTTCTTCCACACGATAAAGCAATATTTCTCAGGATGAACCATATCCAGACAAATTGTGCCCAGATCGCCATTACTAGAAGATGCCTTGCGAGGAAGAGCAACCCTGTGCATCGCAACAATGTCATTCAAAGACCTTATGGTGGACATTTTGGAGGTACTAAAACAGTGCAAAGGTCCTACAATCAAAGCACTACTCGCCAACATTATTCGAGATGCACATGAACTGTTAGGAGATGTGACAAGTGCCAAAGAACAGAAACATATCAAGCAAGCAAGAGATGCCACTCACAAACATTCTCGAAGTAGAGTTGTTTTTGATGTATGGGAATGGACTTCATGGGACCATTTCCTATGTCCCATGGAAATCTCTACATTCAGTATTAGCTGTGGATTACGTATCAAAATGGGTTGAAGCAATGCAGATTACCAAACAATGAAGCCAAATCATAGCAAGTTCCCGAAAAAGAATATATTCACAAGATTTGGTACTCCAAGAGCCATAATCGCGATGAAGGCTCTCATTTTTGCAATAAATTGATTGAGAACCTCTTGGCTAAATATGGAGTAAAACACGAATTGCTACGACTTATCATCCCCAAACCAAAGGCTGTGAAATATCCAACAGGGAGATAAAAAGAATACTTGAAAAGATGGTTGGTCCCAACAGAAAGGAGTGGTCATTACACTTGGATGATGCACTTTGGGCCTCTGAACGACAAGAGACAAAACACCATTGGGCATGTCTCCGCAAGCTAGTTTATGGAAAGGCTTGTCATTTGCCAATCGAGCTCCAACATAAAGCTTATTGGGCAATAAAGCAAATAAATTTAGATCATGCAAAGGCTGGTGAGGCAAGATTGTTGCAATTAAATGAGCTAGAAGAGTTTAGACACCATGCCTATGAGAGCTCTGCAATGTATAAAGAAAAGACCAAGAAGTGGCACGATCAAAGAATTCAAAGGAGAGAGCTAGCGAGA
The DNA here is from genome assembly GCA_020916435.1 of Oxytropis ochrocephala. Lineage (NCBI taxonomy): Eukaryota > Viridiplantae > Streptophyta > Magnoliopsida > Fabales > Fabaceae > Oxytropis > Oxytropis ochrocephala. Next base: position 2,669,012 of record CM037092.1, on the reverse strand, counting down.
AGGACAACAGTATTGCTATTTAATTCAAGGCTTAAAAATTGCTTTCGGAAAGTTGAAGTCAAGGTGGTCGTGTCCATTCAAACTAATGAAGATCTATCCTCATGGTGTCTTTGTGGACTTATTTGATGAAAAGACAAACACCATATTCAAAGTTAATGGCCAACGCGTGTGAAACAATATCATGGAGAACATGTGGAAAGGGACAAGATTCAAATGTCCTTCAACAATTCTTGAATAAAAGAGACAAAAGTCCGGTCAAGACTCTTAAAGCAAGCGCTCTGGGAGGCAACCCAAGGAATTTTAATTTTTCTGTGTCTTTTTAATTTTTGTTTTGCAGGAATAAAGAGTTGAAAGAAAAGTGAAAGATGGTAGACGTCGTAACGCTCGGAATTACCGACGCATGGGCACGTGCGCGCTCAAGAAGGTTTAAATTAAGTCAAGGGCGTAAGTGATGACGTGGCAGAAATGATTTCCCTCTGCAAAACGAACGTGGTAACTGACCACGACGTCACCCCCCCTCACTTAACATGTCTAATCAATCTTACTTTCTCCATTACTCCACTCTTCCATTTCTCAACTCCCCATAACCTCTTCCCCATAAAAATCTAACCACTCACCACCATTCCACCTCCTAAAATCTCTTTCTAGTTTCCTTCTCTCTGAAAACCCAATTCTCCCATTCCCTTTTCTGAAAACCTAAAATTTCCGTAAATCCCCATTTCCTTCCAAACATTTTCTCGCACAAAAACCATGACTAAAGCAAAGCAATCCGCCACCAAATCCTCCGGGAAAGGAAAGCATGTTGACCTAAGTTCCTCCTCACCCCATCCCCAAAACACCAAACCCATCTAAGAAGAAAGCCCCGCTTCTGAAAGGGGTTTCATCAAGAAAACCCCTAATCCTAATTTTCTCGCAACCGTCAGCAGTCGTTGGGATGGCGTAAATTTGTTATGCATGAAAAGAGTATATTGCTACTCGGTTCATGATTTCTACAAGGGAATCGTGGAAAGGATCAAGGAGAGCCATCCATCGTCTCAAAGGTAAGAGGAGAGGAAGTCAAGTTTGGGGTAAGGGTCATTAATGACTATTTTGGATTAGGATACTATGGCAAAGCCGCTGAGACCAAGCGTAAGAACTATGGGTTGGTGAGATGGATGCCATTAAGGAGAGGATATGTGTTGAAGGTGCCATGCGGGAAAGAAGAGGAGAGCATGGAAGCGAGTTCAAAATAATGAAGAAATACCTTTGTGATGAAGCCAATACCGGTTCCATTTTATAAGGCAATCGCTTAATCCCTACATCTCACACATCATGGGTTGACAAGGAGAGAATGATTGTAATTGATGCAATCATGTCCAGAGATAAAGTGGAGGTTGGAAAGTCGATCAATCGTGAGCTCAACAAATGGAAGAACAGGAAGGACGGCTATTTGTACTTCCTTGTTTGATAACCGACTGCGTGCATGGAGCGGAGTCGAGATAGAGGCTTGAGAACTTGGGAGCAACCTCAAGGCCCTTTCAACAAAAAATTTCAGCCTAGAGTGAAGATCGCAGTCTTTGCTAGTTCTGCTGATGCTCGGGCGTTACAACGCCCGGAGGAAAGCGCACTCCACGCCAAATTTATTAAGGAGCAATTTGAGTGGCAAAAGAAGGTATTTGCCCAGGTGTCCAAAGGGAAGAAAGCAGTTGTAGAGCCTACATTGCCAGAATGGATGCAAGAAGAAGAAGATGATGAAGTGCCCCTGTCTACAATCCAAAGAAGAGCTGTGAAGAAGGAAAGAGCAAAGCGAGCAAGAAGCCCACCAAAGAGGCAAAGCCCAGCAAAGAAACAAAAGAAGGTAAGTAGTGAGGAAGATTTTAATTCTGATGATTTAGATGATATTTCTGAATGTGATGCAGAGGAATCCAAGAAGGTGAGCATGGAAGTGATCAGTGAAGAAGAGGAAGAAGAGGAGAGCCCTGAAGAAAAAGGGAGTTCGAGTGAAAGGACTGAAAGTGAGTCACCAGCAGTTCAATCAACCAAAGAGTCAGCCCAAGAAAAATCCAAATCACCTAGCCCCAAAGCACCATCCCCACAACCACCACCTTCACCCCAAGAACCCTCCACACACGACCAAAACACCCCAAATACCCCACAATCCAAAGCTGAGGACCAAACCATTCCACAACCACCCCCACCCCAACCTGAACCTCAAAAACAACCATCACACCAGAAGCCAGACGTGGCGACGTCTGAGCCAACAATCACAGAAAGCAACCCACAATCCCAAACCATTTCCCCACCCAAAAAGACCAGAGTCAAAACTGCACTGGCATACAATCCATTCGGAAGGAAAAAGAGACAACAGATAGCTGCTGAGTCAAATCAAGCTCAAGGGAGCAGAGAAAAAGAGGAAATAACAGCCACCACAACACTCGTGCGTGAAGCTTCCCAGTAAAAGAAAAAGTCAAAGTCTTTGCGGGACGGCCGCTCATCGCTATTAGTGGTGCATTCGTTGCCACTCATCAAGCTTACGAGCGCCACTTCCTGCTATTCTTTGAAGAATCGCTGCAGACGTTGTAACGTCTCTCAAAAAAGAGGTCGCGACCAAACTTGCGAAATGCAAGTCATCAATGAACGCGAGGCCGCATTGGAAAAGGTCAAACAAAGAAGCAATGGAGGAGGCTACGAAGCTAGCGAGCACTTGTTGAAGCAAGCCCGTGGATCGATTCTTTGAACTGAGTATCATCATCGACGCGTGGCGGCGTCTAAAGAGCCGTGAGGTGGAAAAAGCCCAGGTGATCCCCAGTGAACCAATGCAAGTTAACCCTGCTGATCTAGCAATGAGAATGTGGGAGGAGGCCAAGAAAAGGATTGCTGAAGCATCAACTGCTGCTGGTGGAAGTATTGGAGCAAGTACAAAAGAGAAAGAATCTGACGAAACAACAACAACCACCACCACTGAGCAAGGAGGAGTGAAGGTCAAGAAAGAGAAAAAGGAGAAGAAGAAAGGAGAAGGGCAGGCAGCAGTACCCACCAGACAAAGCGGAAGGCTAAGGTCTGGTGCATCAAACAAGTAAGTTCCCCTATCAATATCAATTGTAGTGTAGTTTTTTTTTTTTTTTTTTCTTAGTTTTAATTTTAGGTTGAAATTTGCTAGTTTTAAGTTTCTGAATGAGACCCCCCCCTCTGCTGCTAAAAAAAAAAAAATATATATATATATATATATATATATTTCCTTTAAGCGGTGAGGACACTCGCTCAACTTTAAGTGTGGGGAGGGAAATCTCAAATGTTTTGATGTTTTAAGTCAGTACATGAAAGCAAATGCAAAAGTAGCTTCGTTTTACTCACAAGCATGAAAATAATTCTCTTTGGGCTAAGGATAAGTGAAAATGTGTGTGTGAGTAACCTATGCATGATTAGAAGTAAAGAATTGATTGTTGCTCCTACACAAACTCGCTTTTTAAGAGAGAATCTAGTTAGCTAAGGAATATTTTGTGTCAAGCTAGTTGTGGTAAACTTTGGTGAAAATAAAACTTGATTAAAAACCTAGAATAGCAGTAGAAGCTAAGTTTGGGGGTAAATCAAGTCGCATTTAAGGCCAGGTGCAAAGACGTAGAGGATGGTTAAGTGCGGTGTAGTGTGAGTGCAACGTTGTAACGCCTACCCGTAACGTTATAACGTCCCGCCGTGTGTGTTGTGTAGTGTATTCAGACGCGTTACAACGTCCACCCATAAACGCGTTGTAACGCTATCCCCAAAATTACCAAAAAGAGTGTGTTGTTACAAATAAGTGGAAAATCCACATGTGTGCTTTGTTCCTGTAATACCACAAACAAATGTTTGAAGCACTCCAAAATGTTAAAAAAAAAAAAAAAAAAAAACTCCCAAAGGGAAGCAAAATAAAGAGAGTTGCTCAAGAATGAGGGGGTTCTGATCTTTTTGCGTGTGTGAGTCAATAAATTAGTTGCACTAATCCAGTCCTAGCACCCACTTAAGACCCTTTGTCATGCTTAAAATGAACCCCATGTCTTATGTGAAAATGTTAGCCTATTCTTTGTTTTGAAAGATGTTTTATCACACTATTTGGGAAGCCACTCTTTCATAAGTCAAAACTGTTTTCTGAACTAGCTAGAGGAGATTTAAAAGCGAGAGATCACACACTCACTTTGAGCTTTAATGAATCTCTGAATTTAATCATGCAAGTGGTGTGTGAGTGTGTGAGGAATTAGCCCTTGAGAATGAATTTTTGATCTATTGATTTAGTAAGAGCATAACTTTGCTAGTGTAGTTGATTTCATGTTTTGTTTTGCTGTTATCTTGATTGCTTGAGGACAAGCAATGACTTAAGTTTGGGGGTGTGATAACTCATAGTTATATGAGTTATTTATACTCATTTAAAGAATAAGTCATGTAAGTTTTCTAGTAATACAAGGAGTATTTAATTAAGTTTTATATAATTTCTGAGTCTTTAGTAAATAAATAAGATGAAGTGGTGAATATGTGCATTTAGGCACCATTTGGTGCCCTCGAGAGCGCTTTGATGCTTTTTGTGCTTGTGCAGAATTTCGATCTTTGAACGTTACCACGTCCTCACCACGCCTACTAAAGTGTAGCGAGAAAAAGGGTGAAAAGATCTTCATTTTGGCGCGCGAAGCAATGATAAGTCAAAGATATAAAAGTCAGAAGATTTTCTGTTCCCCATGAGTGGACGCACGTAAGCATTTGTACTGAATGACGATGTCGGAAAAATAGAAGAAACAGATATGGTAGGTGGGCAAGTGACATCAAAGACGCGCCGCAAGCGAGGCTATTTAAAGCTCATTTCACTTTCTCTCTCAAGATCATCATCTCTTCCACCAACTTCGTAATCACTTCATCTCCATCATCCCACCGTCCCTCCATTAACTTAGAACTAGTTTTGTAAAGAAGATCCGGAAACAGACTTCTATATTTGACTATTCTCGAACTTAGTTTTTTTATTTCTCGCATAAGTGTAAGGTTCGGACGTCGTAACGTCTATACACACGTACATGCTAAGAAGTTACTTGGGTGTATCTTTTGCACTTGAGTTCTTTTACATTATGTATGGTATTAGGATTTCACATCCTTTTCATTCTCGTAATGATGCTCAAACATGAGCTAAACACTTTGTAGTTGAGTTGTTGTTTTGCTATTAATGAATTTCTAGTTAATGTTATGAAGTGTTAGCGTTGCCCGCTTTAAATCTTTGCGTAATAATATTTTCAAAACTTGTTTTGAGGTTGGCCTCTTAAAATAGGTAGATTCATAGTAGTGCATACATGGTCTATGAAAAGAAATCAAAGATTTATATGAATGAACAATGCACTAAAGACATTTAGGCATCTTTATCTAAGTCTAGACATAGAATGGATAATAGTTCATAGAACATTCTTTGTGGGTACTTAATATACGTGAGTGGGCCTATTTAGAACCTAGACATAGGATTTCTTGTACTTGAAACTCGGCGCTTTGTGTTGAAAAGCACACTCTTTTTGCAACAAATGCTGCTCAAACGTGGCCACGCCTCGCACGATTAACATTTGAACGTCATAACGCCTAAACGTTATGACGCCCGCTAGGAAGGATTTAATCGCATGCAACAACTCAACTCCTCTCTCATCCATATTCACAACCAACTTTTATTTCCTTGTTTTGTTTAAATCTTTAGCTTTAGAACCAACTCTTAGTGTCGATTTGTCACTTGATTCTCTTGTGTTTTGAATTTGAACATTGAAAGCATATTAATCCTCGTGGGAACGATCTCTTACTCTAATCCACTTTATTACTTGTACGACGTGTATACTTGCACTGATTTGCGAATTCTATATTATTACACAAGCGCGAACAGTAGGTAATAAATTAGTCATCCAATGGTTAGTAATCATTTAGTGATCATCACTAAACCTTTGGTTTAGTGATCATCACTAAACCTTTGGTTTAGTGATGTAATTGTAATCCACAACCAGTGGCGGATCTAGGACCCCGGGGTCAGGGGTGTCAAATTTTTTAAATACACAATTTACTAAAAATATAATTAAAAAAGACTGTAATATTTTAAATAAATAAATTATACATTTCATAATTCTCTCTACGTGATTTCATATTCAAATCGTTGAATAATAAGTTCGTAGTCAATTTTATTGAATACATCACTCTCAATGTACGTCACCAAACAATCGCTCATCCATGTATCCCACATCCGATCACGCAACCTTTCTTCACAATATTCATAGCAGAGAAAGTTATTTCTACATGTACGCGGTTGCAACAACAGCAAAACTAGTGTCGACTTCAAAAGAAGACTTTGTCGTGTTCAACTTGTGGTTGCACTGACCAATACAAATTAAATAGCACAAATTAGTTCCTAAATACAAATTAAATATCACTAAAAAAATCAATATTGGTGCTCCTCTTCCAACCGAGTGTTTGCCACACCCAAAATCCGAACTCGAGATATTGCGATGGGATCCAAGTTACCACTCAAATCAATCATTGTTGGTAAAAATTCAAATTAAATAGCACTAACAGAAAATACAAACTAAATAATACTAATAGATTCAAAATTAGGATAATAAGAACAAGAATGGATCCAAGGAGATAGAGAGACAAAAACTTTTTTAAAATAAAATATAGTAAGAGTGTGAGTGATTGTGTGAGTGTGGTGCATTAGAGTGGTGCAAAATTAGGAACTTTGGTGCAAAACTAAGAACTTGGGTGCAAAACATATTTTTCAGGGGATGCGAAAATATTTTTCCCAAAAAATGTCGATCTTAATTTTATTATTTGAGGGCTTGGCACCCACTCAAATATATGTAGGTCCGCCACTGTCCACAACCCTATCCCACTAACACCAATAATTGAACTCGAACCCTAAAACAGCAAAACCATTATGAAGTGCAGCGATCGATGGGGACAAAAACACATTACGCCTCCAACATTAACACAATATAGTAAACACAAAACACAGTTATCTTCCAAAGGAGATGAAAGCACATGAATTTGCCTCCAACATCACCATATTTGAAAGATCAAGTCAACCATAAGTCATCGATTGAGTTTATCAGCGAGCAGTAAGGGCTTGAGCGAAGCAGGAGGAGAGATCATCCAATTCTAAGGAGGGAGAATGAAGCCGCAAGTTTTGCAAGGAGATCCGCTGCACAATTACCTTCACGATGAGTCCAAAGGAAACCTACTGAGTTGAATTTCATTTTTAGGATTTGGATGTCTTCGATGATATTTTCAATCTCTTATCTAACTTTGTTCCCTCTGCATGTTTCAATTAGGTCCATGCAATCAGATTCCAGCATGATGGAGGGGAGATCTAAGAATACCGCAAGCACTAAAGCTTCTCTAAGAGCCAAAGCTTCCGCCGCCAACGCCGAGGACGCATAGAGACGATATGTAACCCCTGAAACCTTGTCTCCTAGGCTATTTTTGCATATAACACCACTGAAACCACAACCTGAGGTGGGTGCCATTTGCACATAAACCTTCCATTAGGCAGATTAGCATTAGGTTTTGTATTGGAAGGGGGTTTGTTGTTCATGAAATCCTTATTGAGAGTTTTCACTATCATAGTCCCCATAGGGTTAGGGTTCAAGTCCTCGAAAACTTTGACATTTCTAGCTTTTCAAATATACCATAGAGTAATGAGACTCATTGGGAGGGCAGACTCATCATCTTTCCCCTGATTTGGAAATTCTTCCATAATAGAGTCAAGGCACACATATATACTAGTAGTGTTGGAGATTGTAAACACAGGGCAGATCTGCATTCCAAACCAAACAGGAGTAGTCCGAGGGCATAATAGAAACAAATGTTCAAGGGTTTCCACCTCACTCTTGCAAATATGACACATTTGATCTTTGGATATCCTCTTCTTTGCCAAATTTACCCTAGTAGCCAAAGCATTTTGCTTGATTTTCCAAGCAAAATGTTTAACTAATACAAGCTTCGTGAGATGCTACTTTTTGCTTAAAGATCGTCAAGGGGTTTTTATTTATGGATGAGATTCTCTGACTTTAAGGTAGAAACTACACTCGGCCTTTCTAGTCTGAAGTTATCAAAGATAGGGATTTAAAGTTAGATAATTTATTTTCTCTATTTATCTTTTTTGTTTGTTTAGGGAGATAGGGAGAGGTTGTAGTCCTTTCCTCATCTTATTTATCTATATGTTTATTGAAATTATTATATATTGGTGCTATAGCTTTGAGATTTTTTGTTTTAATTTCTTTATGTACGTGCTCATTGACATGATGTTTTTCTGGAGCTATAAGATAATAAATTTGCTTATTGAATAGAAAGTTTGCATTGATGGTCCTATCCTTTGTTTTGAAAAACATGAAAGTACTTGAGATGAACTTATTCCTTCATTATTTTTTTTGGCTAAAACTGTGACTATAATCCAAGCCAAGCCAGATGAATTACAAAGCTCTCCAACCATTATTTTTTTCATTCACAATACTCCAACACAAAACATTGTTTATGGGAAACCAAACTCCTTACAACTTAGTCCATTAGGCGTGAGTATATTTTCATGTTTAGAATTGTTGCTCATTTCAAATTATCTGAATCAAAATTTTAAAAGTGATCACAATTTACTTTTCTTAGTTCTCGAGCTTTTAAAAACAATCAGAATATGATAAAATATAAAATGTAAATATATTTGAAAAGTTTTAACTATTTTTAAAAAATTCTTCGATTTTAATTTGTGTAATGGTTGAGAGAGAATGCATAAAAATTAAAATTATGAACAAAATCACATTAGTTTCAACTTTACACAAAAAATAAAAAAAATAAACCACAAATTCTTCATCCAATTGTCATTACTTCAAATTCAAAGGGACTAGGACGATTTTCGTATGCGATGCAGAGAGGTGATTAATGCGCCACTGGATGTAGTTTCAAAAACATCAACATTTTATAAGGGAGTATAAAAATACGCAACACATATATATAAGACGAAGAGGCAACAATAATAGCCCTTGGTGGGATGAGGCAACAATGTCGGTCCAAAAATATAGAGTGAAATACATTGGTAAAGTGTGGGGTACAAAATGAGGTACATTTTGATAATAAAAAAAGTGTTGGACAAAAAAAATTGTCGTGGGTATTTCGGTCCAAAAATATAGAGTGGGGTATATTGGTAAATAGTGAGGTACAAAATGAGGGATATATTGGTAAATGGTGGGGTACAAAATATAGAGTGGGGTATGTCGGTCCAAAAATATAGAGTGGGGGTATATTGGTAAACAAAGGGATACAAATGAGTGGTATATTGGTAAATGGTGGGATAAAATTTTCCCACCAAAAGTGGATAAAAAGTGTTGGACCAAAAAAATTTATGCAGTGTATGTCGGTCCAAAAATATAGAGTGGGGTATATTGGTAATGTGTGAGAGTACAAAAATGAGGGGTATATTGGTAAATGGTGAGGGTACAAAATATAGAGTGGGGGTATGTCGGTCCAAAAATATAGAGTGTGGGTATATTGGTAAACATGTGGTACAAAAATGAGGGTATATTGGTAAATGGTGGGAATAAAATTTTCCCACCAAAAGTGAAAGTCAACGATTGTGTATTAATAGTTCTCGGATAGAGTGGGAGTATATTGGTAAGCATTGGGAGTACAAAATGAGGTACATTTTGATAATAAAAAAAGAGTGTTGGAGAAAAAAATTTGTCGTGGTATGTCGGTCCAAAAATATATAGTGGGGTATATCGGTAACAAAGTGGGGTACAAAATGAGGGTATATTGGTAAATGGTGGACACAAATATAGAGTGGGGGTATGTTGGTCCAAAATATAGAGTTGCAGTATATTGATAAACAATGGAGTCTGAAATAAGGGTATATAGGTAAATGGTGGAAAAGATTTTCCCACCCAAATGACAAATTAAAGTCGATAGTGTATTATAGATGTAGGATATTACTAGTTACTATTTTCCAAAGTGTTGTTTTTTCTTGAGTAACTGCCATAAATTTTGCCAAGGCCAAAACTAATAATTCAAGGCTGATACTTTTACCACACCCCTCCTACTCCAAACACACCCCCTCACCCTACACATTTACCAAACTAACCCCACTTACAATTCTATTTCCTCTCTATCCCTCTCCTCTTCTTCTCCAACACCCAAAAACACTCCTCTCCAACACCTAAACCTCCCTCTCTCCACTCCAAAACCCACCCATCCTCACCTTCATCATTCACTCCTATTCAACTACCCATCATCGCAAATAGCTCGCGTAAAAACCCTACCAAACATTTTTCATTTTGGTTCTGTTTTGAGTTTTTTACGCCATTTTTTTTTTCTGCAAACGCGCTCGGTTCGAACGGGGTCGTTCGAACATGTTCGCATGAACGTGTTCGAACAGGTGTTAACTGGGGTGTGAATTTGATTTGTTCGAACAGCCTCATTCGAACTCTGTTCGCATGAGGCCGTTCGAACAGGCGTATGACAAAGAATCGATAAGTTGCGCAACTTCATGCGAGTTTTGTTGGTTAAATGGATGAAATTGATGGTGCATCTGGAGCAGTTGAGTTGTCAACTGTAGAAGCTGAGATGTCAACTTTCGCAGTTGACATCTCAACTGACGTCGTTGAATCCCAAGACTTTACTAGTTCCTTCCAAACTGATACGGTAAGAATGAATTAGTTGTTTTAATTTTAGCTAACTATTCAAATTATGTAACTGACACATGGTAATTGAATTTCAGTTATTTCCTACTCGTGAGGAGCTGCTGACTTGGGTGCGTGCGGTTGGGAAATCTCTTGGGATGGTGATTGTTATAGGAAGATTTGACACCGGACGACGATCAGGTAAACAATACTGCATGTTGATTTGTGATAAAGCTGGATCATATAAGACAAATGTTGAGGAAGACACAAACACTAGAAAATGTTGTTGTCCCTTCGATCGAAAGTGGAAATTTATTAAGAATCTTAGAGGATGGATTTTGAGGGTTATGAATGGAACTCATAACCACGGGATGGTTACTTATCATGATGGACGTCCGCACATTGGTAGGTTAACTTCGTAAGAGAAGGAACTAGTGGCTAGAATGACTAGGAATCATACTCGGCCTAAATTGATCCTTAATGAGTCGTGAAATTGATGAAGCTCGATGATAACTATACTGGTTGTGAAACAAATATACAACCGCCGTGCGTCAAAGCGCAACGGCCGGCTATGCGTGAGGGTAGGGTCGAGCTCCAACAACTCATGTTTTATTTGCAACGCGATAATTATGTTTACTCGACTCGACTTGCAGATTTTAACAACCTACTCCCCAAAGCAAGAGTGGAACGCCTACAAACCCATACGATTCGGTTCAACTCCTGCTCCTACTTTGTCAACGTGTCCAAAGACCTAATTCATCACAAAGCAAAAAGAGAACTCAAGTGACACGGTGCTACTACAATCCCTACTCCTCCACTACATAAGAAACCAACACCCACACCTATTGTTACGTGAGTCGCCATCGCTCATCATTGCTTTCAAAAGCTCTTACTTTGACACCAGCTCCTGTTCTTACACCAATCCTATTATTTACAGATGTTGCGATTATGGATGTATTTAATACATACATCGTAGGATCTTGCCGACATACATGCGCCCCTATGTTGAAAAAATTGTTAATGTGGTTGGTGATGGTAATCGTGGATTCCGTGTATTGCAAAATTTCTTGGAAGGGGTGAGAGGCTTGGCGAATATCGAATCGATCGATGGAGGAGCTTAACCAATACAATGACTTCTACACTCAACATCCTATTCGTACCAGAACACAAACACTTTGTACAGGTAAAGTGTCTTCTATTTAGATTCAGTGTAGTCATTCCAAAACATTACATAACATTATGTTTTTTGTTGTCTTTTTGAAGATCTTTATGAAGCCTGGAAGTCCAATGCCCCTGCCGGATTTGATGTGGATGACTAATAGGGCACCCATAGCAAAGGGTTGGGACTCACTTTTTATTAGCCGCATGCAAAAGTGGAAGTGTTTGCTCATACAATCACAACCCCCCATCCCCTTCCTTGTGTAGATTTAAGTAAAGATACTGATGGTAGTCAATGTTAAGTTAGATTTATAATTTTGGTACACAACTTTGTATATGACTATTAGTATGAAACTTTTGAAATGAAACCTCTCTGTTTCTGTTCTGGTTTTTAAGTTTCTGTTTCTGCACAACACTCGGTCGTATGCAACCATTCGAACACCTGTTCGAACGCCACCCTTCGAACATGTTCGAATAAAGCCCTTCGAGGCACCAATAACACACCCTCACACCAACAGTTGGCAATATTCCTTAACACGTATGAGTTTGTTCGAACAACAAAAATTCCTTAACACGGACAAGGTCGTTCGAACCTGTTCGAACAAGGCCGTTCGAACAGTCACTTAAACCACGCTGCACGAGCGTCCCACGCGAGGCCATTTTTGGAAAAAAAATGTTTGGGGGCGTGCGATGAGTAAACGGGGGTGTGGGAAAAGTAAAAGCCTAATTCAACTCCAACACTTTTTTGCACACATGAATTCATCAAAGAAATTGGGTTTTGCTTTTCCCACTCCCACTCCTACTCAAAACACACCCCATCAAGGTGTGAAATGACCAAAAGACAAGCCAAAGCGTTTTTTTTCAAGAAATTTCATGTGTTCGAACACGGGGCTTCGAGCAGGTTCGAATCACATCGTTTGAGTGTGTTAAATTTTGACTTCACACCCTCTTGTGTGTAATTTCACCTGTTTGAATGGGGTCACTCGAACTTGTTCGCATGACCTTGTTCGAACCCGTTCGAACGACATCGTTCGCGTGAGTTAAATATTGACTTCACACCCTCTTGTGCTTAATTTTACCTGTTCGAACGGGGTTACTCGAACGCAGTTGAACAAGGTCGTTCGAACCGTCATTAAACATGTTCTCACAGCGTTTCACGCGAAGTTATTTTTGAAATAAAATTTATTAAGGGATGTGAAAGAGTGGGAGGGGGAGTGGGAAAAGCAAAACCCAAGAAATTAATTAGATGTTGAAGGAACCCAAACACCCCCCCTTTTTGTCGATGTATCCCTACGCACAATTGTAGAGATCAATTCATTGAGATACTTAAATTCAACCATCGACTAGATAGTTAAAGAGCGCAACTATTTATCCAACATATACTTGGTACTGGGAGAGCCCAAGCTACTGGGAGAGCCCAAGCTAGCCACAAACAAATTCCAAAATTTTACGACTTTTTATGCACACCTTTTCCAGAAACCTACACACCGAATAGCTCAGAATGACATTTCTCATACGTTTGTTCACCACTTTTTCCTGAAATTCTACATTCCAAACAACAGCTCGTAAATTTTCTGTCATGCGTTTATTATCCTTGTCATAATAAATTTTGTTTCTCAAACACAATTAAAGCCCATGTAACGCAAGTTAATGAGCTTCTAAGAGTAGCACCACCTGAAGGTAAAGGTAATGATAATGGCTATAGCAAATAAGCAATAGTAAGGGACGGCACTAAATCCATGACCAATTATGAAGTCAAGAAATTATACTTCACTTATTAAGCAAGTGAAACATACACTTTAATGAGAATGGATTCAGTGCCCTTAAAGGCAAGAAATGAAGGAAATCAATTCTAACAACAAAAATCGTGCGTTCATAGTGGTTGGACACGGCACCAAACACACTCCATCAACCCCTGTTTTGTCCAGTCCCATAAGCATTTTTTTAAACCAAACCGGGAAGAACTAATTTTAGCCGAAAAGTAAATTACATTTTGGTAAAAAAAAAGGTCAAATTACATTCTTCTCTTGCGGTACATGAGCAACAGCCTCTAAAGTCTAAACACAAGGTCCTTCCTACACAGAATAGCAAAAAATGACACTTGCAAATAGAAATGGAGATAAAGAAGGTTAACAGCCGAGGGTGGCACAATAGTCACGACTCTCGTTCTCGTACTCTTTAAGATACTGGAGCATACTCTTGAATAGTTGAAGCCAGTTTATTACGATCGTCTTCTGTTTTCATCCGGATCAAAAATGTACGTGCAACAACACTATCATTATCACCACTTCCATCCGCATTTTCCTACAATACTTTTCAAAGTTTCACATAGAGCATCCAGTAATAAGACTTAAGAATCTAAATGAAGGGAAGATATTATATTCCGTTATCTTTCTCTTAAAGGGGAAAAAACAATAGGAAAGCTAAAACTTTAGCTTGTGAAAAAAAGCTGTTTTTAGCTTCTATAAAAAAAAATCAAGAAAGAAGCTAAACTTTTCTAACATTTTAATCAAACAGTTACTCGAATCAAGGTGATAGGACTGCTTCATTGACAGAACTCAGATACTGAACTAGAACAAATCAAGCATTAATTTTCTATGTATCACTATAGAGAACTTTTTTTGCAGTCTTGCATGCATGTTATCTGAATTCTGAAGCTATTTTGCTAAATTTGCTATTTCTCAGTGCCTTACCGAAGTATGGAATATTGAAACAAGAGAGTTCTTCTGTAGATTTGTCTTGATTCCAGGATAAAGCAAAGCATTGAGAAGAATCTTTCCCACCTGCCATCAGTGAAGGTAACAAAACTGAGACAACAAGTGAAATCCTCAAAGAAAGGCTTTTTTTGGACAGAACCTTAATGCAATAGCTAGAAAGTACTTTTAGGTCAATTCCCAAAAGGGATACTAGTATTTAAGCATAAATAAATTTTAACATGAACAAACCTCATTTCTAACAACAATTGTAGGTTTGGACTCTTTGGTAGCCTTGGTGACACCCTCTTTGCATTTTATAGACAGCCGGCCCATTCCTTTATCTTTCCATATATCCTTATCTGCTGGGTCACTTGACTGGACATACCATGGGTAAGACAATAAATTATTTAGGATGGACACAATAAAAACACGTTGAACAGAAACAAAAGCAGAAAAATAAATATGCTGTCCAGAAACTATAGTGATGGGCTGCATACCTTCACATAAAGCTTACATTTCACTTCATGCACCACTACTACACCTTTCTCTTCTGACTTCTTCACTGACGGGCTACTGGGCTGCTCCTCATCATTTTCTGAGAGCAAATCAACAATTTTTTCACAAGGTCTAACTTCTGAGAGTTGTATTTTACGAATGCCATGAATATTATAAAATGTAATTCCACCGGTGTCATTTATGCACAAAATTTGGCATGTGTTATAAACATGCCACGCAAGGTTACTGATGGCTTGCATGATAGTAACCAATAGGAAAATGCTTTACAGAGAAGTACATCATAAAAGCATTTTGCTCCAAATCTGAGCCTCAGCAATCAACTTGGCACAAAAACAAGAAAACAGAGTATTGTAAAGCAGCAATCAACTTGGCATACTGAGTAGTTTGTAAGGGAATTAAAAATTGAAAAAAGCGGGAAACATTTTTCCCTCCTTATGGTCAACACTCAACATCAACATTTTCACCAATAAATAATATTAGAACCAAATTGCCCCTTTCACCTTGGCTAAAGCAAAAAAATAAATTAGCCAAAGGTGAAGTACAGCACCTTCTGCTTAATAAAAAACCTAAAAAAGGAAATGCAAGAAAGAAAGCATGCATTCAGGTTTCTTAGTGCTTCATGAACAAGTTAATAGGTAATGGTGAAAAGAGCAGCATTTGAAGTACTTAGTTGATAGGGTAAAAAACTGTACTCTTTCCAGCATATCTTTCATCAATAGCATAATATATATGAATTATGACGGAAGGCAACACACCGTTGCGGCTTATGACACCGCCATGGCCGGCCTCCCTTCACAAATTTACTATGGGGGTTGGCGAAAATTCCACCGTGGCTTCCATTTAACAGCACATATATATAGAGAGAGAGAGAGAGGAACAGACATAAATATACATCCACACAACAGCATGGTATATATAACCAGTCAAACATTTACCAACACCACCTACCACCAAGAGAAAGAAGAAAGAAACCTTCCCTTATAATCATTTAAGAAAGAACAACTTTGACACTCAATAATAAATAAACTATTTCTGATTCTGACAAACCTCAAACATCAGAAAAATAACACCATCAGAAAAAGAAAAAAAGTAAACATTTCAGAGACGCAAGAGGTAATCAGTATATTCAGTGAAGTAATTGCTGAATGCTGATAATGACAGATTAATGGGAAGAACATGAGGGTAAAAGCACCAAGTCCTCACCAGCATCAACACCATTTGAAGCATCATTATTAGAGGGAGCTGAACTTTGATTAGAGGGAGATGAACTTTGATTTCCTAAAACCGAAATACAGAAATTTAGCAGTCAATCATGAAAATGGCATAACTTCATTCATGCCTAAGTTCAAGATATAGCATTGGACTGGACCAAATAAAGGCAGGAAAGATTATAAGTATGCAATTTTATAATTTCCATTTGCCAACCTTCATTGCTATTTGTCAATGTTTTTTATTTTGCAAATTTGTATGTAAATGCAATATGAAGTTCCAGTGGTGATATAAGAGCATCTGTACAGGACAGAAGGCATCTTATTGTAATAGCACGTTCTTTACAAAAACTCCAATTTATTATTGGATTCCTCAGCCAGTTTAACATATGTCCTACAGAAATCTCAACTATCTAACATGGATATCTGTTATCTAACTTCAAGCGAAAAATATCCACCATATAATCAAAATTTTCTGCTTTTCGTTTTATAATAACAGCAATATTCCCAGACTTATATTACACCTTGAGTGGTGTGCAATGTGCATTCAACAATAAATGTCCAGTCTAGTCTAATGTACCACAAATGCAACCCAATCTAGAGATAGTTTAACATGTGAGAAGAAAAGATATTGGGTATGTGTTTAACGTGTCAGAATAGACCTACCGAATGCAAAAAGATTTTGATTATTTGAAAATATGCCAGGGCTCCATGGACTAGCAAAATTTGTAGCAGTACTAGTACTAACAGTAGTAGACCCAGTTTTTTCTCCAAAAGTTTTATTTTCTTTGTTTGTTACTTCAGGCGAGAATTTTTCCCAGCATCAGTAGCCAAACTTCCTGTCTTGTTGGCATTTGCTTTGAGCCAGTTGACAACATCACTAAATTTTTCCTGAAACAATACACATAAAATAGTTTCAAGTCTGTAGAAGCATGACTTATAGCATGCTTACTGCTTAGTAACACGATTCATAAGAAAAAAAGACATGCACGCTAATATAAGCCCAAAGCACTCAAGGTGCAAGAAGGCAAGGGCAAGGAGTAGAGTAACGATGAAAGGTACTCTAGCATCGCTTAGCTGCTCATCAATGTATTGAAGAAAGAGGATCAGTATAAAGTGTTTATGTCTCAAATAGGATGCCAAAAACAAGCAAGCATTGATATCTGTCCTTGTAGACAATAAATAGACTCAATTCTAGGTCAAACATACATAAACAGTATTATTTTTGGCATGGATGGTTAATTTTCTATTTTCATGTAGGATGCCAGTGTTTTCACATATACATTCCTTTTCCGGTAGTGAGCATACATCTACTTATCACATTGCAGCATGCACAGCCGCATAACAGCAATTGCACTAGATGTGGGATTAGCTAGTAACTCCGAGTAAACTAGAAATACAAGTGATACACGACTTTAGTGCAATAAACCATGGGAAGAATTACCATAATGCTTGAAGCATGATCTAAGTAGTCTCTGACACCATCTTCCCATAGCTCATCGGGATGATTCTTTAGTTGTGTTTGAACCCAGCTGTGAGAAAGACATACAACATAACAATGAGAAAGGTTATGCAATTGCAAGCAATAACCAACACAGCGTTCATAACAATAAAACTGAAATGCAATTATCAAGACCAAATCTTTTTCTCATTGACAGAAAAACGGACGTGCCGAAATGAAGAAAAATGAAATTTGCTGACATTAAATAAAAGATGAACCTTGCAAACTGGGTATTTAAAGCTCTCACATGCTGCTGGGATAACTCTGCCCGTTTCATATCTAATGGTGGTGTTGCCACTGTTGGTTGTTGGGATGGTTCAGCCCTATGCACATCAAAAAGAGATCCTTCCATTATTCTTTTATTCCGGAACTGCAACATGTTACAAATGTAGGTATAATAAGCTTCCCCATAAAGATAATAATTACAAAAACTTACAGAGCCAACGCACAATATACATAAACATATTGGGTTATTGACATTAACCAGCTAATTCTTCCAGCTAGGGTTTCAATGAGAGTTCATTTATTGCTACCTAAGAATGATTATTCTTTCACATCCAAATCAACTCAAAACTTAAAAATCTTTATAATACAGAATGAAGTCATATACCATTCTCTGGCATTGCAAATCATCAACCTTTACAAAGCATGTATAGTTCAGAAACACTTAGAAACCAAAACAATAGAACCCCTTCAACAATGGAAGTAAAACAAGCATAATAGAAGAGTGCAAACTTCAAACAGAAATAGTCCAATTTCAATTCCCAATACTCCCTAAAGAGTGAAACGAATCTCCTGAGAGGATGTTTCTAAAAAAAAAAGAGGTTAATAAGCACAACGCAAGCTCGTATGAACTACCCAGTTTTATTATCAGCTAGATACTAATCTCTACTTGCAAGAGCTATTGCCCTTTAACTTACTGCCAACAATTACTGAATTGCAAACAAGTAGAGACTTCAGAATCTCACAGTTAAAACAAAAACTGAATATAAATAAAAACATCTTATCATTAAAACCCTAGCTGGAAAATTCTCTCCTACGAAAAATTGGGAAGAAAAAACGAAGCTGAAGTACCGAAATAAAATTGAATCGAATTGAAATTGAGCTGAAGCTCCAAAACGACAGAGGCAAGTGACACTTACGGTCGTTTCGTTGGTATCAACCTGGTTGGGTTCCGACATAGCCATACGCTTCGACCCTCTCATCATCGATTTTCAAAAATAGGGTTTTGTGGCAATTAGTCGCAGATGCAGAAGCAGAAAGCACTCGATAATCTGAAATGATACAGTAACAATTTATTGGAAAGCCTCTTTTTTTCTGAAAAAAGGAACTTTCCAAAAATTAATAAAATACAAAAATTCGAAATATTCTCTCAGGTAATTGCCTTGATTAGACCCGTTGGATCGGGTGGGGAACATACTTTCAATTTGAACCGTTCGATGATTAGGGTTTACCCTGGCATCGCACCTGAAACTTCACATGGAGCACACGTGCTCTCCTGACGACGCTAATAACGGCCACAAGCTCTGTTCTGTTATAGCCCAATGGGTAATTTATGCTCTAAATATGTCACCATCTTTGCTATTGATAAATACACCCCATTTGTTTTTTCCCAGGCCTCCACTTCCCGTTTTTTATTTTTATAAACCGAAACTAGTTTTTTACCCGTGCATATAATTTGATATGAAATCATAAATATGTTGAAAGTTACAAAATGTAATAAAAGGAAAAGAAAAAAATTCGATAAAAGTCTATATTATCAAATTTATTAAAATAGTTGTGTTGGAAAAAATTTAAAAAAGTCGAGATCTCTTTATAATATCAATATTGGAGTAAAAATGAAGAAAGAGGAAAATCGAGTTTAAGGTAAAATATGCACTCTTGTTGACACTCACTGTGGCACATTCGTTGTCGCCTCCTTTGTCGATCTCGTTGTATCGCTCTTGTTGGCATTTGTTTACTCCTTTTTAGTAATTATAAAATAGTTTTTTTTTGTAATTTTTTGTAGTGGTTAAATTGTTTTTACAATTTTTTTTAGATAAGCAATTTTCATTGAAAGGGAGCACAAGGGGTGCCCAACCAATACAATGGGAAGGGGAAGGGCCTCCTCAAAACCTCCCTGAGCCAAAACCCATTGGGAAAAAGACTCAAGGAGGAAAAAAGAAGACTCGCGCAAGAAACACTCACATCAATGGATAAACACAAACTAACCCACTGCTTCTCCCCCGTCTGGAAAAGGATCTTTAAAGTACAATTTAAGTTCTACAATTCAAGACAAGCCAATGGGCATTGGTACCAATCCGACCATCCTAGACCACACGATATCCCCCTCCTAGATTGTTTTTACAATTGTTAGTGGTTAAAGTGATTAATTTTATTTTTTATGAAAAAAGTTGATTTTATTTTTTTTTTTGGGAAAAAAAAGATTTTGAAACTTTTGTTAGAGGTATGGTTTTTTTTTACCAAAACGGTATGGGTTTTTTGAACAATTAATAGTGGTTAAAATCAATGTTATTAAAACCGAACCGGAGGTCGACCCGAGCAAGTGACCGGGTCACTGGGTCAATGGCGGACCGAGGGGTTAGTAGTTGACCCGCATGACCCGTGACACTACTTAAACCTGATAAAATTAGGCATGTTGTATATTCACATATAGCATAGCTATGAATTTTTTTACCATACAATAAAATTGTCCAAAAACTCACTACTCATTTATCATTGAAAACAAACTTCAACATTACAAATAACTTAAAATTGAATAATATTCAACTCAACAACAACTACAGCAACTAAATATCATTCTTGATTGAAGTGAGAAGATGTGGCTGAACTGCGAAGTGGACGACGGTGAGGGCGCTGGTGGCGTTGTGCGGCGGTGGGCAGTGGTGGAGAAGTTGGGAGCGAGAGATTGGTGGAGGTCGGTGGTGGAGAAGGTGAGGTGAGGGTTCTCACTGTCACGGAATGAAAGAAAGAAAAGAACGCATCTTGTTTCTAATTTAGCTTTTGTTTAAAAAAAAACAGCAAAATGGAGTCATTTTACTTAAAAATAAAACAAGCACAAATCAGCAACCCGGACTGGGTCAACACTAACAACCGGGTCGAGGCCTTCTGCTCGCGGGTCGTACCGGGTCTGGAACAGCCACGATTCAATAGGTGACTCGAACCGACCTAGGCACCATTTCACGGTTCGACCGACCGGGTCGGTCCGGGTTTAATAACATTGAGTTAAATTGATTGATTTTAGTAGTTTGATTAGATTAAATAAATAAATAAATTATTTTTATAGTAAAAAAAACAGACAAAAAAGGGAATCTTTTGAAAAAAAAGTGACACGCGTCAGCGTGTAAGTGCACATCAGTCTGACTTTTTTTTTTAAGTTGCAAAAAGCTGTTTTTTTGTCTTCGTGTGGAGCATTACTATTTTGCCCTTATTTATTGACAAATGTCTAAAAATGTCATTTTCTTAGATAGTTAGTAGATAGATACGTCTTTCATCCTAAAATCGACTTCTTTCATTCTCCACATCACCTTCTCCATAAAATGGGAGGGATGTGTAATACTCATATGGCTCAATGGATGAGAGTGTATTTACTTGAAAAATAAAGAGTTAATATGTGTTTGATCCCTCTAATTCAATTAAAACTCGAGATAAACAATTAGGACCTCCTTTAGCCGCTTTAACTAAGTTGATTTCCAACCAAATACTTGTATATGGTTTAGATATATTGAGTAACGATTCCTAATAGTATTAGTACAAGGGGTTTGGGTGAGTGCTAATGATGCGATAATCAAACCTTAAGTATAACTAGTAATCTAAGGACAAACTTCCATGTTAGAGTCACATACTTCTAATTTGATTAAGGATCGCTAAGTATCCTACCCTTAGAGTGAGATGTGATATATTGATATGCTTACCGTAACACCCCCTTCTACATAAACTACTATTTAAATAATTTGGAAAATCAGAGTAGTTGAAAAACTTTTCGGTGTGACCACTCGAGGGTGTCACATTTAAAACCAAACACCTTAACATACTTCAAAACAATTACTTAAAATAAACTCCAGTTTAGAGGATACATAGCACCAAAATAATAGTCGGGAATAACATTACGGCCGTGGAAAAAATAACAACTTAAATAATAGTTCAAAAGTAAAAGACATAACAAATAAACATCCCCCGGTGCTACGTATCAGAGCGACTCGACCATACTAGATGAAGGATCTCTAGTCACCTTCATCACATCACACTGCAGTTGCCGACATACGAGGCAACACGACGCAGTAGGGTGAGTCTCAATGCATAGATAATAATAAATAAAGCGAGGAACACAGAGAAACAGGTACACCAGAGAACAACAAATTTAAATACATTATTAAGACAAGCACACCAAAAGCGCAAGCACAACTAACTACAACACACACGAAAAAGCAGATTACACCATTTGCAATCACACCAACAACATGTATGCAATGTATGCAATGCAACCCAAAACTCCACTGGGCATATGCATGTGGATCCATCACCAAAAATTGCCTTGTGCAAACACCAAAATAATTTAGAGGCCGAAGCCTATTCCACCAAAATGCATATGATTTATGCGACGCCATGACTATGCACCGAAAAACACCAAATCACCAAAAGAAAGCAATAATATACTCACCAATAGCCTTGCATGGGCTCACTGACACCAAAGAAAGGTCATAGACCCCAACTCACCATTATTTAATCACCAATAATACACCACACCACAAATAGTACTTCTTTAGGGACTAAAAGATCACCAATAATTATTTTCACGCCAAATGACTAAAGTCAACACCCGGACTAAACCCACACCTAGGGACTAGTTTGACACCAAAAGAACCATTTTAACACCTAAGGACTAAATTGACACTTCGGGACCAATCCGACACCTAGGGCTATTTTGAACTCACACCTAGACATGGCGCCAAGTTGCGCCTTGGGTCGCAAGATTGGCGCCCATCCCGTGACCCACGCACACTAGCAACACCAGGCGCACTTGGGGCGACCAAATGGCGCCCCAGCAAGCACACACACACACACTTCACCTCGGCACACACTAAATTCACCTCGGCACACACAAAATACACCTCGGTACACTCTCACACCCTCAAAGACTCTCACCCCACTCACCACCCCACTCACCTCGGCACCTCGTCTCGCCTCACTCACCTCGGTCACCAACCTCATTCACCTCGGCACATCACTCACACACCACGCGCGACACCCAAAATTGGCGCACCACACTCAAACACAGACACACACCCTCGGCACACACTCACACAAATTTCTCACGCGCGCCACGACCCACAATTGGCGCACCACACTCAAACACGGACACACACCCTAAGCACCTCACCCCATTCACCTCGGCACCTCACCTCATCCACCTCGGCACCTCACCTCACCTCACTCACCTAGGTCACCTCATCTCATTCACCGCGCGCACCTCACCCCATCCACCCCGGCACCTCACCTCACTCACCTAGGTCACCTCATCTCATTCACCTCGGCACCTCACCCCATTCACCTCGGCACCTCACCCCATTCACCTCGGCACCTCACCTCACTCACCTCGGCACCTCACCTCAACCAAACAAGACCACAGCGCCAAATTCTGCAGACCGCGCCCCTCCTCCTATTTCCAAAGACAACCCGAACCCAACCTTAAAACACCACACTTCTAAAATCTCTCATATTCAACCAATCACCCAAACACCTATTAAGCGCCTACTTTCTCCTACTTAAATTATGTTAAATAAACATTTAATCACCCTATTACAATTGACACACACCAAGCCAATCAAGATTTATCAAGAAACATATTCACATGTACCACAACACTATATCATCATGAAAATCAATCATATATTTCACCAATCATTAATATACGTTACAAAATAGCCACTTAATTACTCCTAATTCCTAACTCCTATGTTTCAAGATTTATAAATTATTAAATATGCTAGAGAGCCCCCATACCTTGTTAATTGAAGAAGACACTCAAGAAATCAAGAAGGATCCTCCCAAGACACCAACACTCCAAGCTTTTCCTCCCCTCCTTGAGCTTCACGCAACTCTATCTCCTTTCCTTGCCCTAGCCGTCGCCTCTCCTCACTCTTCTCTCCTTTCTAATTTTGATATTTTGCTTCTAGTGAGGGTTTCTCCTAAGACCCTAATGTTTTTATTAATTGGGTTTGGGCCACTTAACTCCAATGGACCCTAAATGCACACCCCCTAATTATTTTCCCACATCCTCCCTATTTTAATTAAATACTCTCTATTTATTTACTACACCCCACTCATTACTTGAATTAATTTCCTTATATTTATTTTAAATAAGGCCAACTAAATTATCACTTAAATAAATTATCTAATTATTTACTTAATCATTTTTGGGGCGTTACACTTACCAAGTAAGTTAAGAGCATTATTGAGGAACCCCCATTAGGATTGTATAATATGACTTACGACAATGTGAGAATCTCACTACAAGTATCCTAACCATATGGTCCATCATGGGATTGTCTAACTACCTTGACCTATGGAGTTTGGAAGAGGCATCCTTGTATATATGTTTGTAAAACCTTTTTTAGTGTAAGTTAGATTTGAGGGGACATATATAGTTGAATATGAAAAGTGGAGGATATAATAAGTACCGAACCCTAAGCCGAGGGATACTAATAAGACTTAGCTACCTTAGTCGCCACTCCACATTATCAAGATTTGTGAAGAGAGTGCAGTAGCGAAGTATTCACCATTGAGGCACCATTCTTCAATTAATCAAATGCGTCCTCGTAGTCAAACTTTTCGTTAGTAGCTTGGTACCACATGCATATATGAAGAAGTGATGAATCCTTAAGTACCCTAAAATACACTGCTCAGTGTCGCACTTTATATATTTAGTCAAAAAATTATTTTTTTGACCAAACCGATAATGAACGAACTTCGCGAATTTGAGTAGTTAATTTTTTTTCCGAACCCTAAAATACCCAAAACACATTGTTTAGCAATCACAATTTACGTATTTTGTTACAAATTAATTTTTTCTCACCAAATTGTGCTTCATAAATTGTAATGTTAAGATACCCCTATAGAATATGATGGACTATACTTGAAATGATTTCATTTTTTTTGAACTAAAAGAAAGTAAAAGTTAGTTGATAAAAAGTTAAAAAAAGGCAGCCAAAAGTTGGTCTAAAGTTTCCTATATATACATTCAATCTTGCTTTTAGATTAATCAACCATGTTATATGGATTTTTTTTTTGACCAAAATAGACAAAAACCAACTTACAATATCAATTAACCAAGTTTTTTAGGTCATTAACCAAGTGATTAATTAACCAAGTTTTTAACAATCGCCAAAACCAAAAAAAGCGAGGTTGGTAAAATGGTCTAAGAAACTTGGTTAATTCATGTTGTAAGTTGGTTATTGTCTGTTTTTGTCTGAAATTTTTGTCCAAATAACATTTTTGTAGATTAATAGATGAAAAAGAGAGAGCAAATGAATCAAAATGTATCAAAATAAAAAGAGTGTGTTAGCGAAACAAAGCAAACACCCATAGATAAGTGTGTAAGCTCCATAAGTACTATGGTCAAATATCACAAACTTGAATTTAGCATTAATATAATTAATTCACATGTGAGTTTGAACATGAAGTTGTTCAAATGGTTTTAATTATTATGTCCATCAGAATAGTGAGAGAGCATGTACGCATCCTATGATATTTTTAAGAAAAAAAAGAAAAACGTTATTGTCTAATGTATACTCAAACTTTGAGCGAGAAATTTGAGACAATAATTGAGAATCTTATATTTTGAGGGGTGGAGGTCCATGTCCATCTTCTCAGGCTTCTCTATATATAGCAAGTGGTGTAGACAACAATGGGCTCCGATTAAACAATGTCCACAAGTTACCACTTATGGAAAGCCAACTTGTTTGTCAACTATTACTATAGTACTAGTACTACTTTTGAAGCAAACAACGTTTGATACACCTTCTACTCCACTCATCTCCTTCCCTAGCATTTGTCCACGTAGTAGTGTTGAGAAGCAAAAAAAATATCTGGAGGTTTAACTAACTATTCATGCGTGGCAGGAAAATATCTAAACAATAATGCTTTTCAACATATCTCAAATAATTGTGTAAAAAAAAAATTCAAATGATATATGCACACAATCAACTAAGGATTCGTTTAAATTAACGGAAATGATATCAAATATAGTAAATTTGCAAGAAGTTGTCATTTAAGGAGCATACGGTTAAGTTCTGATTTGCAAAAAGAGAGGTCCAGATTCAAACCTCAGAAACTAATTTCCCCCACCTCCACTAACATTTGCTTATAAAAAAAACTAAAGATTCGTTTAAATTAACGGAAATGAATATCAAATACAGTAAATTTTCTTTTTTAATAGCAATGTTAGTTGTCAATTGTTACCGGTGAGAGATATGTTAGTTTTTTGAGTTTGAATCTTGAACCTTCTTTTTATACTTTTTTAGTATTTTTAGTTCGTCAACTGAACTATCGACTTAGATATCAATTCGAGTAATTTAGTTGTAATGAAAAAATGACATCAACTTGTTTTTCAAACTTTGGTCTAACTTTTAGAATAAAAGTATCCAATGGTATTAAAAAAACAAACAAAAATATCTAAAGACTATTTAAAAGAAAAGATCGATCACTTTGCGTTAGAGACAAATTCAATATACACGTAAGCAATCAGATTCTCCTAGACGTTGATTAGTCAACAGAAAAATCGGTAGAAATTTTGCACCAATAATACGGTAAAAAAAAAAAGACAAATTCGATAATCAATCAATATTAGAAAATGAAATCCAAGTGAAATTCAAAATGTCCACAGGGAAACCGATGTGTCAAATATTTCCACATCATATCGGTGGCTAAAATCTGTTGTGGAACGAGGAGGAGACATTATAGGCTCATCGGAGAAACTCATACGCATCTCTTCAAATTCTGACGCATCCGGAACAACTTGTTCGTCGTACATATACTGTTGTTGCATAATCTCATTGGCATCTTCCATGACAATTCCAGCACTTGAAACATGATGATATTGATAATAATGACTCTGATGTTGCAACTCACCGGAAAGGGTTTCAGAGGCCTCTATCGCCGCTCTTCTTATCTCCACCGGATCTGTTGATTCCGGCAGCCTCACCCGCCATGCGGAGTCAGCAAAATTGAGACAAGCTGTCTTTCCACGTAGCGTGAGAGCAGCAACATCGTGTGCACGTGCAGCCATTTCAGGAGTTGTGTATGTTCCAAGCCAAATCCTAGACTTGTTGTTGGGTACTCGCATCTCACATACCCACTTGTCTTTGTTTCTCCGCCGTACTCCACGATACACTGGGTGCCTCGTCTCTCGGAAAATTCTCCGACCTGCTGGCTTCTTTGGTCGTGTCGACGCTAATATAACTTCTTCATCTGAGTGAGGTGTAGAACTACCACTGCTCAAGTCCCCAAACAGTGGAATGGAAATATTCATTAGATTGGTTAGTGTTATCGAGTACGTTTTGAGTGCTGTGCGGTACGTACTGTAAGTGATTTAAGGAAAGAGGGAGTGAATTTGAGTTTGAGTGTGAGTGTGAATGTGTGTGTGTGTAGTTTATATAGATTTCTGAGTTTGGGTTGTGAAACATTGGTGACACGCTTGTAACTGGGCCAAGATAAAGGAAGGCCACAGATTTCTCTATTACTCCTCTTGTTTCTTTTGTAGATAACGACAAAGGTTAATTTATTCAAGATTCCTAGTACTAGTATGTATCACCATGCTTAAGACGAGATACATCTCTATCAGAATTTAAATTTTTAGTTTTTTTAGGAGAAAAAATAGACAATTTGATATTTTAATGTGTTATCTCGACGTAAAAATTATTTATGCATAACGATAAATAAACCTATTATGAATTATATTATAATATATAAATATGCATATGTATATATATATATATATATATATATATATATATATATATATATATATATATATATATATATATATATATATATATATAATTAATTAATGTGAAGGGTAGATATAGGGTTAGGTTAATCGAAGGGATTGTAAACTAAGATAAGAAAAGAAGTAAAAAAATCGACTTTTAGATTTATCTTTAATAATCAACTTTGATTTGCATTTAAAGTTGTTTTGTCAAATAGACTATGTTCTTGGAGAATTAATTTGAATTATAATGGAGTATGTTTTTATATACTAATTGAATTATTGTAAAATGGAGTATGTTATTGGAGAATTAATTTTTGTGAGACATGTGTTTTCTTATTGGAAATCATTTGGACATATATTTTAAGAATTTTTTTCTCATCAAGTTAATCTTTGTAAAATCATATTAGCAATTTGATTAAAGTAAAAGTTTTAATAAATTCCAATTTATAAATTCAAAAATCAATGAAGTCTTTTACTAATAAAAAATATTGGGATTTTAAAATTTGTTAAAGAATTGGGTAGTGATCGACTGACCCTCTTCAGGAATCAAGCACCAAATGTTTGGTGACTTGTAATTGACCATTCACTCTATTATTTAGTATAAACTTGAGCCTACTCTTATTCTAAAAACTATCTGCAAAAAAAGATTGTATTAGGTCGCAAAAATACGGTCAATTTTTTGAATGAAGTTATGTTGTCTGAGGAACTCAACTTATCATCACAGAACCAGTTATATAAAAGGTGAAGCCAAGGCAACAAAAAATGATGTTGGTCCAGCAAATGTGAAATTTTTTCCTCTATTTTCCCCTTTTGCTAACAGATACAAATATAGTCCCTTAGTTAAAAAATATCTACTTTATGATTTTATCTATAAATATAGTCCCTTATTGCACGGGTTTCATACTTTAAAAATGCCAAAAAAAATTATTTTTAATCTTATTTTTGATTTTATAGTCTAAGATAGACACTTAAACATAAGTTTTAAAAATATATTCTGATTTAACTTATTAAAAGTAACAAATAATTTAAAAGGATCGACTGTTTCCTTGATGGTATTTTTAAAATTAAACGTTTTTTTACTATTATAACTCGCTAAGTTGAATAATATTTAACATTACATTAAGTATAATATATTTAGTAAGAATTACAAACATAGCATAACAAAATTTCGATTGGTTAAACACACTTCTTCAAGTAGCAAGGTGGGGGTTCGAACCTCACTTTGCTATCATTTTCTCGATTGGTCTATATGGACGCCACGCGACAACTCATGATTTAGTATAGTTATTGGAGAATTAATTTGTTGTGAGAACATGTGTTTTCTTATTGGAAATCATTTGGACAATATATTTTAAGAATTTTTTTTCTGCCAAGTTAATCTTTGTAAAATCATATTAGCAATTTGATTAAAGTAAAAGTTTTAATAAATTCCAATTTATAAATTTAAAAATCAATGAAGTCTTTTACTAATAAAAAATATTGGGATTTTAAAATTTGTTAAAGAATTGGGTAGTGGTCGATCGACCTCTCTTCAGAATCAAGCACCAAATGTTTCGGTGACTTATAATTGACCCTTCACTCTATTATTTAGTATAGCTTGAGCCTACTCTTATTCTAAAAACTACCTGCAGCAAAGATTGTATTAGGCTGAAAAAATACGGTCAATTTTTTTGAATGAAGTTATCTTTGTCTGAGAACTCAACTTATCATCACAGAATCGCTTATATAAAAGGTGAAGCCAAGGCAACAAAAATGATGTTGGTCCAAAGAAATGTGAAATTTTTTCCTCTATTTTCCCCTTTTGCTAACAGATACAAATATAGTCCATTAGTTAAAAAATATCTACTTTATGATTTTATCTATAAATATAGTCCCTTTGCACGGGTTTCATACTTTAAAAATGCCAAAAAAAAATTATTTTTAATCTTATTTTTGATTTTATAGTCTAAGATAGACACTTAAACATAAGTTTTAAAAATATATTCGATTTAACTTATTAAAAGTAACAAATATTTTAAAAGGATCGAGTGTTTCCTTGATGGTATTGTTAAAATTAAACGTTTTTTTACTGGTCGCAACATGCTAAGTTGAATAATATTCATTAAGTATAATATATTTAGTAAGAATTGCAAAGATAGCATAGCAAATTCGGTTGGTTAAACGCACTTCTTCAAGCGAGCAAGGTGGGGGGTTCGAACCTCACTGCTATCATTCTTGGTAAGTTTGCGCGAATTTATATATAGTTATGATAGATATAGATAGATAGATACCGCGTAAGGATAAATGTATTGGAGTTTTATAACAACATATCTTATTAAAAGAATAAAACAACGACCTCGAGATAAGATGTTGTTATAAACAAAGATGATTTCAATTCACGATATGATGTGGTGTATTCATCATAAGATCTTCCCATTTCAACTATTGGATAAGTAGTTATTCATTGGAGTGACATGAGTCACGGTAGAAAACAAAGCCCTGTAACATTGGAATAAGATATACAATGACAACCAGTGTGACATGAGAAAGGATAACCTCGATTTTTTTGACAAAGCTAAAAAAATCTATTCACCTTTTTATCCATTTTGTAATGAAATTGATCAATTATTTTCTTGTCGATGCACATGCTAGTCACATTGTATGTCCTCAAAGGAATGATAGATCGCGATCCGGACAACCTTAAAAAGATAAGTTTGATTTATATATCATGTAAGCTAAAATGGATGATTTTCCTGCAATTTAAGCATTACACATGTAAGATGTATTGCATTAAAAAAATCAACTAAAAATACGACTTGTATAATATGAAAGGACATATATAAAATATAAACATATAATACATTAATAGGTGTTGGATCACGTATGTCAATTATTAAATTAAAAATTGAATCTAAAGAAAGTTGATCAAGATAAAAAGGTCGCACCTTTGTGATCAAAAGCTCCTATTTGAAGGTCGGACATATAAAACAATCACAATGATCAATAAAGATAAACAACTAATGTCAATGGAGATTTAGGAATGTAAAAATAAGTATTTAACCCGTCGTGAAATAACTTCAAAGAATGTGAGCCAAAGACTATAAAATTTTTTGTTAAAAAGTGTGAAAACAAAATATTTGAGAGATATGATGATTCATTAACTACTAAATAAACATAAGGTTGGTGATGAAATTGCTTTGTGGACAAACGTAATGAAAAATAAAGATGTACATTTTGTTCTTGTTGATGAAGATCGAATAGTGTTAAGTTTCCCTAAAAATAAAAACTCGTCGAATTCTTGTGTGTTTACATCCATTTTGATCTAGAAATTATTCAAAAAACAAAATAAAATCGAAATGAAATTATGTGTATGTGAAATATGACGATGGATGTAGAATGGATTTTCCCACAAGAGTATGACAATATATATATATATATATATATATATATATATATATATATATATATATATATATATATATATATATATATATATATATATTGTTCTGCATCATATCTAAAGATAAGTATATCCAGAGATAGTTGGTAGGTAATAAGGTTTTGATCAATATAGAGTTATGTCCGAGTTACGTCCGAAATGATTGTTCCGAGAATGAGGTGGGGTGTACTGCATAAACACTCCGACATCAAGTCGATGAGCGATGGAGTTAATGCAAATAAGTGATAATTAATGCGTACCTCTCTCCTTGGAATAAATGCGATTTATAGGTTTGGGAAGCACTTGGGTGTCATCATCCGAACCATTGGTTGTGGAGGCGCATGGTAGGTCATTGGATGAACGATTATGGGCATTGGTATTGAAGGCCCAATCGGTTGGCCTTTTGAGCGAGAGAGAGAGTGCGAATAGTAGGCGTGTGATTTCTCCATAACATATATATATATATATATATATATATATATATATATATATATATATATATATATATATATATATATATATATATATATATAGTAAAACTCATGTTTAAAATGGTGGGAAACCAAAGTGTTTGAAATTTGAATTTGACAATTCAATTGAATTCAAAATAATTTGAAGTGTAAAGAATTTTGATTTTGAAATCTCATTTATTTAAAACCACATTGATTAACATATTTAATTTGGTCAAATCGGTTTTGAAACTTTTATGTAGTTATGGAACACAAATTAAATAGAGGAATATTCATTGGCATATAAGAATTCTAATTTCGGTTAAAGGGGTATTTAATTTTGAGTCTGAAAGTTGATCTTTTATTTACTGCCATGAAACATTATTTTATTTTATTATGTAGATCTTTTTTTAATTTCGGTAGAGGGAAAATTTTAACAAATTCGAAATCCCAAATTCAAACAGTAGAGCCAAACGTTCCAATGTGATTTTCAATATTATTATTATTATTATAAATAACAAAAAATAATTAAATATCATAATAAATTACATTTAATGAGAAATGAAAATCTGAATCGCCAATTGAATGGTGGTTAATTGGATTGATTATATTGTCTCCTATTTAAAATTTAATATAACAGTTAGAATTTAATATATTTCTATTTCAATAATTATAATTTAGTAAAATTTTGAATATTGGTTAAAGCTAATGAAATTTGTTTAATTAACATAAACAAAAAATAAAAATGAAATTATAACTGATATTGAAATTGTAATTTAAATTGAAATTGATATTTAAATTAAAATTGAAACTTCATTTTATATTGAAATTAAAATTTAATTCTAAAATTAAAATCAAAATTAAACTGCATTTTGTCTTATTTTGAATTTTGTTACGTTTGCTTTTTTAATATAATACTCAATATACAGCTTTAATATAATACTTTTACATTAAAAATAAACAATAAACAATAAATATAATAAAAATGTAATAAACAATTAAATCAGCTTTAATATTGAGTAACTGCCAGAGTGGAAACCGAAATTCAAAAAAAATATATATCTTTTTTAGTGAATGAACAATATACATTTTGTGGAATTTTCTTTGTAGTATTCAGGATGAGTCTAACAAAGTAAGATCTAATGGTTGTCCACAATTGTCTAATTCCACTTTAATTCGGAACAATGAAAAATCACGACGTCGATACACGAATTTAATATTTTTCCTTGAAATGTGTTGGTGATGACACGTCGGATTTATGTGCTTTGAAAAGCCTAGACAAATGTATTATTATAGATTTAAATTTTATTCAACAAATTAGTTTATTTCACAATGGGTAATTTAAAAATTTAAATATTATAAACCTACAATTATTATAGCAATTATGTAGTTATAATTATAATTAAAATGGGCTTAAGTATGGTCATACTTATTTCAAATTACGAATCGCTTCTAATATGGAGGTGTGAACCATTATTGTTATAATATTCATTATTGAGAAACGGTCGTAATTTAATATGCGAGATGGATAATTAAACCCTCTTGATTTTTTCATTCAATTCCTTTTCACACAACAATACAGCCCAAACCGCAATTTAAAAGGAATTATGGCCGTCAGTTGTCATGGATTGAAGCAATGCATTGGGTGCCGTTGATATTCGTTAATCTTTAAAGCTTTGATGCGAAATGCTAGGTGGAGTGCCACGTATTTTATGCGAAATGCGTGTGGCATTTTTCTATTGGTCCTATGTGGACGCTTACATGGACAACTCATGAATTAATATAGTTAAGATTATACTCTCTCCGTATCAAAATAATAGTTGTTTAATGTTTTGACACGCAGATTAAGAAAAGTAATAAATTGACAAAATGACATGGTAGTTTTACTATATTATCCCCACCAATTAATAAATGCATGTTGGTGATGTCTTTGGTTAGTGAAAAGTTACAACAATTAATGAGGGTAAAATTGAAAAGATTTAATAAATGATGCATTGGAATGACAAAACGAAAATTAATTTAAAATTTTTTACTTTGCCTAAAAAGATTATTATTTTGATACGGATGGAGTAATCCAGTATATGTTACTTTCTTTTTATAAATATCTTATGTTGCTACTTACTCGAGTGTTTCCTATTAGTCATTATTGCAGCTCCAAGCTCCAGCTATAAATAAGAAGGAACGAAATAATCTGATTTTGTTATGAGAAAATAATCAAAAATAGCTAGAATAAGAATAATATAAAACATTGATATAAGAGAATAGAGATGAAGAGGGAAGAAGAATAAGAAAATGAGAGAGTCTTTTGTATTATATTCTTCACAAGTGTGTCACTATACATAAGATTGAGTCCTATTTTTATAGTGTGTATATTGACAAGTGAATGAGTGATCATAAAAAAACACTACTATAGAGAGTAATGAGAAGAAAAAAGAAAGATAGTGGACATCCACTAATATTATTCATAACACTCTCCATTAGATGTCTACTTAATTAGAATATGGCCACTACAAAAAAACAGGTGATTAGCGAGGGACGTTGCGAGGGAATATTAGGTCCCTCGCAAACTCAGTAATTAGTGACGGACGTAGCGAGAAAGCGAGTCCTCGCAAATTAGGTAATTAGCGACGGAAATAAGGCCAGTAGCGACGGACTGGCCGTCGCTAAATGCAAGGCGCCAATTTCAAATTGCGCTGCACGCATTTCAAGACAGTTAGCGACGGAATTAGCTGTGTCCCTCGCTAATTTCTGACCTTGACAGTACACTTTGCGATGACGCTCGGGCGGCTTGACAAGACACTTTACATGGCGACGAAATTAGCTGGGTCCCTCGCTAATTCCCTCGCAAACTGTCATATATTTTTTAATATTAATCCGAACCACCTCTTCTTCTCTCTCATTTACGGCTTTGGATTACATCACTAAACCTTTGGTTTAGTGATGGTCACTAAATAATTACTGGCCATTGGATCATTGATATATTTCTTAAATTCCATCCAATGGGTGAGAAGCAAGGGGGTAATCTTGTACCATAAAAAATTCTTTATAATAATTGACATTAAATATATAAAATCAGCAAACCATTAATGCCTATAATTAAGGCATTAATGTCGACGGTTATAACAAAATATATTGTTCCATTCCTTTTTTTAGCTTTCACCTAATTCTATCAGCCTATTTTTTCGGCACTTCAATACAACACTAACAACAATTCATACGTATCACGGTTCAACCATAATTCTCACGCCAATTTTTCCTTTTCTAACCACAAATCGACAAGCATAGGCTACTAAACAGATTAACCACATCAACATGGAACAAGGGTTACTAATTATCTAGCCACGATATTGAAGTGTTTGGTTAGTGTAACCGATTGTGAATATTCTAACCAATTCAAATGTTTTAAATACTCTAACCACGGGATAAGCAAACAGAGGTTATTTAAATACTAACCACAATGATCCGACACAATCGGTTAGTTCGGTTTTGAGCGACACTAACGAATTTCCTAGTTCGCGGTAGTGTGGGTTTCGATGGGTTCCGGGTTTCGATGGGTTGCTTCGTTTTTCATCTTCCCGGTTGGATGACCGTGTCCGCTTTGCGTATCTTTGGGTTTGCCATTGATACGCTTGTTTTCGGGTTTGGAGGAGAAAGAAGCGTTGGTTTTGGTTTGGTAGAGAAGATCGTTTCTGGGTTTAGAAGAAGAAGAAGCGTGCGTTTGGTGAAGGAGAAAGAAGCGTGCGTTTTGGGTTTGGATGAGAGAGAAGCGTGTTTTTGTTTTAATGAGCCGTTTTGATTCTCCTAATTTTGAGGATTGGGTGAGCGCTTTTTGTTTTTAAATTAATAAATTATCTTTTAATTTTCCTATTTTATAATTCATCAAGTAGCATTTTACCATGTTAGCCTTTAGTGATTGTCACTAAACATATTGTTTAGTGACATAAACTAGACTCCTCATTTACACTCTTTTTCTCTCTTCTTCTCTTCCACTCTCTTCTTTTCTTTTCTTCTCTTCCACCACCACACCACCACCACCAACCACCACTCTCTTATTCTCTTTTCACTCCACTCTCTCTCATTACTCTCTTCTTCTCTTTTCTTCTCTTCCACCACCACACCACCACTCTCTTTTATTCTCTTCCACCACCACCACCACCACCACCACCACTCTCTTTTATTCTCTTCCACCACCACCACCACCACCACCACCACTCTCTTTTATTCTCTTCCACCACCACCACCACCACCACCACTTTCTTTTATTCTCTTCCACCACCACCACCACCACCACCACTCTCTTTTCTTCTCTTCCACCACCACCAACACTACCACCACCACCACCACTACCACCACCACCACCACCACACAACCACCACCACCACCTCCACATACATCTCACTCTCTTTCTCCCTTACTCTTCTTCTCTCTCTACGACACCACCACCACTCTCACTCCTCTCTCTCTCTCTCTCTTTGAAAATTTTGGTTATAATAATAATAATAATAACAACAACAACAACAACAATAATAATAACAACAATAATACTAATAATAATAACAGTAATACTAATACTAATAATAATAATAATAATAATAATAATACTAATAATAATAATAATAATAATAATAATAATAATAATAATAATAAACTCAGATTGAGAAGCGTGCCAGTCAGACTCGGGAAGCGTCTTTATCGAAGATTAGCGACGGAATTAGCGAGGATCGTCGCCTTTAATTAGCGACGAAACACATTTCTCTCGCTAATTCCATTAGCGAGAGGAATTAGCGACCAAATCGTCCTCGCTAATTCCTCTCTAATGGCAATTAATGCGATCAATTGGGCATGTTAGCGACCGAAAATTCCCTCGCTAATGACCGTGTTTTTTGTAGTGGGCTCATTAAAACCTTACTAAGAAAAAACCTGGTGGAAAAAATCCTAAAGAGGGAAAAAAAGTACAATATCCTTTCTATGAGAATTATCTCGTTAAAACATTGCCAAAAAATTCCAATGAGATAAAACCATAGCGACGGAAAAAGAGAGCAGTTTTGTCCCCACGTTTGAAGCATCATTTAAGAATATGAACTCCA
Source organism: Oxytropis ochrocephala (assembly GCA_020916435.1). Taxonomy (NCBI): domain Eukaryota; kingdom Viridiplantae; phylum Streptophyta; class Magnoliopsida; order Fabales; family Fabaceae; genus Oxytropis; species Oxytropis ochrocephala. The sequence continues at coordinate 2,632,369 of CM037092.1, read as the reverse complement.
ACATCTGAAGTTCTTCACCGAGTGCATATGTAGCAATCTACTCTGCTATGTCACTTGTCATATATCCTCTTTCAATTGAGCTTTGCGGTCAGTATTATCTTCAGGACATTATCCTCTAATTGTTGGCATTTGAGTTTGAAATAAATAAACACGAACCATATATTGTTTGGTAGATCATAAAAATATTTCAATGTCACCACATGTAGATAATAGCTGACTTCGAATCTGACTTGGGCTTTGTTTGGTAAAAAGTAGTGGATAAGCTAGCGGATAGCGGATAGCGATGAGCTAACTGATAGCAATTGATGTGTTTGGTAAAACTAGCGGTTGAAGTAGCTGATAAATGTAAAATTACATAAAAAGATATATTTATTTAATTCATGATTACATTTATTTAATAAGGATAGAGAAGAAATTTAAGAAAAATAACAAGTGTAAAAATGCCAAAAAAAAGTGAGACACTATCCGCTAGCTTTTTTGAAACGCTACCCGAAAAACACTAAACGCTAGTGCTTACCAAACACACGTGTACTTCCACCTACTAGTTCCATCCGCTACTTTCATCCGCTATCCGCTAGCGGATGGGACGCGCCAAACAGAGCCTTGATCTACATCGGAAAAATACTTTGTATCTGAATGGTTAATTTGAAGAACATATATAAAACGATTTATTCATTAGGATAGTCAAAAATAAAACATGCATCTCACTTTGTTCTATTAATGCATGTTGGTTTGTGTTCCCAACCGGACTGACTGGTATCAAGTAGGCTCGACCGGACATAATGCACTCAATGGAAGAAGAACACAATCATGTGGTCGACCACATTCCCCAGACGGTCGACTCTTACAACTATTCGGTCATCGGTTCGGTCTATATGTTCGGCCACCTACATCGTTTGGTCGGCCTAACCATCGGTCGACCTAACCATCGGTCGTCCTAACTATCAGTCGGCCTAAGCATCGGTCGGCCTAACCATCGGTCGGCCTAAGCATCGGTCGGCCTAACTATCTGTCGGCCTTGCTAAATTCCTACCATTCTGACGCACATCAGAGTATTGGTAAGCGTGTGTGGAATTTAGCGACAGAATTAAGTGGTCCCTCGCTAAATCTCTCGCTAAATTCCTGCCATTCTGATGCACAGCAGAATCTTGGTAAGCGTGTGTGACATTTAGCGACAGATATCACCTCACTCTTCACCAACCACCATATCACCTCACCTGACATTAAGTGGTCCCTCGTTATATTCCACCTACCCCTTATCAGATATCACCTCACTCTTCACCAACCACCATATTTCACTTCCCACTTTTCTTCTCTCCTCTCATTTTCGACTCTTCTCTCTTCTTCTCTCCTACTTTCCCAAATTTCTCTTCCACCACCACCACACCACCACCACCACCACCAAATTAGTTATTCTTTCACCCTCTCTCTCTCCTACGAACATACTTCCTCTCTCCTCAACCACAACCACAACCACAACCTCTCTCTTTTGGAGCTTTCTCTCTTCACCACCACCATCTTCTTTATTCTCTTTCTCTCTTCACCACACAACCTCTCTCTACCAAATCCACCATTCACCACCACCACCACCACCACCAACACCAACACCACCACCACCACCACTCCTCTCTCTCTTTGGAATACTTGGTGATGATGTTGATAATAATAATAATAACAATAACAACAACAACAATAATAATAATAATAATAAGCGACTCGTCAAAAAAAAATAAGCGACTGACACAATCAGTCATTCAGGTTTGGGAAGCGTGTATGTTAGACTTAGTGAGGGAATTAGCGACGGAAGTGTCCCTAGGTAATTAGCGACGGACCTCATTTTCTCTCGCTAATGGGATTAGCGAGGAGCGTTTTAGCGACCGAACTGGTCCCTCGCTAATGGCAGTTAGCGACGGAAATAGGCCTGTTAGCCACCGAAATGTCCCTCGCTAATTCCAGCTTTTTTTGTGGTGTGACAAACATTCTTAAATCCAGTCTTATCAGCAGACATGAACAATAGAAATTTTGTGGTTTCTCTTTCATAATTTGTTTAAAAATCTAATTGACACTAGCTAACTCATACAACTTACCATTTTATTAATTTCACCGCTTTAAAAAATCAATTTATTTTTATGCTTCTTTACTTTGCATTTTTTTAGAACCAAAATTTATATTTTCATTTTTATATTCTCTTTCAAAATTATCTTTATGCCGAAATTTCTTATATTGTCACATTATTCTACGATATCCTACTCTAATGTTTTCTGTATTAACTAAAACTTTTATATATTGTTAGTGTCGAAATTTACATTTTATACCATATGTCAAAGCTATAGTTGGCTTGTTGGTTTATGGAGCAAAATACAGGAATAAATGTATTTTGAAGACTTTGGTGACTTGGACTTGATGGAAGTTGTGATAAGAATGTTACTAGGATAGTTATTAGTAGTTTGTTTATTATTTCAAATAAGAAAAGTGTATGTCATAGATTAGGGAAGTTACTCCAAAAGACACTAGTCGTGATCTCTGTCATTAGGAAGTTGTTTTTATTTTGCCTATATATACTTATCATTTTAATATGGTTTTGAATTTGTGAGCACTCTATACATCCTAAGTATCATTTTTACTATTTCATCTTCGAATTTTGTTCATATTAATAATCTAGAGTCTGTTTCGTGATTCAAACTAGTGATGATCAGAATGAATTCTTCTCTATTTTTTGCTATAAATTTGTGATCAGAATTACCTATTTATTGGAAGAATATCGTTTTTGTTTTTGTTTGATTTTGTGTTGATGGACTTGATTGCCAACCAAAATCACCGTCAACACCTATGCAACACAGAGGAAAATACACTAGTTTAATATAGGCGTTTGCTTTTCCCACACCCCCTCCTACTCAAAACACACCCCATAAGGGTGTGAAAAGACCAAAAGGCCAGCCAAAACCTCTTTTTTTTCACGAAATTTCACTTGTTCGAACACGGGCCTTCGAACAGGTTCGAATGACATCATTCGTGTGTGTTAAATTTTGACTTCACACCCTCTTGTGCGTAATTTCACCTGTTCGCATGGGGTGTCGAACACCCTATTTTATTACAAAAAATGGACTCTCACACCACATTCACATTTTTATTGCGTTCGCATGATGTTCGAACGTGTTCAACGAAGCCGTTCAACAATCGTATAAAACACGTCCTCACAGCGTTTCGCGCGAGGTTATTTTTGGAATAAAATTTGTTAAGGGGTGTGAAAGAGTAGGAAGGGGTGTGGGAAAAGCAAAACCCTTAATTTAAATGAGAATTTTATATTTTCATAGGCCCGCCATTGGCCTTAGTCGTGGGGTCCGAAAAAAGTGGGGATCCGATGAAACACATCCACAAGTTACAACTAATGGAAAGGAAACGGTTTGCCAACTACTTTGGAGACAAACAACCTAGGATACAAGTTCTATACTCCACTCATTTCACTCCATAGCATTTTGTCCACATATATAGTTGTGGAAAAGCAACAAATAACTATTCATTTCGAGGCAAGAAAATATCTTAACAACTCTACTAGTGAAGCATGACAGAAGCTATATCCGAGAGATCTCGAGTTTAAGTCCTCATTAATTAGTCCCTTGTAATTACTTTTGTAAGTACTCAAAGAACCCTGATAATTTTCCCTCCATTGAACTGGGCGACATCCCCTCACCTAAAAAATTTTCTACCAAGAAAATATCTAAACTAAACAGAATGTTTTTGAAAACGAATGACTTTTATTAAAGACAAATTCAATGAATCAATCAATTAATATTACAACATTCATCAAAAAAAATTAATATTAAAAAATGAAATACATAAACGTGTAAAACTCAGAAGTTCCACAATGAAACCGGAGTGTCAAATATCTCCATGTCATGGCAGTGACTAGTAGTAAAATCTGTTGGTGAAGGAGGACGAGACATTATAGGCACATCAGAGAAACTCCTACGAAAATCATGCATCTCGTCAAATTCAGACTCAGCAGAAGCAAGTTGTTCATCGTACATAACCTGTTGTTGTTGTTGTTGTTGCATAGTCTCATTGGCATTTTCCATGACAACTCCATCATCTCCAACTCCAGCTTGATCATATTGATAATGATTCTGCTGTTGTGGCTCACCAGAAAGCATTTCAGCAGCTTCTATCGCCGCTCTCCTTATCTCCACTGGATCTGTTGATTCCGGCAGCCTTACCCGCCAAGCAGAGTCAGCGAAATTAAGACAAGCTGACTTTCCACGAAATGTGAGTGCAGCAACATCATGTGCTCGAGCAGCCATTTCAGGAGTTGGGTAAGTTCCGAGCCAAATCCTAGACTTGTTGTCGTTGGGTACTCGCATCTCACATACCCACTTGTCTTTGTTCCTCCGCCGTACTCCACGATAAACTGGGTGCCTTGTCTCCTGGAATATCCTCCGACCGGCTCGCTTCTTTGGACGCGCCGACGCCAATATAATTTCTTCATCTGAGTGACCTTCAGCAGTAGCAGTATTACTAGAAGCTGGGCTTGATGAGGAAGATGCATCGAACTGGTGAGTGCCACTGCCATTGTTCATGTCTCCAAACGATGGCTTGTGAGCTGTTTTGCTAAGATGAGTGCAGTGCAGTACTGTGAGTGTGTGAGTTAACTTGATTAGAAAGAAGTGAGTTTTTGAGTGTGAGTGTGAGTGTGAGTGTGTGAAGTTTATATAGTTTTTTGTGGACACGAAACACGCGGACATTGGGGCTTATAAGTGGGCCAGGGAATAGAAAAACCACGCTTTCCAGCTTTCACTACTACTCCCCTCCGTTCCTTTTGACATATTCACGACAAAGCTTGATTTCGATCTTATCTATCCTCGATTCCTAGTATTATTCGGGTGTTTCTCATTGGTCATTAATTATTGTTCCAAGTTCTAGATATAAATGGAAAACGTGAGCAACTTTCTTTATCCTAATTTGGGATTTGGGACTAGAACAAATACAGTTCCGTTTCCCATTTGCCAGACAGCTTAACTCTTTGATGTAAGATTATTATTTGACTAATCTTATATGTACAAAAAGTTTAAAACAAATATAGACAAAAATCAATTCACAATATCATTAACCAAGTTTTTTAGACTATTAATCAAGTAACCAATTAACCAAGTTTTTAGTATTGACTTAAAAAATTCTGAAAAGACGGGTTGGTTAATAACCTAAAAAACTTAGTGTTCCCAACCGGCGTGATTGGTATCTAGAAGGCTCGACCAGACATAATGCACTTAATAGAAGAAGAACACAATAGGAGCTATCATGCGGTTGGCCACATTCCCCAGACGATCGGCACTTACAACCATTCGGTCGTCGGTTCGGCCTATATGTTCGGCCACCTACATCGTTCGGCCGGCCTATCCATCGGTCGGCCTAACCATCGGTCGACCTAATCATCGGTCAGCCTAACCATCGATCGGCCTAACCATCGGCCGGCCTATCCGTGACGCTAGACATGTATTTAAGGAAATCCCTATGATTCCTCCACAGATCTCGCAACAGTCATTTATTGTATTGATTAACATTAAACTCTAATTGTACTATATAAACAGCCATTAGAGGCCAATGAAAGCGGACATACATATTCAGAGAACATTCTCTGGATTACTCATTCTAGACCAGATCCAGAATTTGACTCTCCATTCTTTATAGTCTTATTCTCTATTATTCTTGTGTTCTTGCTAAACCCTACCTACCCAAGGGAATAGTTGAGAACACTTGGTTAATTGATGTTGTGAATTGGTTTTTGTCTATATTTGTCTAAATTTTTTTGTGCAAATATCATTACTCTTATTATTTCTAGCCGTTTCTATTTATTTATTTATTTATTTATTTTTTGACAACAACCATTTCTCTTTATAACGGGTACAAATATTGAACATTTTAAACCAAGTATAAGTGCTAGATGTTTGAATCACTTAACCATTTGGTCTTGAGGGGTTGGTGTGTATGGGAGATGTCAACGTTTTAAATGGGTCTACGATATCTTGAACGATTATCCTGTACGGTCACTGTAGAGGATACCTTAGTTTAAAAAAAATGAATATTTTTAATTGTGTTATACTTCCTACAAAGCGTTGTCCATTGCCCAAACGTGTCCTCCTATAGGCAACACTTCCCTAAGCACTTCACTATGGGTGCTGGAGAGGATTCACAAAATGGGTTTGGGGTTTTTGTGGGTATTGATGTGCTGAACGAGAGTGAGGGAGGGGAACTGAGAGAATGTGAGCAATGAAGGGAGGCGAACTGAGAGAGAGTCGTCGGAGAGAATGGGAAGCAAACTGAGAGTCGTTGCTGTGAACCGCGAGCTATAGTTGCTGTGTGGGAGGCGAACTGTGAATGGGAGGGAATGTGAGGAAATGAAAAAAAAATATTAGCAATATGCAGTGTTTCCCTATGAAGCGCTGCTCATCGAGCTCAACGTGTTACCCTATAAGCAGTGTTTCCATAAAAAGCGCTGCCCATCGCGCTCAACATGTTCCTCAATACACAATGTTTCCCTAAAAAGCGTTGACCATCGAGCTCAACGCATTCACCAATACGCAGTGTTTCCTTAAAAGCACTTCCCATCGCCCCAACACGTTCGCCAATACACATCGTTTCCTTAGGAGCGCTGCCCATTCCCTGTGTTTTTTCAAGTATAGGTAGTGTTTCTCTTACAAGCGCTACCCAATAGGGCGCCCTTTTTCTCAACAACTAGTGTAAAGATAGATTTGACATTTTCTCACATAGTTATTCCTTATGTGCATTATGCACATCATATAATAACACAATTTGTCTACAGCAAATATTTTACCTACCACCCCTTACCTTTATCTTTGGTTTTTTGACTGTCACTATATTTTTAACCTATAGTACAATACCTTTACCCACAATTTTTTAACAGCCTCTTAAAAACGACCGTGAGAAAAATATTATTGAGAATAGTAAGTGCATATATAATAATATAGTTAAACTGTTAAAATAAAATTTCTTAAAAATAATAATTGAGAATCTTATATTTTTTAGGGGTGAGGTCCACCCTCTCAAACTTGTCGCGCCCCTGGCTGGAGGTGTGGACAGTGGGCTCCGATTAAATAATGTCCACAAGTTACTACTTAGGACTTTACTTTTCCCACACCCCCGTCTATTCTTGGCACGCCCCCAAACATTTTATTTCCAAAAATGACCTCGCGTGGGGCCATGCGTGTGGGGTGGTTTAAGTGGATCGTCGAATGCATTGCTCGAACGAAACTCGGTTGACGACCTTGTCCGTGTTAAGGAATTTTTGTTGTTCGAACGACTCGCTTCAACACTCGCTCAACAAACTCATGCGTGTTTAGGAATATTGTCAATTGTTGGTGTGAGGTGTGTTATTGGTGCCTCGAATGGCTTTATTCGAACATGTTCGAAGGGCTTTATTCGAACAGGCGTTCGAATGGTGTCATTCGAACTATTGTTATGCAGAAACAGAAACTTGCAGAGACAGAAACACAGTGAAACTTAAAACCGTAAAAGCGAAAATGAGAAGAGAGTTTTTTCATTTCAAAAGTTTCCTACTAATAGTCATATACAAAGTTGTGTACCAAAATTATAAATCTAACTTAACATTGACTACCATCGATGATCTTTACTTAAATCTACACAAGGAAGGGGATGGGGTTGTGATTGTATGAAAGCAAACACTTCCACTTTTGCACGCGGCTAATAAAAAGCGAGTCCCAACCTCATACATGGGTGCCCTATTAGTCATCCACATCAAATCCGGCGGGGCATTGGACTTCCGGGCTTCATAAAGATCTTCAAAAGACAACAAAAACATAATGTTATGTAATGTTTTGGAATGACTACACCGAATCTAAATAGAGACACTTTACCTGCATGAAGTGTTTGTGTTTCGCAATGCGAATAGGATGTTGAATCGTTCGGGCACTTCGAATGGCGCAACATTGAAGGGAAAAATTGTGTAACAACAATTAGGTGACCAACAACTCGTGACAACTTTGTACTTGTTCTTGATCGAGATACCCCATTTCCTGATATAGTCATCCAATTATCTTCAACATTGTTCCCATGATGTGCCCTCAACAACGACTTCATCAAAAATGTGACCTTACCAATACCACCATACAATCGAGTGTAGAAGTCATTGTATTGGTTAAGCTCCTCCATCGATCGATTCGATCGATTGCCAAGCCTCCTCCCTTCCAAGAAATGCCGCAATACACCTGATCCACGCTTACCATCACCAACCACGTTAACAAGTTTTTCAACATAGGGACGCATGTATGTTTCCAAGATCCCTATTATGTATGTATTAAATACATCCATAACAAAGCAGAGATCTGTAATAATAGGATTCGGTGTAAACGAGGAGAGCCGTGTCAAAGTAAGAGCTTTTGAAAGCTGTAGCAGATGGCGACTTCCGTAACAATAGGTGTGGTGTTGGTTTCTTATGTAGTGGAGGAGTAGGGATTGTAGTAGCAACTTTGCGGCTTGAGTTCTCTTTTTGCTTTGTGATGGATTAGGTCTTTGGACACGCGTGACAAAGTAGGAGCAGAGTTGAACCAGAATCAGATGGGTTTGTAGACGTTCCACTCTTGCTTTGGGGGAGTAGGTTGTTTACGAGACCGAGCAAAACATCCACTAGATGAACCACCTGGGAGTCAAATTTGTCATCTACATGTTCCCAAAATGACTTGTCTCGCTTTGTTGAGTAATCAACATTCCCTTTCTTATCTTTTTTTCTGCTCCTTTTGTAATGATCGTGATCTCTGAGGTGGACACATAGAAGTCGTGTGCGGGAATGCCAATTCACGTGCTTTTGCCTTAATCATAACTCTACCGGGCGTGATCGGATGCCTCAAACCTTCTTCTCGATAGCTTCAAGTTCAATGTCTACACTCAACTCATCATCCATTGCCTCTGTTTGTATTTTGAAATTCAACCTCTGCCAATGTTGATGAATCATGCTCAACTGAATTGGAGTGCGATCCATCATGACCCTACAAAAAAGTCACATTGATTTAGTAACAAAACGGATCCAGTTTATAGACAAAATAACGCTTGTATGAGTGTACATCATACCTTGAAAGCTCACATGCACATGGTAGTCCGTGTGTAGTCCCGGCGTGCATCGACATAATGATGGGTTAATCAAACGGATCCATCTGCTGCGTCTCACTCAAAATATGGTCTATAGCATTAGATGAAACTAAACCCTTAATTTCATCAAAAATCTTCTTCTTCAAGTGTTGAACTTTCACTCTACTCAAACTATGCTCAAGTGCATTTTAAGGTCGAAATGTTGTATCCTAAGCATGGTCTCGCATTCCATCCCAAAGACTTGCACAAATCTCCCTACTGCCTCGTAATATTTGCTTCAAGTGAGAGTGTGCGCACTCAACTCTGTTAGTGGTTGTGTTGCCAAGGTGCATATGCTTATTTATCCATGCATCAATAAACTTTTCCTTGAAGGGGTCTAGCCAGTGGTCTTCACATACCGTATGAAACCGGGATAAGGTCTTTGCGCCAAGTCGTTAAATGCACCCAACTCATAATCATACTCTTCCGTAGTCTTCGCATGGACAACGGATAGAAATGCACCCATAATATCATTAACAATAGCTTGGTCTTTGACAATGAGCCTTGCTTTGGCCTCACATTTTTCTTAATGTGAAATTGGCACAACAAGTTTGCGGATGTTGGAAATATTGCTTTGCCAGAGCATTCATCATACCCGTGTCTCTCACAAGAAGTATGACTTGCGGAAGTTCATCCTGCTTTCCTAAATAAACCCCTCAATTTCTCAAGAACCCATGCAAAGTTATCCATCCTCTCCCAATTGACATAAGCAAATGCAGTGAGAGTAAGTCTTCTCGGTTGAGGTCACACTAACGATCTCAACCAACGGATACATCTGCAGGTTGGTTTTATATGTGGAATCAATCAACAAAACAATTGGGAAGGTGTTTAGAAGCTCAATGGAATCTGGATGTGCCCAAAAGATGTCTTTCACAATGCATTTCCTCTGCAAGTCGAGTCCAATAAACATAATTATCGCGTTGCAAATAAAACATTAGTTGTTGGAGCTCGGTCCTACCCACGCATAAATAGCCATCGTTGCCTTTGACGACAGCTTGTATATTTGTTTCACAACCGTATAGTTATCATCGCTTCATCAATTTTAGCTCATTAAGGATCAATTTAGGCCGAGTATGATTCCTAGTCATTCTAGCCACTAGTTCCTTCTCTTCTCGAGTTTAACCTACCAATGTACGGACGTCCATCATGATAAGTAACCATGCCATGGTTATGAGTTCCATTCATAACCCTCAAAATCCATCCTCCAAGCTTCTTAATAAATTTCCTTTTAGTGCGAACGGACAACAACATTTTCTAGTGTTTGTGCGCTTCCTCAACATTTGTCTTATATGATCCAAATTTTCATCACAAATCAACATGCGATTGTTTACCCGATCGTCGTAGGTGTCGATCTTCCTATAACAATCACCATCCCAAGAGATTTCCCAACCGTACGCACCCAACTCAGCAGCTCGTCACGACTAGGAAATAACTGAAATTCAATTACTAACTGTCAGTTACATAATTTGGAATTAGTTCGCTAAAATTAAAACAACTAATTATTCATTCTTACCGTATCAGTTTGGAAGGAACTAGTAAAGTCTTGGGATTCGACAATGTCGATTGACATGTCAATCGCGATATTGACATCTCGGCTTCTACGATTGACAACTCAATCGCTTCCAGATGCACCTCATTTTCATCCATTTAAAAACAAAACTCGCGATGTGAAGCTGCAACTTATCGATTCTTTGTCATACGCTGTTCGAACGGCCTCATGCGAACATGTTCGAATGAGGCTGTTCGAACAAATCAAATTCACACCCCAGCTAACACTTGTTCGAACACGTTCATGCGAACATGTTCGAACGACCCTGTTCGAACCGAGCGCGTTTGCAGAAAAAAAAAATGGCGTAAAAAGCTCAAAACAGAACCAAAATGAAAAATGTTTGGTAGGGTTATTACCTCGAGCCACCATTTGCCGATGATGGGTAGTTGAATGAGAGTGAATGATGAAGGTGAGGATGGGTGGGTATTGGAGTGGAGAGGGAGGTTTGGGTGTTGGAGAGGAGTGTTTTTGAGTGTTGGAGAAGAAGAGGAGAGAGGATATAGGAGGAAATAGAATTGTAAGTGGGGTTAATTTGGTAAATTTGTAGGGTGAGGGGGTGTGTTTGGAGTAGGAGGGGGTGTGGTAAAAGCAACAACCACTACTTATGGAAGAGAATTGCTATTTGAACAATGGTTTTGTGAATAAAGTGGACAAATACGATATTTATATGGTAGGATCCACAACGATTAAGTTTCAGAAATTAAATAAAAGAGAGAAAGGAAAGTGGGTCCCACCATATAAATATCATTTTTATCCACTTTATCCACAAAACCATTGTCGAAATAGCAATTCAATTGTGTAAAGCAAACTTGTTTGTTTGTCAACTACAAATACTAGTACTGCTTTTGATGCAAACGACGTATGAATTATGAAACACCTTCTACTCCACTCATTTTGTTCCATAGCATATATGTCCACGTAGTTGTGGAGAAGCAAAAAAATATCTGGAGGTTTATCTAACTATTCATTATTGACAGAAAAAAATGCTTTTCAAAATATTAAAAAAAATGCTTTTCAAAATATCTAAAATATATCCACACCAACTAAGTATTTATATTTATTTAAATTTACAGAAATGAATATCAAATACGACTTATGTTGCTAAGGAATTTCTTAATAATAATTACTAAATTTTTCGGTGATCATTATACAACAATCCAATAGTCAGTACATACTAACTACATCTCTTCTTCAGGTGTAGGTTTGCTTCTATGATCTGGTATGCTATTGCCAGCTGACTGAGTTTTGATTTTGTGATGCAGCAGGATATTCCATCTCTCTTCCTTCAGTTCATACATGTGGGGGACTAGCGAGATGCCGGCGTGGTCTGATGCTCATTTAACATATCGTTCTTTGGGTCATCTGAGACTTGAGGAATAATTGTGTTCTGTACCGTATCTAAGGGTCAGTCGATCCTAGATAGTAGGTAGGAGATGAGATTGATCGATGAATTGGCTTTACCGAGGTTGATGTTCCGAGCTTGAAGAGGAGGCCGATCTTGAAGTGGCCGATCTTGAAGTGGCCGAAATGAGGTGGTGCCGAAATGGAAGTGGCCGAGCTTGAGGTGGGGTGTACTGCAAAGTCACTCCAATGCTAAAGTCGCCTTTGGAGAGTTAAAATGCAAGTATTAAAGGGTAATCAATCATCCCTTTTATTTGGTTATTAATGCCATATTTATAGAGTCAAAGTGTGCTTGAGTGAAGGGATCTGGACTGTCCATTGAGGAGGTGTATTGTGAGCCTTTGATGAATGGGCTTGGGCCTTGGTGTGTTTGGTAGCCCAATAACTTTGTTTTTGAGAGAGGGGGTGTAAATAACAAGAATACTTTTACTCCATAACAGTTGCCCCCCAAGCTAGGTCGCTTAAAGGGTGATCTTAGCTTGATTCTTTGTGATGAGGTCCCGAGGTTATGATAGACCAACTTACTATGCTTTGGCCGATTTAGTTGACCCCGGTCATTAAATTAAGAGGTTTGATAATGATGACGCTTCGTTCACGCGTTGGTCCAAGCGCTGCCCGTTGGTATTTTCAGGACAACAAACTTCGGTCTCCCGGTTTGTTTTTACTGATGTTGAATCATTGAATATTGTCTATGCTGACGACGTGGAAGGTCCTGGGAGTTGACCGAAGAGAGAAGACTGAGGCCGAGGTTGATCTGGAACCTGGCTGAAGATAAGTAGTCTGAGGCCGGGGTTGTTCTGAAGTCCGGCTGAAGAAGATAAGATGAGGTCGAGGTCGATCTGGAACCTGGCCGAGGATAATAATCTAAGGCCGGGGTTGATCTGAAGTTGGACCTCCTTTTGTGGTGATCAGGATTTTAGTAGTCCCCATTCTCTGTTAGCTCCGGAGTACGACATCCGAGTTGGGGCGTAGTGCGGATTTGCGATCGGCATCTTAGTTTGATGTTGCTGAGTTCGCATCAAGAACCTTTGAACTTTGATCGGAAATCACTATCTTCGTGTAGGAACGTCGGACGCTGACGATTTCGCGTCTCGCTGTTGATCTTGCCGCAACGTGAATGACGACAATGGATCTTACCACCTGATCGTTGTTCCAGGCTTGAATCGGTTCAGATCAATTACGTAATAACCAAATTCTTGGGAGAATCTTGATTCTTGATGAAGAATAGATCTGATTCTCGCTGAATCAACCGGATGTGAACAATTTTGTGAAGAAGCATTTTGTGAATTTTCGACGAATTGACCCGTAATCGTATCATACCTCGGAATGCCCCCCAAGTCGGGTTGCCTGAACGAGGTGATCTAGACTTGATACCTATTTAAACTACCGAGATTAAGATGTCCGTGCATTTCATTTCGATCTTGGTGGGTGTTTCAGACGATCTTTGTTTAAAGAGGTGAGCGGAGAATGCCGAACTCACTATAAGGCACAGCACGAAGAGTCGCCGAATTCAGATCCCCATTCGAAGTGCCGACTTCAAAACCGGGTGGAAAGGGTGTTGAACTTGTGTCAATCGTCTAGCTTGGTGTAAAAAGGGAAACTGAACTAAAGTTTCGATGCTTTCCGAACTAAAGGAAGAAGACGCATTGTATGGTGCCAAATTCTCACGACGAAGTCGGCCATGGTCGAACTCGCAGGTTGGTGATGGAGGTTATTATTGAGTTTAGAACCGAGTTGCGTAACCCATTACTTGGCTGAAGCAAGAGAATTCAGTGAAGAATGAGGTCTGCGGATCCGAGGTTAGCATCCCAGATTAATGTCGGGCACGTCGCCTCAGTGGTGAAAGATTGAGATCAGACACATCTCGATGATGAAAACATGATTGGGACAGAGGTAATTCCCCGAGATAGTGAGTCTTGGATTGGATATTGGCACTTGCCGCAAATGGACTTGGAAGTTTACCAAGATTTATGCCTGATTGAAGAAGTGACCTCTATGCCCGATACTCTTTCAAGAACACCGATTTGCTTGCAGTTGTTGTTAACAAAACGCACAAACTAGTGCTGAATGAAGCCGAGTTGTGCTCTCCTGGGTCGGACAGTTATTTAGATCCGAGGAGAGTTTGCTGCATTTTCTTCCGACATTGAAATATATTTGTGGGATTGTGCATAATTTCATAAGCTATTCTTTCCATGGTGAATCAAATGTCAAAACCAGAGATTGGTCTCCACGATGATTTCCACCAATCAAGCATAAGAAGATCTAGAATTTCCATTTTTCTTAAACGTATTGTGTTATTTTCCTTGAATCTCGATTTTGAAATAGATTCGGGGTTTATCTTGCCCCCTGTTTGATCTTATTGAAATAAATTTAAGTCGAGTCTATTTATACGAGATTCAATCATCGATTCGGAATAGGAAGCCTTTGAAAAACCTGGGTTTATTAATCAGTAATTTGACTATATAGGTTTAGTTGATATTTTTGTTTTTGAATAGAAACCAGGTTGGGATATACCCTGCCCCCCTGTTTGATCTCGCTTTTGACGATGTGGAATGCTTTGAAAAAGCTAAATCTAGTAAGCGAGATCAAATAACGGCGTCGAATTTATAATTCTTTGAAAAAGCCGAGTCTATTGATAAGTGATCGAATCACGTAATACCGAATAGAACGCCTTTGAAAAAGCCGAGTCTATTGATAAGTGATCAAATCATGTCATATCGGAATAGACTGCCTTGAAAAAGCCGAGTCTATTGATAAGTGATCAAATCATGTCATATCGGAATAGACTGCCTTTAAAAAGCCGAGTCTATTGATAAGTGATCAAATCATGTCATATCGGAATAGACTGCCTTGAAAAAGCCGAAGTATCATCAATTGTAATCCACTGTACTCTGTGTTAACTCCTGTAAAAAAGAGACCAAACACAAACTCTAGAGAAACATGTTTGCTGTTTAGAGCATTCAGTGTGAGGTTTAGCCAATAAATGAATATCAACGTGAGTGGGTACATTGTTCATCTTGTCATGTATCAAAAGAATGTCACAAGTAGTGTAGCGGTGCGTCATACAAAGAATATTAGCACCCAATATGGTAATAACAAAAGTAATATCGGTGAATGATTATGCGTCCATTATTCTAGTGTTTATTAAATGAAGAATAGAACCTGGATGTAGAATCTTTCATCGAGGTTGGATTAGCAATTGATTTCGGTCCGTGCATATGTTAACGCAGTGATCTCATACCAGAAACCTCCATGTCGTCTCTGGTGTGGTGAATTGTATCTGGACCTCAGCCTTGGTACCTTGGTTCCAAACTCCCCAAAACAAAACAGATTAGCATCAAGTGTAAATAGATTAATAATTGGATAATCAAGTGATTAAATTTGCTGTGTTGGAAAAGAATTATGAGGAAATGGGCCCTGTTGTGTTGTCGTTCCCTGAAGCCCAAAAGCATAACCCCTTGCTGATAGGAAATGAGCATCACTAGCCATTTGAAGAGTCGATACATCATAGTTTTGAAGCATTTCGCGTGGAGAAACGTCTTGAAGATCAAGACAAAGATCGTGAAAAAGTCCTCTAAGCATTTCGCCCGATGTTGGTGACGTCGGATGTGCAGTTTACCGAAATTGATTGGTGATATTCGCGTTGAGTTGACGGCGCCGAGTTTGTTTCAGAGTCCTTTCGAGATGCATCTGAAACTAACGACTTTGTAGAGGAGTCTATATTCTCGGTTAGCATGCTGCTAAACTTGAAGCTAAGTCTATATTGTAATATTATATTTGCCCAAGGTCGGATGTTAGAATGAGATGCCGAGGTGGAACGTGAAGTGGGCCTCACCACATTTCTTCTAACACAGCTTGAGGTCGGTCCTCTCCCATTTCGGTCCAAAGTGTTGAATTGGCCAAACTTCTAGCTTCAAGACTTGTGGACATCACAATGCCCATCTATCAAGGTTGGCTCTTTGATTTCTCCCAATTAGTGGTAAATGGATGCCCAATTACCACAATGCAAAAATGAACTCGTGTTACTTACACAAGATAAACGCCAACGCTACACTTTGCATCAGAAGAATTGGCACGCGGAACTTTGGCAAAGTCATGTTGTTGTTGGAACTGATATCGCACCCGTTTGTTAGGTGAAGTGAATGATCGGCATTGCGCTTTCACCGGCGTGAAGATGAGGACGAAACCAGGTTGAGCGAATCACAATATTGAACCCATTGCATATCATCGAGAATTTTCTTATGTCGGCATTGAACCGAGGGACCGAGTATGACTTAATAGATAGAGAGCCTTGAGTCTGACTTTTCTTTGGTCCATTTCTGAGATATCGACTCGGATTTAGATGACACCGAAGAGGTCGCTTTGTCCTTAGTGAAGACTGAAGAGGTCGCCATTACTGATCAGAAAAGAAGGTGAAAGTAATTAAGTTCAAGTTACTCCCACTGTGGTCGCCAATGTTTTGTACCGTATCTAAGGGTCAGTCGATCCTAGATAGTAGGTAGGAGATGAGATTGATCAGTAACGGTTTCGGCTGAGGTTGATGTTCCGAGCTTGAAGAGGAGGCCGATCTTGAAGTGGCCGATCTTGAAGTGGCCGAGCTGAGGTGAGCTGAGCTGGAAGTGGCCGAGCTTGAGGTGGGGTGTACCTGCAAAGTCACTCCAATGCTAAAGTCAGGCTTTGGAGAGTTAAAATGCAAGTATTAAAGGGTAATCAATCTGTCCTTTTATTTGGTTATTAATGCCATATTTATAGAGTCAAAGTGTGCTTGAGTGAAGGGATCTGGACTGTCCATTGAGGAGGTGTATTGTGAGCCTTTGATGAATGGGCTTGGGCCTTGGTGTGTTTGGTAGCCCAATAACTTTGTTTTTGAGAGAGGGGGTGTAAATAACAAGAATACTTTTACTCCATAACAGTTGCCCCCCAAGCTAGGTCGCTTAAAGGGTGATCTTAGCTTGATTCTTTGTGATGAGGTCCCGAGGTTATGATAGACCAACTTACTATGCTTTGGCCGATTTAGTTGACCCCGGTCATTAAATTAAGAGGTTTGATAATGATGACGCTTCGTTCACGCGTTGGTCCAAGCGCTGCCCGTTGGTATTTTCAGGACAACAAACTTCGGTCTCCCGGTTTGTTTTTACTGATGTTGAATCATTGAATATTGTCTATGCTGACGACGTGGAAGGTCCTGGGAGTTGACCGAAGAGAGAAGACTGAGGCCGAGGTTGATCTGGAACCCGGTCAAGATAAGTAGTCCGAGGCCGGGTTGTTCAAAGTCCTACCAAGAAGATAAGATGAGGTCGAGGTCGATCCGGAACTCCGGCCGAGGATAATAATCTAAGGTCGGGGTTGATCTGAAGTTGGACCTCCTTTTGTGGTGATCAGGATTTTAGTAGTCCCCATTCTCTGTTAGCTCCGGAGTACGACATCCGAGTTGGGGCGTAGTGCGGATTTGCGATCGGCATCTTAGTTTGATGTTGCTGAGTTCGCATCAAGAACCTTTGAACTTTGATCGAAATCACTATCTTCGTGTAGGACGCTGGACGCCGACGATTTCGCGTCTCATTGTTGATCTTGCCGCAACGTGAATGACGACAATGGATCTTACCACGATCGTTGTTCCGGCTTGAATCGGTTCAGATCAATTACGTAATAACCAAATTCTTGGGAGAATCTTGATTCTTGATGAAGAATAGATCCGATTCTCGCCGAATCAACCTGGATGTGAACAATTTTGTGAAGAAGCATTTTGTGAATTTTCGACGAATTGACCCGTAATCGTGATCATACCTCGGAATGCCCCCAAGTCGGGTTGCACGAACGAGGTGATCTGGGACTTGATACCTATTTAAACTACCGAGATTAAGATGTCCGTGCATTCATTTCGATCTTGGTGGGTGTTTCAGACGATCTTTGTTTAAAGAGGTGAGCCTGAGAATGCCGAACTCACTATAAGGCACGCATTTAAGAGTCGCCGAATTCGGATCCCCATTCGAAGTGCGACTTCAAAACCGGGTGGAAAGGGTGTTGAACTTGTGTCAATCGTCTAGCTTGGTGTAAAAGGAAAACCGAACTAAAGTTTCGATGCTTTCCGAACTAAAGGAAGAAGACGCATTGTATGGTGCCAAATTCTCACGACGTTTCCGCCATGGTCGAACTCGCAGTTGGTGATGGAGGTTATTATTGAGTTTAGAACCGAGTTGCGTAACCCATTACTTGGCTGAAGCAAGAGAATTCGATGAAGAATGAAGTCCATGGATCCGAGGTTAGCATCCCGTGTGGTGGCCGGGCACGCCGCTCGCAGGTGAAAGATTGAGATCGCATACATCTCGATGATGAAAACATGATTGGGACAGAGTAATTCCCGAGATAGTGAGTCTTGGATTGGATATTGGCACTTGCCGCAAAATGGACTTGGAAGTTTACCAAGATTTATGCCCGATTGAAGAAGTGACCTATGCCCGATACTCTTTCAAGAACACCGATTTGCTTGCGGTTATTTGTTAACAAAACGCACAAACTAGTCTTTGAATGAAGCCGAGTTGTGCTCTCTCCGGTCGGACGATTATTTAGATCCGAGGAGAGTTTCACGCATTTTCTTCCGACATTGAAATATATTTGTGGGATTGTGCATAATTTCATAAGCTATTCTTTCCATGGTGAATCAAATGTCAAAACCGTAGATTGGTCTCCACGATGATTTCCACCAATCAAGCATAAGAAGATCTAGAATTTCCATTTTTCTTAAACGTATTGTGTTATTTTCCTTGAATCTCGATTTTGAAATAGATTCGGGTTTATCTTGCCCCTGCTTGATCTTATTGAAATAAATTTAAGTCGAGTCTATTTATACGAGATTCAATCATCGATTCGGAATAGGAAGCCTTTGAAAAACCTGGGTTTATTAATCAGTAATTTGACTATATAGGTTTAGTTGATATTTTTGTTTTTGAATAGAAACCAGGTTGGGCTATACCCTGCCCCCCTGTTTGATCTCGCTTTTGACGATGTGGAATGCTTTGAAAAAGCTAAATCTAATGGCGAGATCAAATAACGGCGTCGAATTTATAATTCTTTGAAAAAGCCGAGTCTATTGATAAGTGATCGAATCACGTAATACCAGAATAGACTGCCTTGAAAAAGCCGAGTCTATTGATAAGTGATCAAATCATGTCATATCGGAATAGACTGCCTTGAAAAAGCCGAGTCTATTGATAAGTGATCAAATCATGTCATATCGGAATGAGATCGCTTTAAAAAGCCGAGTCTATTGATAAGTGATCAAATCATGTCATATCGGAATAGATCGCCTTGAAAAAGCCAAAGTATCATCAATTGTAATCCACTTTGTACTGTGGTTAACTCCTCAGAAAAAGAGACCAAACACAAACTCTAGAGAAACATGTTTCTTTGCTTTAGAGCATTCAGGTGTGAGGTTTAGCCAATAAATGAATATCAACGTGAGTGGGTACATTGTTCATCTTGTCATGTATCAAAAGAATGTCACAGTAGTGTAATAAAAGGCCATACAAAGAATATTAGCACCCAATATGGTAATAACAAAAGTAATATCGGTGAATGATTATCGCGCCCATTATTCTAGTGTTTATTAAATGAAGAATAGAACTCGGATGTAGAATCTTTCATCGAGGTTGGATTAGCAATTGATTTCGGTCCGTGCATATGTTAACGCAGTGATCTCATACCGGAAACCTCCATGTCGTCTCTGGTGTGGTGAATTGTATCTGGACCTCAGCCTTGGTACCTTGGTTCCAAACTCCCCAAAACAAAACAGATTAGCATCAAGTGTAAATAGATTAATAATTGGATAATCAAGTGATTAAATTTGCTGTGTTGGAAAAGAATTATGAGGAAATGGGCCCTGTTGTGTTGTCGTTCCCTGAAGCCCAAAAGCATAACCCCTTGCTGATAGGAAATGAGCATCACTAGCCATTTGAAGAGTCAGTACATCATAGTTTTGAAGCATTTCGGCGTGGAGAAACGTCTTGAAGATCAAGACAAAGATCAGGAAAAAGTCCTCTAAGCATTTCGGCCGATGTTGGTGACGTCGGATGTGCAGTTTACCGAAATTGATTGGTGATATTCGCGTTGAGTTGACGGCGCCGAGTTTGTTTCAGAGTCCTTTCGAGATGCATCTGAAACTAACGACTTTGTAGAGGAGTCTATATTCTCGGTTAGCATGCTGCTAAACTTGAAGCTAAGTCTATATTGTAATATTATATTTGCCCAAGGTCGGATGTTAGAATGAGATGCCGAGGTGGAACGTGAAGTGGGCCTCACCACATTTCTTCTAACACACTGAGAGGCTCGGTCCTATCCCACTTCGGTCCAAAGTGTTGAATTGGCCAAACTTCTAGCTTCAAGACTTGTGGACATCACAATGCCCATCTATCAAGGTTGGCTCTTTGATTTCTCCCAATTAGTGGTAAATGGATGCCCAAAGACACGCAGCGAAAGAAATGAACTCGTGTTACTTACACAAGATAAACGCCAACGCTACACTTTGCATCGTAAGAATTGGCACGCGGAACTTTGGCAAAGTCATGTTGTTGTTGGAACCGATATCGCACTCGTTTGTTAGGTGAAGTGAATGATCGGCATTGCGCTTTCACCGCGTGAAGATGAGGACGAAACCAATTGAGCGAATCACAATATTGAACCCATTGCATATACCGAGAATTTTCTTATGCTCGGCATTGAACCGAGGGACCGAGTATGACTTAATAGATAGAGAGCCTTGAGTCCGACTTTTCTTTGGTCCATTTCGAGATATCGACTCGGATTTAGATGACACCAAGAGGTCGCTTTGTCCTTAGTGAAGATCAAGAGGTCGCCATTATCGATCGTAAAAGAAGGTGAAAGTAATTAAGTTCAAGTTACTCCCACCGTGGTCGCCAATGTTCTCATATCGTATCTAAGGGTCGACGATCCTAGATAGTAGGTAGGAGATGAGATTGATCGAGAATGGTTTACCGAGGTTGATGTTCCGAGCTTGAAGAGGAGGCCGATCTTGAAGTGGCCGATCTTGAAGTGGCCGAGCTGAGGTGAGCTGAGCTGGAAGTGGCCGAGCTTGAGGTGGGGTGTACCTGCAAAGTCACTCCAATGCTAAAGTCAGGCTTTGGAGAGTTAAAATGCAAGTATTAAAGGGTAATCAATCTGTCCTTTTATTTGGTTATTAATGCCATATTTATAGAGTCAAAGTGTGCTTGAGTGAAGGGATCTGGACTGTCCATTGAGGAGGTGTATTGTGAGCCTTTGATGAATGGGCTTGGGCCTTGGTGTGTTTGGTAGCCCAATAACTTTGTTTTTGAGAGAGGGGGTGTAAATAACAAGAATACTTTTACTCCATAACAAATTGTATCTTTGCGGGAGGTGCTCTGGACTTTGAGAGATGCTTTGACCGGATTTTATCTCTATCCTGGAGATGGTTCCAGGCTAGGGGTAATTCTCCTGCTTGCTTATTTTATGAATGATTTGTAGACCCTTTGGATTGTATTTCTAGGAGGTAGTTTTGTCCTTTGTTTTTTCCTTTCTTTTTTGGATGTGGTTTTTCTCTTGTATACGGGTGAGTACCCCTTGTGCTCAACAGTTATTTTATATACTATGTTTGCCCTTCAAAAAATAAAAATACATACTAACTACAATTTAGTGTTTGTGTGGTGAGTAACTACAATTTAGTGTTTGTGTGGTTAGTACATACTGATCACAATTTAGTGTTTGTGTGGTTACAAAAATTTTCATTGATGGAGAAATGACTATTATTCTCATTTAGTAACAATTCCTTAGTACTCTAAATCACACTCTCAAGTCTCAAATACATTAATCTATCCAACACAGTTGGTCTAGTGGCTTAATCTACTCTAGGAAATGGGGGCGACCTGGTGCTCTCGAGTTCAATTCTCGCAGTGGATGACAAACTCAATAATGTCCAGTGCAAAATTTAATCTTAAACACAAGCGGAGATTAATCTTTTGTTGAAAGTATTTAGACACTTTGTGAGTAGCCGACATCTACGATGTTACTGGTTCAACTCACAACTATACTGATACCCCTTCTGAATTGTTAAGAGTCTCACATCGGATGTAATATGTTCTGAAAAAAGAGTCTCATACGGATATGATATGACCTAAAAAAGAGTTTATATGTGGGTGACATCCCCCACCTCAAACTGATTTTGTGGGGTTTAGTTAGGGCTAAAATCACATTCTAAGAGTCATCTCAAACTTTAGTCTCAGTTTTAGAATCAAAATATCTAATCTAACTAGCCTCAATACCCGTCCTCTGGACGGGTCAATACATAAATAATTTTACCAGGTGTAACAAATGGGGGGTTACTTATATTTATAGGCTCTGGTGAAAAATAAGTTAATTATGTGTACGTGAAACTTCCTATAGACATAAGTTAATTATGGCTAAATTTCATCGTATAATCGAGTAATTAATATCTTTCGAAAGAATAATATAGCATCGTACTTGAAAGAAAATTTTGTACTGGTCAACATTGAGCTTGTCAATTGTGATATAAAATCTAATAAGTAGCTTATGCCATTAGGCAAATGAAGTGACTTTGTAAAATATAAAATCTAATTTTTGTGAATAAGAAATTAAATTATAAATATTAATTAAATAAAAAATATTATAAATTTAAAATGAACTTTAAGAAAGACATTCAAATTGAACATCCTTTGTAGATAAAATAAGAAGAAAAAGTCTAAAGAACTTTAATAATTATTAACATTCATTAAATACAAATTCAAAAAATGAACCCATAATAAGAGAGAAATATTGGACAACCTCCGTATATTTTTTTTCTCTCATTGTAAGGGATGGGCACCCCTTGTGCTCATTTCAATGAAATTGCTTATCGAAAAAAGAAGAACAATACAATGAAAAAGTTAAGCACTTGGGTATCATGCATAGTTGAAGGAAAACCCATGATAAAATAGAAGTAGTTATACAAAGTTGAAAAAGAATATGGAGGTTTTATTGTAAATGTATTCAAGGTCCCGTTGAAAGAAGATGATGAAGGTTCTATTGTAAACATGGCTAAAATTCCCACGAGTCAATGCAAAGAACACATGTACTCGAATATTAAAGAAAGATAAAAATATAAAACCAATTAAAGAAAAGATTTAATACTCGTTGGTGCAAAATGACCAAAATAAAGAAGACAATAAAATAGAAAATGAAACACGTGGTATATCGTGATGGATTTGATGGAAATTATCAATAAAATAGAAGCACATAAAGAAAGTTGAAAGAGTACGATTGATGATCTATTGTAAATGTGCAATGAAGTTTTCGTAGATAAAATTAAATTGAAACTATAAATTAAATAAGAAGATTATAAAATCAAAAAGAGATGGTTATTGAGGAACACACTTCGTGTATTTGAACATCTACAATTTTTAGGGTCCTAAAGTACCCCAAAATACACTCTAGCATCCCACTTTACGTATTTTGATTTTTCACAAACTTATTATTATATTTTACCAAACTTCCAGTATTTGAAGAGTTAATTTTTTTTTCAAATCCTGTAAGTGCTTCAAAACGCACTACTTAACATTTAACTTTATACATTTTGTTACAAAATTAAAAAAATTTCACGATCAAGTACACCAAACCACATTTTTAGGATCTCGACTTTACGTAGTTTTTCATTAAATGAATTTTTTTACCGAATCGATTATTGAAGAACAAAATTTACATATTTAAGTATCTAAAAATTTAGAGACAATAAATCACTCCTTAAAATATAAGAGAAGAAAAAAGCAGAAGAAAAACCAAAAGAAACAAAACAAAATGGAAAAAAGAAGAGAAAAAAAACTAAAACCAAAAAAAAAGTTGCAGATCGCAAAAAAAAAAAAAAAAAAAATTATATAAAAGTAATAATAACTCAATTGATTATTGAAGAATAAACATCACATATTCAAATATCTTAAATTTTTGGAATTCGCAATGTACTCCTTAAAATATAAAAAGAGGGTCCCTTTAACCATTTTGGTCACGGGTTCAATCACCGATCGATACGTATGAAAAAACATTTGTTGAAAGATTTCAACCCCTTAAATGGATCTCTCGATCGTCAAATACATTAGTCTCCACAATCACTTCTGGAGGATACGGCGATTTACACAAAAATATATAAAAAAAGAAAAACATTAAAATATAAGAGATAGAAAAGGGAAAAAAAAGTGACCAAAACCAGGAAAAAAAAAAGACAAAAAGACAAAAAAAAAAAAGAAGAAAAAAAAATAAATTGCGAGCTTTGGCGGGAGGAAGCGCCAAGCCGCATACAATATAAAGATGGTATATTAAAAAGAATAAAAGTATAAGAAAAGAATAAAAGTATCTATAATTAACTTTGTATTGCAGACAAATTCATCAACGAATCAACATTTAACGTGTAAATTTAAAAATTCCACAAAAACCCCGGAGTGTCAAATATCTCCACGTCATACCAGTGACTAATAGCAAAATCTGTTGTGGAAGGAGAAGGAGGAGGAGACATTATAGGCTCATCGGAGAAACACATACGCATGTCTTCAAATCCTAACTTTGCCGCCGGAACAACTCGTTCGTCGTACATACCCTGTTGTTGCATAATCTCATTGGCATCTTCCATGACCATTCCAATGCTTGAAACATGATCATATTGATAATGACTGATCTGATGTTGCAACTCACCGGAAAGCATTTCGGCAGCCTCTACCGCCGCTCTTCTTATCTCCACCGGATCTGTTGATTCCGGCAGCCTCACCCGCCATGCGGAGTCAGCAAAATTGAGACAAGCTGTCTTTCCACGTAGCGTGAGAGCAGCAACATCGTGTGCACGTGCAGCCATTTCAGGAGTTGTGTATGTTCCAAGCCAAATCCTAGACTTGTTGTTGGGTACTCGCATCTCACATACCCACTTGTCTTTGTTTCTCCGCCGTACTCCACGATACACTGGGTGCCTCGTCTCTCGGAAAATTTTCCGACCTGCTCGCTTCTTTGGTCGTGTCGACGCTAATATAACTTCTTCATCTGAGTGAGGTGTAGAACTACCACTGCCACTGCTGATCAAGTCTCCAAACAATGGTATGGAAATATTCATTCGATGAGAATTTGAGTGTTGTTTACTGTGCAGTACTGTGAGTGAATTTAAGTTTGAGTTTGAGTTTGAGGTGAGTTTGTATGTGATTGTGTGGAGTTTATATAGATTTCTGAGGTTGAGTTGTGCCACTTTGGTGACACGCTTGTAATTAAGTGGGCCAAGGTAAAGGAAGGCCACGGAATTCTCTAATCTCTTATTCCTTTTGTAGATAACGACAAAGGTTAGTTCCACTAAATTCCTAGTTCCATACTAGGAATTCCTAGTATCATACTCCAAGTATATGTTACTTTTTAAAGAATAAAAAAAGAAAGTATCATATGTTGCTACTTGCTAATGCTACTTACTCGAGTGTTTACCTTATGTTTTTTTTTTCACCCCCAAGTTGTCACCCATACCTCCATTTTTCCACTTTCCTTTGACTTAAATCCGGAAAAACTAACCCCCTCCTACCAAAAGTATCCGAAATTACCTCACTTTTACTTAAATCCGGGTCACAATTCCCCCTCCCCCCGAATTTACACCTAAATCTGGTTCACAAACTGCTAACCGAACCTAAATTCTTAGATTCCTGGATTTGCCTCATAGGTAGGTAAATCCAGTTCGTATTTTATGAACCAGATTTACCTACCTATGAGGTAAATCTAGAATCCCCAACGTAATTTATTTCTAAAAAAATACGAACCGGAAATACCATTTTGTGAGATATTTATGAGAATTTTTTTAAAAAGTTTTTTTTTAAAGATGGGGTAATTTTGGAATAAAATAAGTTATGGGGGTGGGAGGGAAGATGAGGGGGTAAAAAAAAAACCCTAGTCATTATTGCAGCCAGATATAAATAGGAAGGAACGAATAATATGCTTTATCTTAATATGGTAAAGAACTCGAGTGGAACAACTATCTTTGGTTTGCCGCTTGCCACGCAGCTCAAACTCCATGATGTAAGATTATTTATAACGTTTTCTCTTTATGATGGGTAAAGATATTTGTTCTCCTATTCAATATGTGGGGGTGTGCAGCACCTTAAGATGATAATTTTATTAAGGGAGATCTCTTAAGTATGAGAAAAAGAGATTCTTAATACAATAATATCATGCATTATTTATACTAATTAATTAGGGGTCTTACGCTCTGAAGCACGAATACTTAAATTAGATTCGTATCCATATTATATATAGTTGTACTCAGTACCGATATTTATTGGGTATTCGTGGGTAATTCTCGGTATACATTTTTGTTCCAATATATAAATATATGTTTGATGTATAGTTAAAAATTGGATTTTTTTTCTTCATTTTTTTGATGATATTGAAACTTTTCCTATTACACTTTATATGTTCTTTCTCTATTTTTTCCTATATACATAACATTTTTCCTATATTTCATTGTATATTTTCTTCTTATATGTTTTTACATATTTGTGTTTTGTATCTTTTAGTCATATTTACAACAATTTTATGTTACATACATGTACCTTGTTTTTTTACTAACCACGTATCTCGTACCAGCACTCATACTTCTGCCACCGAAGTTGTGTGACAACCACTACTTCTGGTGCGAGCAGTCAACAGTTGCCTGCCATGTCCTCCTTTCTTGTCTTCTAGTCGGACGCGTCTTGGTCTGTGCGAGGTTTGTAAAATGGCACACACAGTACAAATGTTCCCTTTAGTACTAACTCTGTTGTCTGGTTTGTCCTTTATATTGCTCGGGTCGCATACTTCGGCAATTGGGGGCCCTTCTCAGCCTTTGGAAGCACTCGCGACCTTTCGGTCCCCATGAATGGCAGTCCAGACACTCCCGGTAAACGTCCCTTCAAGCTTCGAGCCCTTCAGGGAGAAGATGCTCCAAGCCCTTCTGGGTGGACGACTCATGGTGGTTCCTCGTGGGGCCATGTCTTTGATGTGTTTATTGACCAAACATCTTTCCGTTTATGATATTCGCACCGACCTCCCAGTGTTTTAGTCTTAACATTTAATCGCTACTCGTTTCCCTTTGCATCTATAATGTCGGTTTGAATGTGCTTTCACTCGCCTCTCCTTTGCTCATGTATAAATAGAGTTAGGCTCTTGGCTTTGTGTTGCTACTTCCCTTCTTGCCTTTCTGGTGCGTCTTTTGAACTTTAGCTTTATAAATGCTTCCCTTTCCTTTGCCTATCTTCCTCTTTTTGGGCATTCCCAGTGTTTCTAGGGAGTAATTTGTTCCTCCGAAGGCAATGAAATGCTCGTCAAGGGGAGGCAGAACATTGTCTCTGGGGTGGTGAGTTCTTGTTTGAAGGCCTCTATTAGGGACGGGCAGAGTTCCTGTATGACCTTCTCTACCACCAGGAGTCCACTGAACACTACAAGAATTACGTGAATTACTGGCGGATTCAGTCCGCCAGTAGGTTTTCTGGTGGATTTTGGCGTTTTTTGGCGGATTTAGTCTGCCAGTGCGTTTCTGGCGGATCCTATAACATTTCTGGCGGATCCAATCAGCCAGTATGTTTACTGGCGGATGTTCTGCAAGTAGATACTGGCGGAAATTTCCGCCAAGAACTCACATTCTTGGCGGATTTTCCGCCATAATCTTGATGTATTTCAATTCAGTTGTCAGACACGTCCTTTTCATCTTTTCCTTCTCTTTCTTTCTCCCACTGTTTCTACACCATTTGTTTTCATCTTTTTCTCTTTTCCTTCTCTTTCTTTCTCCCACTGTTTCTTTCTCTCACTTTCACTTGTCTATCTCCCAACTCCATTTTTTATTTATTTCTTCCTTCCTCTCTACAACCATTGTCGCCCCTTCCTCCAATCTACCACTCCCTCATTTTCGACGTATGCAATACCACGTGTCACAAAATTGGAATAATGTATCAGTTTTTTTCATTTTTTTTGTACTGATATAGAAATGAATCGAAGGTTTTATTCTTTAGTCTATTTTTTTTTATGTTATGTACTATTGAAGTCTTATGTGCAACACATCATGATAAAGAAGTAGAGAAATGCGACGAGAGAAAGGGAAACGAGGAGACAAACAGAACAGACAGGAAAGAGGGGATGTTGTGGTGAGAGGTCACGATGGTGGTTTGTGGCGGTGAGGGGTGGTTTGTGGCGGTGAGGAGCTGTTGTGAAGGTGATTATGTGAAGGGAGAGTGAGAGGTCGAGGGAGGGGGAGATGGTGTTGGAAAGGATGAGATGGAGGAGGTGATGGCGGTTTTGCGGTGGTGAGAGAAGGGGTATGGTGGTGACCCGCGGTGGTGAGAGAAGGGGTCAAAAAAAAAAAGAATACCTGTGAGAGAGAAAGAAGACCTGTGAGAGATAGAGAGAGAACGCATAAAAAAAAATATTTTTTTTTAAAAATTAAATACATTACTGGTGAATCCGCCAGTAATGTTCTTTTTCTGGCAGATTTCTAGCATTACTGCGAGATTGTGTCCGCCAGTAATAACCAAATTTCTTGTAGTGGAACCAGTCGTTGGATCTGCAAATGTGTGATATTCTTTTCCTCTGATTTTATCGGAGAGACGTAAAATACATAGTGGAAATTCAGTGGAGTTGAAAGTGGCTCATTAGGGGTTGTCGGTCATACTTTGTCCGTTTAGTGGTTTCTTCGTGGCACTAGTCGGGTTTTTTGCCTCGTCCTCCGACTTGTGGCGGTAGCTTCACTAGTTGAACAGTCTGATTAGAGGGCGCCTTCAATTTTTGGAGGGATACCATGCTCTAATCAAAACTATTTGTAATTCTATCAATTTACTCTTCTAGAGTGTTGCTGTAATTATAACGTGTTTTTATTTGGAGAATGAAGTTTACTTTTCAGCTGTTTCTATTTTCTTACTCCACCCCACCCTTTTTTTGAAATGTTGCTTTGCTTCTGACGCCCGATTTTGACTGGCTGTCAATAGTGCAGTTGTGTCTTGATAATGAAATAACACGATTGTTGGAGATCGAGTTGACACTTGCTTTCTAGGGATGCTTGGCCAACCACTATAAAAGGGGGTGCGTGCGTTTTTTATTCACAGTTTTAGTGGATTTAATTGGGTAGTTTAGT
Organism: Oxytropis ochrocephala; assembly: GCA_020916435.1. Taxonomy (NCBI): domain Eukaryota; kingdom Viridiplantae; phylum Streptophyta; class Magnoliopsida; order Fabales; family Fabaceae; genus Oxytropis; species Oxytropis ochrocephala. The sequence goes on along the minus strand of CM037092.1, from coordinate 2,603,132 downwards.
GCTTCACTTGTAAAAGGATCGTTAAAATTTTTGCTTGGCTTTCATGAAGTTCCTGGTCGGTTGTCGATGTTTGATAGGGTTAGGTATCGTTCCAGTTATTGCTTTTCAGATTATCTTGTTTTTCTCGGGATGGACAGAATAGAATGTGATGTCGTAGATCCCACACTTGTATCGTTGGATGATGAATCTTTAAGTTTATTTCCTTTCCGGCGCTTAACGCGGATGTGGATCGATGCATAATCAGCTTTAATGTCGATGTCACTTGTTGTTCTTGCCTGGGGAATTACTGAAATCGATGCCGCTTTGGCTCATGTTGTTGTTGGAGTTCCTCCTTCGTGACTAGGCAACTTCTAGAAGGCCTTGGCGAAGTTCTCGATCGAGAATGTTCCACGGCTGGGGTGCACCGATGGTATTATGATGTGGAGGTTGTTGCCCCTGATTTCAACGGGGTCGAGTCTGGGGAGGTATGGACTCTTCGGCCAGTGAAGGACGAGGAGAGAGTATTTTTTTTGAAAGGTAAACATAATCGATATATATATATATATATATATATATATATATATATATGAAACAGAGATGCAAGTCACTCAACCCAAATACAAAACAGAGAGCAACACAAAAAAAGGAAAAAAACGAAAACACCTACCGCCTAGATAAACAGTCCATAGGATCTACAAACCACTCATAAAATAAACAACAGTGAGAATAGAGAGAAAATCCTATACATTTCCCCTCCCCCACTAACAATTTCCTATCTAAATAAGAGAAAATCCTATCGACACTACACCAGATTTGTCAAAAAAGAGCGCCCCTATAAGTAGCGCTTTAAGTAAAAACGCCACGGATGACCAAAACAGCTAACCCATTTCCAGCGCTTTTTAAAAAACGCTGCCCATCGCCTTTGAACGCGCTAGCTTTACCTAGTGTTTTTTAAAAAATGCTGTCCATCGCCTATAAACGCGCTAGCCATACCCAGCGCTTTTTAAAAAATGCTGCCCATCGCCTTTAAGCGCTAGCCATACCCAGCGCTTTTTAAAAAGCGCCCCATCGCTTCACGCTACACACCATTGACCAGTAGCTTCTTAAAAACACCGAGTATAGCTACACCCGTTTCTCCCAATACCCAACGCTTCTTAAAAACGCCGAGTATAGCTACACCTGCTTCTCCCGATACCCAGTAGCTTTTTTAAAAGCGCTACTTATCACTTTATTAGTATTTTTTTTCATTTCCTCTCCCTCTCAGACTTGAGCGTTAATAACCAGCAAACATTTCCCTTCTCCATCTCACCAAACTTGTTCCCTCTCTTCACTCACAATAAGTATACACATTTCCTCTCATTTTCTTTCCTCTATTTTTTTCCTCTCATTTTGGTAACACTCTCATTTTTCTTCCTCCATTAGGTTCATTTTTGTTGCCTCTCCATTAGCTTCTATCTTGTGAAAAATGAAGTGTTGACACCCATTTCTGTTCCTCTTTCACAAAGGTTAGTAGCATTACTTTTTGTTCTATTTATTTTAATGGCATTGGAACATTAGGTTAGATGATTCTATGTGAAGTTGATGTTTGATGATTGGCTATTTAAGATGGTGAAGTGTTTGTAAACTTGAGGTGAAATATTGTAGGTGAAGTGTTTGTTGAAATGTCCAAATGATATGTTTGTTGATTTAATAAATTTAGGGCTGATTTATTGTTGATTTTTAGTCCATGAAACTACTGTTTGTTGAAATTACCTAGTGAAATGTTTGTTAATTGAATATTGTTCTAGGTTAAGGAATACTTGTGGCGTATTTCTAAACATGAGAAATTGAGGATTGTTATTGAATATGTGAATTGTTTGTTAGGTTTTGGGAGTTTGTTTTGTCGGAGCTTTGGGTTTGTTGTTCGAGTTCGTGTTGGTTGGAGAGTTCTTGTTCGTTTGCTTCGTTTGTGTTCATTGGTGCATTTGGATATAGAGAGTTTGTTTCGGTTATGTATTGTAATTTTTTTTGACGCAAAAAATCTATTGCATTTCATTCATAATAATAGCAGTAATACATGTTGGGATATCATATAAGGTCTGAGAAGTGGCTGACAACAAGGCTACTCCCGCTAAGGTATGAGCCACCTTGTTAGCCGCTCTCCTAGAGAACTCCACATGAGAGTGTACAGTAAAATAACTAAAAGCCTCCCTACTAATTTGTTAGCTAATTATATATATGTGTGTGTGTGTGTGTGTGTGTGTGTGTGTGTGTGTGTGTGTGTGTGTGTGTGTTTAAGTAGACAATGGGCAGCGCTTTTAATGAAGTGCTGCCTATAGGAGGACAAGTTTGGGCAATAGGTAGTGCTTTCAAGGGAGTGTTGCGTATCTGAGGAAGCGTTTGGGCAATGGGTAGCGCTTTTTAAGAAGCGCTGCCTATCTGAGTACGCGTTTGACAATGGGTAGCGCTTTTTAGGGAGCGCTGCCTATCTGAGGACGCGTTTGGCAATGGGTAGCGTTTTTAAGGGAGCGCTGCCCATTGTTAGAGTGCAATCAACAGCGCCACGCTCATCAGTGCTCAAAAGCGCTGCCCATGGATGAAAAAAAGCGATGCCCATCCCCTAAATCTGTTGTAGTGCGATAGCTCTCCCATAGTCCAGAACACTGCTAGAGAAAATACAAGAGTTCCTTAATCAAATAAGAGTCAAACTGAAGGAATAGGGAGGGGAGATCATGCTGCATCACGAAATCAAAACCCAGCCAACTGACAATGACATACCATATCCCCGAAGTATATCTACATGTACATAAGAGATGAATGGAGGACTCTTGAGCCTCCCCACAAAGAAGACTGTAGCATCGAAATCCTAAACGATCCCTCTTCTAAATAAGTTCAGACGAGTGGATACTCGATCCAAAGAGAAGTTGCAATGAAAAGACAATCACCTTTGGAGGGAGCAAAACTCTTCCAAATCTTGTTTAGAATCTCAAGCACCTGATCAGAGAGAGTATGTTTGGTTCTCAATGAGGTAGGGTATGGTGAACATGCAAAGTTCATCTTGTATAAGTTTATTTTGAATGCAGTGGCTGTCAAGGTTTTATTTCATGCTTTTGTGTCAAACATGCTTCGGTTCTTGGGCATTTCAAAACGTTAACACAATTGATTTCTTTTTTCAAGATTCCAACACACAAACTTGTGTTTTCCTTTTAACCATGTTTGTGTATCATCGCTTGTGAAGCGAGTTTAGGCGCCAGAGTTGTTTTTCTATCAACTAACTTTTGTTTGCTTTTTAACACAAAAAATGCAATCATTGTACGCATGAGCCTCCATACTTTAAAAGGGTATATTGATAATATTATAACTCTCCAAAAATTAATTTTGTGACAAAATATGTAAAGTGTAACGCTAAGTACGTGTCTTATTTAGGGTAATTTTGGGTTAAAAAATATAGGCAAAGTTTGTTCCTCAATAACAAGTTTGGTGAAAAAAGTAATTTCGTGGCAAAATACATAAAGTGCGATGCTAAGGAGTGCAATTTGGGGGTGCTTTCGGGTTCAGAAAAAATTTAGATGTTCAAGTACGCGAAGTTCATTCCTCAATAACTGGTTTAGTGAAAAAAAATTAAGTTTGTACCAAAATACGTAAAGTACGATGCTAGGTAGTGTACTTTGTGGTACTTTAGGGTCTGAAAAAATTTAGATATTCGAATACGTGAAGTTCGTTCTCAATAATGGTTGTATGTAAAAAAATTCATTTTGTTACAAAATACGTAAAGGCGATGCTAAGCTGTGTGTTTTAAGGGTGCATTAGGGTTCAGAAATTTTTTTAACTGTTCTAATACGCAAAGTTTGTTCTTCAATAATCCGTTTGGTGAAAAAAAATTATTTTGTGACAAAATATATAATGTGCGACGATAAGCAGTGTGTTTTAGGGTAATTTGCGATCCGAAAAAACCATTAATGTTCAAATACTTGAAGTTCGCTCCTCAATAACTAGTTTACACAAAAAAAATGAAAAATTCGTGACAAAATATGTAGAGTGCGATTTTTATCAATGTGTTTGGGTACTTTAGGATTAGGAAAAAAATAATTGCCCATCACAACCTCTTCTTCTTGTTCTTCAGCAAATCTGCACACGCTTCAGAAGACCATCACAATTTCTGAACAAGGTAGTTGTTATAATAAGAGGGAATAGTTGAATATTGCAAACATTTATATGAAGAATATGAAAACCAAAGATTAAAAATTGTTCATGCAAAAAATTAAAATGTTAAGCATCTAACAATGTCATTTCAGAAAAGAAAAAGGAATTTAAAGAGCTCAAAAATAACATCAAAAATCTGAAGCAACATATTGAAAAGAAGGTGGGTGAAAAGTCATAGATTTAGAGCTGGAGACTGGTTGGTGATTGAGAGATAGCATGGTCGAATCTTAGGTGATTTTCTTGCTCGTTGATAAACTTTGGCAGTTATTTCTTTGGTGGTGAAAGAAGATCATGAGATGAAGGACGAGGACTAAGATGAGAAATAGGCAAGAGAGGATTGAAGAAGGGGAAAATGGGTGAAAGGGAGATGGAAATCATGTAGTTTCCAGTTGAATGGTTGGATCTGCTGTGTGGCACTTTGTATTTGTTGTTGTTGTTGTTGTTGTTGATGTCGTCTATGCAAGGAATCGTAGCACTACTGTCAAACTTTGTGGTCGGAATATGAAAGGGGAAGACAACAGATGCAACTTGAGAACAAGAGCCTTTGAGAGATGAGAGAGTTTCAAAAAAAGGGAGGTGAAACAAGTTGATTTTGAAAAGCGAGTGAGATACACACAGTTTGGAAAATAGAAATGGAATTAAATAACTCTTAATTTTGTTCAAAAATTCTAGATAATTAATTAGATATTAGGAAGAAGCTAGACAATTAATTAAAAATAATAATTACAGAGTTGAATTTCAAATTCTGTGGTGAGTTGTTGGAGTCGGAGGCTCACTTGTTCCTAAAGTGTGAGCTCTCTGATAAGCTATGGTAACTTGTGTTTAGATGACTAAGTTTGACAGTGGTGCTTTCGCCTAATCTCCCCATTTTGTTCTCTGTTCTATACTCGGGGTTAGTCTCCAGAATGGTAGAAGGGTGTTTATTAAATGAGAATTCTATAATTTCATAGGGCCACATTGGGCATGAGGTGTGGGGTTGGATTAAAGTGTGTGTGGGGATGAAACACATCCACATGTTACCACTAATGGAAAGGAAACAACCAAAACAAAACAAAACGTAATATACAAATATAGTTGTGGAAACGCAACAAATATCAGGGTAACTCACTATTCATCTCGCAGAAAATATCTGAACAGAATATTTTTAATGAGAAATGTTATTTGAATAAAAAAATATATACCAAAGTGTAACAAATACGAATTAAATACGGAGGAAATATGTGTATAATATATATATATATATATATATATATATATATATATATATATATATATATATATATATATATATATTAGATTTAGTCTAATGTTATGCTCGTATATTATATTTAATTTAAAATACAAAAATAAATGTATTATACGTGTATTTTCTTTGTATTCCATTCATATTCGTATTTTGGTAAATTTTGGTACACGTTTTTTTTGTTTAAATAACATTTCTCTTTTGAAAGTATCTCAAATATATTCTTAGTAAATTAAGCATTTTTTGTCTACTCACAAAGTGTCTCAATATTTTCAACAAACGATTATCTTTGCTCATATTTAAGAAAATTTTACACTTGCAAACATCGAGTTTGTCCAATACGAAAATAGAACCTGGAAATACTAGGTCGTCCTTTCGTGTCCTAAAATAATTTATGCCAATAGGCCAACGGTGTTCGTTTCGATCAACTAAGTATTTATTTAAATTTATGGAATGAAATATCAAAATTAATAATAGTATAAAAAGTTATGTCTAATAAAAAAATATCAAAGTCAAAATTTAAAAAAAAAAAAAGTATCTAAACACATTATTTTTGGTCAAATATCTAAACACTATTTGAAAACAAATCGATTTCACTAAAGACAAATTAAATGAATGAATCATCAATACAACATTAACGTGGCAAAATCAAAAGTTCCACAATGAAACGGGAGTATCAAATATCTCGACGTCATGCCAGCAGTGACCAGTAGTAAAATCTGTTGGTGAAGGAGGACGAGACATTATTGGCACGTCGGAGAAACTCATACGGAAATCATACACGTCGTCAAATCCTGATGACACTGCCGGAGCAACCTGTTCATCGTACATACCATGTTGTTGGATAGTTTGATTGGCATCTTCCACGACAACTCCATCATCTTCAACCTCAGCTTGATCATATTGATAATGATTCTGCTGTTGTTGCGGCTCACCGGAAAGCATTTCAGCAGCTTCTATCGCTGCTCTCCTTATGTCCGCCGGATCCGTTGATTCCGGCAGCCGCACCCTCCAAGCGGAGTCAGCAAAGTTGAGGCAAGCTGACTTTCCACGAAACGTGAGTGCAGCAACATCATGAGCTCGTGCAGCCATTTCAGGAGTTGTGTATGTTCCGAGCCAAATCCTAGATTTGTTGTTGTTGGGTACTCGCATCTCACATACCCACTTTTCCTTGTTCCTCCGCCGCACTCCACGAAACACTGGGTGCCTTGTCTCCTGGAATATCCTCCGACCAGCTCGCTTCTTTGGCCGTGCAGATGCCAATATAACTTCTTCATCTGAGGGTAATGAATGAGCTGCAGCATCAGTATTACTACCAGCTGGGCTTGATGAAGAAGATGCATCAAACTGGTGGGTTCCAGTTCCACTGCCATTGCTAAAGTCTACAAAGGATGGCATAGAAATATTCATTTGAGAATTTGGTTGGTGAGTGTTGTCCAGTTTTGAGTGTAGAGTGCAGTGCAATTTGAGGATCTGAGTTTGAGTTTTATTTTGAGTTTGGGAGTGAGTGTGTGAGTGTGAGTGTGTGGAGTTTATATAGTTTTTTGTGGACAAAACAAAACGCGGACAGGTGGGCTTATAAGTGGGCCAAGGAATAGAAAAACCACGGCTTTCATTTCACTACTCCTACCACCTGTGTTCCTTTTGACATAACGACAAAGCTTGATTTCTAATCTTATCCATCCATATTAGATTCCTAGTATATTACTATTGCTACTACTACTATTTCATCGGTCATTATTGTTCCAAGTTCTTCTAGATATAAATGGAAAAAGTGAGCGACTTGCTTTATCCTAATTTGGGAGCAGAACAAATATTGTTCGTTTCCCACTTGCCAGACAGCTTAACTCTATGATTTTTTTTTTTGAAGGAAGCTTAACTCTAGGATGTAAGAGTATTTTTTAATTTATGTATAACATATGAGATTTGTTGCTTGGCAACAAAATGCGTCTTATTTTCGAATTTGGGTTGCTTGGTTTATGTCAGGATCTCAAATCTAAAAAGAATTAGTTAGTAGAGCCTAAGAATGTGTATTCATTAGGTATGCAGGATCTCAAATCTAAAAAGAATTAGTTAATAGAGCCTAAGAATGTGTATTCATTAGGTATGCATTAAATAGTAGTGATCATAGAGTCAAATGATGTTGACTTTTATAAAAGTGAATTCCCTTTTAAATCTAAAAATAGTGAGACCACCGAAACTAGTCAAGTTTTTTTGCCTAGGAACGTTGAAAACAACGAACAAAGGGAAATAGAACCACGAAAAGGTAAGAGAGCATGTGTTTGCTAAAGACTATGGACTTGATTATATGGTCTATACATTAGAAGAGGATCCAACTAGGCTTCAAGAAGCTTTGTCTTCATTGGACACTGATTTGTGGAAAGAACCCATTATGATGAGATGGATTCTATTAGAAATATAGTTAGTTTGTTAGGTAATTCGGTTAGAGTTAGTTTTCTAGATACTAATTTGTTACATATTAGTTAGGTGAGATTGGATCTATATATAAAGATCAAACACTCATTGTAATCAATAACTTTTTGTATCAATTTCACTTTGATATATATATATATATATATATATATATATATATATATATATATATATATATACATATTAGAGTTTCTTAACATTTTCCTCCTATCTTCTATGGATACCATATTATTCAATATGGTATCAGAGCAAACATGGTATCCTCCATGAAGATTTGCTTCCGTTGCATTCTTTAATCAATTTCATTTTTGTTTCAAGTTTCATTTTACTTTCATTCTTCCTTCTTCTCTTGTGATTCTTGCCTTTATTTGCAATTTCACAGTTCCATTTCTTTAATTCAACACATTTTATTGTTCGTGTTGTGTGTTCCTCTGATTTTTGCGTTTTCTCCAATTTCGATTTCGCAAATTCTTTGAATCGATTTTGATTCTATCATTTGCTTTTCAATCAGAATCGTGTTTTTCTTCTTCCTCTCGCTTCTTTGAGAGTTTCTGTTTGTGCAACTTGCTTTCGTGTGTTCGTTTCTAATTCGTTTGACACAAATTATTTGTCATTCTTGTATCGGTAATCATAATTTCCGTTTGCAATTCTTGCACATCAGTTTTGCGATTTCGCTTCATTGTCCTCCTTTCATTCTAATTCCCGATGATTGTGATCTGAAGCGGAGTTCCGATTTCTTTTTGGATCATTCCTTTTCTCTTTGCGATTTCAATTTTCTGAAGTTGATGTCTCTTCTTGGATCGACTCTTGATCCAATTTCTGTTTTCGTTTTCGCAACGTTTATTCAAGATCAGTTGTAATCAATGAGTTTGCATTTCTTTTTGGATCGAGTTTCAATTTTTTTACCAAACAACATTCAAGCTGTTTGTTGAAATGCCTCCAAGAGATAGAATTTTTTCTTTTATGATTGTCTCCGAAAGTTTATCAACAAGGTTCAAGAAGTGGTATTACTACCTACCGGCTAATTGAGAAAGAAGACATCTTAATATTGGTTTGGAATTTCTTGATGGAAAATGTCTGCATTGGTGTCTTTTCCAGCTTAGAGACATGGTTTCCCAGGATGATTGATCCTCACACTGCAATTGGCTTTGTTGGTTGTTTTGTTGTAATTTTATTTTTGATTTGATCATGTAAATTTGTATTGTTTATTCCAAGCTAGAAGCCCCGTGAATGTCTTCTAGCTTGCAGGGGACTATGTCTTCTAGCTTGCAGGGGACTATTAGAAATAAAGTTAGTTTGTTAGGTAATTCGGTTAGAGTTAGTTTTCTAGTTACTAGTTTGTTACATATTAGTTAGGTGAGATTGGATCTATATATAAAGACCAAACTCTCATTGTAATCAATAACCTTTTGTATCAATTTCACTTTGATGAATATTAGAGTTTCTTAACCTTTACCCTCTTATCTTCTATAGATACCATATTCTTCAATAGATTCTATAGAGTCTAACAAGACATGACACTAAGTTGACTTGCCACATGGTTTCAAACCGATTGGTTGTAAATGAATTTTAACACTAGTGCAGAAAAGTACTTTAGAATCGGTTATTTGACATTAGGAATCGGTTATTGACCGATTCATGCCGCGCCGATTCTAAAAGTATGGGCTTTTTGGAATCGGTTATATAACCGATTCATAATGAGCTATTATGAATCGGTTTCTGTAAAACCCGATTCATAACCGATTCATGTTACTTTCCCAGACACACCATGGCAAGGTGATAAATGAGACTTTAGGAATCAGTTATATAAACAACCGATTCATAAGGTTTCACATTAAAAATCGGCTATTTATGGTGCAAATGAAATCGTAACCAGGTAATTGAATAAGACAGAAAGTTGGAGAGAAATATTATATTAAAAAGTAAGATAATGGATTGAATCGTGCGAATTTAACGTTTGAGATTGTCAAGTGAAAAATCCAATAGAGAGGATCTTCATAATATAGGCCCGCCATTGACATGAGGTGTGGGGTCGATGAAAGCCCATCCACAAGTTACCACTAATGGAAAGGAAAGCTGTTTGCCAACTGCTTTCGAAACAAACAAAACAACTTATGATAGAAGTTCTACTCCATTCATCTAGCTGCAATAGCATTTGTCCACGTAGCTGTGGAAAAGCAACAAATATCTGGGGTAATTCATCTCGTTTTTTTGAAAATATCTCAATCAACTGAGTATTTATTATTACGAAAAAGAATATCAAAACTAATAATTTGATTTCAGTAAAAAAAAAAATTATGTCTATTAGAATAAAAGTATCTAAGCACAATTTATGAACAAATCACTTTTATTAAAGAAATATTCAATGAATCAATTAATATCACACGATGAAATACATTAACTAATGTGTGAAATTTAAAAGTTCCACAATGAAACTGGAGTGTCAAATATCTCCACGTCTTGCCAGCAGTGACCAGTAGCAAAATCTGTTGGTGAAGGAGGACGAGACATTATAGGCACGTCGGAGAAACTCATACGGAAATCATGCATGTCGTCAAATCCTGATGACACTGCCGGAGCAACCTGTTCATCGTACATACCATGTTGTTGGATAGTTTGATTGGCATCTTCCATGACAACTCCATCATCTCCAACCCCAGCTTGATCATATTGATAATGATTCTGTTGTTGCAGCTCACCGGAAAGCATTTCAGCAGCTTCTATCGCCGCTCTCCTTATCTCCATCGGATCAGTTGATTCCGGCAGCCTTACCCGCCAAGCAGAGTCAGCAAAATTGAGACAAGCTGACTTTCCACGAAAAGTGAGTGCAGCAACATCATGTGCACGTGCAGCCATTTCAGGAGTTGTGTAAGTTCCAAGCCAAATCCTTGTTTTGTTGTTGTTGGGCACTCGCATCTCGCATACCCATTTGTCATTGTTCCTCCGCCGCACTCCACGGTACACCGGGTGCCTCGTCTCCTGGAAGATCCTCCGACCGGCTCGCTTCTTTGGCCGTGAAGATGCCAATATAACTTCTTCATCTGAGGGTAATGAATGAGCTGCAGTACTATCAGTATTACTACCAGCTGGGCTTGATGAAGAAGAAGCATCAAATTGGTAAGTTGCAGTTCCTCTCCCATTGCTAAAGTCTCTGTTCTGTACCGTATCTATGGATAAGTATATCCGAGATAGTTGGTAGGTGATAAGGTTTGATCAATATAGAGTTATGTCCGAGTTACGTCCGAGCTGATGTTCCGAAATGAGGGTGGGGTGTGCATGTACCGCACGTACACTCGATGCTAAAGTCGATGAGCAGATGGAATTAATGCAATTGTCGATGAATGCGCGCTGCGTTGCGATTTGTGTCATGACCGGCGCTTTGGTGATAACGACGATTATTTGTTGTTCCTCATTCCCGCCGTTGGGGAATAGGATCGGGATATCTTACGTGTTTAAATTCATTGTTCGACATTCTTGCAAGATCTTCTCCTTTCCACATATGAGTTCGGTGTAGTCTCGATGTCGCCTCTGTCGAGGTTTGAATTCCCTAGATGGCCCGCGATCCGGAATCTCCGAGGAATTTCAATATTTGGATTTGACTTTTCGACTCGAGGCTCGGCTCTCTTTGGTTTGGTTTGCTACGCTTTTCACAAAGAACTTGCTAGCTTCATCGCCTTCCTCGTGGTCTATGTACTTCTGGAAAGACGGAGGAACTCCCTAAAGTTGAGGGGTCGGTTGATGCTTACATCAATTTGGAATAAAGTGCCTCACAGTAAACCCCGGGATAGGAAATACAGACGAAATTCCTCATTCAACCCATGCACCTTTCCGGCCTCGGTGTTGAATCTTGCAATGTAAGACGGATAGATTCATCATCGGCTTGGTGGATTGCATGCAACACCATCCATGATTTCGGTCTTACTTTAGAATGCGCTGGCTCACCGAGAATAACTTGGAAAGTTGTTCCCGTGAAGAGATTGAATTTGCCGGGATGTCTCTCGAACCATAAACCCGCAGATTTTTTCTGGGGTGAGGAAAAAGTCTACACATGATCTCACCTGGAGCATTCCTGTATTGCATCATGGTTTCATAGTACTCTAAATGAACATCCGGGTCTCCGAGTCCGTCATAAATTTTCAAGTGTTCGGAGGTTTCTCCAAACCTCCGGGGAACAGGGAAATAATCTATTTCCGAAGTGAACGGCCTCTTCTCGGTGTTGCACCTCCGCTTTCTTCTCCCGGTTTCGAGCTTTGCGAGGTTGGTAATGGAATGATGTTGTTTTCGCTCCGGGTTCTCTTTTATAGTAGCGATGTCCTCGCCTTGGAGGACTTCCTTTGCTCCTAGATCGTTGTCTGCGTGGTGAGGATGATGCATTAGAGGAATCTTCTTCGCTGCAGTCCTCTATATCTCTAAGAGTTGCCATCGGCTCTTCTCTTCCTCGCTTTCTGGGGAGAGCGATGATAATGACGCTGCGTCTCGGGGAGAACGATGTCGCCTTCTTGAGCTCGCTTGTTCTGCCGGGTTGCTCGGGCTCTTCTATCGGGTTCATCCGGGGATCATATCGCCGCGGAGAACCCCGATCCGCAATATCTCGCCCGATAACCCGCAACCTCGCTTCTAATTCGGATATACGGAGGCTCCTAGCTTGAGATGCTTCATTATGTTGATTTAGAATTTGAACAAGTCGTTGTAAAGTGTTTACCGAACGGAATGACCGCTGGAGGTGAATGAACTCGATTTGAGGTTGACTCTCTGTTATTGACATTTCGGCCAAGAATGTGATTGGAGTTCTCGCAATCCTCCGGGTTCCTTCTTCTTGTGATCGGATTATACTTGCTATCCGTATAACCGGTTTGTAATTCGGGATCCATGACTAATCAAAGATAAATAGATAAAGTTTTTAATGAGTTCGAAAAGCTCCCACCGTGGTCGCCAATGTTCTCAGATCGTATCTATGGATAAGTATATCCGAGATAGTTGGTAGGTGATAAGGTTTGATCAATATAGAGTTATGTCCGAAGTTACGTCCGAGCCGATGTTCCGAGCTGAGGTGGGGTGTACCTGCACAGACACTCCGATGCTAAAGTCGAGCTGATGGAATTAATGCAGTTGAGTCGTATTTAATGCGTACCTCTCTCATTGGAATAAATGCAGGATTTATAAGTTTGGGAGGCACTTCGAGTGTCATCATCCGAACCATCGGTTGTGGAGGTGCATGGTCATTTGTTGGATGAATGATTATGGCCTTGGCTGTTGAGGCCCAATCGGTTGGCTTTTTAGCGAGATAGGGGTGCGAATAGTAGGCGTGTGATTTCTCCATAACAGTCTCCAAACGAAGGCATGGAAGTATTCATTTGAGAATTTGGTTGGTGAGTGTTGTCGAGTTTTGAGAGTATTGGAGTTGTGTGTGTAAGCAGAGAATTGCTTTGGAGTGCAATACTATGAGTGAGTTCACAAAATTAAGAAGAAGTGAGTTTTTGAGTGTGAGGGTGAGTGTGTGGAGTTTATATACATTTTTGTGGACACATCAGACAAGAGAACGCGGACAGGTGGCTTATAAGTGGCCCAGGGAACAGAAAAACCACGGTTTTCACTACTACTAAGAGTGAGTTAACTTAATGAGGAGGATCTGAGTTTGTGAGTGTGAGTGTAAATACGACAACACGTGGCTTATAAATGGGCCAGGGACTAGTACAAATACACTATGGTTCGTTTCCCACTTGCCACACAGCTTAACTATGTGATGTATCATGTAAGATTGATTATTTACAACCTTTCACTTTATTAATGGCTACAAATACTGAATATTTGTTCAAATTTTTTCATCAGCAAATTGTGTTATTATACTTCTATACTTGAGTAAGATTTTATTGAATAAATATGAATTACAATCACTAAAAAAAACGCTGATTAGCCAGAGAATTAGTGACTGAAAAATTTTCCCTCGCAAAAAAACAAATTAGTCAGGGAATTCACTACAAAAAAAACAGTATTAGCGAGGGAAATTAGAAGGGTCGCTAAAAATGATTTAGCGAGGAAATAGCGACGGATAAGGCCAAGTGCCGCGCTAAAGGTGCTTGTTGCTTTTTTTTTTTTTTATTTCCTCGCTAAAATTTAAATTTCCGTCGCTAAATTTAAACGCAAATTGCTCCCACCTAACACGTTTTTGAATTCCTCGCTAATTTCCATAATTCCTCGCTAATCTCATTCCTCGCTAAATCAAAATTTCCTCGCTAATCTTATTCCTCGCTAAAATAAAATTTCCTCGCTAACTTTTTTTAATGTAACCAAGCTTACCTTTCCTCCTCCCACTTCTTTCTCTTCTCTCACTCATTTCTCTCCTTTCCTAATCCGACCCAACACCACCACCACCCATATCTCTCCATTTTCGCCACCACCACCGTCCACGCCGCCACCACTTCCTCCACCATCACTTAAGGTTTGTTTTTTCTCACTCTTCTCTCTCTCTTTCTCTCTCGAACTTCCCTCTCTAACTCCTCTAATGTTTTTCTTTCTTTCCTCACCCATAGGAACGATTTGTTGCTCACCAACGCACCGGAGTGCACATCGTCACCGTAACGCCAAAAGATCGTTGGATTCGTGACTCAAAACGGTTAGTTTTTCTTTAATTTTGATTTTCGTGTTTAGGATTGATTTTTAGAATGTTTGAAAATTTATTTGATTTTAGTGTTTAAGATAGATATTGACATTTGTGTTTAGGAATGATTTTTGAAATGTTTAGAAATTGATTTGATTATATTAGTGTTTAGGAATGATTTTTATTTAGAAAGTAATAATAGTGTTTAGGAATTTGATTTGAAGTTATTGAAATATTATTTTTCTTTATGAATTTGATTGATATTAGTGTTTAGGATTGTTATTATGTTGAATAATAATGTATGATAAGTGTATGTTGTTGGAGATGTTAAATGAGAAGTGTATGTTTGTTAATTTGGAATTGATAATTGTTGTAAAGTGTACGTTAATTTTGAAATTGAAATTGTGTTAAATAGTTGTTTTGATGATTGAATGAACCCTAGGTTAGATGACTATATTAGATGTTTTTATTCTGTGTTGTTGATGGAAAAGGGTGAGGTGCTGTTTCACTCACCCCCATATTTTGCTCGAAATCATCTTCATTGAGATAATGGTTAATATATTCACTAATACGTGTTTTGATTTTGTTTAATATAGACCATAGTGGCTTGGAAACCTGAAGATGAGGAGGAGGTCAAGAGGGTTTTTTGGATTAGAATGTCCAAGCAATTATCAGACTGGTGTTACAAATTGAGAGCCAAAAATGAATGCCCAAAGTATATGTGTGAAAATGTTTGGAAACAATACAAGGCTGAATGGGAAAAAGACACATGGAAAGGGAAAGCTGAAAAAGCCAAGCAGAATAGGGCATCAGAAAAGGGTGGCTCGCTTCACTGCCTTGGCTCCGTCAACCTGCCTCATCATGCTAATAGACTGGTAAGCTATTTTAAAATTTTGTTTTACTTTTTAGTTTACATAAAAATTGAAATTTGTTTCATTTTTACAGTCTAGGAAGGCTGGTCGCCCTCTCACTATTCCTGAGTTGCATAGAGTCACTCATTTGAGAAAGGATACCAAGGAGTTTGTTGACGAGCATAAAAATGACTCGTAATTATGCAACTTGATTTCTATTGTATTTGGTTCTTTTCTTAATTAATGGAGACCTAATTATCATTATGTTTTGTGGTTATGCAATGTAGGAGAAACATGTCTTTGAGTTGATGTTTGAGCCTACTCGGGAGCTGGAACCCCGACTCACTTGGTCCACTTTCTCCCGAGATGATGGCTTTAGCAAACAACAACCGGAAGAAGAAGCGATGAAGCAAGTCAAATAAAAATCGATCAGATGGTGCGGGGCCCTCGCGAGACTTGTGAAATATTCTCGATCACTATGACACCAGTGTCTAGTAGTTCGATGCTTCTTCATCACCGAGACACAAAGCAGCTCAAGCGCAGTAGAGCATTTGATGGTGAGCAAAGCAGAGGAAAGATCGACTATTGCGAGAGATGCAAGCAAACCAATTGAGGATGCAACGTGAGCGAGAGAGAAGTTGTTTGCTCTCTTTAATAGCTTGGCGCCACAACGATCGTCTCGATCAAACAGAAGTCCGATCATCCCGATCATCCCGATCATCCTCTTCCCCTATTGATTTGGATTATGTTATTGTACACCATTTTGGATTATGTTGTTGCTTTCTGGTTTGGATTATTTACATTATGCACATTTTAGATTGATTATGGATTTTATTTGAGTATTTTAAAAATATGAAGTTGCATATTTATGATAAGCAAAAAGTAGGAATTTTTAAAAAAAAAAAAAAAAAAATTCCTTCCTCGCTAATCATCCATAATTCCTCGCTAATAGCATAAACAAATCCTCACTAATTCCTCGCTAATTTCCCTCGCTAATTCCTCGCTAATTTCCTCGCTAATTCCTCGCTAATTTCCTCGCTAATTCCTCGCTAAATTTAGCGAGGAGCATTTTAGCGAGGGATTTGGATCCTCGCTAATTCCCTCGCTAAAGTACATTAGCGAGGGATTTTTGTGCTTTAGCGAGGGAATTGTCCCTCGCTAAATCACGTTTTTTTTGTAGTGATTAGCGAGGGAATAAATTCTCTCGCTAAACGTCACCATTAGCGACGGAATTGAGACATTTAGCGACGGAATTGAGGCAAGGCGCCAATTTGAAAATTTGGGCACGCAAATCTATGGTGGTTAGCGACGGAATTATAGGTCCCTCGCTAATTCCCTCGCTAAATGTCTGACACAGCCTGTCACGTCTTGGAAAAGATCTGACCATTGAACGCAAATCTATGGTGGTTAGCGACGGAATTATAGGTCCCTCGCTACACAGCCTGTCCCTCGCTAAATGTCTGTCATTTTTTTTAAAAAGTCCGAACCAAACACTCTCTCTCTCATTTTTACTCTCTTTTCTTCTCTCCCCTCTTCTCTCTTCTCTCTTCTTCTCTTCCACTTTCCCACCAAACCACCACCACCACCACCAAGTACCCTCTCACTCTCCTACGACCACCACCACACCAACACCAACACCAACACATGGCTCTCTATTTCTTCCACACCACCACCACATACATCTCACTCTCTTTCTCCCTTACTCTTCTCCTTCTCTCTCTACGACCACCACCACACTACTACCACCACCACCACCATTTACCACCACACCACCACCATATAGATCTCTCTCACTCTCTTTCTCCCTTACTCTTCTCCTTATCCTTCTCTCTCTACCACCACTACCACACTACCACTACCACTACCACCACCACCACCACCACCACTCTCACTCCTCTCTCTCTCTAGAAAGTTTGATGATGAGGATAATAATAATAACAATAATAATAATAATAACAATATATAGTAATAACAATAATAATAATAATAATAACCCTTTCCAGATTGAGAAGCGTGCTGGTCAGATTTGGGAAGTATGTTGTCAAACATAGCGAGGGAATTAGCCACGGAATAGTCCATCGCTAATTAGCGACTGACACAATTTCCCTCGCTAAAGGGAATTAGCGAGGAGGATATTAGCGACCGAACTGGTCCCTCGCTAATTCCCTCGCTAATGGCAATTAGCGACGGAATTGGGTCTTTTAGCCACTGATATTTCCCTCGCTAAACCCAATGTTTTTTGTAGTGAATGTCTCTCGGGTCAATATAGAATTTCCTGATACTAGTGATCATGCATGTGTGTATGTGTTGAAGTTACATGCCCTGGCCTTTCCATGATTTAGGCTCATCATTATATAGCCGAGCTCTATGAAACTGCATGTTGCGGTTATCCTCAGAGAGAGATGTTCCTCTCCCCTAACAGTTCGGTTACTGGTCCTTATCCCATATGTGTCCTTTGTCCGATCCACGTGTCGATGCTCCGAGCTAGCTCATGCATCATCAGACCAAGTTGTGTGTCTTAATAGGTTGGTTAATTAACTACCTCGGTCCACAACCCCTCAAACTCGAGTTGTTTTAAGAGCTAAGAGCTTTAAGGTTTGTGGGATATTATGAGGGATGTTCATGTCTCGCTGTGTGCAGTTACTTTTGCTCTTGCTTCCACTTCTTTCCTTAATTTCTTTCGGATGTTGGAGATGTCTGCATGGGCTATCCTTGATAGGTATGAGAGATGTGATAGATTGTGGCTCGTAAACATTTCACGTCAGGTTTGTTGATCTTCTAGGCATGATCTATTTAAGGTTTGTGGATCTAGACAGAGTAAGCATTCCACTGCCTATGTTGTTGTTGTTGTTGCCTCTTGATTTTGTTGACTCTTGCCGATTCTCAGAAGGATCAACCAACTCAACATAAGGTAATTTCTCGACTTTATCTCTTGTTCCCTTTTTCTATTTCTTAAGATGGTGAAGTCGTGGGAGTTAGATGAGAGTGGGAGAGAGGTGGCAGAGGTCCCCTCTGCCTTGAAGCTTGTCTTAGCGGAAACTCAGGAGAGTTGGGAGAGGACGTTCAAGGAGCGGTGGAACGAAAAAGTTCTCAATTGCCCACTCTCAAAAGTTGTAAGCCTTTCAGGATTACCCTCTAGGTCTTCGGAAAATGAAGATGAAAGTGACTCTGTTACCTCTCTCTTCTCAGGAACTCAAATTTTCAGTTGATCTGCTCTGGCTCTTCCTTCTAGTGGCATTAAGATTTTATTGGCTTCCGAGCAAAACGCGGAAGAGCCACCTAACTTTGAAGCTCGCAACTATACTTCAATGATGTTAACTGAGGAGTCAATAACAAAGTTCTGTGCTGGGAAAAAATTATCTTCGACTGGGAAGGAGGAGGATTTAGTTAATAGGTGTTGCAAGGTGGGAGATTTGGTTTGTCTGTCACGACCTAGGGGGTGCAAGACAAATTGACTTATATGTATGTGTGTTTATTTGCGGACTTAAAGATTCAAATGCCTTTTACCCTGTTCGAGAGTCAAGTATACTAATTGCTCTAAATGTTTCTCCTACGCAACTTCACCCAAATAGTTGGGTCTTCATTTGCAGATTTTAGATATTGCGTCGAGCTGTGAAGCTAGATCCCAAAGTAGGTGTCTTTTTTGCTTTTTATGGCACGAAAGGCGAGTGGTTATATAGATAAATGGATAGTATTCATGCAAAGAGGAACCTTTTGACTGACAATATCAAACACCAGGTTCTCATATCTATTAACATGTTCATAACCTCGTTGTTGATTGCTGCTAGGCGTATCCATATCAATATCAACATTAATATGAGAGACTTTCTTTCCATGGGATGTCCAATGCGAATACCCAAGTTTAAACACCTTTTTGTGAATGTGAACATTTACAATATCTAGGGTTAACTAGCTCTCAGTTTTACTCCGCTTACAAGGACCCCTTCAACCAAATACTTTTGTTGCTGACAAGCAAAACCAATGAAATCTTTGGCTCCTTTTAAAAGTTTGGTTGTATATCCCCTTCGACCAGAAAGAATCCTATTATACATCCATGTACGATGTGCATGCGCTTCCATTTCAAGATCGACTTCAAAAATACAATATGATCGCAAGTCGATGAGTTGAAGAAAAAGACTAGAGGTTACTGAAAATGGAGATCCTAAAGTACGCATATTATATATATTCATTAGTAGTCTTAATTTCAATTGAGATACAAAACAGTGTCATTACTAGTGGATTTTCCTTCACCCATCGGTATGTGCTTCTAACCCCCTTTTCATCTGTTGGCCTTAACTCATTGGTAATCATCATAAGCACTTGATCGCGACGTTTTGGGCCATACACTGCATTCATTTTTTTGTCAAGAATCAATATTTTTGTTGTAGTGCTTGTTCTATCTTTGGAATTGTATACGGATACCAACACCATCGTCTTGGGTGAATATATATATGGGTAACTTGGTAACTTGGTCGATCGACCAATTCATCATAATCATGTTACTTATTGTATTGAGGACCATCAAGACTATAACCCACAAAAATGGCAAATTAAAGACTTAGGATACTGAATTTCTTAGTAACTATTACTAAATTTTCCCGTGACAATGATACAACACTCCAATGGTTAGTATATACTAACCACAATGTAGTGTTTGTGTGGTTAGTATATACTAACCACAACTCCTTAGCGTTTTTTCAATAGCTTATAGTGTTTGAGCTTATATCTTAGAGCGTTTCATTTTTCTCTCAATTTTACCCTCATTATTTTAATTAATTTTCTCCTTTATCCTCCATTAAATGAATTTCTCTATCATTTTTAAGCATTAATTACAAATGTCTATTTACGTAATTTTGTTTTTATAAGTTACTTCAACTGCAAATTTCACCAAAACGTTTAAATTTAATCTACTAATTTATTCGCTATCTGCTAGTTTATCCGCTACTTTTTTTTTCAAACTTTCTCGCAAATTTGAAACCAACGTATTTGTTCTACTCCTACATTAGTATGAAGCAAATCGCTCACTTGGAGCAGTAATGACCAATGGGGTCGACACTCTCGAATAAATAATATACTAAGAATCTAGGATGGATATAAGATCCAAATCACGTTTTTGTCGTCGTTATGTCAAAAGGAACGCAGCAAAGTAGTAGTGAAAGCCGTGGTTTTTCTATTTCCTGCCCCACTTATATGCCACCTGGCCGCGTTATGTTGTGTCCACAAAAAACTATATAAACTCCGCACACTCACACTCACACTCACACTCACACAATCACAATCACACTCTAACTCAAATTAAAACTCAAACTCTCTTCCTCCTCCTCCTCATTAAGTTAACTCTCTCACAGAACTGCACTTGCACTCCACTCATCTGGATTCTGAACGAAACAACTCTGTGCTTACATAAACAACACACTCTCAAAACTGGATAACACACACCAACCAAATTCTCAAATGAATATTTCCATGCCTTTGTTTGGAGACTTTAGCAATGGCAGTGGAACTGCAACCTACCAGTTTGATGCATCTTCTTCGTCAAGCCCAGCTGGTAGTAACACTGATACTGCAGCACACTCATTACCCTCAGATGAAGAAATTATATTGGCATCTGCACGGCCAAAGAAGCGAGCCGGTCGGAGGATATTCCAGGAGACGAGGCACCCAGTGTATCGTGGAGTCCGACGGAGGAACAAGGACAAATGGGTATGCGAGATGAGAGTGCCCAACAACAACAAAACAAGGATTTGGCTTGGAACTTACACAACTCCTGAAATGGCTGCACGAGCACATGATGTTGCTGCACTCACGTTTCGTGGAAAGTCAGCTTGTCTCAATTTTGCTGACTCTCCGTGGCGGGTAAGGCTGCCGGAATCAACTGATCCGATGGAGATAAGGAGAGCAGCGATGGAAGCTGCTGAAATGCTTTCCAGTGAGCCGCAACAGCAGAATCATTATCAATATGATCAAGCTGGGGTTGGAGAAGATGGAGTTGTCATGGAAGATACCAATGAAACTATCCAACAACATGGTATGTACGATGAACAAATTGCTCCGGCAGTGTCATCAGGATTTGACGACATGCATGATTTCCGTATGAGTTTCTCCGACGTGCCTATAATGTCTCGTCCTCCTTCACCATCAGATTTTACTACTGGTCACTGCTGGCATGAAGTCGAGATATTTGACACTCCTGTTTCATTGTGGAACTTTTAAATTCCACACGTTAGGTGGTGATGTATTTTTTTTTTTTTTTTGATATTGATTGTTTCATTGAATTGAATTTGTCTTTAATAAAAATGATGATTTCGTTTTCAAAGACATTCTGTCTAGTTTTTGATATTTTCTGCCTCGAAATGAATAGTTAGTTACCTCCAGATATTTGTTGCTTTTCCACAACTATGTATGTGGACAAATTAAATGCTATGAGAAACAATAATGAGTGGCGTTAAACTTGTATCATATATACGTTTGTTTGTCTCATAGTAGTTGGCAAACAATTTCCTTTATATTAGTGGTAAAACTTGTGGATCAGTTTCATCAGACCCCCCATGCTTTATTCGGACCCCAACACTATGGCCAATGGCGTGAGCGTGACTATGAAAATACAGAATTCTTATTTAATATCCGGAGTCCGATTTTTAATACAAAACATTCCCTCCGTCTCACTTTGTTTTGCGGCTTTAAGCCATTGTCGCATTTTTTTTTTTGATATTGAGAGGGCATATAGCCCAAAAAGAAAGATTACAAAGTAACTAGCGGCGGTAGAGGCTCCATTACAATCATCACGCAGGTTCGCAAAATAAAATCGAGGGGTTGATGATAAATACAAATCTCATTACAAGCGGTCACACCTCACGCAGCAAGGCAATCCGCCACCTTATTGGCCTCACGATAAACATGGGATACCGCCACCGCCAATCAAGCTCAATCATCCGCTTTATCCGACGGCAGCAAACGACGCCATCCAAGGACACCGCCATATGGTTTGTGATAGAGGACACCACACCTTGAAATCAACTCAGTAAAGAGATATTAGTGAAACCCAAGTTCCTAGCCAACTTCAAACCTTCCCAAACACCCCAAAGCTCATCACATATGGAGTGGCTTCGCCAAGATGGCGAGAAAAACCACTCTAGCCAAACGCCATGCTCATCCCGAAGAGTCCTCTACAGCTGGGCCATGAGTACCACCCTCTTTCGAGGCTCCATCCGTGTTGAGGTCACCCACCGCACTGCTGGGCCGCCAACAGATATTTACCAAAGACTTGGACCCCGCTGAGGTGGGGCTAGAGAATTCCTTAGAAGAAGCGTCATCGATTGACATATTGTTTAATAGTGTCTCACGGATGAAAATGCCTATTGAAATTTCTTTGCCGTGCTCCTCCTCGCTTCCTCCACACCCACAAGAAGTAGCAAGTAGTGGCCCAAAGCGCACACCACCGGGAACCCGCATCCAAAAATATATTGTACAGAATCCAATCCTCAAAAGGATAGCCAAAGAAATTAGCCCGCATAGCAACTGGGACAAGCCGCTTCCAAACAAGAAGCACGCGGACAATCCCGGCGGACATGATGGATGGACTCCTAACACCAAAGACAATGACGATAATCCACAGAAACGCCACTCCATTTACTACAATACAACTTCGTAGCCAACTTTCCATGCAAAATTAGCCACACAAATGTCCTGGCTCGCTCCGGCACAACGAGTTTCCAAACAAACTCCCGACGCTTGTCGTGATCTACCCTCTGGTCATTGTGCAAATAATGATAAGCACTAGCAACTGCGAAACTCCCATGTTTTTCACCAGACCATAAAGTCACGTTGTCCCCCATGCTTGGCTCCGGAACAGGGCGCGAGAGAAGGCTATTGAGAAGACTCGCAGGTAACAAACTCCGCAGGTTGTCAAGCTTCCACCTGTTGTTGACATCCACATAATCCACCACTTTCAGCTGGAGCATGTCGCTTGGGACATGCGTGACAATATCTGTGAGAGGGGAGCTTGTATCAAGCCACTAATTATCAAGCCAAAAATTAACAGTGGTACCATCACCCACTATCCAAGCCTCTTCCCTCCTTATATCAACCCAACAATCTGATAAGGACTTCCAAATATAAGAATCTGTAGCTTTACATTGGAGCTCTCCCCGCCCCCATGTATTCCTACCATACTTACCAATAAGGACTTGGCTCCACAGCTTGTGCTCTTCAGGCTTCAAATTCCAGGCTAACTTCATGAGACACGCTTTGTTCATATCATCTAGGCTCCGCAAACCCAAACCCCATTGATGCTTAGATAAGGTTAAAGTATCCCATTTAATCAAATGAAGCTTCCTCCCTGCATTGTTATCACCCCAAATAAAACCCCGTTGAATCTTCTCAATTTATCTCAAACAAGATTTTGGGATAGCAGTTGTCATCATGGTATATATAGGAATAGTCTGGATGACAGACTTAGCAAAAGTAATTCTACCCGCGAGTGATAAGTGATTGGACTTCCAACCAAAGAGCTTTTGAGAGACCTTCTCTACCAGATAAGTGAAATCTTGTTGCTTGGGAGTTCTACCAAGGAGAGAGATCCCCAAATACCTGCCCAAAGTCGCAGCCACTTTAAAGCCAGACATTGTACTCAACCCTACATTCTTCGAAAAGAAAATACTGGTCTTCTCCAGGCTTACCATCTGACCAGACATCCCACAGAAAGTATCAAGCACATCCACAACACATTGCATGTTATCATCCGTAGCCTTGCCGAATAACAAAAGATCATCTGCAAATATGAGGTGCAAAATGCTAGGGCCCCTCCTACTGGCTCGAATCGGAAGCCCGTTTGGTATGGAGAAATAATTGTATGCATCAAAGGCTTCAAACGATTCACTATGATCTTTGTAATAACCTTGTAACTCACATTGCACAAAGAGATGGGCCTGAACTGAGTAATGAATTCAGGCTTAGAGACCTTGGGAATAAGACAAATATCTGTATCATTGATGCTAGTACGTAAACACCTCCGGATGATCCCAAACATTCTTAACAAAGGCATAGCAATCCCTCCTTATAACATCCCAATTATTTTGATAGAACCCCGCTTGGAAGCCGTCAGGCTCAGGCACCTTCCAAGGTTGCATATCAAAAATAGCATTATCAATCTCAACATCAGTAGCATACCTGGCAAGAGTCGCAAAAATACTCGGCTCAATCGGGCTGAATTGAAATGGTACTTCATATTTGGATAGGTATCGAGCACCTCATCCTCAGAAAAGGGATTCATGAAAAATCCAGTCACATGGGTTTTAATCTGCGCCTCATCTTCCATCCATTGACCGGTACCATCCCTAAGCATAATAATTGTATTCTTCCTTTTCCGATTAGTTGCCTTGAGATGATAGTACTTAGTATTGCGGTCTCCATCTTGCATCCATTTAGCTCTACTTCGCTGGAACCACGTGATAAGTTCCTCCTGGTAGAGAATCTCACGTAATTCCATTTGAAGCTCCCTTTCAAGCTTGGATAAAAAACGGTTCTTATTTCCCACATATTTCTGGATGCCATCAATCCGGGCCAATAATTGACGCTTCTTTCGTCTCACCGGGCCAAAAACATTCACATGCCAATGTAAAAAATGATCTTTCATTGCTATAAGATTGTTCTCCAATCCCCCATTAACCTGCCACTTTTCATTCATGAACTTAGAGAAGTCTACATGGGTCTAACCAAGCGCTTTCAAAACGGAAAGGTGTCTAGGTGTCTAGATTTTTTAAGAATTGTTGTCTAATTACCATTTAACCCTTTATCTCTCTACATAAATAAATGTGTCTAATTTATTAGATGTAAAAAGTTATCATAATTAATAAAGGTATAAGTGGCAAAGACTATTAAAAGTGTCCTTGAAAATCGAAAACAACAATTGGGACAAATTGATTTTGCTAAAACAATAAACAATTTGGGATGGAGGGAGTAATAGCTTAGTAATTGTTATTAAATAAATAAGCATAATATTCATTTCCTCATTAATGAAAAAATTTGGTGACTACACCAAAATTACATTTTGGCAAATATGTAGTAACCAGTGTTTTCATTTACTCGCTCACTCACCACACAACAACTAAATTGTTGCTAATATGTACTAAACATTAGATTGTTGTATAATAGTCATCGAATGTTTAGTAACAATAACTAAGGAAATTCCTTAGTATCATAAGTTGTTGCCATCGGTAACAGTTATCGATAGACAGTTGCCTGCTGACGGGTTGTTAATGTATGGTAAGATACTTTTATAGTTTTTTGACGTACTACCTCCGTCCCATTTTATATGTAATTTAAAGTTATTGCACACATATTAAGAAAAATGATTAGTAGTCTAGGTTTTATAAAAAATGTTGTCTAAATTATCATTTGACCATTTATCTCTATACATAGATAAACTTGAATCATTTATTAAATGTAAAAAGTTGTCATGATTAATAAGGGCAATAGTGGAAAAGCATGTTAGATGCTTTCTTGAAAATGTAAAATAAAAATTAATTTGGGACAAATTGATTTTGCTAAAGCAACTTATAAAATGGGATGGAGGTAGTATTAAATTTATACATGACATGAATTTTTTATATGCGGTTTAACAAGTGATCCACCAATCCGACCAGTAGCCTGCTGACAAAATGCCTTGGTTGCTTCATATTGAGTAACATGTACTCTCTTTTTGTTTTGATGCACACTATTATGAGTCCCACCTTGAGTAAATGAGAAGACTCAATATGGTACTTACGCCAAAAGACTCTCCCACTTAGTGGACTAATCCTTTGAGTTGGGCTCTCCTCATATAGGCTTAGCTCCTAACAATTGATGCTTCAATGACAGGGTGGAGTTGGACTACATAAAGAGCTACTTTAATTTTAGATTGGGTTAAGATACTTCATTGAATACTGATAAGTGTCTGAATCCAAAAAAATGCTACCATCAGGTGAGTGCTGCAATACTAGTTGTTCTACTCATATATGTTACAATAACCGGTTTGGTGAAAAAAATAATTAAGGTGACCAAATAAGCAAAGTTCCTTTCTCAATAACCGGTTTAGTGAAAAAAGAATAATTTTAGGACAAAATACGTAAAGTGTACTGTTAAGAAGTGTGTTTTGGAGGAGTACTTTTAAGAAAAAGTAAATATACTGTTATCGTTTATTAGCAAAAAAGATTGGACAAAAGTTTTAATAAAAAGTTAAAGCGTTGATATAAATTTCTAAAATTGTCTTTACTTTATGTTGTTACTTTTTTTGAATATAGTACAAATGCAATCATTGTGCCTTGGTAAGAGTAAAAATATGGTCATAAATAAGGGTAAATTTGGTATGTTAAGTAAATAAAACTTTGTCTTGCTTATATTTAGTAACATGACTTTTGGAAGTATTTTTTTTATCACTAAGAAAAATAAAGGCAAGAAAACAACCTACTCTCGACTATATTGCATTCCCATTGCGTCAGCTAGAAGGAGGAAGGATAAATAAGTCGGCAATAACACCATAAGAACCGATCAGGGACCAGACGAACCTCCGTGCTTTGGCCAACCAGCTTAGCAACATGTTTTCCTTCTCACAAAGTGTGGACGAATGAGAGAGGCGATTGTCAGTTAGCTTCGTCTTTCACTGGATGGGCGGAGATAAGATGAACATACAAATGAAGATTTTAGGACACCCTCATTGATTAAGGCAAAACTGGGTGTCAATCATATTCACAAATAATATTTTTGTAGCCCTTCTCTCAATTTAAAAGAAGACCTTTTGCAATAGCTAGAAACACATTTGTTAGAAAAGCCCGAAAGCCATATACCTTTAGAATTTCTAATTACACCAACAAAACCTGATCTTCGCGCGTATTACAAGAAATCTAGTAGAAACTAACCTTTGTCGTTATCTACAAAAGGAACAAGAGGAGTAGTAGAGTTGTGGCCTTCCTTTACCTTGGCCCACTTAATTACAAGCGTGTCACCAGAGAGGCACAACTGAACCTCAGAAATCTATATAAAGTCCACACAGACACACTCAAACTCAAATTCAAACTCAACCTCAAATTCAGTTCTTCCTTAGTTAAATCACTCACAG
Organism: Oxytropis ochrocephala; assembly: GCA_020916435.1. Lineage (NCBI taxonomy): Eukaryota > Viridiplantae > Streptophyta > Magnoliopsida > Fabales > Fabaceae > Oxytropis > Oxytropis ochrocephala. The sequence goes on along the minus strand of CM037092.1, from coordinate 2,575,752 downwards.
TACTGCACAAAACTCACCAATTAATTCTCGAATGAATATTTCTTTTCCATCATTTGGGGACATGATCAGCAGTGGCACTGGCAGTAGTACATCTCACTCAAACGAAGAAGTTATATTAGCATCGGCACGACCAAAGAAGCGAGCGGGTAGGAGAATATTCAAGGAGACAAGGCATCCAGTGTATCGTGGAGTACGGCGGAGGAACAAAGACAAGTGGGTATGTGAGATGAGAGTACCTAACAACAACAAATCAAGAATTTGGCTCGGAACTTACACAACTCCTGAAATGGCTGCACGTGCACACGATGTTGCTGCACTCACGCTTCGTGGAAAGTCAGCTTGCCTTAATTTCGCTGACTCCGCATGGCGGGTGAGGCTGCCGGAATCAACCGATCCGGTGGAGATAAGAAGAGCGGCTATAGAGGCCGCTGAAACCCTTTCCGGTGAGTTGCAACATCAGAGTCATTATTATCAATATCATCATGTTTCAAGCATTGGAATTGTCATGGAAGATGCCAATGAGATTATGCAACAACAGTATATGTACGACGAACAAGTTGTTCCGGCGGCGGTGATAGGATTTGAAGACATGCGTATGTGTTTCTCGGATGAACCTATAATGTCTCCTCCTCCTTCTCCTTCCACAACAGATTTTATTATTAGTCACTGGTGTGACGTGGAGATATTTGACACTCCGGTGTCTTTGTGGAATTTTTGAATTTCATTTTGTAATATTGATTCATTGATTTTTCCTCAATACAAAGTGATTTTTATTTTTGAAACATTGTCTAGAGCTCTAGGTGCTTTAATTTATTCCTTTTTTTTTATACTAGCATTGGATAGATGCTTTTTATACTACCATTGGATATAAATACTTAAATAAATACTTTTATTCTAAAAGTTAGACCAAAGTTTTAGATAATATTAATTGGTTGTGGATATATTTGAGAGATTTTGTTGAGATATTTTTCTGCCACGAATGAATAGTTAGTTAAACTCCAGATATTTTTTTTCACAACTACGTGGAGAAATGCTATGGAATGAGATGAGTGGAGTAGAAGGTGTGTGAAACGTCATTTGCTTCAAAAGTAGTTTTCTATATGTGGTAACTTGTGGACATTGTTTAATCGGAGCCCACAGGCCATGCCTCCTGCCAGGAGTGCGACAAGTTAGAGAAGCCTGAGAAGGTGGACCTCCAGTTCCACGTATAAGATTCTCAATTATTATTATTATTATTATTCTCAATAAATCTTATTTTAATTTTCTAACTATACTACTTATTTTGCAATTATTGTCTCACGATGTTTGTCGCTGAAGAGTCATAGTCCTCTGAAGATGCCTTTCTTCCAAAAATCGCGAAGCCAACCATTGTCATTTCTCACTCATCAAATTCTGCTTTGCAATCTTCTAATCGACCTTAGTTCTGGTGAGTACATGCAACTAGTATGTATGGAATGCCTTTTCCTAGAGATGCTAATGCCTAGCCAATTGTATACTTGTATTTGAAATGTATATGATTCGTTATTGATCTTGTTGAAGCCATTGAAGCTTCAGCAAGATGAATGTACGTACGTAACAGAATAACAGATTCTGAGAACCAGAAAAACTTTGGGGAAAAACTAGAATTAGATGGTTCACTACGATTACTGCATAAGTTAATTTGTTCTCATAAGTTAATCTATTTTCTAAAGTCAAAGTTAGTTTCTTCAAATGGAAATTGAGTTGTGTATGTCACAACTCTCATAGTTTATGACAGTTAGATGGTTCACCACGATTACTGCATAAGTTAAGGCTATTGCTTTTCCCACACCCCCTTCTTCTCAAAACACACCCTACAAGGGTGTGAAAAGACTAAAAAAGCCAAAAAAAATCTATTTTTTCACGAAATTTCACTGCTCGAACACGCTTGCGAGCAACGTTCGAATGATCGTCGTGTGTTAAATCTTGACTTCACACTCTCTTTGGGTGTTTTTCACTGCTCGGTGAGTGCGCCATGCGAACTCGCTCGAATGAATTCGTTCAAAAGATCACTTAACCTGCTCGCATGACCTTGTTCGCAGATGGCGGATCCAGGACCCCCGGTCGTGGGGTGTCAAATTTTTAAATACACAATTTATCAAAAATATAATTAAAAACGACTATAATATATTTAAATAAATAAAAAATTATACATTTCATAATTTTCTCTACGTGATTTCATATTCGAAATCGTTGAATAATAAAACAGAGTCAATTTTATTGAATACATCACTCTCAATGTACATCACCAAACAATCGCTCATCCATGTATCCCACATCCGATCACGCAACCTTTCTTCACAATATTCATAGCAGAGAATTTATTTCTGATTCACGGTTGCAGCAACAAGTAAAACTAGTGTCGAACTTCAAAGAAGACTTTATCGTGTTCAACTTGCGTTGCACTAGACCAATACAAATTAAATAGCACAAATTAGTTCCTAAATACAAATTAAATAGCACTAAAAATCAATATTGCCGCTCCCTTTCCAATCAAGCTTTGTCACACCCAAAATCCGAACTCGAGATATTGCGATGGGATCCAAGTTACCACTCAAATCAATCATTGTTGGTAAAAATTCAAATTAAATAACACTAACACAAAATACAAACTAAATAATACTAACATATTCAAAATTAGGATAATAAGAACAAGAATGGATCCAAAGAGATAGAGAGACAAAAACTTTTTAAAATAAAATATAGTAAGAGTGTGAGTGATTGTGTGAGTGTGGTGCATTAGAGTGGTGCAAAATTAGGAACTTTGGTGCAAAACTAAGAACTTGGGTGCAAAACATATTTTTCGGGGATGCAAAAACATTTTTCCCTAAAGTATCGCTGCTTGAACCCCTCAAATATATGTAGGTCCGCCATCGCTGTTCGAACTCGTCAACGAGCAGCATCGCTCGAGTGTGTTAAATATTGACTTCACACCCTCTTGTGCGTAATTTCACCTGTTCAACGAGGTCATTCGAACGTGTTCAACAAGGTCGTTGAACGATCTTTTTAAACACGAACTCAGCTGCTTTCACGCGAGGTTATTTTTGGAATAAAATTTGTTAAGGGTGTGAAAGAGTATGAGGGGTGTGGGAAAACAATGGCCTAAGTTAATTTGTTCTCCTTTGGAGTGAAAGTTACTCATTGTTCTGTTGGGCCTTGTATAAACTTTGTGTTTGGGCTTGGCCCAGTCCAGCTAGTGTTTACCGTTGGGGGTGGTTTTTTTAAACCCCCACCTTATCCCCATAAACCCCCACCCATTTTTAAATCCCCAAAACGCCCTTTGAAAATTAATTTTTTTTAAAAAAAATAAATAAATCGTATATACCCCTTTGAGTACGTATATACGATGGCTATTTTATGTTCAATCGTATATACGTACTCAAAGGGGTATATACGATGGGTTTTTTATAATTTGTTTTAATTTTTATTACTAAAAGGCTACTAAAAATTCGTTAAATAGTCAAAACTACTCCAAAAAATTATAAAAACACCACTAAAAATCTAACAAAACCAAAATAAGGCTATACAAATTTTTTTAGATTTCTTGGAGACTATGAAAAATTAAAAAAAATCGTAAAAAATAGTAAACGATGGAATTTGGGATTTTGAGGTCGTAGTCCCATAAGAAGTTCCTTCTAAAAGAGTCTTGATTCTTGATTTTTTTCGATCTAATGACTGTGGTTTCATTACGATCGGAGTATGTTGCCCGAAAACCGATTTTTTAGCCTAAATTATTCGTTCGACGTATAACATCGTCACGTTTTAACGAACTACACACAAAACTTATTTCAGGACTTAATTAATTTTTATTTGACTTAAAAAATTAAAAAAATACAATAGGGATCGTATATACACCTGAGGGGGGTATTTATACGACCCTATTTTTTGCCCATCGTATATACACCCCCAAGGCGTATATACGATTAAGGTGGGGGTGTGCCAATCGTATATATACGATGGACAAAAAATAGGGTCGTATATATACCCCCCTCAGGTGTATATACGATTGGCCAAAAAATTTTAAAAAAAAAATACGTTTTCAGAAGGGCATTTTGGGATTTTCAGTGTGGGTGGAGGTATATGGGGATGGGGTGGGGGTAAAAAAAAAACCCTTACCGTTGTTGTTTGTTGTTAGCCCAGTTAACAGGATCAAATAGAACCATCTGATGTATTTGTATATAGACACATGGGTTTTTCAATAGGCTGTTGCTTTTCCCACACCCCCTCCTACTCTAAACACACCCCATAAGGGTGTGAAAAGACCAAAAGACCTATTTTTTTCGAGAATTTTCACTGCTCAACACGGGGCTTGAATAAGTTCGAACGAGACCGCTCGAGTGTGTTAAATATGGACGACACCCTCGGGCGTTTTTCACCGTTCGAATAGGGTCGCATTTAACAAAGTTCGATGGTGGTCATGCGAACATGGTCGAATTATGTTGTTCGAACAAGTGCTACTCGCAGAAATTGCTTTGAAGATAGCGGTATTGGGCGCCTCGATTCCACCGGCGCTTTAATCAACGGTTTACAATCACCAAATGTGTCGATAAATGAGTGGATGTAAATCCTTTTGGAAATTGTGCTCGAACGGATAGAATTTAAACGGCTCGGATTCAGTGATCTAAAAATGAAATCAACGGTGACATTTCACCACGCCTATTATAAAAGGGGTTCACATCCTCGAGCTTCTTCACCAAACCCTAATCGCTTCTTCCCAACCCACCGCTTCTTCACCAAAACCTTCTCTCCTTCTTCCCAACCAAATTGAAATGGAATGGCAATTGTACTCAACCCAAGACTAAACGACAAATTCCTAACAACCGCTTCACCACAATGGGATCTGTCACCACCGACGAACATGGTGCTTTGTGTTTCGTTGTCCTAACCATGTCTTCTCGCAGATGAGTAAGGACATCACCTTCGCCCAACTAAAGGAAAAGGCCGAGAGGAAGATTCGTCCGCAGGAGCGTGGCGTAAAGACGTGGAGCGTATACGCTTTCAAAAAGTTCAATTGTAGAGATGATGGGACTCGCCCAAAGATTCATCATGGAGATCCGAAATGACGACGACGTCCGCAAGAATGATGGAACATCTAGCTAACATTCCGATGGGGCGACAGATCTTAGAGTTGTACGTGGACACAATACGAATCTGACTGCGTAAGAGGTCATGCATCTTCTTCAACCACCACCACCCGCACTACAACAACCCATACTTACGCACTCGTAAAGTTGAGTATGAGATGACTAACAGTCTTGGGACGACCATTCTCGGTCCGCTGATTCATAGTCGTGAATCAAAAACTAAAAATTTCGTGCTTAAGAACAACATCACATTCGCAGAATTGAAAGAAAAAGCGATAAAAAATGTGAAACTAGATGGTGTTCAAAGAAGAAATTAAAAATCGAATGTGAATCCCCTACGCCGCCAAATTGAACCCACGTGTCGTATTCGGAAGTGCCTTAAGCCTATCAAGAATGACGAAGACGTTCACAAATGTTTGAGAAACATGAAGAATTCCAAGGTTTCATTGAACCTTATCTCGAATTGTTCGTCGAAACACGAGAATCGCTCTAAGAAATCCGCCGTAGAACTAGATTGTATTTTGTTTTCCGTCGCTTCGCTTTAAATTTCCTATCCTTGTATTTTTGCAATTTGTGTTTTTAATTTCTGCTCTTATCCAATATTAAATCTGCTCAACTTTTTTATTTTACCGTAATTGTTACCGTAATGACAATAAATTTGCGCCAACGTAAAAGGAATTTCAAATTAAAAACCAAATGAAACAAAGTAGTTAAATTATACAAAAAAGTAAACAAATATCCTCCTAAGACATATCCTACTGGGTGTTGCGCCTCCTCCTCTCTCATACACATTCCCAAACCTCCTCCTAAACCCACGGAAGGGGTTGAGTAGCCTCTTGATGCTTACCAAACATGGTCCCGACTGGCTCGGGACATGATCATCGATGGCCCCATCAATGTCATCAACCAAATCAATCACCTGGTAGTATCTCACAACCAAATAACATAACATTATTACTTAAATAAATAGAATATTAAGAAACATTATCATGCAATTAACATAAAAGACACGCACCACGCCGACATCGTGCTCATCTCGCAAGCTGCGATAATGCTCGGGGAAGAGAAAGGGATGTGAGACCTCAGAGTACCATGGAAAGTAGCCCAAGACCGCAGTGTTTGACGAGTACGGCGCGCATGTGGAGGCCCCCGCGCCACCAAGTGGTCCTCAAATCGAGTCCACCTCTCATCACACTCGGTGAGAGAGTCTGCACGCGCCCGGTAGAGGTCCGGATCCTCCGAATGTCCGGACTCGCCTAAACCGTCTCGAGCACTCGATCCGCAAGTGACGCATCATGCGACCACCATTCGAATGAACCTCTCGAACTGGCCGCCTCCTCAAAGGGTCTCACCGCCATGGGCCGTGTAGGGTCCTGTGTCACCTCCTCACGGTGTAAATGCGGGTCTAGGCATAATCGATGGTATGTGACTTGATGCCCCAGGACATCATCGCGCACAACCATTTCTTCGTCCGTGGGGGTACTCTCATCATACTCGGGTGCTCCACCCAGAGGAAAAGTTCGCACTGGAAGTGCTCAAAGATCCAAGCTCAGAATGAACATATCATTGGTTGATTATTAATCTGAAAGTAACACTAAAGCAAACTTAAAAGTAAAGAATATGTTTCATACTCAAGTAAAGGAAGATGACCAAAGAATCTTCTTGGTCTTCTTCCTTGTAGCATCCTTCACCGATCATAGAGATGGGCCAGGCCATGGCCCCCAAAGAATAGTCTCCAATCGCCTCCAAATCCATCAAGATACCAAGGTAGCCAAGCTTAACCTTGTTGCACGACTTGTCGGCAAACAAGGTGCAACCCAAAAGATACAAAGATGTAGGCCCTAGCGAAGATGGTCCCACCGCCCTCGCGGCTATGGTCGGGTGGTAGACCTATCCTCACCCATACAAGCCCAACAGATGCACCCCACGGCCAAGTCCGGGCAACATCCTCCGGCCAGTGGCACCCAAAAGTCAACCAAAGAACCGCTCCCCGCCATGAAGTCGATCGGCATGTCATAGAACCCGCCAATGTGGGGATGTCAGCGGTGGGATACATCATCAAGGGTGATGCTCATCTCACCCACGGGAAGGTGGAATGATGATGTATCCGGCCGCCAACGCTCTATGAATGTGTTCGGCGGCTCGCACTTGGAGAGAATGGGAAGCCAAGCCCAACCAAGGGAACCAACCACGAAGGCGCCAGTGTCCACTAATCGCACATGAAACACCGTCGTAACAGTCCATGTGGGATTGGTCAGAATCCGCCGCACTTTGCATTCGAAAAGACACAATAAGCCAAAACATTCAACAACTTAATAAACAAATTTACAACACTCAACTATAAAATAATAACTTACCCGCCGTAATAAAAATCGGTGAGGATATGTGCCGTAGATGTGGGCAAGACAGAACCATCTTCCGGTCCACCAGAAATGGGAATGTCGCCTCTAATGTGCAGCCTCCCGAGGCTCAAGAACCTCCTCCTCACGAGGCTCGGCAGCCTCCTCCTCATGATGCCTGAAGATGAAGGCGCCTGAAGATGAAGTCCTAGCAGCAGATGAAGGCCTGGCCCAGCAGGCGAAGGCCTAGCGGATGAAGGGGCGGCCAACTCATAGGCCGTAAATTGAGCATCACGCTCAATATCCCGCCCAATATCCTCCGGAAGTGGGGAGGAGGAACATCAACCCTACCCCTACCCCTCGCACGACCCCAGCTCGGGAGGGTTCACCGCTTTCTTCCCTCTTTTGCGGTTTGAAACCGTAGGAGGTGGCCACCGGCCGCTTCGAAGGTTTTGTTGCATGACCACCTCTACTCCTCACCATATCCAAACAACAATCAACGAACCGATTCAATCAAATTAACATAACCAAACGTAATCAGTGAGAAAGTTCATCGTCAAACGATCGCTCGGGGCTACATGCGAACTGTTCGCGACAACCACCTCGAACAAGTCGGGCCATTTAAAAATACAACGGTTGAATGAGGTTGCTCGAATCGGTGTTCGCGACAACCTCATTCGAACACCTTCGCTTTCACGCGTTCGATGGACCTCACTCGAACAATTCCGCGTTTAAAAAAAAAAACCGTAATGGAGCGTAGGGGAGAGGCATACCTTGAAGAAAATGGAACGATTAGAGACCGTGAGGGAGTAGAAAATAACCCAAAGAACTCTTGAGTGTTGGTGGAGAAGATTAAGTGAGAGATTGGGTGAGATTGAGTGAGTTGAGAGAAGGTGAGTGAGAGAGAAAGAGGGTTTAGGGTTCGAAGGGAGGAGGGAATGAGAGACGAGGAGAGTGAGAGAAGGGGAGGGTGTGGGTTATTTTGTTTTTTTAAAGGGGGTAATTTTGGAAATAAAATTTTTATGGGGTGTGAATAAGTAGGGGGGTGTGGGGAAAGCACTACCCTTTTCAATAATACACAGGAGAACACTTTCTGTAATTTCAGGTTCAACATGTTCAACACACTCTTTTATTGGTTGGAAATCAAGCGAAAAGAGGAGAGTGTGTTGAAATGTGTGTTGGAGAATAGAGAGTACTAACATTAACATTTGTTTAAATACGATACTGAGTGTTTCAACAAACATTTGACAGTTTTTCAGTGGAAGAACCAAACAAGGCTTCTAGAAGAACAGTTGTCATTATTCCACTTATGGAGTTATTTGACAAGAATTGGAGGGTTTTGTTTATATACTCCATAAGGTTTCTAGAAGAACAGTTGTCATTATTTTCTCTTCTACGTGATGCTTCCTGGCTTGGACCAAGTCCCTTCCTTGTTTGTATTATATATGAGTGGTATGTGAATCTAGCGGGGTCTATGGTTAGGCACTATTCCTTTATCTTTCTACTGTTTGTATGTTTTCATTTTCGTCTGTTAAGGTGATTGTTATGGTCTTTGCTTTTTCCTTACCTTCTATCCTTATTTCTTATATTGTGGACCGGAGGGATTATTTTACTATAGAAATAAACATTTTTTTTAACCAAATGAAACCCCCGGTTGCGTGCAATTGCATGTGTGCAATGAATATTTTATGAAATCGGCAAGGAAAATATTAAACACAATCTAAGATGCTCTAATCAATATTTTCAACTAGTTAAACTATGAACCTAAAATTTATAGTATTCGGTTATTTGAATGTCTCAATCACTTTAAACTGTTCGAATTGGGACTAAACCGTTGTTGAGACATTCAAATAACCGAATACTATAGAAATTTTAGGTTCATAGTTTAACTAGTTGAAATCTTTGGTTAATTCAATTTTAAAAACACTAATTTAAATACTGCCAGTACCTTCAATAGTTTTCTCATTGAACTTTGAACAATATTAGAATTACCATTTATTATTTCCAGTTATTATCTAATTAATATCTGTTAGTCCAACTAGTTAGATTTTTTTTTTCTGTTATTCGTTAGTTAGGAACTAGTCTGTTAGAAGTTGTTGAGCATTAGCTCGAATGTATGTATCTGTACATGTTATCACCTTCAATATAATATCAATAGTAGATACTTCCGCACTCTGATTCCCTTCAAAAATCCCACACTTTGTTCTTCATCTTTATTCAATTCCTCTTTCAGAAATTAAGCATTTCTCCTTTGATTTGCTTCTTCAATGGCGAATCAAATTGAAAATGAATAACATCTGACTGATCCCCTGTATGGTGCATGTTACGCAAACCCTAATCGGCGACAATTACAACTCATGGTACTGATCTATGTGTTTTGCTCTCACCAGAAAGGATAAATTTGGCTACGTCGATGGTTGCTTTCCCTTTTCTCACGAGAGTGACTCCAAATCGCAAATCGCGTGGAAGATAAACGATAACATCATTTGTTCATGGCTTCTCAACACGGGGTCGAAGGACATCATCACCTTGATCACCTATTCATCCTCTTTCGAGGCGATATAGACCAAACTACGCAATTGCTTTCAACTGGTCAATGGTCCGCATACATACCAGCTTCCCTCCATTCTCCATTCTATTTAAGGAGAATCATAAATCAGGGTAAAGATCGCAGATCAAAATCAAGATCGCGAGGTAGAAGATTGAAACCAGACACAATTAAGGCATTTCTGGAGAGAGAGAGAGAGAGAGAGAGAGAGAGAGAGGGAGAATGTGATTTTCAGAGAGGAGAAAAATCAGAGTAATGCAAATTCGAAAAGTGATTGCAGCGGTAAAAAGGAAATAAACTGAAAACTGGAAAAGTGGTGTTGCTAGTGACATTTGCCGCGGGCAGCGGTGGTGACATGCTCTGAATTTGTGATTGTCTCTGTATTTTTAGAATAGAGCACACTCATATCTATTTATAATGAAAATTGGAAGCAATTTAATTGATACTAATAAAACCTAATTGATACTAATTAATCTTAATTGATATGAAAAATCATATCTGATATTCTAACTGATACAAATAAATATGACAAATCATAACTGATATTCTAACAAGAAGAGAAAGTAATTTTCTATTTTTGATTTAGGAGAGAAATAAGATAGAATAAAAATAAATGAATTAGTTTAGTAATTTTTGATTTCTTGCAGAACGAGTAACTAGTATTGAAGCTCCTAGCAGATCCAGAAATCAATCACAAGTCACAAATCAATCAAAATACATCAAACCTGTAAATCACAAACTAACCTGTAAATCAAAAATTAGGGTTTTAATTAGAATAAAAGCGAGAATAGAATAGAATAGAAGAACAATACTTACGATAGATGATGAAAAGAAGAAGAATGCTTGCATTCGAGTTGGTTCGCACAATGGGTTACGGGGTTTGGGTCGGGTAGCAAAAGGGAGTGGAAGTGAGGAGGAGGAGAAGGAACTGCGGTGGCCGGCGACGCGAGAGGGAGGATTCTTTGGAGGCGCGCGACGTGAGGAGGAGAAGGTTCGGTGAAGGAAGTTCGAGAGAGAGAGGGAGAGGAGAGCGACGCGAACGAAAGAAATAGAAATAGAAAGAAATAGAAAGAAAGAAATAGAACGCCGTATTTGGGGTTTGAGTGAACGTCATTTGCGACGGGCTTGCCACGGCTAGTCCGTCGCAAATTTGCGACCGTTTTTCTAAGTCCGTGGCAAACTCCACGGGGAAACTTCGCGCTCTTGTTTTTTATACATTGCCGTCGCAAGTCCGTGGCAAACGACTGACGAATTAATATCCGTCGCAAGCCCGTGGCAAACTACCGACGGAATAAAGTCCGTGGCAAATGTTGGTGGCTAAATCAGACTTTTCTTGTAGTGTTGGAGTGTGTTTGGTAGAGAAAAGAAAGAGGGGAGAGTGAGGAAGAGAAGAGAGAAAGTAACTTTCTATATTATTTATTTTAAGAGAGAAAGTCACTGTCTCTTCTCCAATTCTCTTTCTACCAAACACATTTTAAGTTCGAGTTTTTTTTTGAGTAATGTTATTAGCCAAAAAAATGTACAACACCACCAATTAATCAAGTTTTTTAGGTCATTAACCAACCTGCCTTTTTACAATTTTTCAGGCTATTGACTAAAAATTTGATTAATTGGTGTTAACACCCAAAAATAAGTAAGACGTGGGCTGAGGGCTAATAGAGGAAGAAGGGAGTTATGGTATGAAGGCAAGCCACACAGCAAGGTTATAAAGGGTATTTGCCATAAAGAGTGAAGTTAAAAGGAGGTTCTCGGGGCATACTTAAAAAACCACCCGAGGGAGGGCTACGCCAGAGGGCCAATGAGCCAAGCTGAGGGAAAGTAATTGCCCAAGCCTATAGAGTGCCAAGGCCTAGGTGGCTCGGGTACCTAAGTCATTACCTTAGAAGGGCTAGAGCAGCCGAGCCACCATACGGTCGAAGCAAGGCAAGCATTGTTTGGAAGGCAAGACACGACGCGAAGATAGAACGTGGGAACGGTTGAAGTTCGAGCGGAAGAGCGAGGCCAAAAAACGCAGAGCAACGAGCACTTAGTGACCGATGATGGCCTGTGTGTGTGTGTGTGTGTGTGTAACGATGGCCTGTGTGTGTGTGTGTGTGTGTGTGTGTGTGTGTGTGTTCAATTTATCTTCCTTTATCGCATTTTTTATCCTTTATATTATGCATTAGCCGTAGTATAATCCAACACTCGCGTCCCCTCTCACCTTGCCTGGCCCTTTCTAGAGGAGTCAGAAAACTCATAGTTAAGGAGCAAAGTTCCCTCCTCGACTCAATTGCTTGAAGAAAAGAGGAATCAAAGACTGTCCAAACCTCTGGCTGACACCACAGCTAAGATCTAAGAGTTTGACGACAACAATTAGTTAATGACCTAAAAAACTTGATAAATTAGTGTTGTAAACTGATTTTTGACTGATAGTATTTTGGCTAAATAACATTACTCTTTTTTTACACAATCTTTAGTCAGAGTTAAATTCCCCCCATAACTTAATGTGAAAAAAAATGAAGTGATAACTTAGAGAATTATACTTTATAATTTTTTATTCATCAACAAGTCTTAAAGCAACTTGTGATTTTATTGATAGAATGTCGCGAAACTTTATTTGGAAGGGTCATACAGCGACTAGCGTTCACTTAGTAGGCTGGAACAAAATTACGAGGCCTAAGAGTTTGGGTGGTCTTGGAATTAGAAAAGTGAGGGAAGCCAACACTTCGATGTTGGGGAAGTTGATTTGGGATCTCCACAAGAACTCAAATTCTCTTTGGGCTCAGGTTTTGCATCATAAGTACGCCTAAGATGATACCATCTTAGCAATCAAGAAGAAACCTGGTTCAGTTACGTGGAATGCTATAATGAAAGCTAGAGATGCCCTTCGGGAAGGCTATGGTTTTAGACTAGGTGATGGTAACTCGTCTTTCTGGTCCACTGCTTGGTCAGATGTGGATAAATTAGCAGAGCATGTTCTTTATGTGGATACCCATGATCGCGACTTGAAAGTGAACGAGGTCTATCTGGACAGGAACTGGAATTTTAATCAGTTGTACACTAATATTCTTATTGCTACTAGAGATCGTCTTAGAGCGCTCCCTATGTGTCTGAATTCGTAGGTACAAGATAGTTACACTTGGAAAGGGAACTTGGACGGTATATACAAGGCAAAGGATGGTTACTATTGGTTAAATAAACATCACTTTGTTAGAGATAGCTCCGATACGATCTCTTGGAGTTGGTTGTGGCACATTGCAGCTCCGGAAAAGTTGAAATTCTTCTTGTGGACAGCTTTGCATACTTCTCTACCTACTAGATCTCTACTTTGCAAGCGTGGTATGCTCCAATCAGATACTTGTCCTAGGTGCAATCAGGCTACTGAAACTATTTTGCACTGTCTCAGAGACTGTGGCTTCGTTCGAGGCTTTTGGCGGTCCATTGGGTTCTCTGTTAATCGTTTCTTTCACGAGGTTAATCTCTATGATTGGTTGCGCTCCGACATAGATGGCGGCCATAGCTTCCTTTTCCTGGTGGTTGTGGATTGCTCGTAATAAACTTTGTCTTGCGAATGAGATGGTGCCATCTTACACGTTGAGAATTCTGACAGTTACTTATGCTAACCTGTTGTGTAATTGTTTCCCTCATTATATAGCTTCGTCCTCCACCAGACAGATTACTTGGAATGCAACAAAAATGAGTGGCACGATTTTAAATGTTGATAGTAGTAGTATTGGCAATCTGGGTGTCTCTGGCTTTGGTGGCCTCATCAGAAACTCTGATGGCGCTTGGATCATTGGATTTACTGGTAATATAGGCTACTCAAATATCCTACATGCAAAGGTGTTGGCCTTATATCATGGTCTTAAGATGGCGTGGAGCCTTCGCTGCACGTAGTTATCTTGCTATTCTGACTCTCAGTCGGCTATTAGATTGATCAATGAGCCTGTAAATGATTGGCAATTATTCACAACATCAAGGAGCTTTTATCAAGGGATTGGAAAGTCCAAGTCATTCATACATTGAGAGAGGGGAATGCATGTGCTGATTACTTAGCAAAGCTTGGTGCTGGTAGTCCTGAAGCCTTGCACTCTATTGAGGTCCCTCCTGTGGGGATTCAGAACCTCCTGCTGGCTGACGCTAGTGGGATTATCTTCTCTAGATAATTTTTGTTTTTGTTGTTTTTTCCTTTTGTCCTTTCACCCTTTGTACCAAAAAAAAAAAAAGTATGAGATTTGAAAAATAGTATGGACAAAATTGTTGGACTTATTTTAAATTGAAGTTTATCCCATCGCATCAATTAATTAATGCCGACATTGAATTGATTTCACATTAATTTTAGTCATTAAAATCCCCGAAACTCAACTTACAAACAGTAAGTCAAGCTGCCATTTTCCTAACATAAAACCGTCGTGTAAATTCAATTCTGCCTCTTGATTCTCATACACCGAAACAACCAACATTCCCACACGCTCTTCATTCCTTTGACATGTTCATTTTTTTTTTGACGCAACATTTGACATGTTCATGAATTTACCAATTTAAACCAATTTAATGTTACCAAATTCAACGCATCCTAGTACAGTAGTTACTTAGCTATTCAATTCCGGTGTTAACTCATTTTCAGATAACTCCCTTTCTTACTTTCGAATAAACTTTTTATAAATGAGAATGTTACTTTCTGAGTTTGAACTCAAGACCCCGCCCGTACTTGTACTTGTTCGATATTTTTTAGTTCGCCAAATGAGTTGATATAGTTGAATTAGCTATTATTCTTACTAGGTCAAGGTCAGTAGTGTGCATTCACCACCACTCTTTGATTTTGTTTTTGTGCTGAAGTGGACCCTATGGTCGGTCATAAAAAGCCGCTTGAAATTGAAAAAAACATGCTGTTACTCTGTCAACTCTATCATCTATCTCTCTCAATTGGCCGTCCTTCATACTCCATAACTCCAACAAAAAACACATCAAATTAATCAACTCTTTCTCTCTTTAAATTAAATCCCCTCTCCGTACCTACCTACATCAAAAAAAAAGTTCGATTCTGTGATTTACACAAAAACACGTACTCTCTCTGTTTGTCTCTCTGTCTGTCTCTCGGCCATCATGTGCTACAAATCATCATCTCCTTTATGTGAAAGCCAGACAAAGGAAAAATCTGACATGTTTACCCTTTTGATCCCCAAATCTCCAACACCAAACAAAAATACCCATCTTTCACTAGCTTTCAATGAAGCAAAATGCATAATAAACATAGCATTACCTATGATTCTAACAGGTTTATTACTCTACTCACGTTCCATAATCTCCATGTTATTCCTCGGTCGTGTTAGTGAACTTGCCTTAGCCGGTGGCTCGTTAGCCATTGGCTTCGCAAATATCACCGGCTATTCCATTCTCTCTGGCCTCGCCATGGGAATGGAACCTATTTGTGGCCAAGCTTTTGGTGCCAAAAGATTCAAACTCCTTGGCCTTACGTTACAAAGAACCGTTCTTCTACTTCTTTTAACTTCATTTTTCATCTCATTTTTATGGCTTAACATGAAGAGAATATTGCTTCTTTGTGGTCAACAAGAAGATATTTCAAATGAAGCTCAAATCTACATTCTTTACACTCTTCCTGATCTTATAGCACAATCATTTTTACACCCTTTAAGAATCTATCTTCGTAGTCAATCCATAACATTACCTTTAACATGCAGTGCTTTTCTTTCAATTCTTATTCACATTCCCATTAACTACCTTCTAGTTAATATTCTCGGGTTAGGAATCAAAGGCATTGCTTTAGGTTCTGTTTGGACAAATTTCAATTTAGTTATTTCTTTGATTATCTATATATATGTTTCTGGGACACATAAAAAAACATGGACGAATATTTCAACTTCTTGTTTCAAAGGTTGGAAACAACTTTTGAATTTAGCAATACCAAGTTGTGTTTCGGTTTGTTTAGAATGGTGGTGGTATGAAATAATGATATTACTATGTGGTTTATTGATTAATCCACATGCAACGGTTGCTTCTATGGGAATTTTGATTCAAACAACTGCTTTCATCTACATTTTCCCTTCTTCATTGAGTTTTGGTGTATCAACAAGAGTTGGAAATGAACTTGGAGCTGAAAATCCACAAAGAGCTAAACTAGCAGCAATAGTGGGACTCTGTTTTAGCTTCATCCTAGGTTTCTCTGCTTTGTTATTTGCTGTTTCGGTTAGGAATGTTTGGGCTTCTATGTTTACAATGGATACTCAGATTATTTCTTTGACTTCGATGGTGTTACCTATTATTGGATTATGTGAGCTTGGAAATTGTCCTCAAACGACAGTTTGTGGAGTTTTGAGGGGAACAGCAAGACCGAAACTTGGAGCGAACATAAATTTAGGTTGTTTTTATCTTGTTGGAATGCCAGTTGCTGTTTGGTTGAGTTTCTTTGTTGGGTTTGATTTTAAAGGATTGTGGTTAGGTTTATTGGCTGCTGAGGTATCTTGTATGGTTACTATGTTGTTTGTTTTGGCTCGTACGAATTGGGAAGGTCAAGTAGTGAGAGCTAAGGTTCTTACAAGTGAAGAAGGAGGAGAAGGAGAAGAGAATGTGGTTGAGGAAGAAGAAGAAGAAGAAGAAGAAGACATGAAAAAGTGCTCTGATTTGTTAGTTTGATTGATGATTATAGTAAGAGAGGATTCATTCTTTAATTTAGAGGATACAACAATTGATTCTTTATAGATGGGGATGATTTTTTTGGTTGTAAAAATGAAGAGGAAAACAATGACTAGCTAGATTTGATTTGAATCTCAAAGAATTTTTGTTTTGTTACATTAAAGATTTGAGCTTGTACACAAGTGTTTTCAGTTTTCACAAATTAACCATGTCAATTTTTTTTATATATTTGTTTATTTTCGTCTGATGCAATAATTAAATTGTATTATTCGTAAGACCTACCTCAACTGAAAAATGACGATGTTGTTTGCCTAACTCAGGACTACGCAATTATGTGTGAGTTTCAGGTGGTCATTGCCACTATATCTACAGACAAAAAAAATTGTATTTACGCATTTTCTCTCTCAGAATTTGAATTGGTGTTAATATTATCACCGATTAAATTTTCTTTCTTTATATGTTGATTTTGATTGTTCAGAGAGCACAATCTAATAATACAACACAAGTAAGTATGTTGGTTCTTATCTTGCCCCACAGATACTCATTGGTGCACTGTTAAGAGGATTCTTCACTATCTTAGTGGCACTCGCCATTACAGTCTCCTTCTTCAACCAGCACCTCTTGACACTCCTCTGTCATTGCATGTATTCTACGATTCGTATTGGGCAAGTGACTCAAATGATTGTCACTCCACCTCAGGCTTCTGTCTCTATCTAGGGCCTAATATGGTCTCTTGGAGCACAAAGAAGCAATCCATTGTTGCTTGTTCAAGCGCTGAGACCGACTACAGAGGAATGGCCAATGCCACTACCAATCTGATGTGGGTTCAATGTCTCTCTCCTAACAGAACTCAAAATCTCCACCCAAATCCCTCTCCTCTGTGACCATCTTAATGCATTGATTCTCTCTGACAACCAGGTTTTGCATGCGCCCACCAAGCATTTGGAACTTGACATTCACTGTTTGTGAAAAGGTTTTCGCTAAACAACTCTTAGTGCAACACGTTCCCAACATGCAGCAGATCGTTGATGCTCTCAATAAGACGCTTCCAACATAGTCTTTCAACGAACTACGACTAAAGCTCAAAGTGATTCCCTTCACATGTCCCCACTTGACTTTCACTACAAAAAAAACGCGAATTAGCGACGGAATTAGCGAGGGAATTTTTGTCCCTCGCAAAAAACTGACATTAGCGACGGAATTGTAGGTCCCTCGCTAATGGTCACATTAGCGAGGGAATTAGCGACGGAATTGGCACGTCCTGGCTGATTTGACAGCTGCAGTCTGCTCTGACTATGCAGACTGACAGTTAGCGACGGAATTGGCACGTCCCTCGCTAATTGGCACGTCTTTTTGACCGAATACCCCATTATCTCACTCTTCTCTCACTCTTCTCTCATTCTTTCACAATACCCACTCCTCTCCTCTTCCTCTTCCTCTTCCTCTTCCTCTACTCTCTCTCACCTACAAACTAACCCACCACCACCACCACCACCACCACCACTCACAATACCCATTCTTTCACAATACCCACTCCTCTTCCTCTTCCTCTTCCTCTTCCTCTACTCTCTCTCTTTCTTCACAAAACCACCACCACCACCACCACCACCACCACCACGCCCCCACCACACCACAACCACTCTCACTCCTCTCTCTCCTCAACCACACAACCACAACCTCTCTCTCTCTCTCTCTCTTTCTTCCACACCACCACCACACCACCACAACCACATACCTCTTTCTCTCACTGTCTTTCTTCCACCACCACCACCACCACCCTCTTTCTCCCTTACTCTTCTCCTTCTTCTTCTCTCTTTACACCACCACCACCACCACCACCACACCACATCCAAACAACAACAACAACAACAATAATAATAATAATAATACTAATAATAATAATAATAATAACAGTAGTAATAATAATATTAATAATAATAATAATAATACTAATACTACTACTACTAATAATAATAATAATAATAATAATAATAAATTCAAATTGATAAGTGTGCCAATCAGACTGGGGTTGCGTGTTGTCAGCATTAGCGAGGGAATTAGCGAGGATCGGTCCTCGCTAATTAGCGATCGACACATATTCCTCGCTAAATGCCACTAGCGAGGAGGAGAATTAGCGGCCGAACCTGGTCCCCTCAATTCCTCGCTAATGGACATTAGCGGCCAAAATGTACTGCGTAATGACGGATATATTTCACTCGCTAATCCCCGTGTTTCTTGTAGTGTTTGAATGGGGGTAAACTTTTTCCTCAAAATAAAATAAAATGGAATTTAAAACAATTTGGTTATATTGCATGTCCACCTCAATGCATGAATGTACCCTAGCTAACCGTAAAGATCGTCGAAAGAAGACTAAAACATGATTCAAATTCTAAGTTGATTGAGAATATGCCAAAAAATGGTGGGGTAAAGAAATCCTATTAGGATTTAGGAGAGAGTTTGAAAAGGTAATAATAGGAGAAAAATAGTGTTTGATTCTTGCCGTCTGAGATAAGATGGTTGGTGGATACAGTGGGATTGATTGCGCGTTATTATAACCAAACTACTTGCTGGAGACTTCTGTCGGTTCATTAGCAACGAAAAATTGACAAATCCCACTTTGATTACTCTGCTGACTCCTCCAGGTGATTTTTTTTTTTTTTATTTTTCAAAGAACATTCCACGCCCACAATTTTAACGCGTTTGAAGGAAGAGGATTTAGAATATTCCATGTTTTTTTGACTAAACCACGTATACGCAACTGAAATTAACAGTGTGTTTGGTTGAAAAGAAAGAAAGAGGGAAACGAGAATCTTTTCTCTCTTTCCTTTTTTATTATTTGACACAGTATCTTCTCTCTTAAACTCTCTTCCCTTCTTCTCTCTTCTCTCTTTCTTTTCAACCAAACACACTTTTAATATAAAATAGTAATAAACTAATCCTCTCTCTTTCGCTCTATTCTATTCCTCTATTAAAACAAACAATAGAAAATCGCTTTCTCTTCTCTATTGCTCTCTTCCCTTTCTCTCTCCCTCTTCTACCAAACACACCCTAAAGTTGTTGCCATGCGGGTACAAGTTTGGGTACACTCACTCTTTTTAAAATGTGAGTGTGGGACTCGGGTACGTTCGAGTGAAAGCTACAAACAATCGATTCAAAATACGCGTATTTTGAGACCTCGAAGACTTTTAGCACCTACATTCGAAGTTGGGTGTATGAACACCCGACACAAAATATAACATTTGGAGTCGATTGTTTAGAATGTCTGATTCTAAGTGCGTCTTTAAAAAAATTGTTTCTATTTTGGCCTAGCTACTTCCAGAATGATTAGAAATGGTCATTCACAACAGATTACATATCTTGTTAAACACAAGCCATAAATTGATGTTTCGATAGACAAATGCTACCAATACGGTTATGTTATTTGGACATAACATTTTTGACAAAAATCGACAAAAACTAACTTACAACACCAATTAACCAAGTTTTTTAGACTATTAGCCAAGTGATCAATTAATCAAGTTTTTAAACAACGCCTCGAAAACTGTGAAAAAGCAGGTTGGCTAAATAGTGTAAACAACTTGGTTAATTGGTGTTATAAGTTGGTTTTTGTCTATTTTTGTCAAAAATGTTATGTCCAAATAACATTTTTGTAATACAAATGCTCGTTCTGTTAAAATTATAAGGGTGATGTTATTTAGACATAGGTTTTTTTGACAAAAATCGACAAAAACCAACTCACAACACCAATTAACCAAGTTTTTTAAGTCATTAACCAAGTGATCAATTAACCAAGTTTTTAACAATGCCTCGAAAACTGTGAAAAAGCAGGTTGGTAAAATGGTCTAAAAAACTTGGTTAATTCATGTTGTAAGTTGGTTATTGTATGGTTTTGTCTAACAAAAATGTCCAAATAACATTATCCAAATTATAATGTTGCATTGATCTAATTTTATTAACACTCCAATTTACAAGGAATTTTAGTAACACTCAATGATCATTGATGCTCTAATTTTATTATCATTGATGATCATTGATGCTCTAATTTACAAGGAATTTTATTAACACTCAATGATCATTGATGCTCTAATTTACAAGTAATAAAACAAGGACTATTTTACTTCACTGTTTTACCCGCTCTAATTTTATTAACACTCAATGATCTTGCAATGAAAATGGTCCTTGTTTTTGTTATTTTACCCCAAATGATCATGCAAGATAATAAGCAAGTAAAAGCATAGTGAAGTTGTGAATTCAATTACCAATAGAAAACAAGTGATTAACATTTTTTTTGATACAAAACAAGTGATTAACTTTGATATTACATAATTAACAAATTCAGTTATTCTTAGAATTCCAATTGTGATAAGATTTACAAGAACTACCTTATTTCAATAACTCGTTGTAAACAAGTGATTACTCTTTCTCACTTCTTTTTCTCTCTCTTTCTCTCTCTAATTTTTTTTTTCTTCCAATTTCATCTCGCAACTTAACACATAATGACGTCATCTTCAACCAAATGAGAAAAATGTTACGAAAAAAAGGAAGAGAAATTTAAGAACCACAAACTTTGGCTTTGTTTGACAAGACTGGTCCACTAGCTTATAGTGAATCAACTCGTTGTAAGTATTTGACACAACTAGTTTTTAACGTTTTTTCACTAGATTGTAGCGTTTTTGCAACGCTACTTGAAGTAGCGTTTGAGTTTATAGCTTATAGCATTTCATTTTTTTTCTCAATTTTACTTTCATTACTTTAATTAAAATTATTATTAATTACAAATGTACGTAATTTTATATTTATAAGCTAACTCAACCGCTTATTTTTTTTTGTATAAATCGGGTATCCTCTGCGTGCAACTGCAGAGACTAATTGATCGAGCCGGGTAGGACCACAATGGACGACAAAACTCTCCCTCAAAATATTTAACACTGCTGCATGTCGAAGGCTAAATTCGATCCCACGACATTAGTTAAGTTGGAATAGAATTCAACCGCATTATTCGTTACTTTTTTTTCAAACTGAACTTCTGTGAAGATACATGACTAATTGACTAGTAACAAGCCTATGGTAAGAGCCCACAAGTTTCATCACCAAACTAACGTCTTTGTGCTTTGCTCATCAAAAATCCAATTCGTATTTCCACATGAGACATGTGGCAGAAGAAGTTCCCAAACGTCTTAATTTGTTTTAATTCAATTTATTTATTTTTCATATTTCAAATGCCCAATACTGTAGCTGATTAGATTTGTAGATAAATCCCTCATTAAAAAAAATAATATGGTGTACACACTACACACTGTACAAGGAAATAAACGCCGGAGGAATATCGGCCATATAGAATATATGAAGAATATCGACATCAATTTTTCATAATTTTTAATAATAAAAAAACAATAATTTTCATATTTTAGTTTTTAGTTTTCTATTGTTTGATTTAGCTTTTATTAAACTGAATTTTTTTATTGAGACTATTGTTGACTACTTACGGAATATTTCAACGCTTTCAATGAAAGACTAATATACGTTTATGTTTAGGAGCGTAAGACCCCTAATTAATTAGGAAGGAACGAATAATTAGTATAAATAATGCATGCCATACGGAATGCATTATTTATACCAATGCATTATTTATACTAATTAATTAGGAAGGAACGAATGTTTAGGAAGGAACGAATATTTCAACGCTTTCAATGCGTAAGACTAATATACGTTTATGTTTAGGAGCGTAAGGCACTCTTTACGAATCTTTGCTGCTTGCACTGTAAGTAGGGTGCTTTACGCTCTAAAGCATGAATACTTCATATATCTTCACTGACCAACATCAAATTTGTCTATACAAAAATCGAGCTAGGTTTACCCCGTGTCACTAGGTAGCTTATGTTACATAGCCAACGATATTGATTTTGAATTGGTCTTACCATAAAAGCCAAAGGTCCTCTTCATAGTTAAATTGAAGTCAGCTTTCTTCATAGTTTAATCGAAGCAATCCCAACTAAACTAACTAATTCTTAGCCACAAATTATTTATGGTTAGTGGTCCTTTGATGTCATAAAAATTCCCTCGTGTTTGCCATACATAATAATTTTATAATCCAAACTCATTCTAGCTTCCTAACCTAACACTCCTTGCAATATTGTCCAAATGCACACCACAAAAATGTGCATTGCATGATATAATGCTTGTATAATATGGCTTGAGTTCACAAAAAAAAAAAAAGTTGATTGGTATTCGATTCCAAGTCAACATGCATGCATGATGCATGTACCATGTTTTTTCTTTTATGTGTGTCGGATTAAATAATTAACTAAATAGTCGATATGAAAAATTTAATTAACTAATTGGCCGGATATGAACCGTTAGGGTGGAATTTGGATAAAGTTTGGCTTCTTTAAATAAACTATACACGAATATGCTTGAATTACATGTTTTTAGCAGAACCTTGAGATTTGGTAAAAAAAAAAAAAAAAAACCTTAAGATACTTAGATTATACGAAGGTGTAATTTAGAAATTGTATATATATTTTTTGGTGAACAATATGGGCTCAAGGCCCAAACAAAAGACTAGGGCAAGGCCGCAAAAATACCTAGACTACACTACTTAATTCAATGTCATCGAGAATAACCGGTCAAAGAAATGCTGGAGCGTCGTCGAACACTGAAGAAACCCTAAAATCAGAGAGGCGTGACTTGGCTATTGTGTGTGTCACTTGGTTCGCTTCCTTATAGATATGGCGCCATTGCACCAAGGAAGTAGGAGGGATCAGATCGTGAATAGTGGAGATCATCATCGCCAGATCATGAGAATCAAATTACGAATACTGTAATTCACAAGTGCGGATAACATGATACACAAGGTGTTTGTCAAAAAAAAAACATGATACACAAGGTTATCATTGTTTTTGTGGCCAGTTGAATATCTTTCAAGAAAATCCAACTTTAAATCTAAGGTTTGGTCTAGAGGAGCATAACAAAATTTATGTTTAGGAGGTCCTGGTATCAAATTCTTACTAGTTCCCTTGGAGTGACGTAAATATAATTTCTTTTTGTAAGCTTTCGAAGAGCCCAAAGGTTTTCTTGCCTTGAATTGGGGAGCCACCCCAATATCCTAAAATTTCATTTATAAAAAAAATCTAAGTTTTTGCAATTTAATTCATAGCATAGTTTTTTTAAGTAAAACAATTTTTTTGAATCGTTTGGATCGAGTCTTCACACTACCAAAAAAAATCTCTATTTAGTAATTGATTTAGAGACAGAAGAATCAATCACTAAATTGTTATTCAAATTAGTTGCTAAAATAGTTATCAACCGACTTGGCAAAGTCACTAAATCAATGTTTATTGACCGATTTTGTAAGTGATTTGAAATTTCAAATTCTAAATCGGTCTGTCAATAGAAAAAGTTTTGTAATGCACACATAAAATAATAAAATACCACAAAAACAATAGTGGTCTTGGCAGCAATATTCACAAACTCTTTCAATATCATTGGAATTATCCACCACCACGGTAGTAATAGTGGTCTTAGCAGCAATTGGGGAAAGAGGGACTCCAGCCCTCCTAAGCACAAGGGGTTGTTTAACAAATTCTTCAATACCCTTCACACCATTAGTAGTATTGCATTTACTAGAGCTAGAAGAGGCAAAAAGGTTCTTACTACATATACCTAGGCTATGGTCTGGCCTCTAGTCATAAGTGTCCTTTGGTAGCGATAAAGCATGCAGCCACGAGCCAAAGGAATGCTCAGTTTCTTCAATATCTTCAAATCCAATTCCTCCTATTTTCCTTTAAGATCTTCCCAATCCTTCACATGGTGGATTGTTCTTCAACAAGAGAAGCAAAAGGTGTGAAGGTGTGAAGGTGCTCATATTTAAAGTAAACTCTAAGGCTTCGATCTTGGAATCGAATGAGTGTGTGCACGCATCAGCGGCTTCCTTAGGTCCAGAGAGCCCTTCAATATGATGAAACACCCAAGCTTACGTCCCTCCTTCTGGCCCGTCTCTTCAAAGATCCCGATAATACCCCTTAGGTTTGAAACTAAAATACTGGGATTGGATTTTGACAAAACAAACCTATCCTGAATTTGTTGCTTCCATGACGATGTAAGTATTTGTCAGGGAGGCAACAATAAGAAAACACCTAAGCACATACTGAGATTGGATTTTGACAAAACAAACCTATCCCGAATTTGTTGCCTCCATGACGATGAAAGTAACAAAACTCGTACCCGTGGGTATCAACATGAACCCGCTCCAATTTGATCGGTTTTCCCTACTTTGTTTGGGTTTGGGCTTTCCCCATCGTCAAAATACGGGGATGGGGAGGGTGATAGAGATATAGGTCTCCACCCCAAACCGTCCCCGAACCCACTCCGAATGTATAAAGTTACAATATTACCCCTCTTATATTAGAACATTGATATTTTGGCTATGCATATTGATATGCAATGTTGTTTTGGCTGATGATATTTTGAAGTATTTATGTTTTAGCTAAATATTATCTTGCATTGGTTTTGTGTTGTTTTGTTCAATTTCGTGTTTGGGGCGGGGGCGGGTGTGGGATAAATTTTGGGTTTGGGGCGGGTTGGGGACATGTAAAAACTTTTTTTTATTTAAAAATTGATTCCACTATGGAGACGGTATTGGGTCGGGGATACCCAAATCTGTTGGGTATGGAGATAAGAATCAATAATTCAACTCCGTCGGATTTGGGTAGGAAAAAAGAGAACTATATGGGAATTGGGTTCAAGGATGGGAATTGGGTTCAAGGATGGGGAATGCAATGTATGAATGCCCACGAGTAAATTTTTCTGTCTAGTCCTGAAGCTTTTGGCATAAATGAACTTTACTATCAACTCACTTTTATTCAGCATCAATATCACAAAAATCAATTTATTCAAAATTAATTTTCACATAACTAAATACACACTAGTTGAAAAATCACCTTATTCTGTTTGATTCCGCTATGCTATAGTCTAGAGCACAAATTTTGTTCTAGTCATATCATAAAATAAAATAAAATTCTGAAACATTCTAGGTTTTATACTTTTATTCCAGTGTCATTAGCCGTAACCATTGGAAGAAATAGAAGGAAACCGGTGATTTAGTTTCAGTGTCATCAAAATGGTCACACATATAATCAATCTGCCATGAGCACAGAACTTTCTTAATACACCGTTCAAACGCATGATAGATCTTGAAGACCCAAAAAAAAAACGCATGATAGAACAATCCATTCTAATTAACAAAAGAAATAAATTAAATTGCATAACTTAATCCCACCTAGCTCCTACAAAACTCTAATCCTAAAGAACCATTTAAAAACTCGATTCTCTATTCTTCCTATTACCACCCTAAGTTCTAATTTCTTTTACATATTAGACAGACAATGTACATTCTTATTCCTACCTTAAATGGTTAGGAGCTAGCAGTTCAAAAATGACTTCATCTTTTTGAATTCACTTGGGTAAATAAACACTGAATCCAAACACAGACCACCTTTAGTGTGTGTGCAATCAATTTGAGTCATAGAGAATTTTATTTTTGTTGGTGAATTGCTATCCTCAACTGTGAAATCACCGGCATGGTAAAAACTCCAATTGCCGGGTCCTTTCAGAAAACACTGGGATGCAGTGTATTTCCCATCAGAAGTCCAAAGCTGGAATTGCACGGGCTTTTTGTCCCACCCATGAACATGTTCAGTGTTGCAGACCCGACGTCCGAATCTCTTGGAGGCTCGCCCTAGATGTATTCTGAAGAACAAGCTATATGTCCCGGCTGGAAATGGGAACTCAACTTCTCCTTCCACCTGAAACCACCAGGTATGCTGAAGGTATGCAACAGTACTGAATCTGTGGAGAAAACTCAAATTCAATTCCAAAGCTTCACTAAAATAGATTTACTATTTTGGCAATCAAACTACTTGACAATGAGCTTTACAGCTTGCATCATCAACTAGGAAAACAAATGAAAATGAAGCAGGTTTAACAACTTTAAATTTTCAACAATATCCATGAGTTCTTCACAACAGCACAACCTAAGACTTGAATATGCATATATGTGCTCAGCACCTTCGAGGCAGAGGAGCACAATAAACATGCATGTTGACTTGAAATAATGTACTTCTGAGTTTTCACCCTCATCAAATGCTCAAGACATTGGCTGCATGTAGGATTTTCTGTTTAGATACTGAACCACCAGTATAAAATGCTAAAAGTCAATACCGAACCTATAACCACATGTTTAAGGGACATGAGCACCACACTTGGACTAACTGTCTAACACTTTATTTTATGAAAGTTATAGTAGCTCAGCCAAATGTTGGTAGAAACTTCGAGGATACATATTTGTGGGAATTTCCGGTTTAAGACAAAAAGAATTTACGGGCCATACTTGTATGTGTTTCAATCTTAATCATCTAAACAAAATTAAGTACTGATAAAACAAGATAACTTTTTTATCAGATATATGTGTGTGTGTGTGTGTGTATTATTCAGACATAGAGATTACAGATGATAAACATTAGACAGGGATAAAATAAAACACACGTGACTTTGTTCCTTCTTGACACTTGATTTTCACATGTCATTTAGGGTGATGGGTTTCCTCTCTATTCCCCTCTTTTATCATACATTTTTGGTTATTATTAGCTTTTACACTGGGTTAAAAAGAATAAATCTTGAATTGAGAACTGAGTAATTTACCTAAACATCTAATTTCCTACTTCTACTCTCTATATCTCTCAACTTTGAATTTCTTCATCCCTCGGTTTCTTCCTCACTCCCTTTTCCCCTTTACCCACTCGTCATCATCAAACTATCCAAAGTAAAAAAATTCACGATGAGACCAAAAAATTGAAACAAACTATCTAAAAACTACAGCTACTGAGCTACATGATCAGAAACAAAGTTGTTCCCAACACTAGAAAAACTCAACATACTAAAATGATGAATGTGAAGAAAGTCACCTAGATTCTTCAGTGAGGATGAGGTTCCAATATCTCCGATCATCAATTCCAGTTATCGATAATCCTTTGTATGATATAGCCAAACAAAGCTTACCAGTACCTCTATCAAGCCAAATTTTCTGCATAAAATAAAACACCAGCATATTCAAACCCAGAGCTAACTAACCAGAATAAGCACACATCTAATCAGAGCATCTTCAAAAACCCTAATCTATTTTCCCCCAAAATCAAGGTTTATGTGAAATCAACCAATTTGAAAAGAAAAAAAACGTATAATCAAACGCATCAGGCAATTAACCAAACGAATCACACATTTAAAGATCTTTATTCTCATTTCCCCCAAAATTAGGTTAGGGTTTATGTATATAAAAAAACAAATTACGCGTTACCGTACCTTGGTGCCTCCATCAAGAGTATTGAGACGACAAAGAGAAGCGTAAATTGATCTTTTCCCGAAATTCGCAGGAACCTCATCGAAGATTTCGGCGACAAGAAGATTGTAATTGGCGGGTAATTTGGATTCCCAGACAAAATCGGCGTAAGAAGCAGCGCGAAAAGTTCGATTCAACGTAGCAAGTTGACAGATCTGTGGAGGATCTACATGTTGAAGGATTGAAGCGACGCAATCCACCGGTAAATCACCTAAAATAGGGCCACCGGAAGTTGCTTGCGCTCGAGAAGAAGAAAATCGGATACCCATGATGATATGATAAGGGGATAAGGCGATAGATAGGGAAGAATGTGCGTTTCAGTTTTCATAAAAAGAGATTTGGAATTTGCAATTTGTTGATATGATAGGTTTTTTGAATTATTTATTTGTTTAGTACACCAACGCGTACCAGTTGTACTCCGGTTTGGTTAGGTCGACTTTGTTTCTTGGCTTTGTCTGTTTTTTGTTTGTTCCCAGACAATGCCACCTCAGCGGTGCAATCTTTATTTCATTAGGACGGAAAGCAGATTAGGATAGGATGGATGCCAATGCTAATAGTATGATAATGCCTCCAAATCCAATTCAATTACAACACCTTCTTTGTTTGAGTGAACAAATATAAGGAATTTTCAAGAACAAAAAAGAAAGTGTAAACAAATAAGAAGAAGATGAGAGGACACAAATTTTTTTATCAAAAATTCAGGGGTTGGATAGGAATTTTTTTCTTTGTTTCAAATCCATACTAATCTCTTTAAAGTGAAGTTGATATAATTCTCTTTATAAGTATTCAAAAAAATTGAAGGTTTTCCACTTTCTGCTTTAGACTAAGGTGTTATCATTTCACCTTAAAATTTGATGTACTAAATATTTTTATTTTTTTTAAACAAACAGGCAAATTACTTGAATTTATTAAAAAAAAACAAAGAGAAGAGCGAAGGGAGGACTGGACTGAAACTTTTGCCATCAGAAAAGCTCAATTCAAAACAATAGTAGAGAGTCCTTAACAGAGCTCCTAAAACATTGCAACCTTAAGACCAAAAAAAACCTAAACCAATCTAACTAGCAAAAGTTAGATAAACAATCTAGAAAAAAGACCAACCATATGTTGGCTAGAAAATTAAATTCAGAAGATCCTATAACCTTCAAGTCCGATTAAAAAGAAACAGAGACATAATTTGTCTTTGAGCGAGTGTTATAAACGGTTGTTTTCTGGCCCATTTGCTTTTCGTGTTTCTTCTTCTTTCGGGACGTTGATACCACCTGTTATGGAGAAATCACATGCATACTATTTGCACCCTCTCTCTCGCCTAAAAGGCCAACCGATTGGGCCTTCAACGGCAAGGCCCATAAACGTTCATCCAATGAAAACCCCACTATGCACCTCCACAACCAATGGTTCGGATGATGACACCCAAGTGCTTCCCGAACCCTATAAATCGCATTTATTTCAAGAAGAAGTGCGCATTAATTATCACTTATTTGCATTAACTCCATCACATCGACTTCAAAGATCGGTGTTTATGCGGTACACCCCACCACGACTTTCGGAACAACCAAATTTCGGAATAATCGGCCGGACATAACTCCAAATTGATCAAAACCTTATTACCTACCAACTATCTCGGATATCCTTATCTTAGATCTGATGCGAACATTGGCGACCACGGTGGGAGATTTCCCGAACTCATTAAAAACTTTATCTATTTATTTTTGATCAATCATGGATCCCGAATCACAAACCGGTGCGGATAGCAAGTATCATCCTCAGTCCACAAGATGAAGGAACCCGGAGGGATTGCGATA
This sequence comes from Oxytropis ochrocephala, assembly GCA_020916435.1. Taxonomy (NCBI): domain Eukaryota; kingdom Viridiplantae; phylum Streptophyta; class Magnoliopsida; order Fabales; family Fabaceae; genus Oxytropis; species Oxytropis ochrocephala. Next base: position 2,545,936 of record CM037092.1, on the reverse strand, counting down.
ACTCCAATCACATTCTTGGCCAAAATGTCAATAACAGAGAGTCAACCTCTTATCGAGCTCCTTCACCTCCTACGATTATTCCCGTTCCGGTAAACACTTTACAACAAATTGTTCAAATTCTAAATCAAGATAATGAAGCATCTCGAGCCGAGAGCCTCGCATTTCGAAATTAGAAGCGAGGTTGCGAGTTATCGGGCCGAGATATTGCGGGCCGGGGTTCTCCGCGGCGATATGATCCCCTGATTAACCCGATAGACGAGCTCGAGCAACCGGAAGAACCACCGAGCTCAGAAGATGACATCGTTCTCCTCCGAGACGACGTCATTATCATCGATCTCCACCTGAAGACGAGGAAGAGAAGAGCGAGGCAACTCTTAGAAATATAGAGGACTCGCGGCGAAGATTCCTTCTAATCGTCATCCTCGCCACGCAGACAACAACGGTGCAGGAGCGAGAAAGTCCTCCAAGGCGCGGACATCACTACTATAAAGAGAGAGCCCCTGAAAGAAAACAACATCATTCCATTACCAACCTCGCAAAGCTTCGAAACCGGAGAAGAAACAGGAGTTGCAACCACCAAGAAGAGGGCGTTCACTTCGAAATAGATTATTTCCTATTCCCAGAGGTTTAGAGAAACCTCCTGAACACTTGAAAATTTATGACGGACTCGGAGACCCGGATGTTCATCTAGAGTACTATGAAACCATGATGCAATATCTAATGCTCCAGTGAGATCATGTGTAGACTTTTTCCTCACCCTTGAAAAATCTGCGGGTTTATGGTTCGAGACATCCCGGCAAATTCAATCTCTTCACGGGAACAACTTTCCAAGTTATTCTCGCAAGCCGCGCACATTCGAAGGTAAGTAGAAATCATGGATGGTGTTGCATGCAATCCACCAAGCCGATGATGAATCTATCCGGTCTTATATTGCAAGATTCAACACGGCGGGAAAGGTGCATGGGTTGAATGAGGAATTTCGTCTATATTTCCTATCCTGGGTTTTACTGCAGAGGCACTTTATTCCAAATCGACGTAAGCATCAACCAACCCTCGACTTTAGGAGAGTTCCTCCGTCTTTCAGAAAGTACATCGACCATGAGGAAGGCGATGAAGCTAGCAAGTTCTTTGTGAAAAGCGTAGCTAACCAAACCAAAGAAAGCCGACCTGCGTGTCGAAAAGTCAAATCAAATATTGAAATTCCCGGAGATTTCGGACCAGGCGAACCATCTAGGGAATTCAAACCTCGACAAGCGACATCGAGACTACACCGAACTCATATGTGGAAAGGAGAAGATCTTGCAAGAATGTCGAACAATGAATTTAAACACGTAAGGTATCCCGATCCTATTCCCCAACCACGGAATGAGGAACAACAAATCTTGTCGTTATCACCAAAGCGTCGGCCATGACCTGAAATCGGTGCAACGCTTTAAAAGACGACATTGAAGACCTTATCAAAAAGGTAAGCTCGGGCGTTATATCAAGAAGCCATTCCAACAAGAAAAAGCATCAAACAAGAGAAAGAGGTTGGCGGCGAAGTAAGAGGGAAAGAAATCGTAGATTATAAGGAAGAAGCGGACACTCGAAGGAGTAGAGACCGACTGTGGTAATGGTAATCTCGGTGGTGAAGTCCAAGGAGCTACAAAGAAGAACAATCAAAAGAAAGTGGAAGGAAATTCAATGTGTAGCATCTACATCATCGGCACAACCAATAGCAACTCGTCCCCATTGTCATTTGGAGATGACGATCTTCTAAACGGAAATTAAACGAAGACATTCCACTTTGTTAATCTCAAAGAATAATGGCCGAGAAAGAGATAAGAAGAATTTTAATTGACCAAGGCGACTCTTGTGACATCATGTTCTTGATGTACTAGAAAAATTGGAATTACACCAGGAACTTTTTCCTATCACGGAACGGACCTCTCCTGATTCAATGGTTCACTGAACTAGACCGATGGGTTACATAGACTTAAGGGTCACCTTTGGAGAGGAACCTTTATCTCGGACAATTAGGTTAAATTCATGGTATTACCTTGCTCATCAATCTACAATTGCATCATTGGGAGGCCGACTTTGGGGAAACTTCGGGCGGTGACTTCTCTCACATCGAAAATGAAGTTTCACTCTCAAAATAACGAGGTAGTAACTATCAATGCCGATTTAGAATCTTCCGAAAGATGCTATTACCTCCTTCTCAAAGTGTGAAATTTCGCAAGAGACAAAACCGAACTTGCATCAAAGAATACGTCTGCGAAAGAAGAAAGTGAAGTTTTCAGAGGTAAATGTAATGGATTTAGGCACGCTTGATCCCGAGAGCTCGGACGAAGAGAAAGACGACCTTCAAAGATCCTCATTCGAGAAAAGGCCGAAACGACCAAAACCGGACGGGAATTCATCGAGTAATGTTGGGCGATGATCCAACAAAAAGCGGTCCAAGATCGGTGCGGACCTACCGGGCGAAATAAAAAGAGAATTAACCCGGTTAGCTTAAGGAACACGCCGATCTCTTTGCTTGGTGGTGAAGACATGCTGGTATACCACACAAGTCGCTTGCCATCATTTGTCAATATATCCCGATGCAAAGTGGGTTGCCCAACGCAAAGGGTTGAAATATCGAGAAGGCGGAAAACAACGACCAAGGCGGTGACGATTTAGTTAAAGCTAATTTTGTAATCGAGCTCAAATATACTACATGGCTCTCAAACCACAGTACTTGTTAAAAATCAAATGGAAAATGGCGCATGTGCATTGATTATACCGATCTTAATAGGTCATGTCCTAAAGATGCTTTTCCGGTTCCAAATATTGATCGACTAGTCGATCATGCATCGAGATTTGGTTTATTATCATTCATGGATGCATATTCGAGGATATAACCAAATCCCAATGTTTCCCCGATCAAGAAAAATCGCTTTTATGGTAAAACGAAATTTTTGTTCTGAAGTTATGCCTTTCGGTCTCAAAAATGCGAGAGCAACGTGTCGAGAGAATGATGAGCGAGTTTTCAAAAACGGATCGGGCGAAATGTAGAAGTATACTTAGATGATATGATTGCAAAAAGTGAGCAAGCAAATCGTCATATTCTACCGATCTCAAAGAGCTTTTTTGAGAGATAAGGAAAAAGCAGGATGAGATTAAATCAGGAGAAATGCACTTTCGGGTCAAAGCGGAAAAATTCTTGGGATTCTATCTCACCGAAAGAGGATTGAGGCAAACCAGGACAAATGCAAATCGGTGACGGAGATGAAAACCCCAAACACCAAGAAAGAAATTCGAAACTTAACGGCATGATTGCGGCTTTATCTCGGTTCATCTCAAATCTTTGCTTTTAAATCACTACCCCTTTTTAAACTTTTAAAAAGGAATCGAATTTATTTGGACCACGAACGGGATGAGAGGCACTCACCCGTTAAAAAGATATTATCGAAACCTCCGATATTAACCCGACTGAGCACGAGGAAGTATTATATTTGTATCTCTCAATATCCGAGGAAGCATTAGGGCGCAGACCAGTCCGAAACAAAAGAGGGCGAGCAGGTTTACTTTGTGAGCAAAGCTTTACAAGGGCGAACTCGATATCAAAAATATAGAAAATAGCTTTGGCTTTAGTAATAGCTACTCGGCGACTCAGACATTATTTTGTTTCTCACCAAGTTGTCGTTCGAACAAACCATCCGATCGAGACAAATCCTACATCGTCCGGACCTTTCGGGAAGAATAATAAAGTGGGGCGATGAGAAGTAATCAAATTCGATATCAAATATGAATCAAGATCGGCAATGAAAGCTCAAGTGTTAGCCGACTTTGTAGCGAAAATGACTTCGCGAGAGCGAGAATGAAGTATGGGCGATCCATGTCGATGGCTCTTCCAATCCCAAAGGGAGTGGGGCGGAATTATCCTTGAAAGTCCTTCAGAGTGGTTATAGAATTGTCACTCACTTTCAAATTTACAACTTCAAATAATCAAAAGTGAATCTGAAGCATGCATTCTTGGCCTCGTTTGGCCGGATCTCACGTATCACTCGGCTAAATCTCCATATCTTGATTCACTCCTCGTGGTCTCCCGGATCGGAGGCGATGACGAAGCAAAAAGAGCCAATCCTCCAAAAGTACACGAATCATGTCAAAAACTCCGACCGAATTTGATTTCGCGAGGTTAAGCATGTCCCAAGAACAAACAACGTTCGAGCCGATGTTCTTTCCAAATTAGCAAGCACCAAAACTACTGAAATCACCAGTCGATTATACAAGAGATCCTCGGCAAACCTAGTTTTGGGGGCGATTTACACTCGATGTCATCGATTATGCGTGATAAATGAAGATCAAACATGGATTGCTCTATCTTGAATTACATCATGTCGGGCACGGAACCTTCCGATCCTGCAAAAGCCAAGATCGTCAGAAAAAAGCGGCATCTTTTGCGCTTTCAATGAAACGACTTTACAAGAAGGCACTCTGCACCATTATTGAAATGTCTAGAAGCGACGGAGGGTGAATATGTGTTAATGGAAATTCATGAAGGAATATGTGGCCAACATTTGGGTGGTAGATCCTTAGCCGGGAAGGTGTTAAGGGCGGGATACTTTTGGCCAACCATTGAAGGCGATGCAAGGAACTATGTGAAGAAATGTCCGAATTGCGATTCACGCAAACGTTCACATTGCACCTCCTACCGGTCTCACAACTCTCTCCTCCCCATGGCCTTTTGCATGGTGGGGATAGACCTTCTAGGACCTTTTCCAAAATCCCGGGAGAATAAATTCTTAATTGTGGCGATTGATTATTTTACTAAATGGATTGAGGCCAAACCACTATCTATTATTAAGGCAAAGAACTGCATCCCTTTTTTCCGAAAAGAGATAATTACGGTTCGGGTGCCCGGTGGTAATCACGGACAATGGAACTCGATTCGCGGATAAAGGATTCGGGAAGTTGATGTGCGATCTTAAAATCAAACATCGATTCACGTCGGTGGAACATCCCCAAACAAATGGTCAAGCGAATAAAGAAACAAAGTACTTCTCAGCGGATTGAAGAAAAGGTTAGACAATGCCAAAGGAAATTGGGTTGAAGAACTCCCTTATGTCTTGTGGGCATATAGAACAACTCCTCAAAGCTCCACGGGAGAAACACCTTTCCGATTATCATATGGGAGCCGAAGGCTTGTCATCCCAATCGAAATCGGAGAATTATCTTGGAGAACTTCAAATCCGAAATCACGAGAAGACAACGAGCAAGCTTTACGAGAAGAACTAGATCTGGTAGATGAAATCGGGATCATGCATCCTCAAAGAAGCCATCAACAAACAAAGAATAGCTACCCGTTATAATCGAAAAGTCGTCCCCAGGAGTTTGACATCGGCGACCTCGTCTTGAGAAGAAGCGGATGTAGGGCCCGAAAATGCATCGCGAGGCAAGCTAGCACCGAATGGAAGGTCCATATAAAGTCACGACAAAAAGCGGAAATGGCGCTTTCGAGCTAGAAACCTTAGAAGGCAAAGCGATCCCAAGAACTTGGAACGCCACCAAACTCAAGAAATATTACAGTTAGACTTGCTTTGCTAAGGCATTCTAGTTCCGATCTTGTTTTAATATAGACTTGCTTTGCTAAGGCATTCTAGTTCCGATCTTGTTTTAATATAGACTTGCTTTGCTAAGGCATTCTAGTTCGATCTTGTTTTAATATAGACTTGCTTTGCTAAGGCATTCTAGTTCCGATCTTGTTTTAATATAGACTTGCTTTGCTAAGGCATTCTAGTTCCGATCTTGTTTTAATATAGACTTGCTTTGCTAAAGCATTCAATCAATACCGCTATTTTTCAGATGTTAAACTTGTTTAAAAGTAGAAGGAAGAGATATCCGAGATAAAAACGTAGCCACAAAGGAAGCCAAAAATATGACGAGTTAAATATAGAGATATCATTACAAAAATACAGGTTCTGTACGGACCTCTCGATCTCAAAAAAACAGATGAAAATTAGCAAATTACACATCTTTCGGATAAACGATCCTTGACACTTCGTCGGATTAAGGTCAAACTCAACAATATGACCATCATGAACCCCGTACTCGGGTTAAAAATATCACGATCGGCAACAAAGTCGGGGATTAACTACGGCGACTTGATCGAGGCGTTATTGAAAGCTTCGACAATGCCATCTTGACCCATCCGAATAGCCTTCTTCCGATCTTCCGAGCTTCAACATTTAGAAGCGATAAGTTTCTCAATTTGCTCTTGAAGCTCGGGAAAGTTATTTGTCGAGGTCGAAAAGGCATCAACTCCGCGATCATAGCATCTTTTTCTTGAAGCTCGACGGCAAAGATTTTCAAATTTTTCATTTATGCGCTTGGATCGGCCTCAGTTGCTTCTTTTCGGCCCTCAAGTTGCTTCTTTTCGGCCTCGAAGTTGTAGGCGCTTAGATTCCAAATCTTGATCATCTGCAGCTTGTAGAGTTCCACATCTTTTTGAGATTTATCGAGATCGGCCCGAAGTGGACTTACAACTTTCCGAGTGACTGTTCGTGCCAGCTTCAAGATCTGTACAAATAGATAAATACATAAGTATAAAAGAAGTTGGAAGTCCGGGTAGGCAAGTTTTGAAAACCGAAACTATACCTTTAATTTTTAAAGGCTGCAGTAGCTTTATCCTCCTCACTAAGTCGACCATCCTTGAAAAAACCGAGAGTGAAACTCAGAAGGTCGACTTGGAATTCCTCGGTCTTGAGGGTCATATATGCCCGTGGATCAAAGGGGAGCGATGAGGCTTATGTTTTTGTGCTTTTTGAATGGTCGCTCGGATCAATCACATTTTCTCCCGATCTTGGGGTTTGGACCTAGGAGGAAGTCGACCAGATGGTTGCTTCCTTTTTCGTGTAAATGGCCGAAGTTTCCTCTTCCTCTTCCCCTGGGATTAACCACGGTGATGGGCACAGTAGGAGTGACAATTGCGGAGAGTTTCCTCGGTAGAACCCCGCCGCTACTTCCAACTTGCGGCATGGCCAGGTAATATCTTTAATTGCTAAGGCTTTCAAAGCCGCCATATTAAAATCTCGGGGCCATGCTATCTGCAAAGTTAAAGATTGCAAAATTATGTTAAAAATGTTATGCAAGTCAAGATCGGCGAGATATTTAAAAACGGCAAACATAGTAAAAATAAACTAAGAGAAACGTCTTAAAACCGACCTAAAGCTTTCTCGACCTGTTCAAATTTAACGGATGCCACCAACAACTTGGTATCGAAACCCCACAGAGTCGGCCTATTCTCGTTGTTGGTGACGATCCGATCTGCAATAAATTGGAGCACTTTCAAGGTATTACGATCCTCCTCGTTCAAATGATTCTTTTCAACGGAATGCCTTTTCGTCTCATCATCTCGTAGGTCCAACCAAGAGGAAACTTGGTGGTGAGAACGATGTCATTCTCGGCATTAAATGTCCCAACTCGGTCTACCACAGCAACAACACCGGTTCGACCGAAAAAACTTATTCTTCCATTCATACTTCAAACTTTACGAATATGGCCGAAAAACCTTGATTCTGATGCGGATCGGAGGGCATAATGCTCTAAGCGTCGCGAGTTTGCCATTTGTTCTTCTCGATCCTTTTGTTTATTTGAAACATATGCAAGAAAAGTTGAAGGAAAGGGCCGACCTAGATGAATGCATACCACTCAAAAGCTCGTCACGAATGCCCAAGCATTGGGGTGAAGTTGAGATGGGGCTATTTCTAACCCAGCCAAACCGATCGTTGAAAGGCCGTGAATGGAGGACGGATGCGCATGTGAGCTAAAGTCGTCCGATGAAACAATAAACTTGAGAGAATGCGGGTAAGTGGCCACATGCTCGCCTCTTTCCCATTCCAAACACGCCCGGCGCTTCGGGATCTTTTGCATAAAGCCTCTTTGAATAATTGCGATATCGATCTCGGAGTCAATAATGAGTGCGTATTACGAAGTTTCTCGGATACCGGGAGTAATCACGGGGCGAGCCAAGGGGGAACTACGGGGAGGTCGGCGTTGTTAACCGGAATCTTCATACCCGTATAACAACTCAAAACTTCCGGTATCTTCCTACTTCTTTCCTCTTCTATCTTCACCAACATTTTCCTCTTACGGGTCAACGGGAGGGTCGTCAACATTTCTCCCATCCGATTCGATGTCGGATTACGAACTCGAATCAAGATCGGAGTCGTCAAGAGCTCGGATCTAAATCCACATCCACTTGAGCCTCCGAGTTCGGATTGTTGGGGCGGAAGGGTGGGCGATTCTTCGTCGGAAGCTCTTCTCTTATCACTTCCTCTAGGCCGGAAGACATTTCTTCCTCATATTTCAGTGAAGCCATGCTCTCCTATCTAAGGGATTAGAATCGATTCTAGATGCCATTAACTTTCCGATATCGGGACCTCTCACTACAAGAAAAAGCGTGCATTTTTAAGGCGGATTTTTTCGCCAAAACACACAAATTCCGCCCGAAAAATGTGCATTTTCATGGATTTTTCCGCCGGAAAAATCTTTGGTAACAGCGTGTTTTCAGTGGAATTTCATGCCGGTAATTTCCGTGGATTTTTTGTCATTTTCGTGAAATTTGACGCGGAATTTGCGTGATTTTCCCCGGTACTTTCGGGAATTTTGTCATTCTGGGGAAAAATCACTTGAAAATGACATGTTTTTTTTTTTTTTTTTTAAATTCCGCGAAAAGGAACAAAATTCCGCGAAAATAATTAATTTTTTTATTCTTTGAAAATTAAAAATGTTGAACATCATCCTCAAACTCAAGCACCCAAGAATACAAACTCGAGAAAGATCTGCTTGCGTCCTCTAAATATTTGTTCAACACACTTGTAATTTTAACACTTTGTCCCATCACTCAATCATTAACAATATGAACATTCAATGAAATATTCACGATGAGAAATGATCTAGAACGAAAAATTCTGAAAGAACAGATTTGAAATGAAATTAATTGGAACAAAATTAATTCTGGAATATCTGCATTCTTCTCCATCTTTATCATCATCAAAATTCCAATCCTAAAACAGATCTGAGAAAAACAGAACAACAAAGAAGTAGAAAAATCGAAGATCGAAATCCAACCCCCAAATTAAAATTGAAGAGAAGTTTAAGAGAGAGTGGAGAATGAAATTTTCGAAAGAGTGGAGAAGGAATGAATGAAGAGTGACAATCGGAATAAGTAAGGGGAAAAAATAGTCGTTGTCAGCCGTTGTCATTTCCGGCGGAATTACTGAGATTTTCGGCGGAATTCACGCGTGGATCGAAGCGTCATTTCCGTGGATTGATGACATTTTCGCGGAATTGGTTCGCGTGGATCGAGCGTCATTTCCGCGGATTTAAGCGACCTTTTCAGTGATTCTATTTTTTTGGACCAAAATTAATTACTCTTTTACGATCCGCCAGAAATGCTATAATTCCGCCAAAAATGTCACAAATTCCGCCAGAAGTTTCTAGGGGATTAAATCCCCCACAAATGTCAAAAATCCGCCGGAAAGTTTCTGGGGGATTAAAATCCGCCAGAAAGTTTTGCCTTGGATTTTAAGTTTTTCTTGTAGTGCTAGACTTGCGAGCTTGCTCGGCTTGATCTATAAGTCGGAGCGTTTCGGCGCGAGTTGTCTGTTTTGTTTTCGCCAGTTTTACCTACAGGAATGGGGGCAAGCTATCGAGGATAAAATCATAAGAAGATGTTGGGTTCACGAACAAGGTCGAACCCGACCGACAACCCCATCCCGCAAAAAGATGGCGGTGAGGCTAGATCTCGGCCGGTGGAAATTGAAAAAGCGAAGCGCGTGAAGAATAAATTCTCTGAGAAAACACAACATAAAGTAAATTCAAATAGAAGCACTAACCTCGTAAGAAAGTCTTGAGAAAGAATGAAGAGATTTGATGTCGAGAAATAGAAGGAAGCGAGCTCGGCGAACTTAAAACCACGAAATCGGTAGCTCTGAGTGAAGCGAGAAAACTAAAAAGATAAATGAATTACCTCGCTTGTATTTATAGGATTACGAGATATGACCGTTACTATTCATTCGAGCGGCGCACTCGATCGAAATCGAAGCGACACGAGAATCGAGGAAGTCATCATTAAAAAGACGCCTCGAAATCGTGAACGGTCACATCGATCAACACGAGCATTTAATGCTCTGTCGAAAAAGAGAAATAATATTAAAATGAAGCGTCACCAACACTCAACCATCTTCAAAGATCGGTGTACTGATCGGCATCAACCATCTTCAAAGATCGGTAAATACGATTCGGCATCAACCATCTTCAAAGATCGGTAAATCTGATTCGGCATTAACCATCTTCAAAGATCGGTAATGATTCGGTTTGAATCATCTACAAGATCGGTAAGAAAGTCCGAATACATTTATTTTTCTCCAATCTCACTTAAAACGATTCACTTTTTACACATATTTCAAGTCTAGTTTGACTAACATGCCAAACCGACTTGGGGGCAAATCTGTTATGGAGAAATCACATGCATACTATTTGCACCCCTCTCTGCGCCTGAAAGGCCAACCGATTGGGCCTTCAACGGCCAAGGCCCATAAACGTTCATCCAACGTGACCCCCCCACTATGCACCTCCACAACCAATGGTTCGGATGATGACACCCAAGTGCTTCCCAAACCTATAAATCGCATTTATTTCAAGAAGAGAGGCGCGCATTAATTATCACTTATTTGCATTAACTCCACTCAAGCTCATCGACTTGAAAGATCGGAGTGTTTATGCGGTACACCCCACCACAATTCGGAACAACCAAATTCGGAATAATCGGCCGGACATAACTCCAAATTGATCAAAACCTTATTACCTACCAACTATCTCGGATATCCTTATCTTAGATACGGTACTGAACACCACCTGATTTTACTTATCCTCAACAGATCAGAGGGTCATTTGGATATCCGCATCGTCTGACACATCACCTCAATGCCTCCCCGAAATGCTCATGTCGGAAGCAACCACTGGATTAGAAATACCTTCCGACACTAAGGCAAAAAGTGAATCAAGCATGGTGGTGGGAGGTTGACTGGAGTCATTATCAATTCGGCTGGTTTCAGAGGTGCTAGGTGACTTCTGGATGACAAAAAACGGTTTCCCCTGCGAAACCACCAGCGACAAATGTTGATCGTCATCCGCAGTAACCGAGGTTGGGCGAATTAAATCATCTGTACTAAAGAAAATTAATTCTTACTCTCTTCTATTTAATCAGGGGTGGTTCTAAGCATTAGCTAGAGGGGCAAAGGGGTCCATTTTGTTGGGAGTAAGAAAAATGGCATCGAGAATCAGGGGTGATTAAGACCCTAATGGGGTTTTTCTGTTGTTTTTATTTTTCTTATTGATAAAAAAATGAAGAATAGTGATTGACATATGACAATACTAATATCAGTCACGTGTGCATTGAGTTTGCATTAAATCAATCGTTACAATTATTTATTAAAATTAATGCAAGAAAAATATTTATTTTTAATAGAAATTACACCTTAACCGCATTTATTGGTTCCTATGTGGAGGGTCCAAGAGGTTGACATATATGAAAAATGACATTTATGAATGCAATTCCTACAGCAAACACTATTCCTCATTTTTCATAAATGCCATTTTTCATATATGTCAACCTCTCGGACCCTCCACATAGGAACCAATAAATGCGGCTAAAGTGTAATTTCTATTAAAAATAAATATTTTTCTCGCATTAATTTTTTAGATAATTGTAACGATTGATTTAAAGCAAACTCAATGCACACGTGACTGATATTCGTATCGTCATATGTCAATCACTATTCCTCATTTTTTTTATCAATAAGAAAAATAAAAGCAACAGAAAAACCCCATTAGGATCTTAATCTAGCAATTCCTACGGCAAACACTATTCCTCATTTAACTATATATATTCAATTAATCAGAAATTAAAATTCAAAAATTTAGAAATTCAACCCAAAATATTGATTGAATACAATTACAAAATTAAAATATACCTTTAAATAGTACACTTATAATTTATAATTTAGAAATTCAACCCAAAATATTCTATTGAGTAAACATTTTTTAGTACACTTATAATATTCTAATTTATAATTTTTTCTTTTCACCAAAAATGTCATTGACTATTATTTAAATGCGAAATTTCAAATGTATAAGTAGGACAATAAAAAAAATTGAATACTGTGTGCGTTGGTTTAAATAGGCATAAAAAAATTCAAATACTAAGTGCGTTGGTTTAAGTAGGTATAAAAAATACCATTGATTATTATTTAAATGCAATTACAAATATATAAGCAGGTATAAAAAAATTCAAATATTGTGTGCGTTGGATACTGATTATAATAAAAAATTCAAATGCCATCGATTATTTTTGGATTAAAAAAATTCACCTAAGAAGTTAACTTAAAAATTGAATTGTAAAAACAAAATTAAATGCACTATAACCAAAATTAGAATTGTTAAATGCTCGAAAAAAACCCCTCTTTCATTTTTAAAGACATTAATCACTTATTCAAATTCAAAAGTTCAGATATAATATTTAAATAGACTTTTATTTTTTATCAAAAAAATAAAATATAATTGACTTATATTTTTCAAAAAAAAATTCACCAACAGATAAGGATAGCATTGAACAATATTCAATGCTAAAACTCAAATTTCAAATATATTGAAAACGTATATTATAAAATAAAGTATGGTTATATATAACTTTTTTTTACCAAAGGTTATATATAACATTTTAATAATATTAAGTTTAATTTAAACATTCAAATACCATTCATCACTTTTCAAAAATTAACATACTATTGAATTTCTCTCTTTTTCTAATTTGAACAAAATACTACACATACTGTAATTTACGAATATATATATATACACACCAACTAATAACTTTGTGTATGAAATAAAATTTACCAATCCGACCGTTGATATTATCTTTGAGATCATATATATAAATTTTTATAAAAATCTGAAATTATTTGACAGTCCATAACACTACTCTATAGCATTTAGTGAAAGAAAGAAGACAACATTGATGTCGCTACTTGTTTTGCAAATTTTAAATTTTCAATGAACAATGATGTAATTTGTACTTGGTTATGCTATTGTTTTAACAACAATGTTATTCAGCCAAAAAAATTTAGCCAAAAACCAACTTACAACACCAATTAACCAAGTTTTTTAGGTGATTAGCCAAGTAACCAATTAACCAAGTTTTTGGTTAACCAAGTTTTTGGTTAATAACCTCAAAAACTGTAAAAAAAATATGTTGGTTAATAGTCTAAAAAACTTGGTTAATTGATGTTGGAAATTAATTTTTGTCTGTATTTGACTAAAACTTTTTGGCTAAATAACATTATTGTTGTTTTAATAATTTGGATTATCAATTAATTTAGGAGATTGATATTTTGGTTATATGTTGTCTTGCAATAGTTTTACTTTTATATTGTTATGTTAAATTGGGTTTGGGGGTGGAATCGGGTGTGGGATAATTTGTGGGTTTGGGGCTGGTTCGGGTTTAGGTAAATTAAATACAATTTTTTTATTTAATAGGTATTGATACGACCTACAATTTAAACCTACTGTATGTAAAGTTTCTTTTTAGATCTTTAAGCAGAAGATCCTTTTGTACTAGAAAATATCTAAAAAAGGAGGAAAACTCTGGTTCAGTTTAAAAAAATAGCTGCTTTCTTTCAACATGATATTTATGAACCCTTTGATTCATTCAGACTGCAATTTAGACTCTTTATGGAGCAAATTAGCATAAATGATCTACTTACATGGTTTTCAGCTTTTGTAATCTGTTTTGAACTGTAGTCAGAGGATTGGTGTTAGAAACTCACAATTGCTTTCCTTATAGATTGTAATTCAAAAATTTAACATCTAGATGCTACAATGAACTTAGAAGGAGTATTGTTGGCTGGAGTTCCAGGAGCAGGAGGATTTGATGCAATCTTTGCTATTACTTTGGGAGATTCAAGCAGCAATGTGACAAAAACCATTTGATGTTAGAAAAATCCTTTTTATCTTAAAACATGATGACCAGAATATGAGAAATTTCCAATCTCATGAAAACAGCCCAATTATAACTAGAGAAGTTTGGTCAAACATAGATCAAAACACAACTGAAATTTCCAAAATCTGGCAGCAAAGAAAATGAAGTCTAACATAAATTAGATCCAAAATGACCTAAAGGCTTAAAACATAGAATTTGCTTTTAGGTACGGACGGGAGGAGCTCCTGCTGCCCCAGCAGGACGAGGTGGTTGACCAGGTTGGCCGGGCCTTGGTGCATCATCCTAGCAAAAGATCAAAAATATACTTGTCAAACACCAGCGGGTGATACATAAAACCATGATATGCTTCAGAGCAAAAATAATCACTGAAAAACATACTAATCAAACACTGTTTACAATTTCTTATTAGGATAATCAGAGTCTATCTGCATAAAGTATGGCACATTATCAACAAGCAAACGGAAGGTTAACTGAGTTCCCTTTGTACATTCGGAAGGGGCAATATCTTTTCGCTCACTATTAAATCAAATTGGAACAAGAGATTTCCACGTAGATTGAGAAGCAAATATAACTTTGTATATAGAGTTCTGAATCATATTGCTCAAATGAAAAGCGGAAAAGAACAAAATTTTGACTATGTTCCAGCTCAGACTCAAGAAAAACTCAAGAAACATAATATTATCAAGTGACATCAGCAATTTACAAGAGTCAAACCGCACAAGTCCATAGAAAAAGGCAAGATACTTTCTAAGTCTACCATTAAAATCAAACTGGATGTCAAATCAGTTCTGAATCATATTGCTCAAATAGAAAATGGGGATTTAGAAATCAGTTCTGTCCAAACATGATGTCGAGGGCGATCAGCAAATTACAAGAAACTCAAACCACGTCAAGGCCACATAAAATGGAAGTATATTTTCTAAATAATGGTTAGGATTCTGTTAGCATCGTGCATTTCTCTAGGATAAGGCAAGCCAGCAAAAGAAAGAAACTACGATGGACCAAACAAACAACCCGAGCCCAATGGAGAGAAAGGCCAAACATAGGAGAAAGTAGTCTACTGGATGAAAGATTACTATTGAGCTAGCTACTTAAGAATTGTGCAGAATGTTCTAGAATTTGTTTGTTAGGAATCTGAGGTAGTGACTCAGCAGCATGCTCTTGAATAATGGTTAGGATTCTGTTAGCATCGTGCATTTCTCTAGCCTTGTAATTAAACTGATGAACGATAAGCAGAATTTGAATCCCAATTCCCTTCTCATATTTTTGTTTTCTTAGAAGGTTATCTGCCCTCAAATCAAAGTTTATTTTCCCTTACTCATCAAATTGGTTTATCATGTTTCCAAGAGTCGAAAACACACAATTTTGATTTAATTATATACCAATATACCAATCTCAGACAAATGTTGATATCAAGGGTCAGTCATCCATAAGGCAAAATACTCAAAACCATAACAAAAAAAGGGAATGATATTTTCTATGTTTGCAATTTCAATTATTAATTTATTTAATCACTAACACACATCAATAACAATTAAAAATGCACAAAAGTAAATATGGAAAATAGGGTTTACCCTGCGCCTAATGAAGCGCTGTGGAGGGTCACGCTTCCTCCTGTCAGTGCGGGATCGAACCCTAACCACATGAGAGTGAATAGCACAGGAAACACAGTACTGCATCTTCACATACAGCTTAGGAAGAGTGTATTCTAAACATTAAAAACAAAAACAATCAATTAAATCAAATCAAATAACATTATTACGGTCATATTATCAAATCTGCAAAACATAAAATACAAGAGAAAATAATATTACGGTCATAGACACAAGCTTCCTGAACATCTCTAACAGCAGCCTGTTCAACAATGTTCCTCACAAGAAAACGCTTAATCGCCTTATCCTGTTATTATTATATTTTCACACAAACCAAATCAAATCTCGATTCAATGGTAAATTTGACGATGCAGAAAAAGAACGTCAATTACGGTCAAGTACGATACCTTAGGGCAGCACTTTCCGCAGTTGGAGCATCGGATGAATTTGACGTGGCCACGACCACTCTTGTTG
Source organism: Oxytropis ochrocephala (assembly GCA_020916435.1). Lineage (NCBI taxonomy): Eukaryota > Viridiplantae > Streptophyta > Magnoliopsida > Fabales > Fabaceae > Oxytropis > Oxytropis ochrocephala. The sequence continues at coordinate 2,529,844 of CM037092.1, read as the reverse complement.
CGGCCTCCATTCCTGCGCTTGAAAGGCTGCGAACAAAGAAGATATTTCAATAATGAGAAGAAAAACTATCAGAATAAAGAGAATATCAAGATCGATCAATCCCCAACCATTGTCAAGTTGTTGCCGCTGAAAGTAGGGTTTGGGTTGCTGCGGAATGAGGTTTCTCTCTAAGAATGCTCTCTAAGACTGAATACGCTAGGTTTTTATATGCTAGTTTTTTTTTTGGGTAAACAAGGCCCAAAGGCCACACAAAACAAACTAGGTTTATTTTTTTTTTTTTACCCCCATCACATCCCCCCCTCCATACCCCACATAAATTGAAAATTCCAAAATACCCCGAAAAAAGGTTTTTTTTAAAAAATAAAACCAATTGTATATTTGTAATTAAGCATATATACAACTCAAAAAAAAAAACAAATCGTATATACATCAGGTCGGTGTATATACGACTTGTTAAATTTGTACCCCCACCTTATTAAAAAACAAATTGTATATACATATTTGTGGGGGTATATACGATTTGTAATTTAACAAGTCGTATATACCCCTCCCATATGTATATAAGATTTGTTATTTAAAAAAATTGTTTTTTTATTTAAATTTAAAAAAATGTTACAAAAAGTCTACTAAATATCCGTTAAAGAGTCAAAACTAATCAACACAATCACCCCTAAATCATTGGGAGTCAATCTTACCAGATCTGTTCCAACCGCAATAAGAAAAATGCAATTGTTTAAACTTAGCTGGACAAGTAAGTACCTGTTGACACCCGTTTTCGCCGAGGGCGACTCGGCTTACGTAGAATCGGCTAGTCGAGGGCCGAATGTTGATTCCCGTCGACAAAAGAGAGGTTTAGCTTCTTGCGGTCTAATTGACCATACATGACCACATATGGCTAAGATAAACAGTTGAGGTCGGCTGACGCCTGATTGGCCGAGGTAAGACTCGATCGAGACAAATCGGCTTGACGAGGCTACTAAGTCTATATAGACTTGGAGGCTAATACTTGGTCTTAATATGTTCATATAATTATTTATTAAATAATTATATGATAGAAAATGCCAAGCAAGCTACGGTAACCATCTTCTAAATTTAGGGGAAGTGGGCATGAGGAGTTGGCCGAGTTAAAGGAGCTTGCTTTGGGAGCAAGGATTCAACGCACGTGGACACGTTTAGACGTGGGAGCGGTTAAGACAATGTGGAGAAGAGCCATAGAAGTGGAAGCGAATATATTTTAACCCCACTTTGCGTTCTAGTGGAAGAGTGGAACGTGCTTCCTATTTTTAAGGCATATGTGTAATGTAGTACGTTGATCTTAGTCGATCCAACGGTGAGCAATTGTTGGCTCGAGTAGTGGCTGACGAGGGCTCATGTATATATATAGTTGGCTTGTACATATGTAAAACCCCCCGAATAATCAAATCAACACAAGTTTTTACTTAATTTTTTACTCTTTCCTTTATCGCTTTCCTTTATTTTTATGCATTCTTAGTTTAGTAGCAGTTCTCCTTCTACACTAGATGCTTTCTAAAGTAGTTCTGAACCATGATTGAGAAGCGAGTCTCGTTCTCGCGTAGTCGCTTGATCAACAAAGAGATCGATCGACTTAGCCTTAGCAAACTCCTAGTCGGCCAAAGAAACACCCCCCAATTGGTTGACTTAGCATCTTACGGCTAAGCACCAAATATTCGTACAACATCTTGAACAACCAACAAGTACCACTAACATTCCACGATTACATGCTCTAGATACACTAGTTTCCCAATAAATCTAAAGAGTGTTTTTGACTTATAAGTAGGTCCGGAGAGAGTATGTTGTTTTTCCCCAACAAAGGGAAGGGGAGGAGCAGATCTGTGTTTTTTTTTCAAAAACCTATTTTTTTAACAACATAAATAAAATAGAACTGGTATAATATCACAAGTGAAGCATGGATTCAGTGGTAATTCTTTTTTAGAACATCCAGTTACCGCCTTGCATTGAGGTAACTTTTTAAATCCAACCGTGTGTATATAAGATTAGCTTTATGCCTTGCATGTGTGAGAATGAATTGAAATGTTGACTTCTACCTTAATCTAGAAGCTAACCAAAATTGATAAGCTGGCATATTGCCAAATTTTATACCAACCATTGGCTTCCAATCACCATTTGAAGATGTCATGTTTGATCAAACTCATCGAATCAAGGAACCTACCAAGTGCATAAAGCTAAATAGCATTAATTACCATTTAGCAAAATATTATTGTTTGTGTTTTAAGCAGTGTTAGCAAATTTGCTTGGCACGTTGTTTTTTATAATGAAATTCTGATTTGCAGTCCTCGTACATGTTGCTAAAGCCCCCTCAAGATCTGTCTATTCACATATTGACAATGCCATTAACATGAGTTTAAATTTATATAATAGTTGCTATACTTTTTAAATTACTTTCAAATTCTTGAAAGTGGTTTTTTTTCCTATTTGAACTGTATAACTTTAGTAGAAATGATACAAGTGGATTTGCATCAGTCTCAGTATAAGTAAACTTTTTTTTTTTGAGGAAAAGTAATTTTTGTAGGTTGTGAAACTTCAAACATAAATATTTTGTCAGCTAAAGGTTATGAACCCACTAAAGTTGTTGTTGGTTTCATTAATAGTTGTTATCATTGTCATTGTTTTGCATATCTACTAATTTGGAGAGAAGGGAGATTAGTAGTGTGAGTGTTAGACAGAAAATAGCACCTAATGCTGGAGGTTTTGTAGTGGTTATCAAGTTCATATTGTGGCGCCTAGGGGCTGAATTTCTGGTTGGTGCGGTTGTGCAAGGCAGGGGCGCCATTTGCTAGGCAAAGTGGCGCCCAGTTTACTGTTTTGGTGAGTTTTGTCTCGATGCAGGTTGGAGTGCAGCGGGGCGCCAATTCCTTAGGAATATGGCGCCTGTGTCTAGAGTGTGGCTGGCAGGGAGCGTATTGTGTGCAGGGGCGCCAATTCCCTGGGAATTTGGCGCCTGGTGTGTGTCTGGGCAGGGGCTAGCACGGGTGCAGGGGGAAGGGCGCCAATTCCCTGGGAATTTGGCGCCTGGTGTGCGTGTGTGCGTGTTGCCTGCGTGCAGCTGGGTGGCGCGGCGCCAAGTGAGGCGCCATTCTGCGCCTGGGTGCGTGGCTTTGCTGTGCGTGTGTGTTGTTGGTTGTGGCACGGTAAGGGGCGCCAAAATGGTTGCCCCTGGCGCCTAGTTGTGCGCCCTGTGCTAGGTGGTGTGCTAGGGGGCGCCAAAATGGCTGCCCTTGGCGCCTTGGTGCCCAAAAATGTGTCCAAGTGATGGTTTAGTCCCTAAGAATTAATTTAATCCTTGGTGTGACTAAATGGTCCCTAAGAATTAAATTAATCATTGGCGTGACAAAATAATCCCTTAGTGTCTAATTAATCCTAATATGTCAACATAAGTTCCTAAATACTAAATTAACCATAATGTGTTAAAATAATCCTTGAGTACTGAATTAAACTTTGGTGGGTCAAAATGGCCCTTAGGTGTGGAAAGGGTCCTTATGAGGTGGTTGGGTCCTTAGGTGGGATTTAATTAATTAAATAAGTTGTGGTGGTGAGGTGATGATAAAATGGTGGGTTAATAATTGATGTAGGCCTCGGCCAAAGTGGTGAGTTAATAAATGATGCGGCTTCGGCCAAAGAGGTGGTTTAATATTTAATGTGATGTATTTATTGTGTTGTGAAGCATTTGTCATAGTGTCACATAAATCATATGCATTTAACGTGGTGGTATGGCTTTGGCCAAAATGTGGTGGTATGGCTTCGGCCAAAACGTGGTGGTTGCCCGACGGGGTTTTTGTGGTGGTTATGGATCCACATGCATATTGCATACATGCATATACTCATACATTCCTAGAATCCTGATTGCTGTTTAATTTAATTCAATATTGTTGGTTGTTGAGTATTTAATTGAATGGCAACTGTCTTGATTATTGTGAATTGTCGTTGCTAGATGTTCTCCTAATATAATACTTATCTTATTTGTTATTATTTATGTAAAGAGACTCACCCTAGAATTTTTGTGTTGCCTGCTCTCGTGGCGACAAACAGGTGATTCTGAGTGAAGGTGTCAGGCCTTCTTGAGTCTTCGAGTCAGCTCTGATTATTGACACCCGGGGATGGGGCTTAGTACCATTATTTTATGTTATGTATTAAACTGATTTAGACTATGTATTGAGTATGTTGAACTCAGTTGTTATTTCATTGTCTTTGTGAATTGTTTTACGGATTATTGTAAACACTAAAAAGAGTTTTGAGGTTAAATCCCGTTTGGTTATGATGCATATATCACGCACTAGATGCGTTTGAATTTTAATTATACTTTGATGATGTTTTTATTAAATGTAGCACTCTCTTTGAGGTGCGTGGAAAAGTTTTTGAAAAACTCTGATTTTTATTAATTAAATTAGTATTAAGTAGAAGGGAGTGTTACATTTTCCACTCACCACATGCCCCAAACCTTGTAAAACAACTTTTCTATCGATACCCCACTACCGGACGTTCTTGTTCAAAAGATTTCAATTAGTTCAGTAGATAGGTACCTTACCGATTCGGTACTCATGTACCGTACCTATGCAAAATGAACCAAGGGGTTGGGAGCTTGTTGCACGCAGAGGTAATTTTAAAAGATTTGAAGTTTGAGAGTGTGTGGTGTGAGTAAAAGGGGTTGTGGGAAAAGGATGAGCCTTAATATTTGAACGACTTATTATCTCGTCTCAACAATCAAAGACTTATTATAAAATTTAGTAAAAATATATAACTGAAGTGATATCCGCAATAATATAAAAATCCTTCGTTGGATGGAAGAGGAGTTGATTCCTGACTGATAAATTGCAGAAAAAAAGGGCCATAGGAACATTGCAGATGAAACTGCATTACTGAAACCCTCTTATTTTAATCTCCTCTAACTGAATATAGGTTGCAAAACATTCACCAAGGAGTTTTATCACATTAAAAAACTGATGGATTTTTACGTCTGATTCTAATCCTCCATAACAGAAATTTTATAAACATCTTCATCCAGACAGCACAATCAGATTGAAATTCCACATCACCGTGTGTATGGATTCATAATTTAATTTAATGGTAGTAATAAACTAAGAGTTTCAATCGATGGTTCTCTAGTTCTAGGTATCTGCATCAGACCATTACATTGACTCCAAAAACAAGGCTTCCTGCTTACTAGTTAGACCAAGTTCTTCAAGCCTCGACGCACTCTCTTCATAACTAAAGGCCCGCCTGGGATATGGTCTCACCTGTTCCAGTAATAACATATATGACGACCGATCACAAAATATCAATAATAAGCTGAAATCCAGGAGGGTTTACTCACCAGTCTGTAACTGCCTGGTTTCACCGCTCTACCAACGTCTACGAAATCGAAAAGAGACTGAAAAATCCCAAAATAAAGTTTAGCAAAATAGGTACTAAACAAAGGAGAAAGACAACATACTATCATGTATTTCTTAACCTGTAGGTTATTAGATCTAAGGAATCGGCGTCCACGACGGCTGCCATCTGGCATTCTTACTAGCAAGGTCACAGCATTCTCATCGTCGGAGGATGGTTCAGATGGCAGAGAAGCTTCTTTAGCTACTAACTGTGCTTCCAACTCCTGCAACAGAGTTATGCAAAATGTAAGAGTGGAAAGCAACTTGAAAATATGAATGAATTGCCTCAAGGAATGCAACAACTCACAATTAGGTTTTGCATAATGTTAGAATTCAATAGTCTCAAAGAAAGTGAAATCATAATTCTTCATTGATTGAATTGTCATAGTACAAATGGTACTTATATATTCCAGTTAGTCTAACTAACTGAGGCAGTTATTCAGTTACATTTCCAGCCTACTGATAACTGCCTAACTATATTACAACAATCTAAAACCTAACTGAACTACTAACTGAACTATCAATCAATTAACTTGTTTTTCTATTATCCTCTAATATTCCCCCCACAAGCTCAGCAGTACTTAGTACTCTGAGCTTGTCTCTAAAACGGCAGAAATTAAGTTTGCTGAGAGGTTTAGTTAAAACATCTGCTATCTGTGCTTGTGCCGGTACATAAGTGACAACCAGGGATTTGTTAAGGACTTTCTCACGCACAAAGAAAATATCCAGCTCCATATGTTTGGTCCTTGAGTGCAACACAGGGTTATGAGTGAGTGCAACAGTGCTCTGGTTGTCACAGTAGATTACTGGAGGATAATACATAATCACGCAATCTTATATGTATATACAGATCATGAAAAAGAAAGACAATGTAATTTTGAAAAATAGTGCTGCTGAGTTTTTTAGTGTAACCAACCCTCAACCTCTAAGTTTCTAATAACTAATTGCTTAACAACACCTGCTCTCCTACCCGTCATCCAAGAAACGAGTTACAATAAAAGTTCTGGCAGTAGAAAGCAAAGAGCAAATTGAAAACAATGCAATTATTCATGCACACATTACCTGCTCTTCCTGCAATTTCCTACGAGATTCTTCCTCTCTCCGCTTATCCTCTTCACGAGCAGCCTCTGCTTCTTCTATGGCTTTCAATTCTTTTTCTCTATCTGCTTGTAATGATGCAAGATATTCATCATCCTGTATTAAATAAATACAAACAACGTTAACAGCAGTTAGGTTAGGCCATCCTCCAAAAATCCACAGCCCAAGATTCTAATCAATTTAATCAAGAAGCCATACCTGTTGTTCCCTTATCAAGCGCTGAGCTGTTAATGAGGGTGAAGGTGGACGAGGCATTGGCCGAGGATACAAACCCCTGTTCTGCATGAACTCGTGTGGACGGTGTGGTGCATAAGCAGAGCCATAGCCACTCCCTTCTGGGATTCCACCAAACATTGCTGCCTCAAGCATAACTGCTTCATCATGTTCCTCAGAAGAAATGCCACCCCACTGCAATTGCATTTTAGTCAAAGATTGAAAATTAGGAGGCATGAACTATTTGAGAAACTACGCGAATAAAAACATAATTTCTTTATGAAAGCTAATAAAGTGAAGGACTAGACCTCATCAGAGGGGAAAGAATTAGTATTATGCTGACGGAGATTGATGTCATCCTGCTGTCCTGTAATTGGTGGTGTGCTTTCCTCAATAGCTTCAGCACTCCTGGTTGACTCTGAGGATCCCAGAGGCAAACGCCTAGACCTGTTCCTAACCAGAGGTTGCTCTTCCAAGTCTTCACCTTCATCCAGAAAGGATGAGCTTCCTGTCTGGAGTCTAGAATAACCATACAGCTTCTTTTAGATTCAACCACAGCAAGAAGGGAAAATAATATAAACATAAAGAGAATCGTATACCTTCCATTTGATGCCATTTCCCCTAGTTCCACCGACTTTGATGACCCTGCTTTTGTTGTTCCAACATCTCCTCCTTGCACCTGCCCTTCTTTCTCTTGCTCAGCTGTCTGGACTCATTTTAGGTAAGAAGAAATCAAGGTTCCAAATTTCCATTATTAATGAAATACAAAGTGAAAGTGTGATTGTGAATGTGTTAAGACTTAAGAATGGCAGGTTCAAGGCATGCTAAATAAGAAAAATAAATAAAAGCATGCCTTCAGGGATAATGAAACTGCATGGGCAAGATCGGGATCCTCCAAATCAGATTCCGTTGACTGAGGCCTAAGTTAAGCAAATCCTGTACCAGTTGGGAAATAAATACTTATGCATGACAATTATTACTATAGACATTGTGATAAATCTATGGACAAAGAAACATACAGTTTGTTTGCCAAAGTTGTGATTTGGGTACTTTTCCTCAGCCTCCTTCTTAGAAGCCTCAATTGCTGCACGGATCATCTCTTCTTCTATGTCGTTGCCGTAATCTGGTAAATTCTCAAGTCTAGGAGCACTGGGTGCAGCACTTTGGCCAAGTGAAGTATCAGCCAAGATCTTATATTGGTGCTCATCCTGATATGCAGCTCGGGCAAGTGGAGTATCATCGTCATCATCATCGTCAATTATGACAGCCTCTCGCGTATCAGGACCATGGGCATGAACACTTCCAGTAACATCTTCAATAGTTGGAACATGGCTACCTTGAGGGGCGGATTGACTGCCATCCTTAACCTCTATGGGAACCTCCCTTACCTCTCTGGGATGGGTAACAAACGGTGCTTGGCTTATTGGATTGAACGCAGTATCAAATATATTTCTCCCAATTGTTGGATCGAGAAGAGAAAATGGATTAGTTCTTGCTGCAGATAAAAGCGACAGAGGTCTGCGAATATCAGCATCGGGTTCGTTGTCTATATCCATATAATCATCTTGTGGAAGAACAGCAGAGGTATTATGCACGCTGGCCAAGAAGGAAAAAATCAAGACATCAATATCATACGAATCGACAGTCTAGTTTAATTTAATAAGGTAGATTTGTGAAACTCACACGCACAGTATACCTGGTTGACAAATTTCTATCTCCTTGATTAAAATGTGCATTGACAGCTTCATTAAGATCGCCCCCATGCTCCTGACAAGAAACAATTTCAACAAATAAAGATAAGAAACAAACCAACCGAACAGTTCAATCGGTTACACCATTAAGTGACCCTGTCTACAGTTAGGTTATTTCAACAGTTCGAACAGTTCATTGTAGTCTTCAGCCACAATCTCTAGTCTAGTCAAAAAATCTAAATAGAACTAAATCTATACAAATTGACCAGACAGCAGATACTACTTTAATGCCATAATGTATAAGCAATTAAGATGCTGAAACTGTCATTAAATGTGAAAGATCTCGTATGTGTAAAATTTTAAGCAATATTAAGTTTCCAAACTCATGTGTACTATCTGGTCAAAATAGTAGCTGCATCATCCGAGTTCATAAAACTCAAAAGAATTCAGCAATCAGTCCAGAATTATAGTGATTCAAAAAAGGATCGGACAACCTAAAAATTTGTTTTTTCAAATTAATCAAACTAAGTTAAATCGATTAAAAATACGGTGCATCTAGTATTTGCAGGGAGCAGTTTTTTTTGGAGCGCCGTTAATTAGGGTCGGCAAATAGAAGTATCCAGAGAATCCAAAATAGAAGACAATAATCAACAACTAAAAATCGTTCCTAATGATAAAGTAACTGGATTACAAAGCAATGCTAAAATAAAATACTCAGTTTAATTAGTTTGATCGTGAAAAGAATAGTTAACAAACCTCAAGCTTTTGAACTGCGATTGCTTCAGATGAACCGGTGATGCTGATGAAAGTGTCAATTGCTTCTTGATTAGGCCTTGCCATTGACAACCGAATTCTATGAATTGGAAATTCAGCGAAGAGATATTTGGGCGAAATATAAAAATATATAAAGCGTTGTGTTGTGTGTCCTTTATTTTTGGTGGTTTTGGTATTGAAGGGATGGATAGTTAGCTTAGCGTAGCGAGGATAAATTGGGGAAAGAAGAGAAGATTGTTGGACTTGTACAAAAGCAAACTCGTAGCCCTACTCAAACTGGACTTCTAATAGATACTTGGCCGCCCCAACAAGTTAACACATTTTTTTATTATTAATTTTTTCATGTTTTTAAGGTGAGGGTGCAAATCAAATCTCTCACTGATGAATCATTAAAATCGACCGTAGATTATTATGTAAAATGCTGTGAATGGTTGAGATTGAATCAACTAGTATTAAATCTCAACCGTTGATGAATTTTTATATTACATCTTACGGTCATGTTTAATGGTTCACCGGTGAAAATTTTGATTAGTTCCCTCGCCCTAGAAGCATCGGTATTTTTGGGGACTAGCAAGCACTAGAAACCTAACACACTCACATAAGCGGGAAAATCAAGACTCGACACATCCAAGGCATTGAACACGACAACTGAGTGTCTATAAATGATATTTTTACCATTGTGACAAATCAGTCTCAGAGACTACATATACTATGTAGGCAGGGCAACAAAACCCGAACCCGCGGGTACCCACCCGACCCCGACCCGAGTTTGACGGGGAATACCCGCTTTGACCGGGGGCGGGGATGGGTTCGGGGATGTCGATACCCACCCCGACCCCGTCCGAAACCCGTTCAACAACACATTAACTATTTATTTCATTTTATTTTATGCAAATATATTCATTGATTTTGTTTCATAATTTTGTTTATTTTAAGTTTTGATCTATTTTGAAAATAAAAGTCTATTTTAATATTTTTAACTTTATTTTATCATTGTATAATAGTCATTATTTTATTAAATTAATTTTCGTAAATATAACTTTTTTTATTTTTGCATAAGTTAGTAATGAAACAATCTTTCATGAGGAACCCGACGTTTGGGACGATGATAGGGATATAAAACTCCGACTGCTTGAGGTAGGGGGCGGGGGCGGGGATGTAAACCGCGCCCCGCCCGCCCAGTTGTCATGCCTAATACTATGTTAACTAGTTGTTTCCTTATATTTTAGTTCAGTTGTTGCGTGTACTTTATCAAATGGTCTTATTGTTAAATAAAAAATTTATCATGTAGTTAAGTAATGATTATTTATTTTCAAAGACTAAAAGTTTGGTATTGCCTTTGTTAAAAGATATCTACATTTAATGACACTAGCCCCATAACCCGTGCGATGCACGGGGTTGGCTAAATTTCATCGTATAATCTAGTAATTAATTTTTTTCGAAAGAATAATATCGCATCGTCTTGAAAGAAAATATTGCACCTTAGTCAACATCGAAACATCAACCGTGATAATCAATGGGCTAAGAAGCACAAGGTTGTCCCCGTGCCTAAGGTAGCTTATGCCATTAGGCAAATGATGTTACTTTGCAAAATATAAAATCTAATAATCGTGAATAAAAATTAAATTATAAATATTAATTAAATAAAAAATATTATAAATTTAAAAGGAACTTTAATAAAGACATTTAAATTGAACATCCTCATGAGATAAAATAAGAATAAAAAGTCTAAAGAAATTTAATAATTATCAACATTAATTAAATACAAATACAAAAAAGTAACCTATAATAAGAAAGAAAAAGGACAATGCATTTTTTTAGAATTATAATATTCATATTTTTATTCTAAATTTGCCTCAAATTAATATTTTATGCATAACTCTTCAATCATTAATATTTAATATCGCTAATTTTGAAAAGTTATCCCAAGACATATAATAGCAGGAAGTCAAGTCGCTTAAAAATCACTTCTCTCTCATGAGAAGCTATGAGAAGCGGGAAAACTCATGCCAAAAACGTTATGCGTAAAAGTGTGAGTGATACTTTTGTAAATAATGCAATTATCAAGTGTAGTTCCTATTCACTAAATTCCAAAAAGTACATGCTCCAATCTCTCTCTCTCTCTCTTTCAAATCACCAAAATAAGGAATTCTCTCTCTCGTCTCTCCTCTTGCCCTCCTCTCTCCCTTTCTCTCATTCTTCTCTCCATGTGGCCGCTCTCCACCTATTCTCTCACATCCGACCGATTTCAACTTCTTTTTCAAATATTAACTACATTTTCTTCATCTCCTCCTCCCCCTCTATCTTCCTATCTTATTATTTTTCAAAAAGGAACCGTTTTGAAAAATGACCACCGCCTTAGTCTCACTTTCCGGCCAACTCCGACCACCCCTTCCCTACCAAGATCACCATTTTGTCCTCTCCTTCTCCTCTACAAGAAAGTCTCAACCTTTTTCAGAAACAAAGTAGATCGGAAAACTTTTGCATCTACTCCTTCTTCCACGTTTACGCCACCATAGACTTCTAACCGAAAAAACTAACATGATATTTGGAATCCTCTCATTATGCGCGCATTAAAACCCCTAAAAAAATATCCCGATCAACCACCTTGCTCGTGACCACCACCACCTTGAAAGAAATGAAGCTAACAGCAAAGTGAGAAAGTCCAATGCAAGTTTGGAAAGAGAAGTGAGTGGAAGATGGTGGAAGTAAGCAAAGTAAAGCGGTGTGTAGGTTCATCGAATGGCTAAGAAAAGCAAGATTTTGGTATTATTAGCATGAACTTCTCGATTATATAGAAGAAGATCACCCTACAATTTTACATTCATTTTCTTTGAATCATAGTGTCTTGGTTATAAAGATTGAATCAAGATTGAGGCGACCACAAATTACTTGATATTTTTCAAGCTCCGCTTATAAAGACTGAATCAAACCCAAAGGTATCCCTTTATGAGATTTGTTTTGATGTTTTGTTCCTCTATATGACTAATTGTATTTCACTTTTATGATGATTGGGAATACTTCTATAGTTTGCAGAGATAAACTAATTTTGTTCTTAAATCAATTATGAACATTAAGACTTCTTTACTTGTATTGGTGTTGATTTAACATATATGTTGGTAACATTAAGCTTTAGATGAGTTTTATTGTTTTCTTGACTTTTTGTGGTGTTTACTTCCATGATTTGCTTAAGACTTATGGATGTTTGGGGTTATTGTTCATGAATACTTCTTGAATTTTGAGTATAACTTAATTTTTGATGGTTGTGCATGTGAAGGAGGTGAGTTGCGTTAGTTGTGTGTGGAAGTCGGGAGGAGAATCATAGCCTACAAAGACACCAACATCTTGGGCACTGATTTGGAAGAAGAAAAATCAAAAGATGAAGAATGGAAAGAAGAAGAAGAATCATCTCACTTTCAATACACTTTCTAAGCACGTTCATTCTTTCACCAATATTTCCTTTGACAATATTTCCCTCCACCATCCAAACACACCATCAATGTTGGACATGTGGGGTATTGTTGTGTTGAATAGTTATATCAACTTTGTAGTCACGTGCTTGAAATGTAGATGACATAATTACATTGGTAAGTAGCGCTTTACTCAAGTGTACCCTTTATTGGGAAGGTCACACTAAGAAGTTTTAAATGCGTAGGGTAAAACATACATAGGGGTAATTATGATGCTCTATAGGGGTAAAACATACATAGGGGTAATTATAATCCTTGATGTAGTATTTCTAAAAACATTTATGTCTGCAGAGCAAAGATTTGGATTTATTGTAAATGTGATCAATGTCTCGTTGAAAGAATATTATGAAGGTTCTATTGTAAAGGTGACTGAAATTCCCACGGGGAGTACAGTCAATGCAGCAACACTTGCATGTACTCGAATATTAAAGAAAGATAAAAATATAAAGACCAATTAAAGAAAAGATTTAATACCCGTTGGTGCAAAATGACATAATTAAAGAAGACAACAAAATAGAAAGTGAAACACGTGGTATCGTGCTGGGTTTGATGGAAATTACCAATAAAATAGAAGCACATATAGAAAGTTGAAAGAGTACGATTGATGATCTATTGTAAATGTAGTTTGAAGTTCCCGTAGATAAAATTAAATTAAAACTATAAATTAAATAAGAAGATTATAAAATAAAAAAGAAAGTGTTATCAAGGAACAAACTTTGTGTATTTGAACATCTACAAATTTTTGGGGTCCTAAAGTACCCCCAAAATACACTGCCTGCATCCCACTTTACGTATTTTTTCACAAACTTATTATTATATTTTACCAAACTTCTGGTATTTGAAGAGTTAAATTTTTTTCAAATCCCAGAAGTACCTCAAAACGCACTACTTAACATTTCACTTTAGACATTTTGTTACAAAATAATTTTTTTCACAATCAAGTGCACCAAGAGCACCATAAATCACATCAGTCACACAAAGCACCATAAAAACCACGGATGAAAATTCCACCGCAATCACGGATCAAACCACCAAACCCAGCAACACTTGGATTACTAATGACACTTTAAATAAAAGCTAAATAGTATAGAAACCAAATATAGTTTTTTTTTGTCAAAAAAAATATACTTTTTTGTTACTGGAACCAAAATAAACTATTAACTCTCCCTTGATTCTTTTGTCAAAAAACTCTCCCTTGATTTTTCGTAAAAAAAACTCTCCGTTAATTACGATATCATGCATGGTTGAAGGAAAACCCATGATAAAATAGGAGCGATTATACAAAGTTGAAAAAGATTATGGAGGTTTTATCGTAAATGTGATTGAGGTCTCGTTGAAAGAAGATGATGAAGGTTCTATTGTAAAGGTGGATTGAAATTCCCACGAGAGTACAGTCAATCAATGCAAAGAACACTGCATGTACTCGAATATTTAAGAAAGATAAAAATATAAAACCAATTAAATAATACCCGTTGGTGCAAAATGACCAAAATAAAGAAGACAACAAAATAGAAAGTGAAACACGTGGTATCGTGCTGGGTTTGATGGAAATTACCAATAAAATAGAAGCACATATAGAAAGTTGAAAGAGTACGATTGATGATCTATTGTAAATAAGGCTGAAGTTCCCGTAGATAAAATTAAATTAAAACTATAAAATTAAATAAGAAGATTATAAAATAAAAAAGAAAGGGTTATTAAGAAACGAACTTCGTGTATTTGAACATCTACAAATTTTTGGGGTCCTAAATGGATAATTGATATATTTGCAGGGGGGTAACATATATTTAAGCCTTCTTAATATGTGTAAAGGTAGTTATTTTTGCTTATAATTAAGTCCAAAGAGAGTAAATCAATACATCATGCAGGGTTCAATAAAAACCACCATTAAAATAAAAGAACCTATACAAAGATGAAAGAAAATGTTGGGGAAATCTATTGTAAATGAGATCGAAGTTTCCATGAAAAAAGTTAAATTATAAATGTAAACTAAATAAAAAATTATAAAATTTAAAATAAAGCTTCTTAAATGGCTTGCTTGTCATGCTTCCCTTCCTATTATGTATCTGCTCCACCGTAGGGAATCTGACTCTCCAATTAATGCACCGCTGGCCCGGAGGACGTTCTTCATTGTCTCAGAGATTGCGCCACTTTGACTCATATCTTGCACGCTTGGGGATATCGTGACCGTCTTTCTTTCGGAGATGGTGATCATGGACTGGTTCAAGGGCGGCTTCTTCCCACTAACCCCTCTATTTTTATTGCAGGAATTTGGTGTATTTGGCGTGCCCATATTTCTTTTTGTATGGCTCAGGAATCTATTCATCCCTCTCAGCTTCGATATAAGGTTATGTTTCTTGCAGATTTTCTCTCTCGAAATGTTACTATTGACGGTCACCCCACTCCCACTCCTCGGATAGCTACTTGGCATCCAGGTCGATCCCCTCTTGTGGTTCTCAATGTTGATGGTAGCAGTTTGGGTAATCCGGGCCCATCTGGCTTTGGTGGTATTCTTAGGAATGAGGATGGTGCTTGGCTTTCGGGGTTTGTCGGGTCAATAGAGAATTCCAACAATTTGCATGCTGAGCTCCTGGCTTTATATCATGGGCTAAAGTATGCTTGGATTAAAGGCTACCAAAAGGCTGTGTATACTCTGATTCTACTCTTGCGATCAAGTTGGTCGCCAGCAACATCAACCTGTTGCACCTCTATGCTTCAATTATCCAGAATATCAAAGACTTACTTGATCGCAACTGGGAAATTCAGCTTCTTAATACTCTCAGGGAAGGAAATTCTTGTGCAGATTATTTGGCTAAGTTTGGCTCTTCTTCGACTCACAGATGGATTATTTTTGACTCTGCTCCTCCTGGCATTCTGCCTTATTGCATGCCGATGCTAGCGGAGTGCAGTTCATAAGACTTTAGTTTTTTATATTTTTGGTTTTCTTTTCCATTTATTTCTCTTTGTATACCAAAAAAAAATTAACAAAGACAATGGAATTGAACATCTATTGCTAAAAAGAAGAAAAAGTCTAATTTTTTTTAATAACGTTATCTATATTCATCGGAAATATAAAAACTTACTGAAAAGAAGACAACACAATTAGAAAGTGAAACACGTACGTAGGTATCATGCCGAGTTTGATTTTAAAACTAAACACTAATATAAGTATCCTTCTAATACTTGTTGGTGCGAAATTATCAAAATAAAGAAGAAAACAACAATTTGGACATGTGTGATTTTTTTTGGATCTTAAAATACCCCCAAAACACAATGTCTAATATCACACTTTATGTATTTTGTCATAAATTTATTTTGTTTTTCACCAAATAGGTTATTGAGGAACAAACTTCATGTATTTGAACATCTAAATTTTTTCGAGACGACCCTAAACTATTCCAAAATACAGCATCACACTTTGCGTATTTTGTCACAAACTTATTATTATTTTTTACCAATCGGTGATTTACGAAGAAACTTCTTGAACTTGAAGAGTTAATTTTTTTCTGAATACTAAAAGTACCCCAAAAGATACCGCTTAACATTTCACTTGACACATTTTGTTACAAAATAAAAAAAATTCACCATCAAGTACACCAAAACACACTGTTTAGCATATCACTTTATGTATTTTGTCATGAAATTAAATAATTTTTCACCGAATCGAGTATTCAAAAATAAAATATGCATATTTAAACATCTAATATTTTTTAGACTTTAAAGTATCCCTTAAAATATAAAAAATAAAAAATGCAAAACCTTGAAATATAAAAGAAGGAAAAAAACTAAAAAAAGAAGATGTTTTTTGGTATAACCCGGGTATCTTCTGCGCACAACTATAAAGACTAATCGCTCAAGCCGTATAGGACCACAATTGGCGACAAAGCTCCCCCTCAAGAGATTTAACACTATTGTATCCTCAGGTCTGAATTTAAACTCATGACATTGGTTATGTTGGAAGTGACCCCTACCATCTCATCCAAGTGTTTTTGGGTTAAAAAAAGGTAGAAGTTAAAAAAAGTGAAGTAATATAAAAAAATAAAAAAAAACTTAAGCAAAAAACAAAACAAAAAACAAAAGCAAAAAACAAAAAAACCAAAAAAAAACTGAAGAAAGAAGAGGAAAAAAAAAAGAGAATTTGGCGCCATAGTGACAAGCTGCATATATTATAGGATTTGTTATATTTTATCTAACAACATTAATGATGTTAACAACTTTGCTGAAATTGGCGCAACCAGCTAGCATGCCAACAGGGATTAATGATGTTGAGATGGCAGCTGTTGTGGTATTAGAGACAGGCATCAGTAAGCGTATGAAGGAAGACGTGGAGAGAAGATAGTTGATGACATGGGAGTTTTGCTTTGAATAAATGCGGTGGTATACCTTCTAGTCTTGGTATGAACATTAACAACAACAAAAACGGTAACTCGCATTTTTAGGGGCAAGCTCGCGGTGGAGCTGCGCCAGATCAATGAGCTTCATTAGTTGGAACTGTTTGGGTTTAGGTAACCCACGAGCAGTTCCATCGTTACGTGACCTCGTTCGGACATACCAACCAGACATTATTTTTCTTTCTGAGACTTTGGTACATGCTAATAAGATGGAAGATTCAACTGAGATTGGGTTTTGATGGAGCTTTCGCAGTGGATAGCAGAGGTAGAAGAGGGGGGTCAAATCGTGGTTCTATGAGAGGTATCAACCAGCTGAATTGGGATGAATTGACTATGAAGAAGGAATTGGGTATGGGTTTTCGTCACTTTCACAGCTTTAATTTAACCATGCTAGGGAAGCATGGTTGGCGGTTAAGCACCAACACATATCCCAGTAATGTCTGGCATAACATCCACACTTCACAGATACTTGTTAAATTTGGAGCTAGATGGAAAATTGGGGATGACAACACTATCAATGTTTGGAGCGATCATTGGGTCAAAGGATGAGATTCCACTTTTATAACTTCTCATGGTGTTGGTCTAGTGTGTCTTATGAATGAGATGGGTGTGTTCGTGAAGGCCAAGTCAGCTTGGTTTGTTGGCAAGCCTCATTCCCAAAAAACGGAAGCGTTGTACTTATTGGAAGTCGTCAATTAGTTGCAGGTGTTAGACATTCAACACGTCGCCATTGCAAAGCGGTAGTACTATAGATATAATGTAGACTTTACCAAAAAAAAAGAATATATATATATATATATATATATATATATATATATATATATATATATATAATTTGGGATGACAGTTTTATGTGAAAACATAAATTATCACCTGTATTTTGCCACAATTTTTTTTAAACCAACACGTCAACTCAAAATTTGGGAACAGGTTTTAATTATCTTCCGACCGAATTTTGGATTAATCAAGATCCCTTTTTCCTGGAAATCAAAACGCGGTCGAAGACCTCTAGACAAACGAAAAAATACATATAATATTCTTCAACAAAATTTTATTAGACTTACGAATTAATATAATTTAATAGGATAATATCTTCATTTCGTTAACATATAATATCTTAATTTTATTAGACGCAAATTTTGCTGTTAGTTAATATTATTAGTTAATATTATTTGTTAAATACATTTGTTACATTTAAATACATTTAAATACTTAAATGAAAAATATTTTAGTGTTTAAATTATATAAAGTATTCTATTAAAAAAATTATATAAAGTAGTATATCATAATAGATTGAACATTTTACATGAAAAAAGCAATTAGTAAGTCCATGACTATTTTAATAGATATCAAACGTCAATAATTTAAATGAAAATTCCTATATAAAAGTTTGGATTTCCAAATCAATGGAGTAATTCTAACTATTAAATATTTATAATGGTTCGTTCAAAAAAAAATATTTATAATGGTAAGCATTTATATCTCACGAAGATGGAATTTTTTTTTTTGAGATCACGAAGATGGAATTTTATAAATAAATAAATATAAAACTTACTATTTTTTTATAGGAAAGGTTAGTTGTTAGAGGAGTGGAGAAGTGTTAGTTTCTGAGGTTTGAACCTAGGAGATCTTTTTTACTCCTTCAATCTCTTAGCTCACCAACTAATCTACATTCTTGAGATAAAGTATTTTACTTTCATTTTCTTTTTGATGCATTATATAGTTTTTAATCATCTTAGGTGATCCTTTATCACCAAAAATTTATTGATAAAGAAAACGCAAAAACATGGGAGACATAAACCAAAACCCATGAGAAAAACAATAATCATTTAAATCTCACACTAACTCTTCTATTCTGTTATGATCGGTTTCTCTTGGTGAGAAAATGACTGAACACGAGTAATGTTATAATATCGGTGAAATAGTCAAGATTATGATGTTGGGATCCGTTTATTTTTGTCAGAGAGCATAATTATATTACAAGGGGTATTAAATGACAATAAATACATTTTTATGGTCGAGTCGACCATTACAAGACAAAGAGGAGAGAGATCCGAGATCTCCTTAATGGTTGTGTTGATTGTCATAATGGAGGCCTAGCCGAGCAGATGTAGTCGAGCATACTGTGGCCGATCGGTCAGTATGATTGGGTGATAAATCCATTTCACATTCACATGTACTTGTTTTGAATGTTAAAAATTGTGTTTTGCATGAAGATCTTAATAAAATCAGTAAAGTTTGAGCAGATTTTGTGAATTTGTAAATCTAGTTTTGTGTCGTGGTTATGCCGATTTTTCGTGTATTTTTGTGCATAGGAACTAGATCGAGTTGTCGAACAAAGTGTGAAAGCAAGGGGTGAAGTTTGGAGCGACTTAAGAAAGGGAATAATGCAGCAAAAAGAACTAATTCATTTGTTTAAAAGAATGGCTATAGATTTGTGGGGGTACGCTATAGACCTGTGGGGGGTACGCTAGAGACTCGTGTGGTTCTATGAGCGAAAGTGAATAGTGTCTGATGCGCTGGACTTTATAAATAGTGCATTTTTCGTTTGCAAAAGACACTTTTAGACGACCGGAAACCCTAGAACTCAAAAATACTCTCTCCATTTCTCCTCTATTGAAGATTCAAGGTTTGAGAACTAGATTTGGAGCTTCAAATGAGTTCATCTCCTCTCCTAAGTTGTAATTTTTGTTTTTCTTCTTCTTCTAGTATGTGTAATTTTTATTTTTCTTCTTCTTCTTCTTCTAGTATGTGTAGCCAAATCTCTTTTTGTTAGGGATGAATGAATATTAAAGAAACACTATTGTAGCTGGTTTAGATTTACCTTTATGTCATATTCGCTCTTAGTTTGTGTATTTAATATTTGTTCTTAATGTTTTTTATGATTTGATCACTCATAGAATGATTTATATGGTTCATTTATGGAAAATTGAGGTTGGGGAAGGAAAATAGATAATTAAAAATAATTATTGTAAAATTGAGGTTTTTGGGTTGTTGTTGTTGGAAGAAGAATAAAATGGGTTTCAAAAATTAATGTAAATAATTATTAATTTCTGTTTATACTATTTTCTCACCATATACTTTTTCGTATGATTGTCTTTTCCTCCTCCTATAAGAAAATGGCAGGCAATAACAACTTGATATGCAGTGCAATCCTAGCTTTTCCTTAATGTACTGTAAATATAAAGGCAGAAGCCGATTTCTTAATAAGCTAAAAGTGAGTTAGAACAGCACATAAAGTTTATTTATTCAATATAGTTTTCCTTGTCTTTAGGTGCATTGTTCAGTGCTTCAGTGCACACTAGTCTTGAGCGACAAGCTAGCAGGAGAGTTGGAAAGTTTTAATTGCTTATTCAGTTTTAATAATGAAACTCATTTTGTAAGCAATTCTTTTATGGTTTTGTCTCCTCAAATGAAAAGAGAATGACATAACAAATAAATGTTTAAACACTTGCAAGACATTGGAATCAATTTTATAATCATTTCCCACTATTTATCCAATGTGGTTATAACAATTTTATAATCCAATTTGGTTATACCCGATTTGGAGTGATTAATTAATCACGTGCCACTATTAATCTTCAAAAAACATGTTACAAGTTTGTCGAAAATTTAACAGTCTCAACACATAGTTTGTTTGTTTAACCCAGGGGGTGATTGCTGTTGAAATGGCTAATTTCAATCACTTAGTGTTTCGGCTAAAATATTTTACAAAACAAAAAAACATGTTGAAAATGAAAAATAGCCGTTAAGCACTATTCCATAGTTAGTTATTGCAGTTGATAACTGCCTAACTAACTCTATCCCTAACTAATTCAAAGTCTAGCATGTATATAATGTAGTTTACATTTGAAATAATTGTACAAGAAAAAATACCAGAAATAAAAGAATAGTTTTTACAGTTTATCTCTGAGTGTCTTTTACATTTCCTTCTTCTTCAGTTCAAGTTCTTCTAAATCCTTCAAGTTCTTAGTGTAGCCTTTGTGAGGAGAGACCTGCAAGAAAAGGGAGAAAAACCGGTTAGGGTTTTTATCCATACACAGTAAGAAAAGAGTAAGGAAATAGAGAAATAGTGAGAGAGGAAGAAGGTTACCTGAGTGTAGCTTCTGTTCAGTACTTGAATCTTCAAGAAGTGAAGATTCAAGGTAGGTCCAGGAAATACAGAAGGTTCATGCAAAGAAAAAAAACAACAACAAGTTAATATTGTTGTTGTAGTTCAGAAATAAGCATTAAAGGGACAAGAAAGGAAAGATCTTTACTGTTTTGACGACGTAAATCTTCAACACAGGTTTCGTGATTCACCACGCACGAAGATTAGGGTTTCATTCAAGGCTCAAGCCACGAGAAATTGGTTGAGGGGTTTGGAAGAGGAAGCTACGATCTATTGTTTGGTGGGTTCTGTTTGTGGTTTGGAGGTGATCTGCTGGGTTTCCATTGAAACCCTAGCGCAGCGCGGAAGAAGGTGGTGAAGAGAGGCAAGCGGCTCGGTTTGAGAGAGAGAGAGAGGCAAGACTAACGTTGTCTTTCTCTTCTTTGTTCCGGTCTTTCTTGCGTTATTGGGCGAGCCCCATTGCAACAATGTTGGACATTAATATTTGCAACTTTGCAAATTAGTAAATACACCCTCGTTAGTAAAAAGTGGAAGAAAATTTTAAAGAAGTATCAAAATTCTACATGGTATCATCGAGCTCGAGATCAATTAGGATAAAGGACAATTTCTTAAACTCTAAACTTCTAAACTTGGTTCTTTAAGTTTTCTTTATTCATTTTCACTACACACAGTAGCTAAATTTGTGTAGTTTGTGTTTTTTACTAACAAGTTTTGTGAAGTGTGTGCAGATGGCACATAAAGAAATGAATCCTAGTTTTGGCACTCAAGTGCCTGTTCTGACAGGGACTAACTGGGACAGATGGAGTCACCAGATGAAGTCAGTTTTTGGGTGTCAAGGGGTCTTAAAGATTGTGAGGGAAGGGTTGAAAGAACCTCACCATCACTGCTACATCGCGAGAAGAAAAGAAGCAATATGAAGAAGATGAGATGAAGGACTATAAAGCACTTCATCTTATCCAAATTGGGTTAGATGACTCAAATTTTGATAGGATAAGGGATGTGGAAAGTGCCAAGAAGGCATGGGACATTCTGGACTCCTACTACAATGGTGCTGCAGAAGCAAAGCAAGAGAAATTACAGGCCCTAAAGGCTCAGTATGAAGCCTTAAAGATGAAGGGTGATGAGAACATCATCACCTATTTTGCAGAGTGAAGAAAATCACTAATGCCATGAAATTGAATGGTGAAACCTTAAAGGATGAAGACATTTGCGAGAAAGATACTTAGATCTCTAACAAAAAATTCTATGTTGCGCTTAATGGCTTAGAAGACACCGCAAGGTGGAGGACCTTAAGGTGGAGCAACTTCAAAGTCGCTAGAAGCTAAGGAGATAAGGTTGAATCATTTAAATGAAGATTCGGATGAAGACATCAAGCTTTCTTCATTCCTTCTAAAGGTAAGAAAGGGAAGGGTGGCAGCGTGGCGCAAGCACCCAACAAAAACAATGGGCCTAAAGGTAAGCCCCAAGGTAAGTTTTCTAAAGGAAACTCATCTAATAAGCCTAGTAATGACACTAGCAGTTCTAAAAAGATAAATCACACATTCAATGTTACAAATGTGAAAAGTATGGTCACTTATGCAAGTGATTGCTTGGTCTAAGAAAAATAATAAGGGCAAAGAATGCGAGCAAAGGGCCAATGTGGCCAAAGAAGACTCGATTCAGATTACGCCCGATGAGTGTTTAGTCTTATAACAGATGATCCTATTCCTATGTCTAAAATTGAACCTAAAAAGGAAATTAGTATAACTAATGTGGAACTAGAAGTAGGGTCGAAATTTGTTGTTTTTATATAACTACGGTGATGGTAAAACCATCACCGAAATTTGGTATTTAGACTCGAGTTGTTCCAACCATATGACTGGTAACAAGGAGTGGGCGATAGATTTTGATCCTAGTAAGAGGACCACTATCGGTGTGCGATAACAAAGTAATTATCGCAGAAGGTATGGGCAACATTCATTTCAAGAGAGAGGATGGTAAGACAGTCATGATTCAAAATGTTTTCTATGTCCCCGGTGTGTGCTCTAACTTGATTAGTTTAGGTCAATTACTTGAAAAAGGTTTTTCTATTGTAATGAGGACCTAAAACTAAAGCTATATGATCCTGAAAATAAACTCATTGTTGACCACACCTTTAGCCAAAAAATGAGACCTTTCAAGACTAGTATTTGCTCTTGAGGCAAGGTGCACGAGTGCAATTACTAGTTACGAAAGTTGTTTATGGCATAGAAGGCTTGGGCACCTAAACTACAAGAGTTTGACAAACCTAAGTACTAAGAGTCTAGTATTGGGTTTGCCTAAGATAGAGGCTCCAAATGAGTTTGTATAACATGTCTTCTAAATGAAACAACTGGAAGAAGAGTTTTCAAAAAGAGTTGCAAGACAGATCAAAGGATCTGC
Organism: Oxytropis ochrocephala; assembly: GCA_020916435.1. NCBI lineage: Eukaryota > Viridiplantae > Streptophyta > Magnoliopsida > Fabales > Fabaceae > Oxytropis > Oxytropis ochrocephala. Next base: position 2,506,288 of record CM037092.1, on the reverse strand, counting down.
TTGCATGTTGTATATCTGATGACATTTGTGGCCCCTTTGATGTTTTATCACTAGGTGGTAATAAGTATTTTATTTCTTTTGTAGATGAGTACTCAAGAAAAATGTGGATCTACCTAATAAAGACTAAGGAGAGGCCCTTGCAATTTTCAAAAATTTTCGTGGACATGACAGAAAGACAGAGTAACTGTAAGCTAAAGATTCTAAGGATCGATGGAGGAGGTGAATACACCTCAAAAGATTTTGAGAGAGCTTGCACCATAAAAGGCATCATTCATGAGGTCACATCCCCTATACTCCACAACACAATGGTGTTGCGAGAAAGAAGGAAATGAGCAGTATTAGACATGGCGGATCTATGCTAAAAAAGTATGGTCTACCTAAGAAGCTATGGGGTGAAGCTATTGCTACAGCCACCTACATTCTCAATAGGTGTCCAACAAAGAAAATTGAAGACAAAGTTCTGAAGAGAGTGCAGTCGGTGACAAACCTAATGTCGATCCACTTTAAGGTATTTGGCTCCCACTTACTTACGACCATATACGATCCTAAGAGAACTAAGCTTGAAGACAAAAGCAAGCCTTTGATTCTAGTTGGATACCACCCTACGAGTGCTTACAGATTGTATAATCCAACAAGTGGTAAAATTGAAGTGTCTAGGGATGTCACAATCTAGAGGAGGAGCAATGGGTTTGGGATGAACCACAACAAGTAATCTCAATACCTACGAAAAATTCGAAACTATTGGTGACAGAATGAAGTACCTCGGCAAGTGAGGAGGATACTTCGGTGATGAGAGAAGGTGTTCCTCAAGAAGAAGAAACTATTGAAACAGATTACTATGCCTAATGGTCAAGTTTGCAATCGGACCACGAGAGACCAAGAAGAACTCCAGAAACTAGCAGACTATGAAATCATAAATGATGATGAGGTAGTAGTAGAAGAGGATCTCATCCACTTTGCTATGCTAGCGATGCTGAAACACGTAAACTACTTAGAGGCCCTAAAATCTAAAGAGTGGAAGGATGCTATGCTAGAAGAGCTTAAGTCCATAGAAAAAATGGAACTTGGACCTTAACTACTTTACCTAAAGGCAGAAGGCCATTAGTGTGAAGTGGGTGTTCAAAGTCAAACTAGATCCTAATGGCAAGGTAACTAAGTATAAGGCAGATTGGTAGCAAGGGGTTTTCAAAGAAAAAGAAGGCCTAGACTACACTGAAGTATTCTCACGGTGGCAAGGCATGAGACTATAAGGTTAGTCACGCTGCCATTGCTTGTAATAGAGGTGGGAACTATACCACCTTGATGTGAAATCTGCTTTCCTCAATGGACCACTAGAGAGACAGTCTACATTGAGCGACCCACCGGATTTGAGACTAAAGGGAAAGGGAACTATGTCTACCATCTACACAAGGCTCTCTACGGGCTAAAGCAAGCCCCAGGGCATGGAATAAATGCATTGACAGTTCTTCACGAGAAAATGGGTTCAATAAGTGTGGTTCGAATATGGTGTCTACACCAAAGGTACTCTACAAACCTATTTTCTAATTATATGTCTCTATGTTGATGACATGCTTGTAATCGAAATTGTGCAAAAGAAATTGCCAAGTTCAAGCGATCTATGGAATCTAAATTTGAAATGACAGGACCTTGGAAGGTTGTCATATTTTTTTGGGAATGGAATTCCTAAGAACTCCGATGGGATAATCCTACATCGCCTAAGTACACTAAGGAAGTATTGGCGAGATTTGAAATGGAGGATTGTAATCCTGCCAAGACACCAGCAGAAGGTAACTTGACTCAAACAACTAAGGAGGACACTAGTGAAGTAAATCCTCACGAATACGAGCGGATGATAGGGTCCTTAAGGTACCTATGTCACAAAGAGGCTGATATTCATTCAGATGCAACAGAATTGTGAGCGAGTTTATGAATAAACCACTCAAGGTCCACTATTGGGCTACTAAAAGGATACTCAGGTATCTACAAGGTACTCTGAACTATGGTATTTGGTTTCCTAAAGGAAATGGTGAAAATACTACTCTATTGCTAGGTTACACAGATTCTGACTGGTGTGGAGATAAAATTGAGAGGAAAAGTACCTCTGGGTTTCTATTTAAGTTCCTAGGGGCACCTATATCTTGGAGTTCAAAGAAACAATCAGTTGTGGCTCTGTCCTCCTGTGAGGCAGAGTATGTAGCACTAAAGAATCTTTGCATGCCAAGCTGCTTGGCTTGAAACACTGCTAAATGAGCTATTGGTTGAGTTAAGTCAACCACCTACTATCCTAATTGACAACAAGTCTGCCTTGAGCCTTGCTAAGAACCTTGTGGCTCATGGCAGAACCAAACACATTGAGACAAGGTACCACCACTTTACTTGAGGACCAAGTTTCAAAAGGAAATTACAGGTTGAGTCTTGTCCCTACTAAAGATCAAGTGGCGGATATTTTTACTAAAGCTCTCAAGGGAGATCTGTTTGCTAAGCTAAGGAGGGAATTAGGAGTAATTTCATTCAAGACAAATGAATGACTACTCCTCTGAAAGTCGACTTTGGAGGCTTGTTCCAAAGGTTATTTTTAAGGCTATCCCAGGGCTTGTCTTGGGTTTATGTTTTCCTATTAGCTTAGCTCTAGTCTAATGCTCTACTCAACCTAAGTGTTTGAATTAAGGGAGAGTGTTGAAATGGCTAATTTCAATCACTTAGTGTTTCAAGCTAAAATATTTTACAAAACAAAAAACATGTTGAAAATGAAAAATAGCCGTTAAGCACTATTCCATAGTTAGTTATTGCGGTTGATAACCGCTAACTAACTCTATCCCTAACTAATTCAAAGTCTAGCATGTATATAATGTAGTTTACATTTCGTAAAATAATTGTATGCAAAAAAATACGAAAATAAAAGAATAGTTTTTACTGAGTTTATCTCTCGAGTGTCTTTTCTGCTCCTTCTTCTTCAAGTTCAAGTTCTTCTAAATCCTTCAAGTTCTTAGTGTAGCCTTTGTGAGGAGAGACCTGCATGAAAAAAGGAGAAAAACCAGTTAGGGTTTTTATCCATACACATAAGAAAAGAGTAAGGAAATAGAGAAATAGTGAGAGAGAGAGAAGAAGGTTACTCGAGAGTGTAACTTCATTGAAGACTTGAATCTTCAAGAAGTGAAGATTCAAGGTAGGTCCAGAAATCTGAAGAAGTTCATGCAAAGAAAAAAAAACAACAACAAGTTAATATTGTTGTTGTAGTTCGAAAATAAGCATTAAAGGGACAAGAAAGGAAAGATCTTTACTGTTTGGCGTAAATCTTCAACTTTGGTTTTGATTCACCACGCACGAAGATTAGGGTTTCTCATTCAAGGCTCAAGCACAGAAATTGGTTGAGGGGTTTGGAAGAGGAAGCTACGATCTATTGTTTGGTGGGTTCTGTTTGTGGTTTGGAGGTGATCTGCTGGGTTTCCATTGAAACCCTAGCAGAGCGTGGAAGAGGTGGTGAAGGAGACGAAGCAGCTCAGTTTCAGAGAGAGAGAGAGACTGAAGACTAACGTTGTCTTTCTCTTCTTTGTTCCGGTCTTTCTTGCGTTATTGGGCCAGGCCCCATTGCAACAGTGTTGGACCTTAATATTTGCAACCTGCAAATTAGTAAATACACCCCTGTTAGTAAAAAGTGGAAGAAAATTTTAAAGAAGTATCAAAATTCTACAATTGCTCCATACCCATACATGTTGAGTTTGTGGGAGAATTTCAGTTCAATTCTTCAGGATACATTTTTGGGAAGAACCTTAACTTTGTTAAGCACTCTTAGAGTATTGTTTAAGCCAAACTCATTTGGCTTCTAAAATGAAAGATGTCTTTAAAGACCTTATCTCTAGTTAATATAGAACTTAAGTTTTCTCTCAATAAGCACTCACGCGGAATTAGTCTTATAAAATATCAAAAGAATCTAAAGTTGTGAAGATACTCCATAAAGGCAAAACCTATAAAATAATTCAAATATAAGTTTGAGTCAATATTTTTATATGGTATTTGAATTTGGCCGTGTGAATACAATTTTGAAATAGATAGTACTGGATAACACATGGATCAACCCCGCATCACCAAATCCCGCTCGAGTCAAAAAAATATTGGTAAACTGAAGAAGGTGAAGCCATGGCATCATTTGGTGGAAGAACTAGAAAATGGAATTTCCCACATCCAGACAGATAGCACCCATCCAATTTCGCATATTTTATTAGAAAATCATGCATTTTCTAGGCAAAATGACAAAAGGGAGGAAAGAGTGAGAGATAGAATGCATGGTACGGGTATGTAGTTTAATATAAAGAAAAGGGAGGAAAGATTTTTTATTTTATTTTTTGAAAAAAAAAGTGAAGAAAGAAAAATGATTTCAGTCTTGTTCGGATCCGCGTCGCGTTTCATTTTTCTACAACTGCAATTTGGAGTGCTTATTCAAAAGTGCGTTCATTTTTTCGCCAAAAAAAATGCGTGTTCATTTATTTGGGTGCTTCTAAGGTGAGGGAGCAAATCAAATCCGTCGCCGGTGAACCACTAAAATTTATCGTAGAATATTGTGTAAAATGCTATGAATGGTTAAGATTGAATCCACCAGTATTAAATCTCAACCATTGGTGAATTTTTATACTACATCTTACGATCATATTTAGTGGTTCACGAGTAGTAAGATTTGATTTGCTCTCTCACCCTATGCCTCCAACAAGTCTACACTTAAATATGTCAGTTTGAGGTTCCAATCTTGAAGTCCTTTAAATTGCCTTTATTTTGAGGTATTGTCCTTAAAAGATGCATCAATGTGGGTAAGAATGTACCCATGGTATTGGTTTGTAAGTTATGAGTGTCTTTACCAAAACAATTATAAAAACTACTAGGTCTTCAGCTGGGGTTTGTGGTGCTCCCTATAGCGGCGCTTTCTACTCCTAGGACCGCTAGGTTATTGGCGTTGCTTGCAGAGTAGTCGCTTTCTACTCCTAGGACCGCTAGGTTACTCGCGCTACTTGCAGAGTAGTCGACCGTCGCACCCTCCCTCCAAGATGCCAAATCCACTGCTCTTCTCCTCTCCCTCCCTCTCTTTGCTTCACCCTGTTCCTCTTCGGTCTGTTACTAGCTCTCCACCCACTCGCCCCCACCTCACCCATCGGATGCACTCCTCGCTTTGTTGATCCAGAACTACCTCGCCCCTCCCTGAACTAGGGTGTTTAGTGGTTCGGGCAAATCCAAACCAACCCACAATCCAATCCAAACTGATATGTTTGGTTCAGATATTTTTAATGTTCGGTTCAAAATCAAACAAATCCAAACCATCTGTTGTAGTTGTTTGGTTTGGGCAACGGATTTTGAAAAACAAATCCGCAAACCCGAACCAACCCATATTAGGTAGAAGTACAATATTTTATTTGCGTGGACTTTTTACATTGATAACTTATAATTAAATTGTAAAATTTTAATACTAAGAATGAAAAGACTATTAGTGGATTTGAGTTTGATTTGGTGTGATTTTTAACTTTTTTAGCTATTTAAAGTATTGGAATATCACAAAAAAGTGTTAGTTTTTATATTTTAGAAAATTAATATTTTAGTGAATGACCTGCGAGTTCAATCCGAATCATTTTGTATTTATAAGCTAGTTCAACTATTAATTTTACTAAATACTTTGAACACTTTAGAATTGGGCCATCCGGACCACTCATTTGCTAAGGTAGGGCAATGCTTGTGCGGATTTCTTAACTAAATTTAGAGCTTTGAGTACTTCTAGCTCGCCTTTGGGTCTTCTCAATGCTCTTCTAGCTAATGCTAATAGAGTTTATTTTACTAGGCTTTAGTCCATTCTTTTCTGTTTTGTTTTCTTTTCCTCCTTTATGTAACAAAAATATTTTCGCTAACTTATCCGTTAATCAATTTGTTATCTGCTATTTTTTGCCAAATTGAGTCTTACAAAGAGTTTACCTAAAATAAAGGGTTTTGCTTTTCCCACACTCCCTCCTACTCTTTCACACCCCTTAACTCCAAATATTCCAAAAATACCCTTAAGTAGAGTGTGTGTTTTTACCGATTCGGGGATGGGCAACCAAATATATTCGGTTTCGGTTGAGGTCAACCGAACAGGTAAAAAAGTGAATGTGGTGTGAGAGTCCATTTTTTGTAATAAAATAGGGTGTTCGAACACCCTCATGCGAACTGTTCGCATGACCCCATCTTGACTCGTTCGCGATGACCCATCTGAACTTTTTTCGCATGACCCCGTCTTGACACAGTGAAATTACGCACAAGAGGGTGTGAAGTCAAGATTTAACACACACGAACGATGTCATTCGAACCTGTTCGAATGCCCGTGTTCGAACAGGTGAAGTTTCGTGAAAAAAAAGAGGTTTTGACTGACATTTTGGTCTTTTCACACCCTTATGAAGTGTGTTTTAAGTAGGAGGGGGTGTGGGAAAAACAAACGCCAAAATAAATAATCCGCTATAACTATAACCTAGTAGTTACATAATAGTATTGTTTCCTACTTTGAAAGTTGTCAAGCAATACACGTCATCATCTTGGAAGACTATATTCAACAATTTTAAGATATTGAATAGGTCAAGTCCCCTGAATAAAGAGAACAAGACAATGCATCAATGATAACTCGCTTGGAATTTTTTAAGAGTATTGGTGATTGAGTTGTCCGTGATAATGTGGTCTTGGAAGATGTGTTTTTGTTTGATGGGGTGCAAATGGGGTAGGATGTAATGTATTAACGATGTTACAGAGGTCGGTGATACTGTATGACGATGTAAGACCTTATTGTTTTAGTCGTATAAAAACTCTCATGTCGAATTTGTTAGAAAGCGAAACTGATATGGTTGTTCACAACTTAGCAAATACACTAAAACTTTTACTTATAACGAAATTCAATTTTCGTTATTGCAGAACCAAACACACACTAAATGACACTGCATTCTATCATAGTAGTGAGATCAACTTTACAGGGTAGAGCTTTAGAGACATAATAGTTTCTAACTCAGAGTATGTGTACAAGTTCATGTAAATGAATTCCAAAACCTCTTGCCAGATAATTGGGATTGGACTAAATATGATTTGAACACTTTGTCCTCTAATACTCTATACTACAAAACTTATCCAGTACTCTAGTAAGACAACACCTAATCTAAATTAGTTAAAGCCAAAATGATGGGTCACACAAATCACAGTGACCTACCTACATCATGGTAATTGCTGCAATTTGGTCAAATTCGTGGCTCAATGGGGTAGATGGGGTGGTGCTCAATAATAAGTAAAACTCTTCTACAGTTCAACCACATGAAATAGTAAAATTAACTTACTTTTTTAAAGAATTTTGACCTAGCTAGATTTGCATTAGCTAATGCTAATTTTGGGTAAACAGTCATTTTGGTCCTTAAATGTGTGAAGCGATGTCATTATTGTCCCTGAATGTATTGAAGTTGCAAACACATCCTCGAGTGTTCTTTAATGAGTTATTATGGTCCTCAAATGTGTTTTTTTTGTTAGTCATTTTGGTCCTTAAATGTGTGAAGCGATGTCATTATTGTCCCTGAATGTATTGAAGTTGCAAACACATCCTCGAGTGTTCTTTAATGAGTTATTATGGTCCTCAAATGTGTTTTTTTTGTTAGTCATTTTGCAATTTTGATACATTCATGAACTATAATGACAACACCTCACATATTAAAGGACCAAAATCACTATTACCATTTATAGAACATCTTTATATATCTTTATATATACATCTTGTAGAGTCTCCCTTTGTGGGACATACATGATTTCCCTCCAAAATTCTCCCCTTCCCTCCAAACCCCAACCCCTCCCCACCCTCTCCCTACCCCTACCCCCCCTTTTTTTTCCTCCAAACTTTCTCTCCCCCTTTTTTTTTTTTTTCCTTTTTTCCCCTTCATATTTTTATTTCCATTTTCTCCTCTCTCACTCTCTTCTTTCATGTTTTATATTTTAGTGATACTTTACGATTAAATAGAAAATGTACCTCCATAATCAAATTTTTGGAATCGAACATTAATTTCGTAACAAATTATAAAAAGTGTAACGCTATATCTGATTATCTTTTTTTAGATCTTTCAAAAAAAATTTATTGTTTAAATATGCAAAGTTGATTTCTTAGTAACGGAATCGAATATTAATTTAAGTAACAAATTATATAAAGTGTAACACTATGCAATATACTTTTGGGTACTTTAGTGTGTGAAAAATTTTAATTGTTTAAATATCACGAAGTTTATTCCTTAATAACGAATTTTATTTTAAAAAAAGTTAATTTTGTAACAAAATTTCAAATTAATTTTGAGCCAAAATATGTAAAGTGTATTACGCTAAACCATTGCTTCTCTCTATGTAACTCGAAGCGTTGGTAAAGTCCATCTGGACGGCCACCGCACTAGTAAGGGTATAAGCATAGAGTATATGGTAGTTGGATGCACTTATAGAACTGAACTATCCAATAGGCAAAGGGAATCAGTGAATCAGTAATGACGTATATCTTGAGATTTAAGACATGAAAATATTTAGTTAGGATTAATGAGATTATCCATTTTAGGTTGGAGAGAAAAAAGGATCTATCAAAAGATCTTGCTCATAATAAAAACTAAGCAACAAGAAAAGTATATATGTGTGCACCAGCATCACACACAGATTGAGAATTTAGCATATAGTATAGTCATAGATATTGAAAAGATTTGAAAGCAATATTAGAAGTTTATAGGAGTTGAAAGCATTTAATGATGCAATGTAGATTTACTTGAGATGCTTAATTAGTTTGGTCAGAGAGACAGAGTCCTAACTCAATCATCAAATCTAGGCAACACCCGCAAAATCTCCTTAAAAACTGCCTCGTGCTTCTTCATTTGTCCACAATAAGGATAATGAAAAAACAAGAAAAAGTTTCCTTCAAGATATATATACAAGACGTGCAGAAGAGGAAGTATCCCAGTAAGATGCATAATATCATGCATTGCAAAGCTACGTTGACAAAAATATTAAGTGGGTTATAGACAGATATCATTCTAATTATTCTATTCTATCTCCAACTACTAGTACAGCTCTTTAAACAACCAACTTCACGAAAAACTATAGGAAAGCTAAAATTTAATATTATTTTCCTCAAGTGGTTTCTAGAAAGTGGCTTGCCTATTTAAGAACATCTTCTGATTTTCTGATATACATGCCAGCAAACACTGTCTACTCCTTTTAGCTCATTCTTCCCTCCTTTCCACTTTTTGTAAGTTTGAAGAACCTCTCCTTACTTAAAGTTCTGTGAAGAAAGGAAGAGAATACCCTTTTCTGCACTTCACTCTATTAATCTATTATCTTCTATCTTTTTTTCTTAGTGTAAACCGATTTATTCTCTGCATGCGCGAACCTGCAGAGACTAATCCTACTATCTTCTATCTACTTTAAGAAGAGTAGAAATTCTTCAGTTGTATATTTTTAAGGGGAAAAAATGTGGGTTCTATGTCTTGGAGCATTGATTATTATAGGTGTTACACATTGGGTTTATAGATGGAGAAATCCAAGCTGCAATGGAAAACTCCCACCAGGTTCAATGGGTTTGCCCCTTCTGGGTGAGACCCTTCAGTTCTTTTCCCCCAACACTTCTTCTGATATTCCTCCATTCATCAAGCAGAGAATGAAAAGGTATACGAAGAATCATAATCAAATGCAGATGATGTGGTTCTCAACCGTGGTCGCAGCAACATCAAATAACAAGATGTTGCGCTGCGAAGCATATCGCGGTTTGCAGACATTTTAAAACATTGGTAAAAGGATTATAATCATTTGTTTTTGTCTCTTTTTTCAGGTATGGACCAATATTCAAGACCAACTTGGTTGGAAGACCGGTTATAGTGTCGACAGACCCGGATCTTAATCACTTCATATTCCAACAAGAGGGACAAATATTCAAGAGCTGGTACCCAGATACATTCACACAAATCTTTGGGAAACAAAATGTGGGTTCCTTACATGGGTTTATGTACAAGTACCTTAAGAACTTGGTGCTCAATTTGTTTGGTCCTGAAAGCCTGAAAAAAATGCTCTCAGAAGTTGAACAAACAACCTGCAGAACATTACAACAATGGTCATGTCAAGACAATGTTGAGCTCAAGGAAGCAACAGCAACGGTAAAGTTACAACAGTAACTATTTATTCCTCTCCTGTCTCCTCCTTCCATTCCATGTCTAAACTTTTGTTTGTTTACTTACTACCATCCAGATGATATTTGATTTAACTGCAAAAAAACTCATCAGCTATGATTCGACCAAATCCTCGGAGAACTTGAGGGAGAATTTTGTTGCATTTATACAAGGACTCATCTCTTTCCCTCTTGATGTTCCAGGAACAGCTTATCACAAATGTTTGCAGGTAAGTCATTTTCCTCTTAGTGTGCATGTGCAGTGTGTCGTGTTTCAAAGTTCTCAACTCCTACTTTTTCTATTCACAAGATTCAAACTCAAGACCTTATTTAAGTATCTTAGAACACAAGGTTTAAGAGAGAAAAAGGAAAGCCTTTATTTTATTTAAACTAAGAAAATATAAAATAAATAAAGTACGTTTGAAATGTTATATGATTATCTATAATACTAGTCATTACTCCATCAACCAACACCAGTCATTATATTTTGGAGAGTTTTATGATACCATCAAATTTTGTGAATTTTGTCAGGGTAGGAAAAGGGCAATGAAGATGCTGAAGAACATGTTGCAAGAAAGAAGGGAAATGCATAGAAAACATCAAACAGATTTCTTTGACTACGTTATTGAAGAACTTAGGAAAGAAGGAACAGTTCTCACCGAAGAGATTGCTTTGGACCTCATGTTTGTGTTACTCTTTGCAAGCTTTGAAACTACTTCTCTTGCCATTACTTATGCCATCAAATTACTCTCCGACCATCCCGCAGTGCTGAAGCAATTAGAAGTACGTTAATGGAGTAATATTTTATTCTTATAAAATATATAATCTTGGAACTATTTTTATGGCTTAACTTACACGACTTCCATTTTGCCTTTTAGGAAGAACATGAAGCCATTATTAAACGACGTGAAAATCCTAACTCTGGACTCACGTGGCAAGAATACAAATCAATGACATTTACATTTCAGGTGAGTCAAATATATCTTCATTTCCCATAAACAAAAAAAAAACTTCATAATTTTTTACTTCTTAGTGAGTGACAATTTTTGTGTTACGATTTGCAGTTCATAACGGAAACCATGAGACTAGCAAATATAGTTCCAGGAATCTTCAGGAAGGCATTAAGAGAAATTAAATTTAAAGGTATGTGATTGCTGATTAGATCAAATATCATACATATAATATGACAGATTTTGTTAACTATGATATACAACCAATTATTGGACTACTATTTGGAAACTCAATTTTTTAATGGCTTGAATTTTAATAATATAAACAAACTATCTGTCAATTTTCAATGTACAGTGCACACATACCTTGTTATTGAAGTAATGGAAAAGCACACTGTATTTGACAACACTACCTCATTTGGCTTACAATTTGACAACAATGCCTCATTTTCGCTCACAATTATTAATAATATACGTGCAGGATATACCATACCAGCAGGCTGGGCAATCATGGTGTGTCCACCAGCTGTACATTTGAGCCCGGCGAAATATCAGGATCCTCTCGCCTTCAACCCGTCGAGATGGGAGGTGCGTCATCTTTTCACACCTGTTTCAAAAAATGCAAAAAATAATGTAGTTAGCTGCTTTAGCTGGTCATATTTATAATAGAAAAATGCAGTTTTAGATTGATTTAATAACTGATATATCTAGTCTGACTAGATACATCATTTATTCAACGAATCTAAAACTGTGTTTTTCTTATATAAGTAGGACTAGAGGTATAACCATTAAGTATTCAAGTAACTTAGGTTCTAGCCTTCCATCAGCTCTCTTTTTTAACAATTTAGTGATCCAAAATAAATGATATATAGGGAGCAGAATTGCACGGTGGAAGCAAACATTTCATGGCTTTTGGTGGGGGAATGAGATTTTGTGTCGGGACGGATTTTACTAAGGTTCAGATGGCTATTTTTCTCCATAGTTTGGTAACCAAATACAGGTAAGATTATGAAACAGAAATGTTAATCATATATGTATCTACTAATGAAACTAAATTGAAAGAACGTACCGTCTTTAAACTGCTGAATTTACTCTCTCTTTAACATCTGAATATTTCAGGTGGCAACCCATCAAAGGAGGGAATATTGTTCGAACTCCTGGTTTACAATTTCCAAATGGCTTTCAAGTACAGATCATGGAGAAAGATCGAACGAAGGATGAACTAGAATACACAACTACAAATTAGAAACCAAAGCCCGCAAGACAGACTCAGTAGAAATTTAGACTTTGACATCTTCCCAATCATCGAAATTTTCAAGATGCACAATGCAACATTTTTGTTATGGAAACCATAACTGCCTCTTAGTACAAAGTCACTTAAGAATCGTTTTACAGAGCTACATTTTCTTCAAGATATACTGCTAGCAGAGGGAAAACGAACCGGGCTGGGGGAGGGGGGATACTTTGTACTAAGTGTGAATGTGTCAAACTATATCATACTATAAATATATCTTTCACATGATGACAATGTCACATTTAAATCCATCTTTCAGTAACCTCCATTCCTAAGTCTTGTCATTGCCACCCAATTAATTAGAAGGTAACATACTCGAAGACTAGTTGAGACGAATAACAAAATACAATAAAAGGTTACACTTAACTATGATACTATGAAGTAGGTACAAAGTTGCTCTAAAACATTGTACTATATACCTAAAAGATAACTATTCACAAAAAAAAAAAAAAAACTAGAAGATAAGTAACTGCATTAAATTATGAAGTTGGACCGCAGTTTCTCTACTCAGCCACGGGATCATATACCAAAACTTTTTTGTGTTTGTCATGATTTTCTCGCCTCACTTTAACTAGTCCCATTGAAGGGTCCTGCTGTTCCTTTCTGCGTTTGGGATGGGCAGGATTGTCATCAATATGCTGCACAATATCCATATGCTTCTTATGTCGATGCTTGTGCACTTCTTTCTGAACATGGTGTAAATGATCAAAATTAGCAGAGTTCCTTTCAGAATGTTTGTGCTTGTGATTGTGCTCATAATTGGTTTTTCGCCTACTCGAGCACGACGGTTAGGGTGTCTGAGCTCTTGTTTATGATGTTTGTTGTCATGGCTATGGTGGTGTCTGTTGTCAATTTTGAACTTACGTTTTTCCATGATGAACTGTTCATCAGCACCACAGATATCCTCCCACCAGTCATAAAGAGGATCAAATAGACCTTTCTGGTGCAAAAGCCATAATAGCACAAGCACTACAATTCAAGGAACAGTATTTATGTTAATGTGTTCTGCTTAATTTACAAACTAAATACAATATATTAGTATACACAAAATAGACGTCCTACCTGTGGGGAAAATTGCCAAAAATAGACCAAACATCATTATCCAACTCAAGCATACATACTGTATGTGGCACTTGAAGTCAAAAAGCCAGAGCATTTTTGTCTGTTCACCCGCCCAAACCGAGGGATGGCAAAGGGATTTGATCAGATAATTTGTCGATACAAATGAGTCAATGATAAAAGAAAGATTATGTAAAGAAATTTATAGTTGATGCCCTGCTTCTATGTACAGGTGATTTATACTCTCTAAAACTTATATCAAGATATTTGAATCGCTAAAAGACAACCAAGAAGCCAAAAGCCAAAAGTCATGACTGCATATCAAAGAACATGAAGAATAAAGGAAAGAAAATTTGATCCACACACCAGTAAAAGAATGGTCTCAAATAAGTGGACGAACTCTTTGAATCCTTCAGTTACATACTAAATTGTTGAATGAGCACAGCTATTTAGTACGATGGATTTTATATACGAAATGTCTTAATTCATGTGTCAGTTTATTAAAGAAAAAGGGATTGTCATGTTTCTATTTGATGGAAGTCACGTAGTGTGCCAATGAAAAGTTTTTGTTTTTGTTTGTAAATAATCGTTTCATATACTCAATCACTTTCCATGTTGAATAACAGGTTTTGCATAAAGTACTCCTCTCTTTTTTTCGCTTAAAATAAATAACAAAATATTCCAAGATAGCCTCCATGAAAAGAGAACAGCATTCAACGAGGTCACAGCAGTCAATGCAACTCTTGTAGACCTGACAAGTAAAATTTCTCGCTAGGTGGTGGAGGGGAGGTTGATAAAGAAATGCATCTTTCAGCTACGGATCAAAGCAAGTCTAAATATTACCCATGAATAAATTATGTTTTCATGTTAAATATTGCAAAATTTGAGAAATCAATATTGTCATGTATATTCTACAATTTAAATTGCATAATTTGTATGGTGAGAAATAATACCTGCAATTTTTTCCAGTAATAAATTCTATAAAGCTAGTCCATAGTTTATTCCACATGCTTTCAATAGAATCAAAGAAACCATTTATACCAGTCTCTGGTGGTTCAAAAGGCATTCCCTGCAGTAATAAGATGGTTTGGTGATCCGCATAATCATATGCTTTTATGATTACATTGTTGTAAGTCGTAAGATACTACATTACATCACTAATAAATAGCATATTTTTTAAAAAAGAAATAATCAGAAGACTATCTTTCTTATCTTAAGAAATATTGTTTGTCACCCAAAAGAACAGTCTCTAGCTGTTTTAGGCACGGTCAGAAAACCAATGCCCCAATCTCTTCTTGTTGATTCTAGAAGGAGATTTTATTGTAATCTCCCTTAAGCAGGCCATGACCGATGAATAAAATAGAAGTATTCCCCACTGTTTTATACACGTGTAATAAGAGAATACAATAACGAAGGCCTTTTCCCACTAGGTGGGCTACATGGTTAAAACAATACCATTGTGTTCATGTCATAGGAGAATAAAAACTTCACAATTCTACACTTGTACTCAGGAAGGAGCAAACCTGTGTTCCATTGTCAAGAACAGTTGCAGTAGTAGTAAATTGACATTCAGCTCTATCAACTTCACTATAATCAGAGTCCTTTAATATGGCTTCATCCAAAACACCATAAACATACACAATGTTAGCATTGATATTTTCCTTATACTCATAACAAATAACAGTTTATTAATCCTAAGCTTCAATTTTACCTGCACAGAAATATTTGGAAGCTTGGTCGGTGTTCAGGTAGATTTTGAATGATCGGGTTGTAATCTCATTTGGCTTCATGATTAAAAATTGCTCCTGGACAATGTTCAAAAAATTTAAATATGTAAAGTTGAAGATCAATGAAATTATAAGCCTGGAAAGGTCAAAAAAACAATATTCTGAAGTTCAACAAGTTTTTCAGCATAATACCTCCATCAGGGTGATATCCTTGGAGCAATTAAACTGCAAGACAACACAATACATCCAAGGTAAAACTACTTATTGAGCCCTTAAGAAAATTACAGCTATGCAATCTTCAAACGCATTTGAACTAAATATTATAACCTTAGCAAAACATGAGCATCTGAAGCATGCATCTGTTATTTTCCCTTGTCATGTGATGCGGTCAATTCAACTAACTGAATAAATATAACTTAACCAAACAAATATTTTTATCCTGAATATTGTGGATGTGCAAGATGTCAAGTGTCAAACTGTTAGTACCATGATAATTAAACACTGTGCCTGTTACCATAATTAGTGCAGTTAAATACTTAACATAATGTGTCATTATTAACAATTTTAACAATTAATTATAAATATATTTCCTTATATCCTTTATTTATTGATTTTATTACATTAGGAGTTAGCCTATAAATAAGCCTCGCTCTTCTGTATTTTATACCCACTGCAAATTATGATCATTGATCGGGATACGTATCTTATATAGAAATTTTATAACATCATATCTTATAAGCAAAGGAATAAAGCAAAACCATGGTTTCAAATCGGGATACGTATCATGTATCGGAAGACCTATTTTCTAAATCGTGGCTGCAAAACACCAATAACATTTTAAATCCTGAGTTCTTTTTGCTACAACAGTAGAAATTAATAGTATATTGCATAATTGACATTGAATCAAACAAAAATTATCAAATCTGCATTCCATTGTCCAAGTAAAGCAGAACTGGATAACAAGATGCCATTACGCACAACATAGAACTTAGCTAAATTTTCTATGAATGTGAAGAACTATGATGGAGAGGTTGAGAATCAGAATACCGTCAAACTATATGATGCTTCCACCTCACCAGTATTCTTAGTTGTGATTGTAGCAACTCCAAATTGAGCTAAGGCTTCAAATGTAGGGACACTTACACTTATAATCTTTCCTGGGCTCCTAGAGAAAAGGAAACATGTCAAACAAATTTGGAAAAGCTTTACTGCAAAGACAATAATACTGGTGGACATTATAATAAACCAAAAGTCACTCCCGGGTCATTAAAGAAAGAAATCTTTTCATATATTTTCTTTGTACTCATAACATAGCAAACACACAAAGGAATCTTATTTTTACTTCCAAATATGGCTAGGAACTTCACTAAGTATACTTTATAATTGATTATCCAGATTTCAAATTAAATAAAAGAAAGTGAAAGAAAACACTCCCCACCCCAAAAGAACAGAGTTTATCTTAACAACATATCTTAGAGTGTGTTCAATTTGAGAAAACATATTCTATTTTCATTTCTGCAATTAAAACATATTCTATCCGCGAGCCTTCTTGCAGATGCAATGGGAGTGGATAGAGTAGTCTTTTCCATTTTACTGTTGTGTTTTGTTGTGTTTTCTTTCCCATTGATCAAAACAAAAATATTCTATTTTTATTTTCTATTTTTTCATTTTGTTTTCACTTTGTTCACTTTTATTAATAACGGAACAAAAGTGAAACCAAGGTGATATTTTTGTAATATTAATGAAGACAAAATAAAAATAAAAAACCATTCTCTCAAACAAGACAAATCTTTACGAATGTAAGAAAATGATTGACTTTAGAGTTCAACATTTTAAAACAATTTTGCCAGCCTACTTGTTCAACCTAACAAAACAAGTCTGCATATCAACATTCACAAAGGAATATTACAAATGATTTACAACTTTGGTCACTAGTGATAAATACACTAATTAAAAACGCAGGTAGAAGCTAGCATAACAGATATCCATACCCATGATCTATAAAAAAAATGCCACTTTTTCAAAATGTTATCTTATCTGTACTGAGGAAATAATAGTACCTTTGATAAACATACTCTACATCATTGGCACTTAATTCTATCACAATATTTGTATTAAGAACCTCCGTAATTCCAATGGAGAAAGAAAAACTCCCAGCATTCTGCAGACAAATCAAATAAAAGTTCAATTCTAATAGAAGACACCATATCAAATAAACATACGACCATTGCAACTTAACTGGATGCTGGTTTATCCTTTCAAACCTTCCTTCCAAACCATAGAGTGGCACCTGACTCCTATTTATCCTATTCAGGTCAGCCTGTTAAGGACAAAAGTTTCTTTCAAATGTTTCAGTTAAATGATACTCAATATAATCAACAAAATTGGAAATAGATATTGATATAAATATACATGTCTCAAAATCGTTGATATTTTCATGTGCTTGCATGCCATTTTCAGGTGTTAGAGATGTAGTGTGTTTGGGTGAGTATTTGATAAAAGTTATTTTGAATGGAACTGATACTGTGAAACTGATTTAGTCACAATTGAGTTTCAAATGAAGTGATTTATGTTTGGATGGTTTTACTCTAAAAACAGGTTTATTATAAAACCAAGTGTAAATTTTTTAACCAGTGCAAAAGCTACTATTTATCACTTCTAGTCAAACCAAAGTCTATAGTTATTAAAAGTTGTCTGGTAATCATTATTTAACAAATTAAGGTTTGGGGTCGAGTGCTCCCTACATAGGAAGGTAAGACAGGTATGCCACTAAAGAAATACTCCACCACTAACGGAATACATACAGCTGCAAAAAAGGAAGTGAAAAGAAAAGGAATAAAATGAAACAAAAATAAAAAGATGGGGAAAATGAGTTAAAGAAAAAAGGTTGCAGTACCAACCTCCCGAAAATTCCATAATTGATTATGCAAGCAAGTCCAAAAGGGTGAAGAACAAAAACTTGGTTGTTGACTGAAACCTTCATAACTGACACCAATTTTGTTACATTCAATACCATCTAAGGTAAATCTCACTCTCTCAAGTAACATCCACATAGAAATGTTTCTCCCCAAATCGTGTGGTTGACCAGGGCCACCCTGCCAAAGGAAAAATCTCTAAATACTTTGCTTAACCTTGTAAAAGATATGAATAATGCCAAAAGTATGCTAACAATGTTCGTCGCTGTTCTTTAACTACAATAGTAACACCAAAATCAAAGAGTTTGATCGATGTTAAAAACGAAACAAAAGGTCATAGACATAAATTAAGTGATTGAACTAGGAAGTAGAGGAGATTGTTGAGACTATAAGGAGCAAAGCGTTCTTCAGACTTGCAAAACCATAAGATAGATTTACAATTTAACAATTAAAGTCAAATAGTCAATAGAGGTCGATTATGGTTAAACCAGTAAAGCAAGCATACCTGCCTTGGAACTACAAGAAAGAAATCCTCAAAATTTGGTATATTCGTATACCCAACAAAATCTCCAATAAGATTAACCCTCAAAAATTTATCATCAGATATAACGGTTCTGTTTTCAGGACCCACAACCACTTCCTGCCAGCAAAATTGTGTTAGAAATTAGAATCAATAAATGGAAAAGAAATATGTGATTTTTCATGGACCAAATTGTAGGTGCAAGATATTTTCAAGAACTAAATTGCTTGTTTGCTTTTTTTTTTTACTATTATTACAACAAATGAAGAAAAATAAACATGCTATTATTAGTTTGCAAATGAATGAGAAAAGAGAAAAAGAAGGACCAAGGACTCAGGCTATAGCTCATTCAGATGTAAAAGAAAATTTATATTTAAACTAGTGTAACTGATCCAAAGGTAATCCCAAGTGATAAAATCCCAGTATCAAGAGGCAAAATACAGAATATATGGCATAGTTGCACTGCAATTAATAATGGATATAATGATGCATCATCACCAATTTAACGCAACAACATATGATGTTGGTGTATCATTAAAAAAGGGTGTACCCTACATGTCTTCCTAGGACAAAAGACAGATGACACAATTAAATCTAATATCATTGCATAAGGAATCTAACAATTACATACCGAAACTAAGGAATCCAACAATTACATACCGAAACTTTAGTCCCACTCTTCACCTGTATTCGAACAGTAAATCCCAATGTTCGCCGCCCAATGCCGAAAACATGAAACCTGAAATGATTTTATATAGATAGAGGGGGTCTGAGTTGTAACTGGTGTCAAAACAAGTCACTCTTACATTTTCAAATTTCAGAGTTGAATAGAATCAAAACAAGACAAAACTACACTATAACCAATCCTAAATCACAAAGCTTCTTCACAGAATTCTGTTAGAATATTAGGGTATCTCTTATTAAATAGCATTTGTAAATTGAGAGTATAAATGAGTTGTACTTGTGCTAACTATATTACACTTGGTCTTAAACCTAGATGATTAGTATAATACAGATAGGGGCATGATACATCACCAGTACTCAAACTCTTTTAGTAAATTATACCCTCATGCGCTGCATCTCCCCTCCCCCTCATATCTGATCCTTAAAATTATAGCAAACTCTAGTGAAAGTTATTGTATCATTGTAATTCTTAGCTTCTGAAATCTAGAACTAACAGAAAAAGTAAGATATTATTAAATAATTCACACATTGAAAATAGAAAGATGTAACACAGGTGACTTGACAAGTTAGGAAACGAAGGCTCAGGTGATGATCTGTAATGGTTCAATATAAATATGGTTTCCATATCTTCCTTAAGAATTTTCAAGTCCGAGACAAAAACAATACTAACTACAAAGAAGTCCAATCGAGACCATATATCACTGGTGATAGCCCAAATCAAATTAATCAATCACTACTTGAATAAAAAGGATGGGAGCTTACCAATCACCTGGAAAGCGAACACAATGTGCAGTGTTGGCCTTTCCTTTGGTCAGTTTGTCAACTGGTCAAACAATGTGACCCAGACTTGTTAGATCTGTGTTAAGAACTTCAAAACACTAACAACAACAAAGCACTTACAAAAGTTTCCACACGATGAAGGCATCCGCCGCTGGGGACCACATGGACAACATATTGGCTAAATCAAACAGAGAGATGTTAAATATTAATCAGAAATGGAAGGTAAAATGCGAAAAAGTACAGAGGCAAAATCAAGCACATAATTCTTCTAGCTGAGTAACTTCTTTTAAAATGATCATCATAATAGCTGCTAGCACAGAAATTGTAACTGTCACCTGAGGTTGACCCAATCTATTTCAAGGGCAATATTTTAAAAAAATCACGTCTAAAAGCAGTATATTTTTATTAAAAAAAAAGGTGAAATACAATGAAACGTATATAGGCACATGAATATCATCACAGAAGCAAGGAAGGGCAGTGAAGATGGCTTCACAACTGACTAATTACTTAAACATAAATAAACAACTTAGGAAGTAAAGATTCAAGTAAGTTGTCTGCTATGACTATCATCAATAACTACAAAATGTAGGTGTTCTCACAATAAACTAATGATAATATTGTTTTAACTGCAAATAAGATGAAATTTTTGGGAATTCAATTGTGAGTTTGGAGTGTTGCATTGGTTAAGATTGGGCTATACATAGATGTTTTAAGGTATAGACTCATGGCTAGTGTTTTGAGATTTTAGATGAAAATCTCTCATTACAACTCTTTGTAGTCTATTGCCTTGGCCAAATGACCTTTTTCCATGAAGGCTATACAAACTTATAAATCAGACCAATGTTGTTAAAAAGGCCACCTGAGTTTTCTCAATTATATGACCTTCTTCATCTCGCAGTCTGCAACACAGGTACCATAAACCGTGCAGTGAAATCAGTATTCTCTTAAACACTAGTTACTGATAAGAAAACAGTCACAAAAAATGGCTTACCTCTCGCATATCTTCACAACATTTGCACCAGCATCTGGCTCACATTTTCGTGTGTTAACATAATACTCTTCAGGCTTATAAGGAACATCCTGCAAAGAAGCCACCCAAACATCCATATAACATATCAAACTACAGCAACAACATTCCTCAGACGGCCATTTACTTTGTATGTGAAATTATCTAAAACCCTAATAAAATAACAGAATTCAAATTCTCAGTATTTTTTAAAATTATTGTTATACGATCAGATAATCCAACAATTACAATTGCAGAACTTCCATATTGTATCATCCTTCTATCCTTTTACAGTATAAGAGGAGAACGACTAGTAAAAAAGAAAGGAGCGTCGTCATACATACTCGTATGTACGTTAATTCATATAATGCATAAGCAGCAGTTTTGTTGATCGTTATCACAGGTGGAATTCGCAATGTCTGCATTTTGCTGGAAGAATTTTCCTCCACTTCAACCAATTCTGCAACAATCGACGCTTCTCCTCCACTCTGCACCGTCATCATAACACAACTTCAATGCACAAAAATGCACTAAAAACTACAAAACATGGTTAATTTACTTAGAGGAACACAATAACGATGATTTACCGAGCCACTGGGAACAGCAATGTTCAATACAATTTTGGTAGTGCAATTGAGATCATCAGAGTTGGAATTCTTTTCGCACTTCTCGAGCTTTGATTTGGAGATGATTTGAACCCCGGCGACATGGAGCGTAAGAAAGCAATAAACTAAGAATATGATTATGGTGCTACGGGAAGGTAATGCCATTTTTAGTTAGTAACTGTTTTCAAATATTCACTAGTTTTCTACTTGCCGAAACGGAGATAATGGCCGTTAAAACAGAACGGAGGGGTTTGGCGGTTATTTTTTGGAAGGCCCACGGCCAGGGGTGGGTAGAATGCTGCATTCGATTTGGTTGTTGAAAGAGAACGGAGACAGCCACCACGAAGGGGCGGTCGCTGTGGGCAGAAAATAACGGAGAGAGGGATCGTCGAGAGTAGAACTGTTAACAAAAGATATCGAACTCACTTTCTAATCTTCTCTAGCGGTTGCGGATGGTGACTTTCCCTTCCGGTGGGAGTTAAACAACTATTTTGGTACTTAAATGTGTGGGGGCGTGGAGATTATTATAGTCCTTAAACATATTGAAATTGTAAAATTGTAGATACATCTATGAGCGTCTCTCAAATAAGTTATTTTAGTCCTTGGATATGTCTTTTGTTGATCATTTTAGTCTTCAAAAATGCACATGTTGTTGGTCGATTTAGTCCTAAAATTACGAACAAAATAGACACTTAACGACCCATTTGAGATTTGTATATATTCAGACTATAATTATAGTGTCACATATTCAGAAACCAAAATAATTATTTACTCTTTTAAATATGTTCTCCTAAATTTTTCCTTTTGTTGTTTGTTTATCTAAGCAACTAAATTAGGTTATGAAATCTAAGTCAGTCATAATATTTTATATTATATAACGTAGTTAATTTAACTTATACACCACGATGGGAGTTGGTTGATCATTCCGATTAGAAACCACCATTTCTTTCATTTGTTGTTTTCTCTTTCATCTTGTCTCATTTTTCTCCCTCTAAAAAAGTCTAAAGTCCTCATAAATATGAATTATCAAAGTCATTGTTCCAAATTCATAAAAAAAGTTGTTGTCAAAAAATAATTAAAATTTTAAGGGTACTTTTGATGGGTACAATAAGAGAGACAATATTATGTCTCAATCCAATGTTGGTTGAGTCAGCAAAATATGATAAAGTCACTTTATACTATATTGGACCTATCTAATCAAATATCATTTTTGAAACCAACTTTTTTGAGACAATGGAATAAGATAAAAAAAGTATCTTGAACATTAGCTCGACTAGAAACCAAAGAGAAAGAATAAAAAAGCAATTTATTTATTTATCCTTATACTATAATTTATTTATTTACCCTTATCACTAATATTTACTAACATTATATAATCTAAAAAAAAACACACACACACACACACACACACACACACACACACACACACACACACACACACACACACATATATATATATATATATATATATATATATATATATATATATATATAGGGGTGTATCAAGTTAGAGAAATTTTAATATGAGAGAGTGATATGAGTAAATCTGGACCGTATATTAATACATTGGTGGTTGTGATTAAACCATAGGTAGTTATCACATTGACTTTTTATTTTAATCTCAATCGTTCATGATTTGATGTATGGTCATGATTGATTCTTCGTTTTATTTATTGTTATACAAATCTTTTAAAATGACATATCATAACATTTTGTGCACTTCAGATCCTATCCTTCTCACTCTTCTACATCTCCCTCATTCCTCTCTATCTCTCTCATCTTTATTTATAATTTTTAAATGATGAGAGAGAATAGAATTTGGAGAGAGATAGAGAAGATGGAGGGAGATGTATAGAGGGTTGGAAGGAGATGATCTTTATCCCCTTTGTGCTACACACACATTACATGTATGTATGAGACACAACATACTACAACATGATAAATATATTTAATTAATAGTGACCTACAAACATTCAAGGGCAAACTTGTGTTGTAGTGAGGGGTTCACTTAAACCCCATTTGAATCCCTGAAATTTAAAATTTACACTAGTACCTCTAAGTTTGCACCTAATTGCATCCATGACACAATTTTGAACTCCCTAATCCCGACCTAGATTCGCCAACATATCAACGATCTCGACTATTATAATGGCTAAATAGCATTTTTAGTCCTTGAAATTTTTTATATTTTAGAAAAAATGGTCTTGCAAGTTTTTTGGGCAAATTAAGTACTCCTAAAATCAAAATGTTGTGAATTGCAAAGTTTGAATAAAAACACCAATACAATGAATTTATTTTTAATTTGAAGTATTTTTAACCAATCCAATTGAAAGATATTGTTTTTATGTTATGATTTACATACTCTGGTTCACCAGCAAAATGGCGCAGAAGGTGCTTAACCCTTGTCAGTTACACCAAAATCCTCAAAATGTTTTGTATTGGTAATTGGTTAATAGATCGTGAGATTGTCTTGTCGAGATATAAGGTCTATTGTCTGTCAAAAGATAGCAGGAACCATTCCCGTTACTGATGTCTATGCTTTGTATCGCTCATATATACTGAATATCATATGGTAATCATGTGATGGAAGTTACAGTCGTGGATGGAATCTTGTTTCATGTTGTCAAATAGTGGTGGCTCGGAGCATGGGCGAGAGGGGCGGCCGCCCAGGGCCCCATTTTTCGAGGGGCACCAAATTTTGATTTTTTACTACTATATATAGACATTAGGATAAAATCCTTCAATATTGAATTTACAATTTACTATATCATAAGATAGATTAAACAATCTTGCTTTGATTCTTGTTAAAATGTTTTATAGAAATAACCTTAATTATAAATGATTTATCAATGATTTCTCAAATAAAATCTAACAAGAATGTTATTTATAAGGTTATAAGGGCACCATTTTTTGATTTCGCCCAGGGCCCCAAAAATCTTAGGACCGCCCCTGTTGTCAAAGGAATCAATGGAACAAATAAGTGGAGGAAATATATAGAATATTATCATCTAATCACTCAATTATGTCATCATTTTTTTTGAAGCATAGATATCAAGTATCTTTGACGGACCAAATAAATTAAAGTTGTAATAATTCACAGCATCCCTAAATCTAACCACACCTCTCCAAAAGAATGTGAGAACAAAACGGAGAAAAGAACTTCCAATGAATTGAAACTACAAGATAAAAAAGAGAAAAATGAATCAAATACAGCATCCCTAACTCTAACCACATCTCTCCAAAAGAATGTGAACAAAAAGAAGAAAGGAACTTCCAATGAATTGAAACTACAAAATAAATAAAAGAGAGAAAAATGAATCAAAGACTACCAAAAACCCAATGAAATTGAAACCCACAAATTGATCATTATGCACCTTAGGACCCCAAAACAAAAGCACCACAAGCAGCATCACATCACACCACACCCTGAAGAAATAGCCTATTGTTGCTTGCATTCTAGAGGATGCTCACCGTACTTAATCAAGAAAATCACAGTCGCTGTAAATCTTTGCGAGACATTACAAATAATCGAGTAAAGCACAAAAGAGAAGGCGTATAAAGATTAATGATTTTCATTTGATCAAGTCTGGAGTGGTAATTTTTGAATTGATTTATGTTGCCTTGCTCGTGGATCTGTACACAAAACAACACAAGATTAAACAAAAGAAACCAACAAAAAGGATCCAATTAAAATCAATGACAAAACAAGATGAATGACCTGGGATTCCTCAAATATATAATGCTGGTTTGAGTATAATGAAGTCGCAATTGATGTACTCTTCCCTATCATATCATTACAATCAATTCAATCATACAACATATATATGACGGAAAGATCACTTTTACAATTCTTGGCAAATGCAAGATAATAAGGGCGGAGAAATGGAGAGAGGAAGACACACACACACACATAGAGAGAGAGACGCCGCTTTGGAGAAGCAGCGTTAGGGTTTGTTAGTATTTTCAAAATGAATACAACCTCACATTTATAAGGGTTTTTTTTGGTGACAAAAAGGGCTTAAAGCCCAAACAACAAGGCCAGAGGCCCAAACAAAAACAGAATTACACGGCCTCAACGAGACTAGCTTCTTCCTCTAAGATAGAGAGGATACAAACCGGAGCAGTCACCACAAAAAAGGAAACCCTAGAGTGCGAAATACATTTATAAGGGTTAACTAGAGGGGGATTGGTGTTAGGTTAGGCTTCAATCTGCGTCATCTAAATCTATATTATTATAAAGAAAATATAGATAAAATAATTATACTTTTAGATTAAAAATCCGCAAAAAAAAGTTTTATGAAGTAAAATTAATAGTAAAAAGATTAATAAATGTTAAACTAATATAATAAAGAATAGACAACTACAATTATAATAGAGAATAAACAATTAGAATTATAATATACATTACTAATTTTTTTATTAATTAATGTCAACCATTTGATATAATTTTTTTTTTTCAAACAAATTGTCTCAAAGTTGTATGTCTTAAAATTTTAATACAAAACATATCTTTATATATATATATATATAATGCTCAGTTTGATTAAAAAAAATAGTAGATAATAAATAAGTTAATTAATAGTGAACAGAAACAAATATACATGGAGAGGGCCAGAAACAAATTCCCCCACTAAAATTTTAATAATCCTTCATAAATATAAAGAAATAAAATTTACTGATAACATGTAAAGAGGTTTAAAAGCAAAAAATTAGTTTATAAATAACAAAAAGATTTTTAAATTGATATGTACTCAAGGACAACAAATTTATACGGATAACAATAAATGTGTATGCTGACAATGTCTCTCTACTGATGTGCCTGAAAGGCAGGACTTCATTGCTAGGAGCCATTACCTCCTGTTTACCATTCACGTCTTTGTGTACATGGTCATGTAATTGAACTTATCCAGAACGTGTTTGATAAACACAAACACACACATATATAGATGTGTTCTCACGCACCATTGGTTTGATGCTCTCACAAATGATGTCTCAGTCAAGCTTCAAGTGATATTGTGTCTGGGATGTTTTTTTATTTCGGAGAGTGTCCAATCAATTTCAATACTAAACTCCGCTCGTAATTAGGAGTAATTTTGGTCGAGGTTGTTCCAGACTGGGCCCCAGCCCAACCCAGATTTGTGCCTATCTTGGCAGTCCAACCACACGCAAGGACTCCTATCTAGGCGATCTGTGCGCCACGACTTAAGAATGTTGGAGATCGTGCGGCCCGAATGAGAATCTTTGATCTCACCTCTTGCTTGCGTGCCAAAGCGCTCCTTACACCTTCCTTGCACCACTATATATATATATATATATATATATATATATATATATTGGTACACACTCCAAATATAGTAAGCTTTCTCCACTCCTCTCATACGCTCCATTTTGATTATGAACTGACTTGGGCGTCAGAGTGTTTGTAGGTAGCGACCCCTCTTTTTCAATTGGAGTTCGGACTCATCTCAGATTTGCTCAGAGTCGCCTTGGATTGACCTTTGATCTCAAATTTGCTGCGGTGAGGTATCTCTCTCTCTCTCTCACCGTTCAGAATAGTGGCCAACATCGAGTTTGTGCACGACGGAAATTGAATTCGAGAACACCGAATCGCCCCCGTGTTTTTGGGTAGTATTTGTCACTAGGCAATGGTGTTAGTTTTTTTGTCTAAGATGTTTTTTTTTTGACTCATTTGTCTAAGATGTTCAAAGTTATTTTTTTTTGGTCCAATCCATTAAAGTATACACACGCGTGTACACACAATAAAAAAGAAGCCACGAATAGCAATTCCAATTCCAAAATTCAGATCAGCCAATGGCAGTCAAGCACGGTCCCGAGGGTCTGAAATCGTGGACGGTTTTAAGAGATGCAATTGGTTGTTTCTTCCGGCAACCGAATACCTGTCAGCACAAGATAACTTCCCCTCCCTCCCGGCATCAGCCACGTAGCTAACCGCCTTTACGCTCATGCTTCGAAGACACTGACAGAGACGCACGCAGTGGCCAAAATAATTAAAGAAATTGAAATGCGCAGAAGAAGCCAAGTGAATAACCGCCCATTACACACCGCAGAAGCGGAAAAGCTCCTTCAACGACTTCAATGGACGGAGAGGAGAGAGAAAATAGTGTTTACCAAGTTCTGGTGGATCGGCTTCGGAACCTGGAGGAGAAACAAACCAAGCTGCAAGAACAGTTCGATGAGTTAGTGCAGGAGAAGAAGCTCTCGGTCAATGACAATGAAAAAGAGATCGCAGGTTCAACTGCGGGTTTCTTTTCTGGCTTCTTCTTCTCTCGAAGTCCTTATGCAATCATTTTGAAATGCATGGGTCATGCTGTTCATGTCCTTGGAATTTCCTCCGGCGAGATCATATACTGGTAACGTAACGAAATTACAGATGATTGATGCTCTGCTTCTTAGATTCTTTTTTGTTTTTCTTCCTCCGAAACGTATTACCTCTGAATAATCATATTTTCGTTTAATGAAACAGTAGTTTAGTACTTTAGAGAAGTAAAGGGGAATAGAATAGGTTCCGTTTCGGTTGTATTGTAAGAGTGGTGTTTGATATATGTTTTCACTGACAAGCTAGTTTGGACTTTGTTTAGAGTTTAGACCCTCATCACACACGTTAATTTAACAAGTTGAGAATCTTGTCTTGGCTATGTTCTGAATGATTCGTGAGAGTATTCCCAACCTCGCCACGTGGCAATCACGGGGTTTCCTAAATCAAGGTTATAGAAACTGATTTGTTAGTACAACCTAGTCAACCCACTGTGCAATCAAAATCATGATTCATGGGTAACCTATATATATGGTAAAAAAAATTAGTAATAGAGATTAATGGTGGTAAGGGTAGGGCTAGAGGAGGCTTTGGCATCATGTGAAATAACTCAAATAAGCATTCCATATGAAACCTTAAGATGGTAGAGATGGTAGAAATTTAGCTATTGAATATTTGTAACACTTGTAGTATATTCCCTGCACTTTCTAGTTCATTAGAAATCAAATCCTATCTCCATTGAAATTCGACATTTTTTGTTTTTCAATTTTCAGAAACCTTTTCAATTTTTTGTTTTAAATAATCTGATTTCTTGAGACAAACCTTGATGTTTTATATCAGGAATCATTCGGCAGAAACTCTGTATGGATGGAAGGACTATGAAATCATTGGACAAAGAGTAGCTGATTTCCTAGTTGCCGTGGAATATTATGCATCTCTACAAAAAATTCTAGAGCGGCTGATTGCAGGAGTTCCATGGTCTGGGCAGTTTCCTTTCAAGAAGAGGTCTGGTGAAGTATTTATGGCACTGGTAACAAAAACTCCTCTTTATGAGGATGGTGAGCTTGTTGGTGTTATCACTGTTTCAAGTGATACAGCTGTATTTAACTCCAAAAATTCTGAAAAGCGAAGAACTCGCCAATCTGGTGTCAATGGCCAACCTGGAGTACAGAGGTTAAACTTAAAAGGGATTCAATGGCCTCCACGGCCGTTGATTGCACCAATCCCACAGATTGCATCATCTGTTTCCAATCTGGTCCTGACTACTACCTTTCTAGTTTTCTTTACATATTTGTTTCTTTGCTCTTTTATGTCTTGATTTCATCTAATCATATGCTGAATTTATATATTAGTCCCTTTTTTATATCTATCAGGTATCAAAGTTCTCATTTCGGCATACAGATGTCAGAGTTTCCAAGAATACTTCAACAGATGTAGATGATGAAAAACTAGAGAAGCATAGGATTGATGTATGTTTTGTTCCGCTTGAATATTTATCTGAGTAACTATTTTAGTAAGTGCATATTTCAATGGTTTTATCCCCATTTTTTAATTTCAGGAAACATTTCATTCCAAAAGTCACCATAAAGAAAACACAACTGTTCGGGAGGCTTCTGAGAAGGATGATTCTACTACTGAAGTTGGCCAACCTTCTAAAATTGTAAATAAATAGACTAATCTGATTTTTCTTGGTTACTCTAATTGCCTATTTTGTGCTATAAAACAACACGCGGAATGCAGAAATTAGTCAACATGTGCCTGTATTTGTTTTGGTTAGTTAATAAAGTGATGCTTCATCTGAAATTTTAAGTTGGAATTTTGAACCTTGTTGGCGCTGCTTTGAAGCTTAGATGCCAAAACTAAGAGCAAATCCTATTGTATGTTGCCATTTTAAGATATACTGGTTGAAACTGAGCATATATTGGAAGTCAATATGAATTTTTGAATTCTGCATTTTTTTGACCTGTAATACATGATATTCATTTTAAAATTTGTGTATTTACTCTTTATCTGGGTAGGATATATGATCATCTATATGGTAAATCATTTCAGGCAGCTAGAGTCCTTGCTAAGCTTCAAATTGGGGGGATTGGAAAGTCTGGGAAGGGTACAGTAAGTATGAAAGATAATTGCACAACTGATTGTCATTCAGGAAGTAAAAGAGTGAATAATGAAAATGATTTATTTGGACGTTCAGTGACATTAACTCCACAGCAGGATGTTTCTAATGGAGTGGATAAAGAAGAAAATCTCCAGAAATGTAATTCTTTATTGGTGATCAATAGACCAGATACAAAAATTGGTGTTTTCAAAGATTGTTCTGCTAAGCCTTTCTCAGAGGACTGTTGTGAATGTAATGTTTCTGCCCTTCCCCAAGACCCATTGTTAATGTTACACTGTCAATATGATCCAAAGAAATTGGAGCCAGAAGCTAGAAATATTGTGATAGAAGGTGAAGTACAAAAGCAGCAAGAAGGGGTGCAGCTGCCAAGCCCAGGAGAGAGTAGCCATGACAGTTCATCAAGCAAAGAGGATAGTGAGTCAAACTCGGTTATAAAGTGTGAAATCCATTGGGAAGACCTTGAATTAAGAGAGGAGATTGGAGAAGGTAATCAATTCTGTTGTGCTTGTGCATTTTATGAGTCCTTTATGGTTTATTTTTCAACTTACAACGTCACAGAATATTATGGTATTGGTGTCGATTGATTCATGTGGCCAGCCTTGCCAAATAGGAAAATATTTGGATGTTGTTCTGTTGATTTTATACTAGGCTGATGTTCAGCGAGTGAAGATTTCTGCAAAGCTGCTTATGGAAATTAATATTACCTGTCTCAAAATAATGTCGAACATCAATTATTATTTTCCCTCTTAATAGCCCCTTATGTCACAACTAAGCTGAATCTCTTACTTCCAAGGAAAATTGAATATCTAGTGGATGATATATGTGACAAACAAGTTATGGAAAATATTTGCTTCAAGAAATTGAGGTAGGACAAGAAAATACTATCAAATGTGTTATGTGTCTTAAAATAATTAGTGTGATCTTATCCACATATTTCTTATCGTATAATATGAAATGATTCTGCATAATATTGTTTTAACTAATGATTCCAGACTCAAGTATGTTTTGTGCATCTTCAGGTTCTTACGCTGTTGTTTATCATGGAATTTGGAATGGATCGGTATGAATCTAACATATTTTTATATAGTCTTATTTGGGGTATTGACTTGCCATCTTTCCTAAAACTTATTTCTTTTGATCAGGATGTTGCCGTAAAGGTTTATTACGGGGATGGATACACAGAAGAGACTTTGCAAGGCTACAGAAAAGAGGTATCTTGATTTTTGCTATTGCCTTAGGAAGAAGTTGATCCCTAAACCTGATATCTTCACACTTCAGATTGATATAATGAAGAGATTGAGACATCCTAATGTATTGCTTTTCATGGGAGCAGTATATTCACAGGAAAGGCTTGCCATAGTGACAGAGTTATTACCTAGGTAACAGTTAGAACCACTTTATCTTAGAGCTTGTTAAATTGACTAGATGCATATAACATACCATGCATCTATTGTATTTTTGTTTCATTAGGTAACAATCTTGTGTATTAGTGAATATGACTCTCTCACCAAGTGTGTGCGCAAAATTTTCACTTAACTTTCTTTTCGTAAGGGAATTACTTGGAACCTTGATTTTATTTTGCATGGTAGGGGGAGCCTTTTCAGAACTCTTCACAACAACAATCAGACATTAGACATCAGAAGGCGTCTAAGGATGGCTCTTGATGTTGTGAGTTTCCTTCCCACCCACTCTCGGGCTCTCTCTCACATGCGCACCCACATACATCAAGATCATGCGGGTGGCTTGCTGCACCTCACTGTTACGAAGTTAAGAATCACATTTTTTTTGCAGGCAAGAGGAATGAATTATCTTCATCACAGAAATCCACCAATTGTGCATAGAGACCTGAAGTCTTCTAACCTGCTTGTTGATAAAAACTGGACTGTCAAGGTATTGATAGCTTGAAAATGCATTCTGTGTTCCATGAAGATTAAATTTCTAACAGTTGATAAATGAGTTTCAGTTTTTTCTCAGGTTGGAGACTTTGGCTTGTCGAGGTTGAAGGATGCAACTTTATTGGCTACAAAATCTGGGAGAGGCACCGTAATGACAACACTCATTTTCCCTTTTGTTATATACAAAACATCTGACTCAAACAGTGAATTTTTTAATTTTTTTTTAGTTAATGCAGTTTTATTACTCTCTCTTGCTAACAAGCCTTTTTGCTATCAAAATGCAGCCTCAATGGATGGCTCCTGAAGTCCTTCGCAATGAACCTTCAAATGAGAAGTAATTCTTTGAATTTAAATAATTCTTAGTTTTTTAATCATTGTCCTAACTTGTCCAATTTAAATAATCAGGCTAAATTATACATTTGCCTATATCTTGTTTTTTCCCCTTCCGATATGGTTCCCTATGTTACAGATCTATTTTTATTTTTTTTTGCAAAATAAGGGGTTATTGTGGAACAACAAAGGTAGCACATTGGCTTAATATTTGTAAAATAAGAGACCATTTTGGAAGAAAATTGACATGAGGGACCACATTGGCATGACTTTTACACATCAAACCAGTTTGAAACTTTTATAAGAGACCAATCTGAAACCTAAAATAAACATAAGAGATCAAATGTATAATTTAGCCTAAAAAATCATGACTTGGGAAGTTATTCTGTTTCAAGTAAGGTTGTGATGTCTTTTGATGCTTCTGGGTTCGTTTGTAGTGACTTGTCATTTATTTATTGTTTAATGCAGGTCTGATGTGTTCAGTTTTGGTGTCATCCTCTGGGAACTAATGGCTCAATCTATTCCATGGAAAGATTTCAATTACTTACAGGTCTCTCTCTCACACACACACACACACACACACACACACACACACACACACACACTAAGAGCTAAGTCTAACTAGTCAAAATTACGTGTGGTAATATTTGTAGAAATGTGTGGAAGTAGCATTATTTATCCTAAGTATGAACACAGCTGAGCTGCTTAAATTTTTTGCTGTAACTACTGTATTTCATTTGTGAAAGGTTGTTGGAGTTGTAGGCTTTATGGACCGAAGACTGGACCTGCCGGAAGGGCTTGACCCCCATGTAGCATCAATCATAAATGATTGCTGGAGAAGGTGCTTCATATATATTCACCCTTTCAGTTTTGTTATGGCAGAGATTGGTTTCTAAGTTCTAACTCAAACTGAAAATTTTACTTTGTATTAAATGTGAGCAGTGATCCAAAACAACGGCCATCATTTGAAGAACTAATACAGAGAATGATGTTCGTTGTCAACAGAGCAACAACAATGTCAGTAAAGAGAATTGCAGAATCCTAAACATGTTACAGTATGTGCTTTTAATTTTAAAGCTACATATCCAATTGCTTTCTCGAAATGTGGCAGTTAAAATTGCTGATTATCATAGAAATCAAGAGTACAAAAGTAAACCGCAGACAATTATTCCTTCCGAAAGTGGGACAACACAAAAGGAGAGAAATGCAAGAGGGTCCCCAAGTAGGGAATTAATAGCAGGTGAATTATGATGATCCAATCCAAGTCGCTGTTAAGTAGTAATGAATTCATGTTGCTGATGTTGACCACGAGGATTTCCTTATGTGACGACTGGCTAGTGGCAATTGAAAGGCATAATAGATTTCATGTTTAGGCGAGGTTTCCAATTGAATCCATTTTCCTCATTGACACGAAATACTTAATTTGGACTTTCCTTTAGCTGTTCACTGATGTGCACTTCTCATAGTTCATATATTGTTCTTGTCTCCGATTTATTTGCATTAAATTAAAAGGTTATCTAATTCGGTGTCATTCATGGTGGCTAGTACAATCACAATGGGGAAATTGAAAACATCCCCATCGATGGGGACATCCGAAGAACGGAAAAGAGCTTGTCCAGTTCGTTTTCAAATGTTTATGGTTTCTTTTCTAAATAAATTGCCTTATTTTTGCTGACATTTTAATCTTACCGTGGTGTTTGGTACCCACTCCGACGGTGTCATAAATCCAGTCCGTTAATGGAGTCCTATACCAAAAAATATGAGCGACGAGAATTTCGCCATAGCTGGAACCCATTGAAGCTAGAGAACAAGTTTTTTTTAACCTGACTAATTCTTGGAAGTATCTGAGATTATCTAAGGAGTTGACATCTTTTGACAAATATTTTTCCAGACCTGCTAGCTAACATAACAAGTTTTTTAATGTCTTCACTCTTCATCTAAAGCCACCACCGTACTGAATTATAGTCACTATCTTAGGAAGACATCACACCTTTAAAAAAAGTCTGATAATGTGAGAGACTGATATATACCAAAAGGATGGCTAGTGTTTTTTTTTTTTTTTATGATAATAAAGGCCACAAGGGCCTATGGCTAGTGTTCATTATCGATACAATATGTTTGGCGTTTGCTTTTCTCACACCCTCCTACTCATCGCACGCCTCTAAATTTATTTTTTCCAAAAATGACCGCGTGGGATGCTCGTGCTAAGACAGCTTTAAGTATTCGTTGAACGACGTTGTGCGAAACGAGTTCAACGACGTTGTGCGAATGAGTTCGAAACGATGTTGTCCGTGTTAAGTAAGGAATTTTTGTTGTTCGAGCGACATCGTTGAACGTGTTCGAATAAACTCATGCGTATTAAGGAATATTGCCAACTGATGGTGTGAGGGTGTGTTTTGGCTACCTCGAATGGAGTTATTCGAACGTGTTCGAAGGGGAGCGTTCGAACATGCGTTCGAATAGTTGCATTCGAACTAGTGTTATACAAAAACAGAAACTTAATAAACCAGAAACACAATTTTGGTGATTTCAAAAGTTGTCTACCAAGAGTCATATACAACATTGTGTACCAAAATTATAAACCTAACTTAACATTGACTACCATCAGTATCTTTACTTAAATCTACACAAGGAAGGGGATGGGGGGGTTGTGATTGTATGAGCAAAGACTTTCACTTTTGCATCCGGCCAATAAAAAGCGAGTCTCAACCCTTTGCTATGGGTGCCCTATTAGTATTCCATATCAAATCCGGCACAGACATTGGACTTCCAGGCTTCATAAAGACCTTCAAAAAGACAACAAAAAAACAGAATGTTATGTAATGTTTTGGAATTACTACATTGAATCTAAATAGAAGACACTTTACATGTACAAAGTGTTTGTGTTCTGGTACCAAAAGGATGTTGAGCTGTCGGGCACTTCTGAATGGTGCAACATTAAAGGGAAAAACTGTGTAACAACAATTAGGTGACCAACAAGTCAAGACGACTTTGTACTTGTTACTGATTAGATACCCCATATCAGGTGTAGTCATTCAATTATCTTCAATATTATTCCCATGATGTGCCATCAACAACGCCTTCATCAAAAATGTGACCTTACCAATATCACCATACAGTCGAGTGTAGAAGTCATTGTATTGGTTAAGCTCCTCCATCAGATCAGTTCTGACTGACTGCCAAGCCTCCTCACCCCTTCCAAGAAATGCTGCAATACACCGGAATCCATAGTTACCATCACCAACCACATTAACAATTTTTTCAACATAGGGACGCATGTATTTTGGCATCCCTCATTTTCATCCATTTAACCCACAAAAACCTGCACAGAACCTGTAACTTATCAATTGCTGTCATACGCCTGTTCGAACGGCCTTATGCGAACAGAGTTCGAATGAGGGTGTTGGAACAAAGCAAATTCACATTCCATTTAACACCCGTTCGAACACGTTCATGCGAACGTGTTCGAACGACCCTGTTCAAACTGAGCGCGCTTGCAGGAAAAAAATGGCGTAAAAAACTCAAAACAGAACCAAAATAAAAAAAGTTTGGTAGGGTTATTGCCTTGAACTAATTGCCAATCTTTGGTAGTTGAATGGGAGTGGATGATGAAGGTTAGGATGAGTGGGTTTTGGAGTGGAGAGAGGGGGAGGTTTGGGGTTTTAGAGGGAGTATGGTGTGTTGTAAGAGAAGAAGAGGGATAGGGGTAAAGGGGGGAATTCAATTGTAAGTGGGGTTAGTTTGGTAAATGTGTAGGGTGAGGGGGTGTGTTTTGAG
The DNA here is from genome assembly GCA_020916435.1 of Oxytropis ochrocephala. Lineage (NCBI taxonomy): Eukaryota > Viridiplantae > Streptophyta > Magnoliopsida > Fabales > Fabaceae > Oxytropis > Oxytropis ochrocephala. The sequence continues at coordinate 2,470,188 of CM037092.1, read as the reverse complement.
TAGCAAGGGGTGTGGGAAAAGCAATAGCCCTATGTTTATGCAACATAGATGTGTTAAATACGGAGCTTTGAGCCTATAAATCCACTAAGAATAGATCATTGTTTGCTTGAGTGAAGGGTCTATCAAAAACATTTATGATGCAATTAACATCAACTCATTTGAGTGAGACATAGTAATTATTCTTTAAACTTCGAAATTTATTAGCAAGAGTTACATAAATTAAACAATCAAATAGATTCCTTTTTAAATAAAGTAGATATGTGCTAAATTAAAGTCTTAAAAAATGCAGCACTTCAGTCAAAAGTATTTGGCAGAAAATATATATGTTTTTTTTTATAAACTGGTATCCTGTGCGCGCAACTGTATAGATTAGTCTTTGCGTCATAAAAAAATTGTATAGACTAATCTCTCGAACTGGGTAGGATCACAAATGAGCTGGATATATGTTACATACTCGCCTAAATAATTTAAAATATTTAATATTATCTTTACAACTATTATTATTTTAGAAAACTTCCTAATTATTATTGGTACATATTATTTAATTTAATCGATCTTATCTCTTAAGAGTATTCTTTTAGAATACCCTTATCTTGACTAAGTACGTTGTCAATGATCATCAAATGGTCGGTTGATTAGGTTGCAAGGAGGAAGGAGTTGTTGAGCATTTGAGTCGTTTTTTGTGGACTCCTCCTAATTCACTGTGTCCCGGGTTGTTCCAATTCCAATCTTCAAAACTCCAGGTCTTGCATGTGCTGGTTGCAAGGTACAAAAAGTGGGGTCACTATCACTACTTTCTACTTGAATCAATCTATATTCTCTCTAATCTCATTTCATTCAAATATGAATAGCATAATATATAGAGGAATATAATCAAAGTCATAGATACTAGCAAAACACATAGATGACCTAGCTAAATTATGAGTAATTTGGTTGGCTTTTCTTCTGATGAAACTTATCCTTAAATTTGTATGGTGATGAAGAAATCTTTACAATTTGCTAAAGTTGAACCAGATTAAAATAAATTAACTATGAGCGTCTCCATCTTTTCTATTCCATCGATTATTATTCCGTCTGTGCCATATCAGATCCATCATCATGAGAGCATAATTCCTATTGTCCAATATGTACAAAAAATCAAAAACAGCTTCCACGACCGATGTTGTACACATTGTTACCTCATTCACCATTTGCTCTAGACCACCCCTTCAAGCCAACACTGAATAGATTTTCTACTGCCATAAATTAGCATTCTTTCAGCCACATCAGCATTTTTGTAACGAAACACTATCAAAATGGTATATTTAAAAAAAAGTTATTTTGTAAGAACTTATTTAAAAAGATATAATTTTGCAAGGATTTATTTGAAAAATAGTTATATTTGTAGGGACGAAAAATATATTTAAGTCTAAATTAACAACTACTCAAATCGTCCCTTATTATTTGTCACTTTGGTCATTTCATACAAATAAATAACCATAAATAATTTTGTATAGAAAAAAGAAATGATGTTACTCCCTATGAGCTCATTTATAAGCAAAAAAGTACCTATTATTTTGGACTCATAAATAGATGTCAATTAACTTAACTTTACTAAATGTCATTATTCTACAAATACTCTTATTTAATTGTATATTTACTACAAAGTGCATTGACATTCTCAAGAAAATAATGGTATATAATAATGAAGAGTACGATAAAAAAAGAAAAATCATGACTTTATTAAAATTATAAATAAAAAGTCAAGTAATAATATGAAACTTTTTTTTTACTAAAACTTGATATAATATGGAAGGAGAGAGTAACAAATTAAAAGAAATGATAGCATTTAGTTCTAATAATAACTAGTGTGGTGACCCGTCCGATGGACGGGGCCAATGTTTCAGGTTCTATAGAGAGATGGGGGGGCAATGATTTAAGTTATATTAAAGACAAAACTTAAGTTATGTGACATGATTATTATGAAAGTAAAATCAAAATTTCAAATGGCATACATGTAAAAATAGTTATAAACTATAAAGATTGTAATAGTTTTGTTATTTTATGGAAAATTTTAGAACGGGGATAGAAGTTATTGAGATGTTGTTTAAGTTTCAAAAATTTGCATAAAAAAATATGAGCATATATTTGCAAAGATGAAAGTGTTTCGTAGTAGGACAATAGACAACAAATTGTCGTACTTTACGTTTTTGACAGTAATTATTTTTTGGTCTGACCAAACCAAGTACTTAGAAACAAACTCCGTATATTTGTACAATCTAAATTTATTTTTGAATTCTAAGTGAACCCAAAAAACACTACTTAGCATCACACTTTACATATTTTGGCTCAAAATTAATTTTAAATTTTGTTACAAAATAAACTTTTCTTAAATTAAATTCGTTATAAAGAAATAAAATTCGCATATTTAAACAATTAAATTTTTTCAGACACTGAAATACCCAAAAAGTATATTGCATAGTGTTACACTTTATATAATTTGGGGATAGGAGATGGGGGTTTGGCGCCAAATGGAGAAGAGAGGAGAATTTTGGAAGGAATTATTGATGTAGGTCCCACGTGGAGACATCTTGATGTATAGTTTTAGATAATAAATAATTGATAAATAAAATGACACCTATTAATTGTTGGTTATTTGTAAAAATAAATAAAGAAATTGTTGGTTATAATATGTATTTAATGCACACGTTTTACGTTAAATTGCTTTCAGCACACAGTCCACAATGCACATTACAATGGGTACCTGCTCTGCTCCGTCTTATTTCTGCACCTTGCTTACACAAAAAGCCACCGACCCCTTCTCTCATTCTTCTCTCTCTCTCTCTCTAATTCCCCTTTCTTCTCCTTCCATCTTCTAACTCCCACCCATCTTACAATCTACATTGCACCTTCAAATCCAAAACCATTAAGTTAAAGTTATTCAGTTGAAATTGTCAAACAAAGCCGCTAGCCAATGGGGAAGGCGTCAAAATGGTTTCGCGGGCTTCTCGGTCTAAAAAAACAAGACTCACCCTCCACCTCAACACCACCCAAAGAGAAACGCCGTTGGAGTTTCGTCAAGTCTTACAGAGAAAAAGACAATCACAATCACGATGCCACCTTGGAAAGCGCCGATCCCAACAAACATGTCCTCGCCGTCGCAACTGCCACCGCTTCCATGGCGGAAGCCGCTATCGCTGCTGCTCATGCCGCAGCCGCCGTCACCAAACTCACTACCAGTAGTAGGAGTGTTACCGGAGACAACAGTCGTGAAGAATGGGCAGCCCTTAAGATTCAAGCAGCATTTCGAGGATCTTTGGTACGTACTGTATCCATTACTTTCTCTTCTTCCCCTTACTTTTTTTAGTTATAAAAAATGGATTATAATTTTTTTGTTAACCTTTATTATGTATTGTCCATCGTTTCATTTCTATTTTCTTTGTGTTGGCGTTTTCACAAATAAATATATGTGCCAGACTTCGTTTTCACTTTTCACTTTTCAAAAGTAATACTATATACTAGTTGTCAATTGTCATATCTATGGAAACAGATCTTCTACACAGTTAAAATTTAACTGTACAAATTCAGTTCTAATCCAACTATCCAAACGATTGAAAATTCTGAAACGTAGTATATTTTAATAATAATTAGTTTATCATAAGAAAAAAATCATTGCATTTTATTTTAATTAGTTAATTTTTTTGATAAGCATTTTAATTAGTTAATCATATACTACTAGTACATGGTGTTTTTTTGTGCTTTTATTTTATTTTTAATAATTGTATATAGTAGGATAATTTTATGTTATTTATGAATGAGGTAACTCGGGGTACTTTGATGTAAGGATGGATTCGCGTAGTAATAGTAAATGAATGTAACCTAATTGTACTTTTTTAGTCTAGAATTGTTTACACTTGCTTTATTATGTTTACATTTCCCATATATATATATATATATATACGGACTAAATCAATCAACTGAGTGACACTGAGTTGATATCTGAATCTGATTTGATTCATCTACTTTTTCTCTGCTAAAACATCAATGACCTTTGTTTGTTTTGTCTCTTGGATTTTTTGGGGTGTTATGTGAGGACAGATGTGTACTATCTAAAGTAGCTCTGTTCTGTCCGTAAGATATGTTTATTTATTATTTATTAAAAGTGGACTTGTATGACTTTTTCAACACATTAAAGTTTGGGTAGTTGACGTCGACGCCACTATTAATTTCTACTACTAATATTTTCCATACACATGCGGGCTAACTTTAATAAAGTTCATTGATATATGTAATCCACTTCAAATAATAATCTACTCCGGTTGGTGTTATGTCCACATCTTTGTCTTGATTATTATTAGGCTTAATGATTTAGAAATCAGGAATTAATTATGCCCATTTGGTCTCTCTCTGATAGGCAAGGAAAGCGCTGAGAGCGTTGAAAGGATTGGTGAAGCTACAGGCGTTGGTGAGAGGTCACATCGAGAGGAAGCGCACAGCTGAATGGCTGCAAAAAATGCAAGCACTCATACGTGCACAGGCCAGAGTACGTGCTGCTGGACGGGCCCAATTTCTTCAAAGCCCATATCGGATTGCCAACTCATCCATTGGATTTGGCCCCCTCCATGTAAGCATCATTCACAAATCCTCTCTTTTTGTTTCAAAGTAGACGTCGGTGTCTATTGTATAACACAGTGAAATAGTGCCCTTTATGAGTACACTGTACAAGTTTGGTTGAGAATGAATCCTTTTAACCTTGGAATCTCTAACTTTCTCTACTGTAGGCAAAAGTGAGGTAAAATGAGGGACAATGTAGTAATTTTAGATGGGGAGAGAAAAATGAGAGAGAAAGTTAGGGGTCTCAATGTTAGAGGTTCCATACCCGGGGTTCCAACTGAAGGGATTTGACTTTATTAGAAGAATGTTTTGCTTTCGTTTGAAAAAAAAAATCAGAATCAAGTCTCGTTGATGCCACTCTTTGTAGTTTTCACTTCCACCTAAATTGATTTGTAATGAAACAATTGTTCAGTCCCTTGCCATCATTTCGTTTACGTAAAGATCTTGTGAGCAGTTTTCAAATTAAATAGTGATAATGATTGGAGTTGTCTAACTGCTTCTTCTTAACGAATCAAACGCACCCTTAAAGATATTTGATGTCATGATTCATTTTGTTAATTGCACACTGCAAAGAATTGATGAAAATCTCTTTTTTGGTGAATATCTCTAAACACAAATCACGTTATGTTTAACTAAAATCAAACACATGCTAAATATATGAGTTTATAACCATGCATGCACTTATTTTCTTGTTAATCAATGATATCAGATGGCTGAAAATATTTTTAACTTGACAATCAAAATGCTTATGCTACCCAAATGTCTTTCATTTACAGGGTCCAGCAACACCAGAAAAACTTGAAAGCCCAATCAGATCTAAGAGCATGAAATATGATCACTCACCATCAATACTCAAGGTATTTTATTTTCTGCTGCATGATCAATTTTAGTGTATCTAGTCTACTTATGGAACCATATATGTTCATATATCATTGCAGAGAAACAGCTCTAATGAACAACAATGGAATCAAAGAAGATCATGGTTGGGAACTTGTAGCATGGATGATGAAACAAGTGTCAAAATTCTTGAAATTGATTCTGGAAAACCACACATCACATCAAAACGTAGAAATCTCTTTCACTCCTCTAGTCAAGTTTTGGTTGCTGATCATTATTATTACAGTCAAATTTTAACTCCTACAAAAGACTCAACAACATCATACCAATCAGGACAAACTCAAAGTCCATCTTCTTCTGAAGTTCAATCTTACAACCCTCTAAATATCAATGACAATAGTCCTCAGATTTTATCTACCTCTTCTAAAGATGATAGAAGTCCTTTTACTCCTACTAAAAGTGATGGCTCAAGAAGCTATTTAAGTGGTTATTCTGATTATCCAAGTTATATGGCTTATACTGAATCTTCTAAGGCAAAAGTAAGATCTCTCAGTGCTCCAAAACAAAGGCCACAATATGAGAGGTGTGGTTCATCTAAGTTAGCACCACAAAAGGTATCTGCATTGCAAGCAAGCTTCACTAGCAAAGCCTATCCTGGTTCTGGCTATTTGGACAAGCTTGGTTTGCCAGTCGGGTGTAGATACTGACATATTATATACTTCCTCGGATCTCTATTATATTATAAGTAAAAGTGAGTCGACAAAAGTTGATGTATTTATTTAGTCTGAAATTTAGATTAAATACATCAACATCTATTGACTCATTTTTGTTTATAATGAAAACTAGAGTAGTATGTTTCTTTTACAATGGACTCCGAGTCGGAAGCCTAGTTTTTCGTAATATTTGATCCTTGCTAACCTGTTGTATTTAGCTTTAAACCTTTCAAAGTCTGAGTTTTGTTTTGTGCCAGCTTTAGAATTTGTATCCATTGCGCTTACAGCTTCCAAGTGTTAAAAATGACTTGCTCTAGGTCTTTTATCATTGGGTTGTTTCCAACTTGTCTACTATGTAAGTTGTAACAACTATCTTTTGCCTCATAATTGAATCTTTTGTACGGAAACATCTTTTAAATGTTGTAGTTGCCGCATGAAAAATCAAAGCTAACTTAATTAGTAATTATATCATTGGATACGGTTGGAGTATTGTGTCGGTAAATATACACTGTGTTTTCTGTGTTTCAGAAACATTTCTAAAAATCAGTAATCCAGTTTATTGGAAAATTGTTCATTAAATTGAACATAAATGTTGTTCCTCATAGATTCTTGCAAGTTTGGAGAATTATTTGTCCGCTACATATTGCTCTGTTTTTGTGTTTATTCTCCATCACATGGCACATTGAAGAGGGTTGTGGAGCATATTGTTCTAGTACTGTAGGGGCATCGTCAATAACGTTTCCAGAACATTTGAGTGTCTTGTTCTTAGGAATAATACTCAAAATCTCATTCTCAAAATCTGTACAATTTCAAGACTTCTAATAGGCTTCCTGAATTCATCTTACTTTTTATTAGAAACTTAATAAGTAAAACAAGCTATACTTTTATGAAAAGTAGAAAACAACAACAATGCTAGCCATTTTATAAATTTGGAACAACTAGGCTACCAGCTCCTACTAGTAAAACAAGTTATTATTAATATTAATAATGATTTCAAAGAAATGCTGCAATTTGTTTCCAATGAAATGACAATTGCATCATTCAAAATAGTCATCACCAGACTTAAACCTCTCAAGGGTTGCATAGAGCCAGTCAGGGAAGGAAGGTAAACCATTCCTAGATGTGGTAGATACAGTTTGAAGAACAAACCAAATGGGCCAAGTCCAAGGGCAAAGGGAGTCAAATGTTCTATAGTTTTAGGCTCAGTAGCACAAATAGGATAGGGCACAAATTATCCTCAACAATCTTTGTTCTCCAAAAATTTTCTTTCACAGGTATGACATTGTGATAACTTCCATATAAAATGCTTAATTTTCTCAGGGGTAGCAGTCTGCCAAAATAATTTTCAGAGGCCAACAAGGAGATTAGAAGAGCTAAAGGGCTTAGCGGGGATGAGACTAGTATAGGAGCGTGTGACTCATCCATGAGTCAAGGTCAACACCAATGTGACTCATTGACAACTCACAACAAGTCATAGTCAACTGTAATTAAGTAGTGTCATTATGTAGGTTTATTTCTCTCCTTAATTGTAGCATGGTGTATTCATTGTATATTTGACCATCTCTCTCCATAAATAGAGAATATACTCTTCATTGTAAATCAATCAAATTCAATACACAATTAATTTGTTTCATAACTAGTAGGAATGTCAACGAGGAGGGGCGAAAACGAGTAGTAGTTGCCCGCTACTTGCTCTGTTGGATATAAATGCTACCCGTACCCGCTTCGTACTCGCATATCGAGTTTTTCACGGGTATTGTCTCTCCACGGATACTCTTAATATTAATTAAAATATTTTTATAAAATAAAATTTGAATACCACACAAAATTAAACTTTTGAACACTATTTTTTATGTTCATTCGTATAAAAAAACAGTCCTTTCATTATGCATTTATCTTATCATTTATTTGTTAGTTTATAGTAGTTAATAAAATGAGATAAAAAACAATAGAATTAACAATAATAGGAAATTTTTCAAACAAATATATTTGTTACAAGTACAGGTATCCGCAAGCACAAGTGCCTCAATATCCGCCCTCCCCATTTATTGACGAGTAGTCTAATTACCCGCTTATTTAATCTGCAGTGCACTCGCTTGTGCCCGCATCTTAGTAAATTCTTTCAAACCCATACCATCCAATGCCTTAGGAGAACAAATGAGGTATTTTCCCTTCCGGTGAATACCCTATAATTGCAATTAGAACTCCACCGTAACTTCGAGTAACAAAAAGTTTTAGGAAGTCTAACAATGACCATAAAACATCTAGGTATAGCTTGAATAACTGATTTAATAAGGGTCTCCTCCTAGCTTGGTTTAGTAAGTTACCCTTCCACTCCTCCATTTTAAAAAGAACTCCCTCTTTTAACCATTGTAGACATTGGACCTTCGAACCTCCCCATTTAATAGGCACGCCAAGATAAGACCTAGAGTTATTGCAAATAGGACTTTTAGCAAAAGCAGTGATCGTTCTTCTTAATTAGGGTTGAGTCCACCATACTACCACATATCATCAAATTAATATTCTGACTAGAGGCCAAAATGAACTGATTAAGGATGGACATAAGTTGATAGTGTTGTTCAGGGAAATCTTCAGAGAATAAAATAATATCACCTTAAAAAAAACAAGTGAGTGAGAGCAGGGGCATTGAGGGCTAGAGACAAGCCTTTGAAATTGTTAGTCATGTGTGCATCATTGATCATTCTTGAGAGTCATCAAGAATTAGGATAAATAAGTAAGCAGATAAGGGGTTTCCTTGTCTAAGACCCATTTGGGGAGAGAGAGCCCTAGATTTTAAACCATTCATTGACTTGAAACACATAGGAAACAAAAGTGACAGGAGCTAGAATTTTAGAGATCCAACCCCAATCAAAAGAAAACACCACTCAACTCTCTCTCAGATATTTTATATGTTGAGATTATGGCTTTGTTGTGTGGGCTTGTTTTATGTTGGGAGGAGGGTTTCCAAAAAGTAAAGTGTTTTACTGATTCTTTAGAAGCTATTCAGTTAATTGATGAAGCTAATATTTCCTTTCATAAGCATGAGAACGAGATAACTTTGGTGCGATAATATTTGAAGAGAGAGTGGAATGTTTAGATTCAACACTCATTTCAAGAGGCAAGTTTGTGTGCATATTTGTTCGCTGAGAGGGGAGCTTGTGATTCTTCTTCTTTGACGCTTTAGTATTCACCTCCCGTGGAGTTGACTCCTTTGCTGCTTGCTGATGTCGTAAGAACTCACTTGGTAAGGGTTTAGTTTTTCTTTTATTCTCTTTTGTAACAAAAAAAATTAATGTTCTTCCTCATTTTTAAGTTTTAATTACAAATATCCATTTTTGTAATTTTATATTAATATACTAGTCCAACCGTTACGTAGTGTACTAACGCTTTCAATAAAAAAAGTAGTGCAATATCGCTCTTTGGATCTCTGATTGGTGGGGAAATCCTTTTGTATGTCTGAATTCTGTATATCAGGCTTTGAGCCTCTCTATCCTTGAGATTCTCTTTTTTCTCTTTGGGTCTTTTTTCCACAGGATTTTGGTCTAGGGAGATTTTTATGAGACCCCTAATTTTGTAAGGGTTGGGGTGGCTGCCCTTGCACTCCATTTTATATAATGTTTCGCTTATAAAAAAGAAACAAAAGACTAGTCTTTGCAAGTGCTCACAAACAAATTTCATACTAACAAACACTAAATTTCTCTTTGTGAGAATCAAACTCATGAACACCAAATCAACCTCGTGTGTACCAAAAAAAAAAGAGCCTTAACCTAAAAACAAAAGGGTTTTTTTTTTTGGACCCCCACCCATTCCTCTAAAACCCCCACCCACCATGTGAAAATACCAAAATACCCCTGTCTGTTTACAAAATCACCATTTCTTCACATAATTGGTCATACATACGTTTGACCGCATTCACTCGCATATACGCCAGAGAGACGTATATATGATCAGCCCAGAAATCCACCAATCGTATATACCCCACCACAACCCTATATACGACGAGCACAAATTTACTCACCGTATATACCCCTATTCAGGCGTATATACGATTAGCCATAAATTCATCCACTCAGTAAATCGCCACAGAGACCACTATATCGACGAAGAAAAAAAAGTAAGCATCGTATATACACATGTTTTGATGTAAATACGATGAGAAATTTTTTTTTTTTTTTTACTAATTTTTTTTCTTTCGCTTGCGCAGTGTCCTAGTAGGCATAGAGGAGACGTGAGGCCTCTCCGATCGAGAGATAGGGAGTCATCTTCGCTCCCGAGTCTGAGGACTCGGAGGCATAATCGACTCCATGCTTGAAATGAGAGACAGAGCGAGCCTGGCTGAGCCACCGAGTATTAGCTGAGCGGTGAGTATCACCTGAGCCATCTCGATGATCGGCCGTGGAGCTTTCTATCTCGGGGATTACTGCGCAGCAGACGCAGCAGAGGATTGGCATCGAGGAGGTCGGTTTCTCGATATCATTCCCACTCTACTCTCGATATCATCCACGATATCCTCGATCGATCATCAACCTCTTCATTACCATCCCCACCTCCCGAGTATCGCAGCGGTAGCCCAGGTGATGCTTATTACTCGAACCGATCTATGTCCGAGTATCATGAGGAGCCTCAAGATATCATGAGGAGCCTCGCAGATGTCGAGAGAGCCTCGGGAGGAGCCTCACCTCTCTTTTCATCGACTTGGCGGTCATGTCTCTGCTTCTATACTACTATTGACCGATAAGTTTTGCATTTTTGCTTAAATAATTTATTTAAGTCACATAGTCTGCACTTTTTGCTTACATTATTTATTTATTTTTATTTCAGAGTATCATGTTGTCAAAGTATGGGCTCATGGCAACAAAGTCCATACTAGACTCCATCTTCATTACCCTCGACCTACTTCAAATGCACCACCGTGGTCGGGGACTCCGGATTGGCCCCACTTCTCCCGGTCGCCACGCCACGATGAGACCATGAGTTCTTTGTCGGCTTTTATCGAGAGATGGCACTCGAGATACTTCGTCATTTCACTTGCCATTTGGTGAGATGACGATCACTCACTGGATGACATCTCTTGTCTGCTTTGCACCTTCCCATCCGGGGAACTATGCCACACCTCCCGCCATCACCGTGAGCTCGGAGTTTGCCACACACACGCTTCTTTGAGACATATCTGGGCGTGTCACGGGTTGAGGCCGCTAACAACACCCGTGAAGTCCGTGTCATGACTTCAAATGGTCGAGCGGTAATAGCGCGTAACATGGAGGAGGGGGTGACATCACTTTATTCTTTGTGAGGGCTTATCTCGCTTCGCCTTCCGACTCTGATATCTTCACTACGAAGACCGAGAGAGGGGATGAGGCTAAGTGGGTGATCTACTGGATGATCCGAGAGCGATGTTCTTGGAGGCTATGCATGGGTGCAGTGCACTAGCATTACCCATGTATGAGTCCTTAAACACTGCTGCGTCTTTGAGGACTACGCAGCAGTGTGGAGGGTATGCCACCTATTTCGTGTACACATTTTAACTTCTTGTATTTTTGTTAAATCGCGACTGACTTTTGGTAAATTCTTGTGAATTAAATATGTTGTTTATTTCGCATTTCGGGCTTGGATTATGTGGTATTTCCTCGGATGGCGGAGAGGTTGCCGGTCATATCCCGTGCGGAGCCACTTCTTTGGCGCTACTAGGAAGAAGAAGTCGACCACTTGAAGCTCAAACCACTACGGAGGATGCTTGATGAGTGAGGCGGAGGATGTCTGGCGGCGACCATTTGAGGAGGACGGTGGTAGACCGCTTTGGCGAGATCTCCTGCACACAGAGGCTTCATCACCGGGGTGACTTCGAGTTCCTTACATGCCCGATAGGTGCTGCGCGACGGTTTGGGTACACGCAGATCATCCCGCGTGACCTCTCTCAAGGGCCGTCCCGAGTCATCTCGATCATGCGTGTTTGAGATCGTCCCACTTCATGGCATCATCGTGGAGGACATCATGCGCCTTCTTCGGGTTGCTCGGCCCGATCGATCATGCGGAACTACTTAGAGTGAGTGCGTCCCGGCTTCTATCCCCAGACTATTACCGCTCCACCATCACCTGAGCTCAGCCACCGACACCTCCCCCGAGATACGCTACGACGATCATGACCGGATTAGGGAGGTTGTGAGGGGGTTGTAGAGAGGGATTCGTGATTTGACATCGCGCATGGCGGTCCGCCGAATCGGACACTCCATAGGTGGTGGGGATGACGAAAGACCGGATGACGTGGTGGAGAGCTTAGACGCAGCGGGGGCGCAGGTCGAGGGGCGCCATTAGGGATTTTTATTTGTTTTTGATGTATTTGATATTATATTGGCACTTTATTATTAACTTTTTTCTGGATGTTTTATTTATTTTACGAGTTTCCATTAATTTTTGATTTCATTGATTCGAAAAAACAAAGTTACACAAGCGATAAAACATAAACAACTTGAATAAAAATAGACGGATAAAATGAAAATACAATATAAACTCTTTTGAGTTGGTGGAGTTAATCGACGAAGGATCTCGGCGGACATTCCTTCGGTTTCGACGCATGAGATGAATGTAACTCCTCAATTTAATTGTAATATGAATGGACATCATGTCTCGGGCGTCATCCTCATTGTTGACATCCATGGTAGACCAATAAATACCTCCACTAGTTGTTTCGGTTTCCGATAAACGATACGAATTATCTCATGTTCGCTGCTTCTCTCGTTGAACCATCCATGCAGTAGTTTCGCTAAGAGAGCGAAAATGATATATCGTGTTTTAACTCTACACGAAACAACATCTCTCCCATTGAAACTTATACCATCATCTTTCAAGATGATACCCGATGATCAACAAACCCCATATTAGAATGAACAAGAGTGAGGAAGAAGGCTCGTAGTATGACATTAGCGAAGCTCATCATCATCTTCACTTGTGATGTGTGAGAGAGGAGGAGTGAGTATTTGAATTTTTGGTGTGAAAATAGTGATGGTGGGAGTGAGTATTTATAGATGAGGTAAAAGATTATCAACCGTTGATTTTGGCGTGCAATCTACACCGCTGATCAACTTTGAACGTTAAATCATGAAGTTAAATTTTTTTTTACAAATTTAAAAAAAAAAATTTAAAGCGCATCGATATATGTCAATTGGGACATATATACGATGTGCGCTTTAACACATCGTATATATGCCTGCTAAGAAGTATATCGATTGGTCGTGAAAAAAAAATAGATGACAAAGGGCATTTTGGAGATTTCAATTTGGGTGGGGGTTTAAGGGGAAGGGTGGGGGTACAAAAAAAAACCCAAAACAAAAACGTCAATTTCAAACCCATACTTCGTTCAAATCAAAAATCGGCCCATTGATTAATCCGAACAAAAACCGGACAAACCGCACCGGATGATTGGCACCTCATGCTCTCTCTCTCTCTCTCTCTCTCTCTCTCAAAAAAAAAAAAAAAAAAAAAAAAAGTCGTCGTCATCACTGATCATTAGTTCGGTTCATTGCCATTTCTCAAATCCTTTTTCAGATAGCTGTTTTTCTCTTCTCTTCTATTCTCTTCTATTCCTTCCACTCTCTTCAATTCATTTCCCTCTTTCACTTCTACCTCCACACAAATTTTATTCTACCTATTCTTCTACATAATCATATTTTAATTCTTTATTCATGTTCTAAACCGAGTCAATAACCGACTCGGCGAGTCACGTTTCAGAATCGTCATTTTAATCCAAAGCACCATGGCGACGACAAGGTCCGCTAGTCTTTCCTCCGAAGACATCGTCGATTCGACGCCGTTTCTCGCAAACTCTGGCGGCTCCTCCGATGAAATCACCACCGGACGTCGATTCGTTAGGAGACAGAGGCTTCTTCAAGCGGCGCGATTCCTCCGGCAAGTGAGCGGACAGAGGATGATGCGAGAACCATCGGTGGTGGTTCGAGAAGCTGCGGCGGAGCAATTAGAGGAAAGACAAAGCGATTGGGCTTATTCGAAACCCGTGGTGATCCTCGACCTCGTTTGGAACTTCTTGTTCGTGATTGTGGCGGCAACGATTTTTGTTCTGAGCCGAAATGAAACACCGGAGATGCCTCTGAGATTGTGGATTGCGGGGTATGTTTTGCAATGTATACTTCATATGGTGTGTGTTTGCGTTGAGTATAGGAGACGAAGGCGGTATCAACGGTCTGCATCTTCGAACGCAGTTGCAGGATCAGATAGGGTTGGCATCAGTAGCAGTGGGAATTTGAGTTCTGCTTCAATGGGAGGGTTTTCGTTATGCTTCTGGTTCGGCTCATTATGTCTCACTGGCACAATTTGAAGAGGAGGGTACTAGGTGAATTTCTTAACAGTTCTTTTTCTTTTGTTTATTGTGTTTAATTATTACTTTTATTTGTTAAATGATCTTGCTTGTTAATACTTGTGTTAATGGATGAATGAAGCATTTTCCATTTATTTTATGGGGACTCTCATCTGAACTTTCAAACTCTGTGGTACTTACTTTACAACTTAGGCAAACTTTAATCCCTAGTAATTATTCATATTTATGAATCATAGTACTAGACTAAACTTTTGCTTTATCATAATTTGGCTACATAATTGGGGTTGTAGGCTTGTTTAATGCGATTTTAACATTTTAAGGAATCTCAACTTGCTATTGTGTCAATAGCGGATGGCGGGTGGCCAAATTTCCGCCATATAAATGTGGGATTGTGACCTATGGCTCCTACTAGAGCTTGTTAAATTTGAATAGCTCTGAAGTTTCCCTCAAATTACATTAGGTTATTGATAAAGGTGATGGACCTAAGTTTGATGTTAAAAGAGACAATGGAGATTGCGACACGGTGATCAACTAATTTTCTGTTGAAGGAGTTATATTTGCCCAATTTCTCAAAGTACAGGTGCATGATTGTTAGATCATGTACCTAGAAGTATCACTTTTGAACCACATGGGATGTAAGTGACTGGCTGTAATCCAGATTTTAGCCTTGTGGTTTCCTGAGTCCCCAATTGGACTTGGACTTTAGCTTCGAAAATGAAATAGAAGATGGGCCTCTTAATTTTAGACTTCTAGTTATCTTGTTAAATGTTTGATTAGGTTCAAAATCCAATTCTACAATTTCAAATAACTGAGATATTGGTTTAAATCATTACAATATCTTAGCTTGGACCATAAAAACTACACTTTCAAAGACCAAAATGTTTGTAGGATATAAACAGGCAAGACTTAGAGACAGTATTTAATATTCAATTGTTTATTGTCTCAGCCATTTTCACTCCCCACCACATTATTGCACACAACTGTTGCTTGTGTTCTCTGACAAAGCACTCCTTCTTTTGCTTTTCTTAGTTCTCCTCTTTCCCAACTCCCTCTCTGCTTGAAGATCCCCATTTTGCATCAGTCTCCAACTCAGTTATCCACTAAACCTAGTAATCGTTTAGTAGAAATTGGATATTCCACTTAAGCTACAAGCAGAAAAATGGTGACGATTGATGAGTTCAACAAACATGCATAAGCAATGATAAATATTTGTTTGTTATTTTTTTATTTTATAAATCCTGAACGATCATTCTTAATGTAAATTTTATGCTTTAACTCATTGCTGCCCAAAACATAGAATTTAAGTTTATTAGCGAATTCTAATTATGTCAAAATTTAATATGAAATTAGATTATGAACTATAATCTCACTCCTCAGCCAACTGATATCTTGCGAACAACTGTACGAGTTATTTGTTCCCCGGCCCTGATTTGATTGCCAAACAGATTTTTTTTACCTGATAGTGCATCTTTTCTCCAAAATAATGCATTTGTTTAAGATTAGCTATGTGCCATTTCTTAATACAATTTTTTGACTGTTCATGAACCATTCAACTTGAATGGGCGAGGTACTTCTAATTATGTGCATTGTGCACATAAAAACTGTGTTGTGAGATGATACACTATGCCAACATTTAGTAGTTTCTTTTTATTGATTAAGGACAAAGGCAATCATTGTTATACACATGAAATGAATGCCGCCTATATTCTTATCAATGTAGTTGTCAGCATTACTTTTCACCTGTCATTTATTTTTACTTGTCCTTGTCCTTGTTCTCGACAGTGTTGCAAAGCATTTGGAATCGGCCAATACTATGTTTTCATTTATTTGGTGGATTATTGGATTCTACTGGGTATCAGCTGGTGCTCAAGATTTAGCCCAAGATTCTCCTCAGCTTTACTGGTCTGTCTTCTTTCTCTCTCCCAATCAAATCGTCCATGTTTCTGTGATTTATTCAGCTTTTGGCAAATTCAACTGGTATTTTGTTATTTTAGTGAATACTTTTGACCGAATATACATGCTTTGCAGGCTATGTATAGTCTTTCTGGGTTTTGATGTTTTCTTTGTCGTTTTCTGTGTTGCACTGGCGTGTATCATTGGTATCGCTGTTTGCTGTTGTCTTCCTTGTATCATTGCACTTCTTTACGCTGTTACAGATCAGGTGAATACTGTTCATTCACTCTCATTACCTGTTCTTGGTTTGAAGTTTTAATAGCTATATGGATCCAGTGTCTCAAACTCTGTTTGGAAGTACTATATTCTGTATAAATTTTGTTCAGTTGTTGAGATTGCTATTTGACCGTTTGAACATAAGTAGTAACAAGTTGTAAAAAGTTAGTACATATACTTTTTTATACATGTGAATAACAGATTGGACAAGTGTTGGATCTGAGTTTATTTGTTTCACCATGTTAATAAATTGGCTGTACATAGTTGACTTTGCTGTACTATTATGCTAACACCGAACAGGACTTGTTGGTAACTTGGTATAGTATAAAGGAAACATAAGGGTTATTATTCTAAACTTAGGATCCTCTCTTTAGGTCCTCTATTTTTCTGCACCGGGAAAAACCTAGAAACTGTTAACGAACTTGTTTTTCTCAGGTTTGAAGGTGAGGCGAATTATAATATTAAAATATTCTTTTATTGTGAAATTAGAGAGACAGGATTTGGGGAGAAGCTCAGTTATTATTTGTCATAAATTCGAGGTTTTTCGCTAACGTGGATTCTTCAAACAAGCACCAACAAACCTACTGGTACTTTGAGAAGCTAAGGAGGGGGGTATTCAACGAATTTTCTGATGCAGAACTAGACAAATAAAATCAAGAAGGGGCTGTGTTTTATAGTTGTAGCACATAAAGAATATGGCGTGGATCATGTGTGCAGGAACAAACAATTTGCAGTGATGTTACTGAAGGAAGATTTAGATGGTGTGGTTGTTAGGATAGGATAGGCGGCTGAATTTCATCTTGAGTATGCCGTGTAACTTTGGGAAGTGGGCAGGGGTAAATGTTTGAGACCACATGTTATTAGGAAAAGGAGATGATGACTGTCACCCATGTAATTAGAAAAAAGGATCTTTTGAGAATGTTATACAAAGCAAGTTAGGATTAGCAATACAGTTCCCATCTTGGAAAAGATGGTAAAGTATTGTCTTAGGTGATATGAGACTGGAGAATATCCTTATAAGGAGGGTTGTCTGGATGGAGGATTGTTCAATAATTAGAGATTGTTGAGTTATGGTGTCGAGATATGGTTCTATATTATCGAGATATGTACACCAAAAAGAATATATTATTGAGATACACTTAGTTGAAAGCAGTACCTTCCAACAGTAGATTTTCTAGGAGAAGCACAAGAATTCATGTCTGATTAGATTTTAAGGTTGTCATATCCCATTAATCATAGCTTGTCACCAACTTGGATGAGAAAGAGCTTTCTGTGGAGACAAGGGCAACAACAAAGGTATAATGTGAAGGTGATAAACAATGATTAGTAAGGAAATTATAAATGGGATGAGGATTGCGAGTAGAACAAGTACCTTTACAAAGTGCAAAAGAATGTTGTCGAACGAGGTAGAAGCATACAAAGCAGGAGAAAAGACTAACACAAAAAATGATTCACATGGGCTTTCAGTGGGATGTTGGTCGATTGGGGAAGGACAAGGACGGCGCCCATAAGTTGGCTTATTAGGGTGCAGGGGATAAGGACTAGGAGGCTCTGTTGATGAAGATGGTGACGACTGATCGGGGACAAACGTGGATGGAATCACATCAATGCGAAAAGGAATAGGTAGTACCCAAGAGACAGACTTTGACTCCACGAGTGATGTGAAGAAATGTGTATCCTCAAAGAGTCAAACGATGTGTACTTGGGTTTTGGGATTTATTTTCTTTCTCAGGCCCACTGATTGTGAGTTTTGGTACCAACTTGAAACTGAATATTTGGAACTGAGTTGTTCAAGAGATCAGCTCTGAACTTGTATGTATTTATAGTGTCAATCTTTACAATGATCTGGACTAAAACTCTTAATTATCAATCCTAATTAATATCATAGTTATATACATTGAAATACTAATACTAATATGCACAATGGAAAGTGAATCTCTATAATATAGAACCAAATCAGTCCATATCTCGACAGCTTTCTCAACATAGACAAAAGATCCCAAAAATAATTTTAGGTGTTGCTATTAAGTGAGATTTGGAAGTAAATGCTTAGTCTTTGAACTTAATACTCGATAGAGAACTATGGCGTTATTTGATGAGAACAAGCTCAGATGTAGACGTTATTGATTATTGAGAGAGGAAGTTACTTATAGTTGGGCTAGTGTTATTCCAATCTTCAATTGTATCCATGTTCCCTCATCTCTGATATTATATCTGATTGATGCAAAGCCGGAGACCAAGGTTTTCAATAACATTTAGTTGTTTCCCCCTCTATACTATCAATTCTATTCTAGTACTAGCTTTGCCATAAAACTTGGGCCCTATTTGAATAAACAGCTTAATTAAGTGTTTATAGCATAAGCGCTTATCATATAAGAGCTTATGCATTTTTATAATAAAAGATAAAATATTGCTAAATAGTTTTTTTATAAGTTATAAGCTGTTTCCATAAGCTATCATGGGAAGCTTATGGAAATTAGTTGAAAATAGCTTATGAACATGTCATAAGCTGTTTCCATAAGCTCTCCTAAATAGTTTCACAAATGCTTATACCAGTAGATAAACCTAAATAAGCCAATCCAAACAAGTCATTGAACTCCTAACTCCTAAGACTTTGTAGTAGATTGTGAATTGTGAATGTATCGCTAGCTCTTGACATTTGAAATTCAATCTTCTTGGCTACATTGTGTTGCTGGCCAGTGGCCAGCATAAATGAGGTGATATCTGATTTGAGTTTGTGTTTGAATAGTCATGATTACAACTTTGTGTAGCGTAGGACTATTTAATGGGAGGTATTTATTGTAATTTATTTATTGTCCTTGTTTTCATATATCTATCTATTTATTTGTATGAAAAAGCAGGAAGGGGCATCAAAGGAAGACATTGAGCAGTTGTCAAAATTCAAATTCCGAAGAATTGAAAATGATGAGAAACTTACTGCCACTGACAATGCTCAAGGACCTGTTGGAGGAATAATGACTGAATGTCGGGCTGATTCACCTACAGAACATGTTCTTGCTGAGGAGGATGCGGTATGTTATTATTCAGGAATGTTCTCATTAGAATCATTCATCCTTTCAATGGGAAATCCATGTCATTTTTATAGTTATTATCACAGTTTTGATATGTAAAATACAGCTTCACCTTCTGAACACATTCTTACACAGAAGGATGTGATATGTATACTTTGATTTTATGGCCTTCTGATCTGTACCCTTTTCTATATGGAGTAGTTTACATCTAAGTAAATTGACATAATGGTTCGAGTGCATGCTGGATTATTTTTATTTAATAACTCGGTAGCTTAACAAAATGGTAGCATCCCCTGTCTCTCTATAAATCTGAAGTTTTTCTTTTTTGGTGGTATACTTTAGGAATGTTGCATCTGCCTTTCTTCTTATGATGACGGGGTTGAGCTAAGACAACTTCCTTGTGGTCACCATTTTCACTGTGCCTGTGTGGATAAATGGCTGTATATTAATGCTGTATGCCCCCTCTGCAAGTACAACATTTTGAAAAGTAGCAACCTCGGTCAAGAGGAAGTGTAGATGATCTCATCTCAGGAAAGTTTATAGCAGCCATTTTACGGAATCTGCATACTTTTGATCACCTGTAATAGGTACAGCATGTTAATACACTGGTTCAGGCCTATACAATTGTCGGTGATGGTGGTGGTGGTGCTGGCCGTGGCGGTGCTGCTTTGTTCTGTTAGCAAGTAGTGATAGTGGTTTTGAGTATTCATTGCTATTGTTGCATCTAACTGGTTGTGTATATCAGTGTTCAGTGCATTCCGGCTATAAATATCTTTTTTTTTTTACAATAGTTATAATTATTTTAAAAGGCAGTTATGTTGTCATTTTTATCCTAGACATTATTATTGTTGCATATTAGACCTATAACGTCTCATCGTAGCCATTGTAGAAGGGTTTATCATGTCTATTAGGGTGTGTTTGATTCGCTTTAAGCGATGAGAACCTGGATCTGACTAGATTGGACAACTTCACCAGTCTGCTTTTGATCTAAAAATCGTTCACGATCTTTGACGAAAATGAGGGTAATGGATTGGACAAAGACCCAAATTCCTCATCTTCACAAAACCACAAGATAACTTTTTGTCTAAGATCGCCCAGGTCCAAGATCGCCCCGCTTTGAAAATCAAACAGACTTCTCGCAGTAGTTAGTATTGTACGATACATATCACAATACGACACCAAAATTTGGGCAAACGATGCAAATCGCATGTCATATAGTGTTGATGCATGAATTGTGTACTGTATCATTAGAATCGTTCGAATCACGATTCAAGACTGTCTCACATGATTCTGTAACATTTCATAACCAGATCAAGTGACACGACCCATTTTTGTAAAGGTCAGAAATTTAGGGTTTCAATGCGATTTTTCAGCAAAAACGATGTGTGAGGGAGAAGACGAGTGGAAACACAACGTCTTGGGCGTAGTTGAGTAAGTGAAACGGTGCGTTTGGGGAGCAGCGTGTAAAAATAAACGTTGCGTTTCAATTATGTGTTTGAAACGGGGAGGAGCATTTTTGGCATTTTCTATTTTAAAACACTTAAGTCCCTAGTCTCTTATTTTATTTCATTTAGAATTCAGAATCAATGCTCTCGAACGTTGGTGCGTATCTTTCTCTCCACTTCTTCTCTGCTTTCCCAATCGTCTTCTTCTCTGTTCTTTCTTCATCAAGTAATTTTTTTTTTCTCTTCTTCTTCTTTGCTTGTTTTGTTTATGCTGAAGGTTTCTTTCATTTTTAAAAAAAAATAGAAAGAGGTCCCATAACTCATTCTTTTCTTGGACAAAGCCTATTTTTCTTTTCTTCTTTCCAATCCTATACTATGTCACCTATTTATTATATTGTTTTCCTCTTCTTTTATTTATATAACTTTCCTACTATGTTAAACTAGTGTGTGTGTTTTTTTTAAGTGGGTTTAATGAGTCAAGCAAAGAAGAAAAAAGAGATAGATATTACACAGAATCATTGTAATTCATGTTTTTTACTAATGTTTCTTGGATTTACTCAAAAATGTTATATATATTATTGTTCATGTATCTTACAATACGACACACAATTATAAAAATGGCCCTAATGAAACACGATACGTATTCCAATTTGGTAACCATAATGTCTATTATGTCTCAGAATATGTTTTAAATACGTAATAATCAAATTTATGATTAGTTCAATTCAGTTTATAGTTACCCACCTATTAAATTGCCTTCACTAGGTATAGCGCATGTATTAAAATTTTTGGTAACAATATATTTTTTTATTGAATAATTCCCCTCTGAACCTTTTACTACAAACAAAATTAACCAAATTCACACATATTAAGAACTTAATTTCTTGTCTAATTTTACACTTAATTTTGCATAGAACTTTTTCACTCTACATTCTCAATTGTTAAATCTGCAACATTCAATAACGTAAATTTGCACCATTGAATTCCTATTAAAATGTAGAACTCCAGTAAAGTGTGAAATCTAAGAGTAAATTTGCAATATTTCCAAACTATAGGAGTTCTACATTTTATCACAAAAAAGTTAGACATTTAAATCTGAAGTCACAGGTGTTCGAATCAATTATTTTCATTATTAATTATATTACATAATAAAAAAAATTCTTCAAAATTTTCAAAGAAAAATCCATAATTCAAAAACACATGAGAAAGAGCAGATGATCTCATGCAAAAATACATAATTACGCAATCTAGGAACAAACTTGGTCCACAGGGTGGAAGCATCACGGTACATGTATCAAATTGGATAATTTAATTTGCAATGTCAGATATATACATATTTTGATGTACCCTTCAAGCGTGCCTAAAAAAGGCAATGTGAGTCTTCTAGTCCTTCCATTGTTTTAGTTAATCCATCAGCAATCAGCAATTAGCATATGCATGTAATCTTCCTTCAAGCACTGGTCTCGACATGATTCACTTCTTTTGCATTACTTCACGGTCAAATAAGCATGGCTCACAATCTTAGCTCCATGGGTGAGATAAATTATTAGGAACAACAAAGGTATCGCGTTATACACAGCAACAACGAATTTCAAATCACGTGCCCAGCGCCAGTTGTAATGACGTGTTAGTACTTTGCAGCGTGCCTGTTTGGCATGCTCAAAATACGTGTGTAGCGATTTGACGAGTAATAAGCAACAACCAAACACTACCTTTACCATCATTTCCCAAGCTCCAGCCATTGACGTTCCTGACCATCCGAGTCGTCGTCATCAAGCGGTTCAGATTTCACATCTGGTTCCTGAGAGGATTGTGTTTGCTTTTGCGTTTGATTCTGTTCCTCTCTTTCCGTTTCAGATTCCCCCTCTGTCCTACATCGTTTAAGCCCAATTGAAACCCCAAACAACTTAGGAACCTCCATTTCCGCCGCAATCCCCATCTCACACGGTGTCGCAGTGGCAGCGGCACCGCCAGCGCCTACCACTGATAAAACATTCTTTGCAGGTAAAAGCTCCAACGCTTTCCCTTCAGGTACTGGCACGGCCTTCGCTGTTGCGGCACTAGTAGAGGATTCTAGTTGGCGACTTAAACCAGAACCATAATTGGACATCAAAGCGAGTATGTTATTACACAAACCCTTCAATTGACTCAACTCGTTACTCAGTTGCATGTTCTCTTTCCTAAGCCTTTCATTCTCTTCTAAAAGCTCAGGCGCAGTGGTGCAACTTGTAGTGCGGTGCACTGAATTACAATTTTGCGCAGCAATCGGAGATGAGTTCGATGACAGTACCTGTTCGTCACCGGAAATTGTCGGAGACACCGCTCTAATTGGTGCCGCAACAGCCACCGTTACCGTATTGACCGTGGCCACTGCCGTCGTGACCGTTGGTACAACTGATACCGCCGGGGATAGTTTCCGCCGTTGTATGTCACGAAGCAGACCTCTCTCGCCTCGCCGGAAACCGTCATTGGCAAATTCCCAACGGTCTGGCACAACCTTCCGAAATCCCTGCAAATAGAACACGCAACGGTTTATAATTGATTCGTTTGGTAGCCGAGAAAATGCTAGAAAGAAAAAGGAAAGAAAGGAATTACATAGGTGTTGAGTTGACGGACGAAACTGGAGAAGTTATTGTGTTTGAAATACTTAGGAAGCAAATCTCGAGCGAATTCAGCAGGTCTCCAAACTATGAAGCTTGTTCCATCTTCGTTCCAAGAAACTAAGTCATCTGCGGAAGGATCATCCACCAGTTGATATGTTTTCGTCAGAAACGGCGTCGGAATAGATCTCTGCGAGTCCGTTGCTGATTCACCTGTTTGCTCCATCGGTAACGGCGACATCAACTTCGTTTTCAGATCTAGAACTTTCCCCTAACTAACTAATAACTACCTTCCGTTTCATAAAAAACCAATTGCTCTTGCTCTAACTGTTTTCAATTTTGCACTTCGCCGTAACCGCTCGATTAGGCCAAACAAACTTAGATTCCTCTTGATATGGTTGAATACACACAAAAAGTATTAATAAAAGGATGAAAATTATTTGGTTACCTTGAGAGAGATGGATTGCGTGCGTTATTCGTAAGGCCTGAAACTTCTTTTCGCATCTAACGGAAAAACAGAAGAGAGCAGAAACCACCGGCAAAGCCGGTTGAGAAAGACGGATGGGGAAATGTTACGTTGTTTCTAGAAGTTTCGGGGAGAGGCTAAAACTATGGAGCGCGTAAGAATGAATAAAAAGGAGCGTGTGTCCGTGGGTTGGAGGATGAAAGGGAAAGGGGAGGAAAAATTAATTTGGAAAAGGGAAAGAATAGCGGTGGGGCCCGGATAGATGTGTAGAACAATAGGATAGGATATGAGGAAGGCGCTAGAAGAGAGATAGATAAGAGATGTGACTTGTTACTCGGCGGAGCTATGATCTGGCCGCTGCTTTATCCGAATAAGGATTTGGGCCGTTGATTTGAAGATCCACTTTTCCAGAATCTTCCCTCTCTGGTCTTTTCTCATATTGTTTTTATTATTATGTGTTTTTTTACCTCATTTACGTTTTCTGCCTTCCAATTTTGTCCAACGTTATCCAGCACTTTCTGATTGACATGTGTTCTCAATGTTTATGCACTTTCATCCCAGCTGTAGCTGTACCTGCTATTATACACTCTGTGATATTGTGTTTGCTATAAGGATGAAGTTGTGAAGACAGAAATAAGTGAGAAATAATATCATGAGAAATAAAAAAGGTATATTGAAAAATATGTCTTCATTTTTCCTCCCTTCTCAAAACTCCCTCCAAACATATTCTAAAATTTATCCGTGTTAGCCTATTAATCTTTTAACTTACTAGGACACAACCGTCTTTTCGCATTTTACGCATTAGTGAAACTCAAATAATTATTTTCTCCCAAGATACACACGTAGCGTGAGAATAATTTGTTACCATACAGATTAGTAATTTATTACTCGATCTACGTAGTATATTTTCTTGCCTCTTATCTAAGTTTTCCAAAATGTGTATCTTATACGTTATTTGATTTGATCTGTTATATGACTAAAAATAATATGATAAAGATAATTCACTAAAAAATAATCAGATATTATTGGTGTTAAAAGCGTTTACAATATATCAATTTAGTCATTCACTTTTTCAAAAGTGTTTTAATTTAGTCATTGATCCTAAACCCTATACCCTTTACAAAATATTGACCATTTCTCACTTACGTGATGATTTGTGAAAATATTTTAAAGTTCTCATCGTATTTACCTTCCGGATAAACCCTAAACCCTTTACAAAAATATTGACCATTTCTCACTTACATATGATTTGACCAGAAATATTTTAAAGCTCATCGTATTTACCTTCCAAGAGATAGATACGATTTTCAGCACATTTCGCATCGTATTTATCTAGATACGATTTCCTCCCATAAACTTCAAAAATAGTAAGTCGTGTTTATCTTCATAAAACATAAAATCATTTTTTCATAAAAATCGCATCGTATTTACTGTATTCGAGATAAATAGGATTCTTTTTTTTTTTATTTATTTGGTTTTCGTCGGTGAAAACGTATATAGGTAAATACGATCCAAAAAATATAAATAGTATTTACCTATTACAAACATAAATCGATTGGTTCAATTTTTGTCAAGGGTATGTCCGTCCCAAAAATATAGAGTCGGGGTATATTGGTAAACAGATTAAAAAAGTGTTGGACAAAAAAACCATAAAAATCGCATCGTATTTACCATATTCGAGATAAATAGGAATAATTTTTTTAAATTTATTTGGTTTTCGTCGGTGAAATCGTATATAGGTAAATACGACACTAAAAAAATATAAATTGTATTTACCTATTACAAACATAAATCGAGTTGGTTCAATTTTTGTCAAGGGTATGTCCGTCCGCCAAAAAATATAGAGTGGGGGTATATTGGTAAACAGCTAAAAAAAGAGTGTTGGACAAAAAAATAATTTGTCGTGTGTGTCGGTCCAAAAATATAGAGTGGGGATATTGGTAACAGTGGGGTACAAAATGAGGTACATTTTGATAATAATAAAAAAAAAGTGTTGGACAAAAAAAAATTTGTCAAGGGTATGTCGGTCCAAAAATATAGAGTGGGGGTATATTGGTAAACAGTAGGGTACAAAATAAGGGGTACATTTTGACTGATCTGACAGAAGTCATTCTGACTACATTTCTAATGTCACACGCTATGGACACAGACTATCACAACCTACAAAGATCTAAATTTAACCCTCATCTTGTGACTCACCATAAAACTGTATCAATCCATTAATGGGTTAATGAAGAAGGGATTTGGCGCTCTTTGTGAAAAATAAAGTGGATACGGGATTAATAAAGAAGGGATTTAAACAACGATCGAATGATAACCCTCTAAACAGGCTAATTAGCCACATTAGGTTTTCAAAAAACCAGACCAAACCTTAAAAACATTTCACCTGTAACACACCAAACTTACGTCTTAAATTTTTTAAAAACAAATCACACTTACTTTAGCTAACTTTTGCTCAGCAAAGTTTGCTTCCACTCTTTACACTATTAGTAGTACTAACAAACTTTACAATACTAACCTAAGACAATGAATCCAATAATGAATAGAACAATCTAGGCCATAGAATATTACATGGAAAGTCAAGATAAAACTTTTTTAAAGGTTAAAAAGTCATATGGCTATATCTAATGACTATGTCCATTCTTGATTATGGCCACTCTTGACTCTGGCCAATCTTGACCATTCTTGATTATATCTAATGACTATGAGTTCGACCTACTTAACAACCCTCCACAACCTCTGATAATTTTTAAAAAATGGGCCACATGGCTGTTGTGCGAAAAGGTGATGTGCAAGTGTACACAATCGCAACAAGTAATATATTGATAAGTAAAGTTCGTCTCCACAGGGATTGGTATTAATTTTAGAGTTTAAAAAGGAATTACACTTTAGAGGTACAAGTAGCAAATATGTTGAGTAACAAAAGTTCAGCTGAATAAGAATTGATTAAGTAACAAGTTAAAGCGTGGGTAAAAATATAAGAGAAATAAGTTGGATTGCCTTCACTATGTAAATCCCCAAAAACAAGACGCTATAACGTCACACGCTATAGCGTTAAGCGGCTGTTACAAAATATTTTGTGCTTTTCAATCACTAGCGCTGTGGTTTCACTACAAGATGCCTATGTCTAGGTTCTAAATAGGTTCATTTACCCTATAATCAAGATCCCACACTTATGCCTTATAAACTATTGCAACATCTATGTCTAGAAGAAGCAAAAATTGATTAAATGTCTTCAACCAACCTTATCATTTATATTAATCCTTGAGTTCTTTCTATGGTTCATGTCTGAATCCACAGAAATACTTGTTTTACGTGGCCAAATATAAAACAAGTTTGGAAGAATAATCACACAAGGTTAAAACACAAAACGTGAGAAATTATATACTACGAAGCATTAATGGTTCATTACAAGCTATAGCAACCCAACTCAAAGAGTTTAGCTCATGTTGAGCTCCATCAAAATAACACAAATGAGAATACTTGCATTACCGTAAATAAAGAGGAAATGACAAATGCAAAAGATACACTCTTGAAGTCTCCTAATCATCCACGTGAAGATGGCTCATCATCAACCTTACACCATGAGTACAAGAAACAGAAAAATACAAAGGAAGAAAGTAAAATAGCAAAAGCTCTAAGATGTATCAATGGAGAAGAAGAAGTGTCACACTTTTCTCTCTATCAATACTCTCTCTAAAAACTAACTATCTAACCCAACTATCCGTGGGAAGGGAAGGAAAATCAAGACAAATCTTCTAGCCTTGCTAGCATGTGGTACAATCTCCTCAAAAGTCAAGAAAGGTGATAGTTGCTTTTTCACCAACTCCACTATTCCCTTCTCATGCATTGCCAAGTGTCCACACATATCCAATAAAATCCGCACATGTCAAAGACGCATGCTGATCATAAGATATGGAGCTTGGATTAATGAGCTTGGCGCCAAAATTGCACTTTCCTAAAGATGCTCACCGATCTGCATTTTTTGACGCTATAGCGTTAGGACGCCATATAACGCTAAACACCGCACTACTTCACAAAATTCATCAAAACACTCACAGGGCACCACCAATTGTGCCAAATTCATAACAAAGCAAGATGTTTAGCCCTTCCTTTCCGAATATTCACATAAATATACTAAATACTATACTAATATTACTTGAGAACTTACTTAATTTAATGATTAGAGGTATAAGTAACTCATATAAATATGAGTTATCACACCCCAAACTTAAACCATTGCTTGTCCTCAAGTAATGACACTTGCAAAGACAAACAAACCGACACTATTTACAACACACATGCTCCGATCAACACTTCATTTCTAAGCATACTCACTCAAACATTTTCTCAATGGGCTAACAGTTGATTCACACTCACACCAACACACCAATGCATTTATTCAACTTCTAAGCTTATTATCGCTCAATAGTGTGTGTGTGATCTCTCGACTCATCTCAATTCCTAGCTAGATTTGGATTTCTCTTTAGCCTTGGAAAGAATGGTCTTCTTTTGGTAAAATCAAGAACTCTTTCAAAACAATGACTAGATTAACATTTTCACACAGAATGGGGATTTTTAGGCATGACAAAGGGTTTAACTAGGCACTTCAAGTCTATGGTCGTTGTTCCTAACCTATTGAATCTAAACACTCACGCTATAGCGTTTGACGCTATAAGCGCTTGAACAAAGATAACAGATTTACTAGTTGTAGCCCCCATTTACTTGGCTCTCAAAGAATTATTCTATTTTTTTTTTTTTTTTTTTTTTTTTTTTACATAAGGCTTTGCCTCTTTCTTTGCCTTTGGGACACTAGCTTTTGTTTTGGGTAACTACAACTTTACAACATATTTACATTAACTTTTTAAGTCACCGACCACCCTAAGACCTTTGTACCTAACCTTTATATAGCCCCACACCCCCAAACTTATGCTTCAACAACTCTTCAAGTTTTTATTCAAGCCTTGATCTCACCTTGGTTAACTCAGACTAGCCTAAACCTCAGATAGTCCTTGGCTAGCTAAGTTTCTTCTTAAGCACAGAGATTTACGTGTGAGAGCAATAATAAGCAAAGATTTCATCAAAAAGCACGGCTCTCTTACTCACTCACACCATTATCAATACAATTAGCCCAAAGGGAACACATTCAATGACTATACCTATGAGGCACTTGAAACAGAACAATTTTTAAAAAAAAACATTAACAAAAACATTAACAACTTTAGGTCCTCCCCCCACAACAAGAGTGAGCAGTGTCCTCACTGCTCTTTAAAGACTAGGGAGAGGCCTGAACTTAACACACAATAAAGTAATTCAAGACTTAAAACATTTGTGAAGCGCAAGAGAGACGCTATAGCGCTTCACAAATTATTTTTGTTCACAAAACATTAAACTTAAACAACAGAAAATTAAATTCACTTCTTAACCGCACTGCACTGCCTCTTGAGCTAACACGGGATGGCTGAGGAGGCTTTACAGCCTTTTTCTTCTTCTTTGCTTCCTTCTGTTCTTCCTCAGACGCTATAGCCTCAGACGCTATAGCGCTTCCACCAGGCGCTTCCTTCTCTTTTTCTGCCCTCATCTCTGCTAGCTTTGTAGCAGCCTCCTTCTCCTGTTCAGACACTTCCTTCCCAGATTGCTGTGCTTCTTGCTGCACTCTTTCTTCATCCACTTCCTCAATAACAGTCAGCTTGGCTCCTGGGCTCCTCCTTGCAGAGACATCGTTGGCCTTTTGTCGCCACATGTTTCTCCTTGACTTCGCAGGGTGCCGGATGGCACTGGGCCTCGGGCTACTTCCCTTGAGGACTCTCGGCCATTGCTTGGGCACTTTCTTCGATCCCGCAATAATGTTAGTCTTTGATTGAGGACTCCTTTGGGCTTTTGTTTAAGCCTAGGAGTCTTTGTTGCACTTGATACAGAAGATACTGGACTTGACTGAGGCTCAGGCGCTATAGCATCAGACGCTATAGCGCTTGAATGGCCTTCTGCAGGATTTTGGGAAACAGATTTTTGTGGTGATGCAGGTGGTGGGCTTTGTTCTTTTGTGGGAATTGGGGATTGGGTGATGGTTCAGTGTCAGGGTGGCTCATTTAGGTTTGGTGCTTTTGCGGTGAGGTGATTTTTCTTTTCTCGCTCTGGTGGAGGTATGGTTGGTTCAGACTGTGGAGTTTCAGGAATGATTTGTTCTTGTGCTTGTGGTGAGGGTATTTGTGGTGAGGGTGGTCTTGTGGGGCTAGGAGTGGGATCAGCAGATACTTCCTCATCTTCTTCACTTTCGCATTCTTTTTCCTTCTCCTGGGCTCTCCTCACTGCACTTCTCTTCACTTTCGTAGTCCTCT
The DNA here is from genome assembly GCA_020916435.1 of Oxytropis ochrocephala. Lineage (NCBI taxonomy): Eukaryota > Viridiplantae > Streptophyta > Magnoliopsida > Fabales > Fabaceae > Oxytropis > Oxytropis ochrocephala. Next base: position 2,439,666 of record CM037092.1, on the reverse strand, counting down.
TCCTCCTCGTAATCATCTTCACTCAACTCTTCTAAATCCTCGGTGTTGAGGACTCTTCACTACTCACCTTCGCTTTCTTCTTAGCAGTGGCTCTTCCTCGTGGCGGGGCTCCTAGCTCTCTTCTCTTGCTTGGATCAAGCAGCAAGCCTTCTTACTCACCTTTTCTTTTGCTTGGGGTGGCTCCTTCACACCCTCATCGTCAATTAGCCATTCTGGGAACACAGGGGTTCCATTAACTCCTTGCCCTCGATAGCTTTTCCAACACACCTTCTCCCATTCAAACTTAGCCTCGACAAACTTACACAAGTGTTTGCTCACGATTCTTTTCAATTGATTGAGCGCTATAGCATCAGACGCTATAAGCGCTAGCATTTCTCTCATCTGGGGTTTAAAACAAGCGGTATATCTCCCGAGGAGTCCTCCTCTCATCACGGATTTCAATTTCAACTTCAAACGCTTGCATAATTCAAGAATTAAACAGGGAAAGTAGAGATTACCGCGCTTTGAGCCTGCTTTTCTCAATTTCTCCGCAATGATTTTGCCCACATCTATGCTCTCACCTTCCGTAATAGCATCAAGCACTATCAACCTGTCCTTCTCCACATTTGTTGTGTGGGAAGTAGGCATGAGTGAATGCCCGATGAAAGTGAACCACATTGCGCCTTCATCCACTAAAAATGCCTTCTTAACCTTGAATTCGGATCCAAATCTCTCCCATGTTGCCTCCTCCACGCAGATTCTTCTCTTCACCTCCTCCATTTCCTCACATCCCCATGTATCAAGCTTCTTGTCTAGAGCCTTTCCAGAATAACCAAAGGAACGACATACTCCCCTCTGTGCTTGATAAACTTCTGCCACCCTAACGCTATAACAGTGGATGTGAACACGCCGTGGGCCTTTTCTCGCTTTGAAACCCCTTTCAAATGATGAAGTTCATCTTCCAATAGCGCGCAGGATCGTCCTTGGGGTCTATGGCTCTTGAGGAACTGGGCTCAGAGGTCTTGGTCTTTTTCTGGGGCTTTTCAATGGAGTGTTTCTTCACCATTTTGGGATTTTGGAAGAAATGAAAGAAATTTGTGAATTGATTGTAGGATCGGTTTGCAGAGAAAGAAGAAATGCAGTTATGGCCGGATGGGGGGTTAGGGAAGAAGAAGGCTCAACAGTTAGAAGAAAGAAGAATAGGGAGTGGTTGAGTGGGAGGTTATGGGGAATTGAATGATGTGACCGTTTGATGGGGCGGAGTGACCGAAATGACTGGGCTTGTCACACGTGGGCGCTTAGGGTAAGGCAGTTGAAGTGCACAGAGCGCGCGTGCCACGTATGATAACTGACCCATTTCTTTTAAATTAACAGTGCTTCTTCCTGCCAGATACCACCTCTTGACGCTATAAACGTCAATATCACACCTTCAAATTTTCAAATTCCCAAATTCCTCAACACCAAAATTCTTTCTCCCGCAAAATAAAACACAAATAAAGGATATGTTCATTAGTAAAACCTTGGGGTGCCTCCCAAGAGCGCTTGTTTTAAGAGTCATCAGCCTGACTTGCTTCATTTTATGTTAGGGATCATGAAGATCAATTGAGGTCTTGTCCTCATGACATTTGTCACCATGGTATTGTTTTACCTTTTTGCCCATTCACCTTGAAAGTGGTGTTGGTTGCTTGATCAAATAAATCCACCGCACCATAAGGGTAGACCTTGACTAGTTTAAAAGGCGGCCGCACCACCTTGATTTAAGCTTGCCGAGAAACAATTTTAATCTAGAATTGAAAAGGAGCACTTGGCCTCCTTCAATCAGTTCTCTGCTCAGATCTTCCCGTCATGCCACATCTTTGTTTTTTCTTTGTAAATGGTGAACTCTCATATGCAAAGATGCCTAATCTCATCAAGTTCATTTAATCTGCAGCAGCCTAGCCTTACCCGCCTCTATCACAATCAAAGTTGAGCTTTTTATGGCCCAATGAGCTTTGTGTTGCAACTCAATAGGGAGGTGACATGCTTTTCCAAACACAAGTCCAGTATGGAGACATTCCCAGAGGTGTCTTGAAGGTCACATCCCGTAAGCCCACAGAGCATCCTCCGGATGAATTGACCAGTCCTTTCTTGAAGGTCCCACCATTTTCTCAAGCATCCTTTTGATTTCTCTATTGGACAATTCAACTTGCCCATTTGTTTGTGGGGTGGTATGCAAAGTGGCAATTTTGTGCCTCACTCCATATTTTCCCAATAGAGACTCAATCAACTTGTTACAAAAGTGAGAACCCTCATCACCGATAATTGCTCTTGGTGTGCCATATCCGTGAATATGTTCTTCTCACAGAAACTTGCCGACCGACTTGGCATCATTGTTGGGAAGAGCCACGGCTTCAACCCATTTGGAAACATAATCCACAAACCACCAAAGATATACAAATTACCATGAGAAGGAGGAAAGGGACCCATAAAATCCATGCCCCATACATCAAAGAGTTCAATTTCTAAGATGTTGGTTAAGGGCATTTCATGCTTGTTTGAAATGTTCCCGCCTTTTGACACCTTGCACGCTTCTTTACCCATTCTTGAGCATCCTTGAATAATGTGGGCGATGAATACCCACATTGCAATACCTTTGCAAATGTTACTAGTTCCTCCAAAGTGTCCACCACATGGTGAAGCATGACAATGCTCTAACACTTGAGGTTGTTCTTCCTCTGCAAAGGCACCTTCTTATCACTTGGTCTTGGCATTTCTTGTAGAGAAAAGGTTCATCCCAATAGTAATCTTTCACTACATGGAAAAACCTTTTCTTTGTTGATAATTCAGATCTGCAGCACAATTCTCGCTTACCAAGTTATTCACAATGTCTGCAAACCGTGGAGCATCATCTTCGACGCTTATAGCGTCTGGCGTTATAATGCGGCAACCGCTATAGCGTTACATTTTTGCACAGAATCATCACGGTTTCTCATCCGGGAAGATTTCTTTAATCTCTCCTGCTCAGTACTGCATTGTCTCCTTCAAGTCTAGACAAATGGTCAAGAACTTGGTTCTCCACCCCTTTATCATGAATTTCCAAGTCAAATTCTTGGAGGAGGAGAACCCATCTTATTAGCCTTGGTTTTGCATCTTTTTGAGATCAAATACTTGATGGCGAGAATGGTCTCAGAAAAACAAATTACTTTTGTGCCAACCAAGTATGATCTAAATTTATCAAAGGCAAAAACCACGACTAATAGCTCTTTTTCAAGAATCGTGTAATTTAACCGTGCTTTCAATAAGTGTTTTGCTTGCATAGTAAATGGAATGAAAGATTTTATCATACCTTTGCCCAAGCACGCTCCCACAAAGATAGTCACTTGCATCACACATGAGCTCGAATGGTTTACTCCAATCAGGAGCAACAATGATAGGTGCAGTAATCAGAGCTTTCTTTAACTTCTGGAAGGCTTCAAGGCATGCATCATCAAAGTTGAAAGTGGTATCATGCTGGAGGAGTTGACATAGAGGTTTTGAGATCCTTGAGAAGTCTTTAATGAATCTCCCAGTAGAAACCAAAGATGCCCAAGGAAGCTTCTGATGCCTTTGACACTTGAAGGGGGTGGCAATTTTTCAATGACTTCAATCTTGGCCTTATCCACCTCCAAACCTTTCTTGGAGATCCTATGCCCTAGTACAATTCCTTCTTGCACCATGAAGTGACATTTCTCCCAATTGAGCACAAGATTTGTCTCTTCACATCTTATCGAGATCTCTTCCAAGTTATCCAAACACTTCAAAGCTATCCCCAAACACAGAGAAGTCATCCATAAAAACCTCCATAGATTTTTCAATGAAGTCGAGAATATGGACATCATACATCTCTGAAAGTTGCGAGGGCATTGCACACCCAAAGGCATTCTTCTAAAAGCAAATGTGCCATAAGGACATGTGAATGTGGTCTTTTGTTGGTCTTCGTGAACTATTGCTATTTGATTATAGCCAATAGCCATCAAGAAAGCGATAATAGTCCTTACCAAAGAAGTCTGGCCCAAAGATTTGGTCAATGAAGGGGAGAGGGAAATGGTCTTTCTTTGTGGCCTTGTTCAATTTCCCCGTAGTCCATGCAAATCCTCCAACCACCACTGTTTCTTGTGGGAATCAACTCATCTTTGTCATTTGTGATTACAAAGACACCACCTTTCTTGGGAACACATTGCACGTATCGACCCATGCACCGTCGTAAATAGGATACACAATCCTCGCATCTAGCCACTTGAGGATTTCCTTCTTCACCACCTCTTTCATAATGGGATTAAGCCTTCTTTGTGCTTCAATGCTATGTTTAGCATTTTCTTCCAACACAATCCTCGTGCATGCAGATTGTAGGACTTATCCCATGTATATCGACATTTGCCAACCTATTGCCTTTTGTGCCTCTTCGTAGTTGTAATGAGCTCCACCTCTTGGTTTTGGTTCAAACTAGCGTAAATGATGACAGTAGAGTCTCATTCTCCCCAAGTATGCATACTTCAGGTGCTTGGGTAGTTCCTTCAACTCTAATTCAGTGGTTGCACAAACGTAAGGCACACTCTTCTTTAGGTTTGAGTTCTCTTGCTCTAGTGACTCATATCTTCTAGCCCAAACCTCATTCACAACTTGCTTGCCTTCTTGAAATTCCTCTTTTCCAACAAGTCATGTTCTTCTTAATTGTTAAGCAACTTTCCCAAGTGGTTGTTAGTTTTCAAAATGTTTTTGAACCACTTGGTCAAGAGAAACCACAAAGGAACACTCTTCAAAAGATTGACATCCGGAAGTTTTAATGCATTCGTAACATTGATCTTAACTTCTTGATCATTAACTCTCATAGTCAATTCTCCTTTTTGAACATCTATGAGTGTCTTCCTCAGTAGCTGCAGAAGCGGTCTACCTAAAATGATAGGTACCTCTGCATCCGCTTTCAAAATCTAAGATAACAAAGTCAACAGAAAAAACAAATTTATCTACTTTAATTAAAACATCCTCCAAGATTCCTTCGGGATAGGCAAGTGACCTATCACCTAACCGAGGCTTACGTAAGTAGGCCTGGCAAGATTTATACCCAATTGTGTGTAAATGGACTTGGGCATTAAGTTTATACTTGCACCCAAGTCACATAAAGCACGACTGAATAAAAATTTCCAATGGAACAGGTATTGTGAAACTACCGGTGGTCCTTTAATTTCTGGGAGTTTGTTTTGCATCAACATGCTACATTCCCGACCATTGCCACAGCCAAATTCTCCCAACCTTCTTTTCTTTGTCAAAACATCTTTCATAAATTTGGCATAGTTGGGCATTTGTTGTAATGCCTCAACTAGAGGAACATTAATGTGCAATTGTTTTAACACCTCAAGGAATTTATTAAATTGTTTGTCCTCATGTGCCTTTTTTTACCTTTGAGGAAAGGGGGAGCAGATATTCGTGCACCAATTTAGGTTCAGTGTTCTGTTTGCATTTGACGCTATAAGCGTCAAAAGTGCTTTATAACGTCTGAAAATTCTTTTCATTTCGGTAACACTTGACTCTAAATTCTTGGGTGCGAAGTTACCTCTTTACCACTCCCGGTGGTTATTGCTTTCACATGCTCCTTGCCCGGTGCATGAGATGATGATGGTTCGATGGTAGAAGGAAGTCCACCATTCCGCTTTTGAGTGAGAGCGGCAATCTGTCCCACTTGATTCTCCGTAGTCTTGATTGATGCTTCATGAGTCCGCATTGTTGTTTTACAATCACCGATGAATGACCTTAGCAGAGACTCCATTGAATTGTCCATAGGAGGAGCAGAACATTTTGTCTAGGAGGTTGTTTGTTGTTGTTGTCTTGGAAAACCTGGGGAATAGCAGGAGCATTTGTGCTTGTATTAGCATTATTTCCTCCCCACCGAAATTAGGATGGTTTCTCCAACCGTGGTCAGATGTATTGGAATAAGGGTTGTTGCCCTTGTTGTACCCCTCACATAGTTGATGTAGCGTGATTGGTTGTGCAATCTTCATACGCATGAGCTCCTCCACAAGAAACACAACTTGCTTCTCCGGAGGGGCTTGTTCAATTGCTTCAATGGTTGACCTTTCAGCGCTTATAGCATCGACGCTATATAAGCGTTAGCGATATTCAACTCCTTTATCATATTTGTCGAGTAGCCACTTGGGCCGAGAGAGCGCAGAACCCTCACTCACTTCATGAACCCCACTACTTTCCTTGTAGAATTTAGCCTTTCAAGAGGCCATGAAGAACTGCTTTATGGCAATGCGCTCTATAAGCTCACAAGCTTCATTGTATGAAGAGTTAAGGATCACACCTCCGGATGAGGCATCCAAAGATAGACCTTGTGAGGTGCCTCTAGTCCATTGTAGAAAGTCTCCATTTGAATTACTATAGGAATTCCATGATGTGGACATTTCCTAAGCAATTCCTTCCATCTCTCCCAAGCCTCATGCAATGATTCACCTTCTTTTGCTTGAAGGATGTGATGTCATTTCTCATCCTTGCATTTTTGTTTGGTGGGAAATACTTCTCTAGAAACTTCTTTGTCATATCTTCCCAAGTTGTGATAGAATTTGACTCAAGGAATTCAACCAAGCCTTTGCTCTGTCTTTTAAAGAATAAGGGAACAACTTCACTGAAAGCATCCTCACTCACTCCTGAATGATGAAATTGCTGCACACTTCTAAAAAGTTTCTCGTGTGAGCAAAAGGATCTTCTTGAGTAGAACCTCCAAATTGTCCAGTTGTTTGGAGCATTTGGAACATCATAAGCTTGAACTCGAAATGAGTAGCGATCCACAAAAGCTAGTGATACTTGTCTCCATGGATCGTGGATCAAACACAACATAATCTCTCATTGGCTTTGTCTCGCTCATTCACCATTTGATTTGGAGCTTGGTTCAAAACTCGCTCTCTATACCAGTATTCATCATCGGGCTTCAGTATGGGTAAAAGGACCTTGCCTTCCACCTCTTTGGCCTCGTCTCGCTTTATTTGAGAGGTGTTCTTCCACCCATTGAACCTCTAACAATAGGATTAGAGTGCTCGGACATAGTTGGTCCGAGTTGTTGTAGTCTTTGTTGGCGTCTTAGCCTTCAATCTTCTCTCGGTTCAGATCAAACTCAAAAGTGGGTGGTTCGATGCGGGCATACGCTATAGCATCGACGCGCTATAGCACTTCCCGTAACACACCACGAGAAAAATACCAAGGTAAAACCTCCCTAAGGATGTAATAATTTCTTAAACAATAAAAATTAAATGCAATCCCTAAGAACGGCGCCAAAAACTTGTTGTGCGAAAAGGTGATGTGCAAGTGTACACAATCGCAACAAGTAATATATTGATAAGTAAAGTTCGCTCCACAGGGATTGGTATTAATTTTAGAGTTTAAAAAGGAATTACACTTTAGAGGTACAAGTAGCAAATATGTTGAGTAACAAAAGTTCAAATTTGAATAAGAATTGATTAAGTAACAAGTTAAAGCGTGGGTAAAAATATAAGAGAAATAAGTTGGATTGCCTTCACTATGTAAATCCCCAAAAACAAGACGCTTATAACGCCACACGCTATAGCGTTAAGCGCTATTGCAAATATTTTGTGCTTTTCAACACTAGCGCCGTGGTTTCACTACAAGATGCCTATGTCTAGGTTCTAAATAGGTTCACCCCCTCGTATAATCAAGATCCCACACTTATGCCTTATAAACTATTGCAACATCTATGTCTAGAAGAAGCAAAAATTGATTAAATGTCTTCAACCAACCTTATCATTTATATTAATCCTTGAGTTCTTTCTATGGTTCATGTCCGAATCCACGTAAATACTTGTTTTACGTGGCCAAATATAAAACAAGTTTGGAAGAATAATCACACAAGAGGTTAAAACACAAAACGTGAGAAATTATATACGAAGCATTAATGGTTCATTACAAGCTATAGCAACCCAACTCAAAGAGTTTAGCTCATGTCGAGCTCCATCAAAATAACACAAATGAGAATACTTGCATTACCGTAAATAAAGAGGAAATGACAAATGCAAAAGATACACTCTTGAAGTCTCCTAATCATCCACGTGAAGATGGCTCATCATCAACCTTACACCATGAGTACAAGAAACAGAAAAAATACAAAGGAAGAAAGTAAAATAGCAAAAGCTCTAAGATGTATCAATGGAGAAGAAGAAGTGTCACACTTTCTCTCTCTAATACTCTCTCTCTAAAACTAACTATCTAACCCAACTATCCGTGGGAGGGGAAGGAAAATCAAGACAAATCTTCTAGCCTTGCTAGCATGTGGTACAATCTCCTCAAAAGTCAAGAAAGGTGATAGTTGCTTTTTCACCAACTCCACTATTCCTTCTCATGCATTGCCAAGTGTCCACACATATCCAATAAAATCCGCACATGTCAAAGACGCATGCTGATCATAAGATATGGAGCTTGGATTAATGAGCTTGGCGCCAAAATTGCACTTTCCCTAAGATGCTCACCGATCTCACTTATTTGACGCTATAAGCGTTAGACGCTATAACGCTAAACACTGCACTACTTCACAAAATTCATCAAAACACTCACAAGGGCACCAATTGTGCCAAATTCATAACAAAGCAGTGTTTAGCCCTTCCTTTCCGAATATTCACATAAATATACTAAATACTATACTAATATTACTTGAGAACTTACTTAATTTAATGATTAGAGGTATAAGTAACTCATATAAATATGAGTTATCAATGGCCAAATCAATGTTCTTAAAATTAGACTAGAGATTGAACTAGAGAGACACCTTCAAATAATGTTTCAATTGTTTCATTCGATTCAACGATAGTTAAACTTGATGACTATAAATAATAAATAAAAAAGTATTCAAATTGGGGGGAAATTAATTAAAAAAAGCAAAATAAAAATCCTTTTTTTGGTCAATCATTTTGAGTGGGTCAGTTGGTCTGCGTTCCAATTGAGATTAAACCTACCAACAAAATGGTCAATTCTCGATTCAATTGGTTGAACAACCTAGTCTAGACAGTTTCTCAAAACATTGGGCGTAATATACATGCGAGTGTTTATTGGTGAGTGACAGAACGATTGTTCCTAGCATTTCTTCTATGATCAAATATTATCTCTGTCAACTTATTTTTCTCTCTCACCGCCAAAAATTCATCAAAGACATAAGCTATTAAAGTCATTAAATCCAAATCCATCTTCTCATCACCCATATTACATCACATGTATTACTCCTCTTTAACATTGGGGTCCAATGTCCAACATTTTCAAAAAAAAAACATCTACTCCAAAAAATGTGTTAATAGCCACTTTGGTTTCTCAAATTTTAGAAAATTTAATTTAGTTTTTGATATTAAGAATATTATTAATTAGTCTTCAACATTTCCAAATGTTCTCGATGTTTGCTCATGTCTTCTAGAACGTAATATCAATTGAGTCTTTAACTTTTTCAAATATCAGAGATCAAACTAATACTAAGTTGTAAAAGAGACTTAATTGTTATTAAATTGTAAATGTCGGGGACCAAATATACATCAAGAATTTGAAAGATTAAGTTGATAAATGTCAGCGACTGATTAAGAACATTGTTAATGTCGGAGATTAAATGAACATTTCTGAAATTTGAGGAAACAAAGTAGCTATTAACTCTCTACACTTGTGAAGAAACACGGGATTTTTTTTAATGCGAGAGTCTAGTCGTTTATCAGAACAAGTCCAGAAATGTCTGTTGTTTCTGTTAAAGTTTTATGTCAAAATATTACAAGCAATCATTCCATGCCATTTCTACGAAGGAATGGAACAAACCTCTAGTTCAGGTTTAAATTGTCTAAGCCAATTACACACCCTGCTTCAGGAGTACAGGCGACCATTTTTGAAGTTGTTTGGGCACTGCCAACATAGGCAGCATTGCATTCCTTCCTAGAAGTTCTTTTCCTTATAATAGAAGGAATATTCTCATAGGTCATTGCTAAACTTCTTAGGACAGATTCCGGGCTCACGCTGCCCATGTTACTTCTGATTATAGGTGTCGGGGAAACACCAGGGAAACCTTGGTTGTCATCACATCCATTGTTTGTGCCAGTTGCTCTATTCTGCATACTGTTGATTTTGTTTTTGCTTTCCCTTCCAACCTGATCTTTTATCTCATGATTAGCTGATATTGAGTAGCTCCAATGGGGACTGTCAGATTCTTCTCCAGCAAAAAACTTTGGAACTTTTTGCCGTTTGGGAGAATTATAGGCCTCATTTCTAGTATCAGCTGGGGAAAGAGGGAAAAAATCCATATTTGTAACAAGCATATGAAATGAATTATCAAAAGATAAACCTCTAGGGGTTACTGTGCTGGTAGGGCTGGCATGGTCTTTGTAATTGTAATATGCAACAGCTTCCGTTTCATTTGACAAATTAACCAATCTTGTTTCTCCTTGTCTTGGGGTCCTAGGAGTTTCCCCAAAACAACTGTTTTCTTCGGAGCTTTTTCTATCTACAGAAGCATTTTGAACAATCAATTTTGTTGGGATGTTATCAACACTGTGATTCAACCAGAGACTTTGCTTGGGAGAAACAACTCCATTAAAACTTTGATTCTCAGCTTTAACCATAATATTTGCTGGCTTTATTCCAGAAGCGCAGGAACTGGAAGTGGCAACATTCAAGTCAAACAATTTCTTCTTCATTGAGCTGTTCCAATGATTTTTTATAGCATTTTCAGACCTGGATTTACCCAAATGATGCAAAGAATTATCATGGGTCATTATATAACCGAAAGATAAGTGGCTGCTTCAGAAAAGCATGTACATTATGTTGATTGGTTTCGGACCAGTATCATCAAAGACGATCTTTCTAAGTTTTAACACTCCTTAAGATTGGTTACTTACAACACATTATGCTGATTTTTTTTTTAACAAAGTGATCAATTTATAGGCCAATCGAAGATAAAAGGTGTTGTTAGGAATTAGTGTTATTGGGAGTTGTAGAAAACACATTTATGCACATAGTGGAGTAGTAATATCATTAATTTCCTTGTAAATTATCTTTTTTGTTAAGAGTGTATAAATAAAAGATCAGTTGAGTGCAAATGACCCGTTCTATTAACTTCTCAGTTCTCATGTCTTTTTCCAAAATCAACTACTAAATATTTATGCATGTTTTGAAGCATATATTGTTAGTGCGGATCAAAAAGCTTGAAAAATAGTATCGGTTAAGTACCTTCCAGGGAGAATCCTTGCAATTTCTGACCATTTACTGCCGTATTTTTGGTAATAGCATGCAAGTACTGTTTCCTCTTCCTCCGTCCATGCATCCTTCTTTATAGCCGGATCAAGGTGATTATGCCACCTGAAATAATTAACTAGTAGTTCATCTTCTGGCAACATATTTTACAAGAAACGTATAGACAGTGACCTGCCAATAGTATTAGTACAAAAGTTGAGCATATCTAACATATGATAGAAGTTAATCAATCTGATTTAAAACATAGAAATCAAACAGCAAAAAGACTACAGAAAATTGTCTGTGAATAGTAAAATTCCATATGAAAGTTGCCAATGGGTCAGAGCAATAGTACATTACACATAAAAAGAATAAAAGACAAAATCGCAGTACGCATAAAACTATCTGCCATAAGTATAAGGACTCATACTGAGGTCTATTACTGCATACCTCTCTCGACATTGCTTTCCAATACGACCTGGTATGGATTTTGCAATAAAAGACCATCTCTTGAAACCATACTTTCTTACTAGTTCACTCAGGCAATCATCCTCCTAAAACATTAAATTGAGAAGCAGAATCCTAACACAATCAGCATTTCAACAAACACAAATTGGCACATTGAAAGTTATAACAAGAGTATATACTAGAAGAGCACCTCCTTTGACCATGATCTCTTTACAAGATCAGGACTTGTAACCTTTCGCCAGGGATGCAAACATTGGGCTTCAGTTCTCCCAGTGACGTCTGCAGCTGTAAAGAACAAGATGGGCAACCAAATTAGCTTCAGTTAGATATAACACAGACAGTGTATACAACAATTAACATCTGCAGGAACGAAATCAAATATGATAAAGAATGACATCAGCAGTTTGCAACCATGCTACACTTCATAGTGATAGGTCTATTATAGTAGTACAGTTAGTTAGTTGGTTGCTGAATCAGTTACAGTAGTTTATAGTTAGTTAGTTAGTTAGTTAGTTAGGTTGTTGAGTGGTTAGTTAGTCAATACCAATAAGGCATATAGCCTATAAATAGAGAAGAGTGATTAGAAAGGAGATCATGTAATCATTTGTAAAGAATTGGGCCTTATGGCACTTGGAGAGTCTAGAGTCTCTCGAATACTCTGGGAATACATTGTAATCATCCTATTTCGTTCAATATACTAGTTGGTTCCTTTCACATAGATCAGGAGAAATTTTAAGTCTTATAGAGTTTCGGTTAACATTAACATTGCAGCGGTGTAAAACACAAAATTCAGTTAAATTATCAACAATCAACATAGTTACAAACTTACAATAGCCATTAAGATAACTTCAGTTGAGAGTATACACTAGCAACTAGTTGATGAGCTACCGGAAAATTATTAACTAAGTATAAAGTAATAGTTCAAACTTATAGTCATACTGTCACATTCACCTATATTTTTCCAGTTGCTTCCACCGTGCATCTCAACTGTCTCAATCAAATGGTTGTCCTGTTTGCCAGAGTCAGGTGATTGCAAAGTTAGATTGCATTAACAATGTACCACTCTTAAGCTGACATAAATACATACCAAGAAAGGATGACAAAGTCAAAAAAGTGTTTACAAATGAAAATTGAAGCTTGCAATAACAGGTAAAATTTCCGTAACAAATATTTCAATGAGCATTCGAGTCGAGCCTTTATCCAATCAAATTACACAGTTAAGAAGCTGTAATTACTATTTTTCTACAAACAAAAAAAGTTGGGTTAAAATCAATGACCTACCTCTTCCTCTGTCCATCCCTTTGTCGAGTGTCTAGCTTGGGCTTTTATTCCCCTAACAAAATTGTCAAAAATTGGTAAGCACTAAGCAATACTGCAAAAGAAAACAAAGTCGTATACTCCCTCTGTTACATAATATAAACAAAAATTGGTCAACAAAAGACCAGATACACCAACTTTTGTTGACCAGCTATGCTTATATTTTGTACTGGAGTGAGTATACTAAGTGCGTAAAATGAATTCACATTGACTTAAAAAAGACCAAAGCACAGAGTACTAACAAGTGAGAAATTCTAGAAGCCAAAACATGAAAGGGAAGAAAGATTTCCTCGATTGTTGAGTGCTAACCAAAAAAGGGAAAAAGGACAACGACTATCCTACTTTTTCACTTTGGGGATATCTTCCGTTCCGCTGAATCCAATTCATTTATAGCATAAAATGCTGAATTTGAAATCGCTATATAAATACTGCTAAAGAAGGAAATTGAGCTTGAGAGAGAGTAACTTACCCGGCAACAGAGGATGATTCCAGAAGACAGCTATCGCTGTTGCAATTGGGCGAAGAAAGACATAAATGGAGCATATCTCGATGATGAGGTGAATCAAATTCTATTTTCTTGAGCACCTTTTTCACTTCCAACATCAATCTTTTTCTAAATCAAATCAACAATCAAAACGAAAATAACAATCACATTGTGAACAAGGACCGTCGATAATAATGAGAAAAAAATAAAATCAACGACGCAATTTTCATCCGTTTTATAGATAACAATGGATTTTACTTGAAGTGGTAGAAAAAAAAGAGCATGATTAAGTTAGTTGAATATACGTTACGGAAATGGAAAGCGAAGTAGTGAGTGAAATGAAGTAGAAGATGAAGATGGTATAGTATGAAATGTGAACTTGTACTGACTCGGAAAATGAGATGTGTGAAGTAAGAAATTAGAGTGACGAGAGAGAGAGAGAGAGAGAGAAGCGGTTTGGAGTGGGTTTTAAACGGCCTCTTTAGTCTGCAGCTTGCGTTAGAAGCTAAACAAAATGGAGAGACACGATGGCTGGTTTTTTAATAACGTCTTGCACTGCACTTTCATGTGATTGTTTAATTTAATAATTTAATATATAATCAATGAAAGGTAACGGAGATTTTGACGGTTTATGATTAAGAAGAGGGTATTACTTTTCCCACACCCCCTTCTACTTAAAATACACCTCATAAAGTATGAAATGACCAAAAGACTAGCCAAAGCGTCTTTTTTTCAAGAAATTTCACGTGTTCGAACACGAGTTTCGAACAGGTTCAAATGACATCGTTCGAGTGTGTTAATTTTTGACTTCACACTCTCTCGTAAATAATTTCACTGTTCAACGGCGTCATTCGAACTTGTTCGCATGACCTTGTTCGAACACGTTCGAACGACATCGTTCGCATGAGTTAAATATTGACTTCACACCCTCTTGTGTGTAATTTCACCTGTTCGAACGAGGTCATTTGAACCTGTTCGAACAAGGTCGTTCGAACCGTCGTTAAACACGTCCTCACAGCGTTTCACGCGAGGTTATTTTTGGAATAAAATTTGTTAAAGGGTGTTAAAGAGTAAGAGGGAGAGTGGGAAAAGTAATACCCTTAAGAAGATCGTGTAGTCCTGGTTGGCCTGAGTATCTAATGCAGAATCGGAGATAGAGGAAACTGCTACCTACACCCCCTACTTCCACCCACACATTCCATTTCATCAAACTGAAATACACATGGGCATTACATCATAGGAACTGGAGCAAACACTAGTTGAAGCCATCCTTGCAAGAGTAGGAGCAACTTCATCCGCTTGTCTCTTAGAGAACTCTACTTTAGAGTTTCAAAAATTTGAGCTAAAAGAATTCTTACAATGATACAATGGCCTCTAGTATGCTAGTGTAGAGAGGCAATATTAAGACTCTAATGCTTATTGCATCTATCGATCACTGTTACTTTTTCTTAATTTAATAATTTTATAAATAATTTATTTAATTTTTTAATAAATGAAAGGTAACGGAGATTGCCATTTTTTTTGTCAACGGTGTAACATTTCAAATCAATCGGGAAAAGCCACAAATATTATACACACTAGTAGCGGAGCATTTGGACCCATGTCCATAGAAGGTTCCAATAAGGTTACAAAATAACAGACAAAGGGGTGCAAATAGCTAATTAACTACAGGTCCAACCCATTAGAGGTTTTGAGCTCAAATAAAAAAAAAGGCGTTTGCTTTTCACACGCCCCCTCCTACTCAAAACACACCCCATAAAGGTGTGAAATGACCAAAAGACCAGTCAAAACGTCTTTTTTTCAAGAATTTTCATGTGTTCGAACACGGGTCTTCGAACAGGTTCGAATGACATCATTCGAGTGTGTTAAATTTTGACTTCACACTCTCTTGGGCGTTTTTCACCTGTTCGCATACCTGTTCGCATGAGGTCATGCGAACACCCGTTCGAACGACATCGTTCGAGTGTGTTAAATATTGACTTCACACCCTCTTGTGCGTAATTTCACCTGTTCGAATGAGGTCATTCTAACGTGTTCGAACAAGGTCGTTCGAACGTGTTCGAACAGTCGTTAAACACGTCCACACAACGTTTCAAGCGAGGTTATTTTTGGAATAAAATTTGTTAAGGGGTGTGAAAGAGTAGGAGGGGGTGTGGGAAAAGCAAACGCCAAAAAAAGGCACACCAACCTCAGGCCCAAGATCCAGGTCCAAACTAGCAACCCAATCCAACACATTGCCCAAACCATCTCACTAATGACTACTCAACCACTTACACCAAAAAGGAAAAAACCCCAACGCGTCTTCGTTCCTTTCTCTCACCAGCAAACCCTAATTCGACAATCTTCTCAATAATTGAAGAGAGATGATCCATGAAGCAGCTCGATCCTTTTCACCTCAAAAACCAATTTGACCTCACTTCACCGATAGATCTCGACAAACCACCATAATCATAAGAACCAGAGACCATCTAATGCGAATCAAATTCTGGGGTTGTCCACTCGAGTCTTCAACTTGATCCGAACCTTATACTGGTTTGATCTCGCAACACAACCGCAATCTAGCTGAAATAGATGCTTAATCAATAACTTCTGTGAAGGGGAGGAGCATTGGGGTTGAGTGTAGATCGAGTTCGTTCACTATCTATAATCTGTTTGAGTGATTGAGGGAGGTGAAGTGACCAATTTCCACACAATTTCTGTTGAGAGCAATGTGCTGCTAGTTCGTGCGCTACTCCATTCCCATCACGACAGATCCAGGTAAATTTGCATTCTGTAAACCCTAATTTCATTTTCAATATGTCATCTTATACACCTTGTATCTCACGCAGTTGAATTTTTTTGATTGCATGCTTGTACGAGGCGGAGATTATCAGATTCGAATATGACTTTTGGGATATGGAGTGACGATGCAAGCTTCAAACTCTCTCTCATGATAATTGCTTCTGCTATCAAAGGAGTGATGGCAAAAAGGCGAGCAGCCAGCATGGTAAGGAGATTGCCAGTTTATTTATGATTAAGATCTTGTAGGCATGGGCCTGAGTGTCTAATGGAGAATCGGAGATAGAGGAAACCGCTACCTACACCCCCTACTCCCACCCACACATTCCATTTCACCAAACATCATCTGAAAAAAACTTGGTTAATTGATATTGTGAATTAGTTTTTGACTATATTTGTCTAAATTTTTTTGTCCATATAACATTACTCCTAAAACAATAAGTGTCAAGAGATGCAGCTAAATATTATACATCCCTAGAAGTTCAGGGATGTAAAAGAACCAGATGACTCTTGTACATGCCTCCTATTCTGTACTGATGACTCTTATACATCCCTCCAACGCTGTCATGCCACAACCAACCCAATAAAAAACCGCAAACCAAACCAACCCAAACTGAAAACTGCAAAAAACCGCAAATCGCAAAATGTATTCGATTTTTTTTTCAATCAACCACGAGGTTTGGTTCAGCCTGCGGTTTTTGTTCCACCTACCAAACCAAACCAAATCACAAATAACACTAGACATTCGTTTGATTCACATACAGTACAAATACATGACTGGACAGTATAGGACTAGGCAAGATACTGTCCAGTACCCTGTTTGGTTATTTATTCTATCGGGTTGCCCCTGGAAATTGAGAAGGTGACGTTTGGCGTTGATAATTGATGAAAAAGTAGCATAAAAGAAACTTCAGCAGCATAACTCACCAACTCTAGAAGATCAGGATAAAAGAAACTCTCAGATTTTAAAATACTTTCTGTTTTTCACAATTGACTTTTAGTTGTTCAAGTTTTCAGCCTTCATTCGGCTCTACCCAAAAATTCAAACGTGGCTTTTGACTTGTTTTTCTTTCTTTTACCGTCTTCTTTCCGATTGGTAGAAAAAACCAATGAAATTTTAAGGGGGTAATTGTTTTCCTTACAGTGTGTTTGTTGTTGGTGATTGTGAGTGGAAAGATTGAGAGAGGAAAGATAGCTCAATTTCCAATATCCTTCCACCGTTTGGAAGATGATGAACAGGGCAAGGAATGGAAAGCTACAGCTGGGCCCCACACAATTTAAGGACAAACTTTTGTATGAAAAAGACAAAACTATCCTTCTATCATTTTTAATATATTTACATTTGAAACTATATTAATAGGGGTATTTATGTAAATCACTATAAATATTCTTTCTTTTCTCTCATTTTCTACTTTACTTTCTCTAATACCAAACAACTCAAACAATCCTCTCACTTTCTACCATCTTTCCTTCCTCTCACAATCTTTCCTTCTACTTTCTTTCCTCTCACTTTCATTTACAAACCAAACACAGTGTTAGGGGTAATTGAAAGAGTTTGTTTAGGAATTATTATGACCGACTTTTTAACTATTAAGACTGGTCAGCACTACCTTATTTTATTATTGCCTTACGTGTGAAAATGAAAATGAGTTACTATTTTTTTGGTACATGCATATTTCCAGTTTCAAATAACTCAGGTTGATTATTATTATCCTTGCATTAAATTTTGTGACGTCGGAGTAAAAGTCATAAGATCTTGTGCTTACTATTTTGTTTGATGGGTGGAGCAATGCAAGTTTTTTTCCTCCTCTTCCTCTTTTACAACCGTAAGATTTATCTATACCACGATTTTAAATTGTGGACCGCATAACGTGATGTGGTTTCAACCGCATCAACCCGCAATTGCAATGTAATTTAAAGTCACAAAAAAGTCTGCATCGTAACAGCCGCAACACAGTGTGAATGCAATGCTCGCATCGAATTGCATCATGTTGCATCACACCCAGGGGTGGATCTACGTTGCTTCTAGGGTGTGCTATCCAATGAACGGACCACTAAGAGACTTGGACACCACATCTCTACCCAAAACCTTAAGGTATTAGGTATATGGGTCCCCTCCCTTATATCTTCTTCATATATATTTCATTCTGTAGCCACGTGGGACTTAAATTTACACACTTGAATTTTTCAACATATATTGTAGATTTAGAGAGTATTTTAAAGAATTGAAGATGTCTTAAAGTGATGAATTGTTGGCAAATGAGATAAATATGAAATTTAAGGAAGGAAATAAAAGACATGTGAATTATAATATTTGAAGCTAATAAAAAATAAATTCATGCTACAACGACTGTAATACACATCACAATAGCTGCAATGCCCGCAATCGCAACAACCGCATCGTGACCGCAACTGCAATTTAAAATCATGATCTATACCACCCATGACCTAGTAGAAATTAACGTTGAATTTTGGGTGGAGATTGGAAGTTTGAAGAGGCTTTTAATCAAGGGAGACAGCTGGAAATTCAGACCCTTAATAGTACTACCAGCCTTCCACAATCACGGCTCAAACCGCGTTTAATTAACGTTACTTATTTTGATAAGCTACCGTATATTTTCTACAAATGTTAGTTATTTACTAATTTTTAATTTCTAAATACTTGACTTTTTCTTCTATATTTCATAACTTGCATTTGTTAAACGATGACCCAGATGAATTTTCAAAAACCAACCACATTTTTCTTCTTCAACATATCCATGCGCTGAAAAAACCACACCGAGAAAAACTATATTATATATTTCATATTTTTATATATAAAACATAGTTCTCATGCCTTTTTCTTCAATTCTCCAAAACATGGCCATGAAAAGAAGCCTCTCTTTCTTCCTCCTCGTTACTCTAAGCTACATAGCTGCAGCCCAAGCAGGCATATTCAATGTAACAAACAATTGCAACTACACCGTGTGGGCGGCTGCCGTACCCGGCGGCGGCAAACAACTTAACCCCGGCGAAGCATGGAACTTCAACATGACCAACGGAACCACCAACGCACGCATTTGGGGCCGAACCAATTGCACCTTCGACCGCTCCGGACTCGGAAAATGCCAAACAGGTGATTGTAACGGTACTCTTGAGTGCCAATCATTTGGTACACCACCAAACACAATTGTTGAACTTGCTTTGACCAAATACAATGATCTTGATTTCTATGATGTTTCTGTTGTTGATGGGTTCAATATACCAATTCAATTCACTCCATCTTTTAACGCTTGTGGCACCGTTAAATGTAACGCTACAATCAACGAAGAATGTCCTACTCAACTTAAGGTTCTAGGTGGTTGCCATAACCTTGCACCGTGTTTAATACTACTCAATATTGTTGCACTTCCGGTGCCGCTAATTGTGGTCCTACTACTTATTCAAAGTTCTTCAAAGATAGGTGCCCTGAAGTTTATAGTTACCCTATGGATGATACAACCAGCACTTTTACTTGCATGGGAGGAACTAATTATGATGTTGTTTTTTGTCCTTAAATAAGTGTTTTCTTATTGATTTTTTCTTTCTGTTTTGCTTTTGTTTCTTTTTATTTCGTGATTCTTAAATTGTTGTATACTGATTATATAACATCAAATAAAGGGTTATTTTCGGGGGCTTCCTGGGCACATATCCATAGGATAGGATGTGCTCTCTTTGTCCTAAATATTGATCATATATATATAAGTAATTAATTCTCAAGACAATGAATGAACAATTGATGTTTATGAATTGGTTTTCCTTCGTTCATGATTCATTATAAAGTGTGTGTGAATTTGTTTTTTCAAGACAAGACAGTGAACAATTGATATCAACAAAAGTATTAAAAATTTTCTCCTACTATACCATTGACTCACTACAACAAATTTGGAGATGAGCAACGCTTTTTTTTAACCATATGCAAGTGACTTTTCGAAATAATTCTTAAATTCTGGCGTTCTTGATTCACTTCCACAAATGGACGGTAACTAGAAAGCATATATTGCTCACTAATGGGTAGCACTTTTCAGCGTAAGCGCTGCTCATTCTCAAAAGGCGCTTACACAATGGGCAGCGCTTGTAGGCCACAGCGCTGCTCATTCCCTTAGCGCTGCCCATTGTATATATATTTTTTTAAAAATTTTTTCTTCTGATTTTGTTTATTTTCCTTTTTACATTTGCAATTTTTCTGGTCATATACAGCCAATCCAATCCAATTCAATCCATTATGCATACTTAACAACATATATATAAACTAGCTAACAACAAATTAAAAAATAAATTTAACACTATTACTACCAAAATAAATCCAATCCTTCATATTTAGTTTTAGCTAGTAAGCTAATAATTATAAGCACCATTAATATATTTGTGAAGTAGACATTTCATCAACCACTTTATGTACATATTAGAGCTTAAAATTGCCCGAAAAATACAAAACATTAAAAGAAAAAATTAATACCAAAACTCATACCAGATGGGAATCCTATGCGAGCACTGTGTGTTGGTTGCTCTTACTAACCTTCAAAAAAATAATATGAAAATGAAGAAGATGCAAAGCCAAATTATTAAAATAATATCAAAAGAACAACAAAAAGGTGAAGGACTCCAACTCATCTTCTTACGAGGGAGAAATAGATAGAGGTAGGGAGAACAGACGACAGTGCTGCAACAACGAATCAACACGATGGAACTATGACGGTGGAACAACGATGTGAGGACGTGAGGAGAGAGCTTGAGCTTGAGCTTGAGCTTGAGCAGAGAGCGAAAAAGAGAAAGAAAAGATTTCTGAGAAGTCTGAACGTTAGAGAGAAAGAAAGAATTGAAAATATGTATAAAATAAATTATAGCAATGGGTAGCGCTCCGGTAAAAAGCGTTGCTCATTGGAGGACGTGTTTCACCTATAAGTAGCGCTTTTATCCCAAGCGCTACCCATTGCCCAAGCGTGTTTCACCTATAAGTAGCGCTTTTATCACAAGCGCTGCCCACTTCTGTTCCGTGTTTCACCTATAAGTAGCGCTTTTATCCCAAGCGCTGCCTATTACCCAGACGTGTTTCACCTATAAGTAGCGCTTTTATCTCAAGCGCTGCCCATTCCTGTTCCGTTCTAACATTGCATAGAGTTTAATAAGGAAACGCTACTTATGGATGCGCTCTTTTTCCAACATCTGGCGTAGTGACTGTTTACTAATATGTTTTTGATAAACGCAGTTGTTATAAGATTTTCACTTTAACAACAACGATTGGTCCAAACGGTAACTGAGTTCAGATCCCATCCCAAAGTCTTTGTTCAAATATTAAGACGACTCGGTTTGAACCATATTTGATCTGTGTGTGACTTTCTTATTGTTGTTTTCATGTCTTGACCTTCGATTGTTGCATTGAGACCTAAAAAGTTGGTTCGCTCAAGTTCTTCGGATTGCTCTAAATTCTGTAAGAAAATCCGAAACAAATCAACAGTCATATGCAAATTATTAATTAGTTCAGAGACCTATTTACAAATTATTAATTAATTTAGGCATCTATTTACAAATTGTCAATATCACGTCAATTTTGAGGAACTGTAATGTAATAGAAGGACATAATTGAAAAGCTTAATTATGTTTGTTCAGGACATGATTACAACTTTATTTTCAATTTAGAGACCTATTTAAAGTTACTGAATGTTTAGGTTATCGAGATTATCAATTGCTCTTTTGAGTCGGGAGGAATAGTGCATGAATGGAGGTTCTCAGACGAGGGAATAGTTCCTCTCTAAAAATAAAAAATAGGCTAGAATGAATGCTTCTATCAATAAAGCTTTCACGTCTGCATATAGAATAGTTTTTTTGCCTTTCCATTCCGTTCTTACTATATCATGGGCAGTTGGGTTGGAATCCGTGTGATGGTTCGAGAGTCAAATATTCTTCACATCCATCTTCCGCCTTGTGTTAGAAATGTCCTGCGGGGCTGAGTTAGTGGTCGAGTCGATTTTGGTAATTGAGACCGGTCGCATTAGTTTCAAAAGTATAGATAGTTAAACCTAAAATCATCCATATAGGTCATGTGGGTCCAATTAATATTAATTTTATAATATATATTTCAGGCTCGAGGCACAGAGAAATACTAGCATATTTTAATTAATCATCCAATTGTTATAGGTTATGTTGCAATGTCAATATTTTTTTTCTTTTTTCAAGTGTCAATATATAGTAGAGCATATTTTTCTCTTTTTTTTTGATAAACAGAGCATATTCTTCTCTGATACCCTCCCACGACATCACAATTATTATATGTCATATTATACCATCACAATCATAATTAAAGCTAATGACTTTCTTTTTGAAAAAACATGCAAAAGTTGACTTTTTTTTTATATTAGCCACACTTTATTATTTACCATATATTGTTCCATAAAATAAAAAAATAATGTTCTGTCATTCTTCTATTTATAAACAATTTTTTATTTATAAACGAAGTGGTAATTACCATTAGAAATTCACACACACAATTGTTAGATCCCTAGTTTAAACTCGAAACATGATATACCTAATAATTTTAGTATTTGCTAATTGAGCTAGACCTCATGTATATTTACAAACACATTCTAACTACGTAACAATCTCCTTTTTTTATTATTAAAATTACGTAACATTCTTTTCTGACAAGAACAATATTTTTTTTTGACAAAGACAAGAACAATTATTGGTTATGCCATTTTTTGTTCAGATCGAATATATCAATGCTTGTTATTATTTGTTGGTTTATTAATTATTGCGATTTTAAAATGAGCTTTCTAACATAAAAATATTTGATTACAAGAATCAAGATAAGTTATCAAAAACAAATTTAAATGTGTAAAAAAAGCACATTCAAGTGCTTAAATGAACCTCACACATGCAATACACGTCACTCTTTTATGTTTTTTTATTTATTTTTATGTTGTTTGTTAATAAACACTCAATTTCTCAAATTCAACACTCACTAATTTTTGAATGGAAGCCGCATAAACTAAGAGAGAAAATGCTTATAAAAAGCATTCCTTCTTATAAGTACCGAATATGTTTTGTTCACAACAATTATTTTTTGACAAACGAATGATATTATTTATTTAGGAGGTGTTTAATAAGGAAAAAAATAGAGAAACAGTGCTAATAGTGGATGCTCTTATAATCTATTGTGAGGTCTTCACTATTTTTGATGGAGTGTGAGGCAAAGAACTAAGTAATAAGTAATTAATTGGACGATGTCCTAATTTTTCTCATATAAAACTTAAAACTTAAATATGATATATTAAAATTCAATAATGTAAAATAAATTTGCTTGTTTGCTAATCTCATTATTTTTTTAAAAAGAAATACAATTTTTTTTAAAAAAATAATTATGTTTTTACTAGTAAATTCTTTTTTGTACAAAAAATGATTGTTTTCAACAATTGATTTTTTATTTTTCTCCACCACTGTGTTTATATCGGCTTTTTTACCACTGTAACCCAAAAAAAAAATTACCTAAATGACACACCTTTTAGATTAAATACCAAACTAACCCACTTTTTTTTTCTTCCATGAACTCGCCCCCCCCCCACCCCTAGTTCTCAACTAAAATTTTGCAATTTTTGTTTTCTCCTTTGATGAACTCGCCCCCCCCCACCCCTAGTTCTCCACATGGTTTTTTAATTTTTTGATTTTCTTGTATTTAATTTTATTAAAATGTAAATTAATTTAATTATAATAATTAATTTAAATAATTAGAATAGTTAATAAAATTATTTATAAAATAATTACGGTAAAAAATTAAGATATTAAAAAGTGGAACAGAATTTAATATTCGATAAGAATAGAAATGAAAAACACAAATTGCAAAAATACAAGGATAGGAAAATTAAAACGAAACGACAGGAAAACATAATACAACCTAGTTCTACTTAGAACTACTACCTCTAATGCTACGACGGATGGATTCGGCAGATTCTTGTGTTTCGACGAACAATTCGAGATAAGGTTCAATAAAACCTTGGAAGCTCTCATGTTTCTCAAACATTTCACGAACGTCTTTGTCATTCTTGATACGCTTGGGGCACTTCCGAATATGATTACGTGGTCTAATGCTACAGATGTAGGGGGATTGACATTCGATACTTTTAATATCTTGCTCCACACCATCTAGGTGCACATTTTCTGTTAGTTTTTCTTTCAATTCTGCAATGGCGATGTTGTTCTTAAGCCTGAAATGTTTAGTTTCACGACCATGAAGCAACCCACCAGCTAGGTACCTGCACTGGACAGTCATCTCATAGTCAACTTTACTGGTGTGCGTAAGTATGGGTTGTTGTGGTGTGGGTGGTCCTTGTTGAAGAAGATGCATGACTTCTTCTGGAGAGCGTACTGTGTCCACGTACAGCTCTAAGATTTGTCGCCCCATCGAAACGTTAGCTAGATGTTCCATCATTGCGCGGACGTCGTCGTCGCTTTGGATCTCCTGTTGACGTGGCTACGTCGTGAATTTATGGAGGTTCCACAGGGGGCTTCCATGACAGTTCTTAAACAATATTGTAGGGCTTGGTTGTTGCTTTTGATCGGGGGGTACATACTCCCAGACAAAACATCAAACAGAGTCAGCATGAAATACCTACTCCCTTTGATAAAATTCGGCAAAATATCCAAATTTAGTTGGGGGTCAGCATGTTTGACAAACTTATACCGGATGTTGTGTACGACATCTACAACGCACGGAAAGGCTATGGGTGGATGTACTCTTTTGTTACAGTCTTGGGTCTGGTACCGCATGCCTTTTCTAGCACCGTCTTGCACACTTTCATATGATTGGCCACTAGCAAAGAGGTAAAATTTTTACACTTTTTTAAAAATACTAACAATTACATTTGATCTTTATGTTAACCGTTCCTTTTATTTACTAGATGGGCAAATCCACCACTTAATCACACCAGATGTCCAAGAGACCTTGTTTCGTACAAAACAAGAATCGACCACATGACAGCTGAGGATTTTAAGTGGTTGCCTTATGAGGATTTCAACCTTCCAGCAGGCGCATATGAGGGCTCGGCCATTTGGACTACAAACACAGCTATGGTGTGTTTCCATATGGTCGAATGGCACCACGCAGATAGGGTTAAATTGCAATACCGACTTCTGCAAGAGATACCAGCACAACCGGTCGATTTGACTGACCTGCACAAAATCACCATGCAGGGACAACATAATGTCGATTGGGCTCGATATCACCGTGGCTGGATCGACTGTTGGAATGATAGACAAAATCGGCGTGTTGTCGGTCAGCCCTGCTATGGAACACCAAAGCAGTCTGATAGATACATGCGCTGGTTTTTCACAAATCCTAGGCCATACATTTCTGTCGACCAACAGCTAAGGGATCCGCGTGCTGCTGGTGTTGTGGCTGATGTTGATGAAGCAGATGAAGAACAAGCACCACCTCCCCCAAGAACTCAAACTGAACGTCGAGAGCGTAACCGTAATCGTTATCGACGTCCAAGACAAATCAAGATCGAACCAAACAGCCGTGGTGAGATGAAGAAGAATATGTGCCCCACCGCCACTTATATCTCACACACACCAACATCTCGGGACACCGATATGTTCGACTCTCTCTGCTTGGTTTCGCCACGGTGACACCTGAATCGCGATTTATGCTCGTGAACTTGAAGAGAGGCCACGGTGCTAGTTCTTCATCAGTGCCCCAAGATTTTCTATACCCACCTCCCCATGAGCCCGACCGTGCTAGTTCTTCATCAGTGCCCCCAATATTATCAATACCCACCTCCCCCTGAGCCCGGCCGTGCAAGTTTTTCATCGGTGCCCCAATATTATCAATACCAACATGCCCCGAGCCCCAACCCCAATTATTTCCGCACCCACCTCCCCGCCACGATCGAGGAAGAACCCGACAACCACAACAAATACAACATCCACAACGTAATCCCCGTCCCTGAAGCGGTGTGGAACTGGTCTCATCTTCTTCGTTAATACTTTAATGTATTATTAGTTTGACAAGTTGTATTTCATAGCAAAGAAGTTGTATTTTTATGACTTATTAAATTCAAGGTTTTAATTAATGGTCTAGATCTTCCCGACACTGTTTAACGGCCTAGATTTTGCCGCAATTTTTAATATCTTCATTTTTTACCCCAATTATTTAATAAATAATTATTCTAATTATTTAAATTAATTATTGTAATTAAATTAAATTAAATACAAGAAAATCAAAAAATTAAAAAACCATGTGGAGAACTAGGGGTGGGGGGCGAGTTCATCAAAGGATTTTAAAAAAAATTGCAAAATTTTAGTTGAGAACTAGGGGTGGGGGGGGGGGCAAGTTCTACAAAGAAAAAAAAGTGGATTAGTTTGGTATTTAATCTAAAAAGTGTGTTATTTATGTAAATAAAATTTTTTTGGTACTGTTCCGTTTTTTTGCCGTTTATATCATGAGGATTGCGATAGTTATGATTCACCACCGATGGCTTTGAACAGAGCCGCCTCTATTTTATTGATATATATTTTTGATATATTTAATCTAATCCACTTGGAAGGCATGTAGGTAGGGCAATTGTGCTTTTATTAGACTTGAATCCCTATGCTTCTGCAATGAATGAATACAACTACTTTTCTTTCGGGCGAAGATGCTTTCCCGCCTAACCAATTACTAATCCGCTGTGAGATATATGGCCCGTTTGGATAAAGAGTTTAATTGATAGTTTATGATATAACCGTTTATTATATAAGTGTTTATGTATAAACTATTTATATAATAACTAATAAAATAATGTTAAAATTATTTTTCTATAACACATAAGTTGTTTTCATAAGCTATTTGGATGAGCTTATAGAAATTAACTGAAAACAGCTTATGAACAAGTCATAAGTTGTTTCCATAAGCTCTCCCAAACAGTTTTATAAGTGCTTAAAGCAGTAGATAAGCCCAAATAAACCGATCCAAACGGGCCCATAGTCTCTAATACCATGGGCACTAACGCGAATCTGCTTCAATTTGATGAGTTTTTTTACGTTTTGACGGGGTTTCGATTTACGTTTGGGTTTTCCTCAATATCAAAATACGGGGATGGGATGGGTAATGGGATATAGGTCCCCACCCCGAACCCATTGTGAATGTAAAAAGTTTCAATATTACCCCTCTTATATTAGAAATCCTCAACATATTAACTAAACCCTAAATTTCTTTGTTAGCGCTAATGGCTACCTCATATAATTGACGCTTCGATCTGTGCTGCAAGTTAGTTATGGACTAGCGAAAACAACTGTATGGTTTTAATATTGACTAGTGGTATTACTTCACACTTTCAAGAGTGAAGACGTCAATAGCATTTAGAGAAATAAAGAAGACAACATTGATGTGATTACGGGGATGGGTTGCGGCGAGGATCCCCGAACCCGTTGGGTACGGGGATGAGGATCAATAATTCATCTCTGTTGAGTTTGGGTAGGGATCACAGAGAATTATATGAGATTCGGAGATGGGGAAAGCAAAATCTGTTTCCACTCCGTTCCAATGTCATGCCTAAATATAAGCAAAAATGAGTCAATAAAAGTTGATATATTTAGTCTCAAATTTAAACTAAATTATCAACTTTTCGTTGATCCATTTTTACTTATATTGCGTAAAAGATCATAAAACTTTTGTTCTAGTAACTTCATTAGCACATGCAATCCAAATATCCAATCATATTTCTTCATAATATTTGTAAAAAAATAATAGACAAATTGAAAAACAGCTACTACAGTAACTACACACCATTTTTAAGAAAAATTAAAAAAAAAAGTGATTCCTAAATTAACTCTATTAATTTTTCTCGTTTACCTCAAAAAAGTAAGAATTTTTTTAAAAGTCAAAGCTACTCCCTCCATTTTCGCATATAATAAAAAACTACTTTTAAAGTCATGTTATTAAATATAAGAGCAAATTTTAATGCAATTTGCCTATTGATTGTTTAATAATAAAATATTATATTTGTGTGCATGAAAGAGAGCTGCATAATATTTTGAGAGAGTTTCTTATCTAAACAATTTGAAAAAGAGTTTCATAGAATTAAAATATTATATAATATTGCTTTTGCTTTTGAGAGAGAATATTTAGGAGAGAGAATTACGGTGTTGAAGATAGAGACAATATTAGAGAGTTTAAAAAATTCTTAGTGATCTTCATTAAGGGGATGATCTAGTCAAACTAAGAGGAGATAGCCGCCGGACCGTAATCATTTAAAAATAGAGCCACGCTTCTAATCATAACAGAGTAAAGTTACTTTTAACTCCAAGCAGGTCAGCAGTGGTTAATCGACTCTCTATTTAAAGCGGATTCAATTAAGATCTGCTTCGATCCTGATGGAAGAAAAATGGAGTGTCGAACTTTACTTACCTACGTAAACTCCGGATTATCCAGGCTCCTTTCCCCTAGACACCGAACTAGTGGGGTCAAAGACCCCTAGAAAAAAAAAGTAAAGTTAGTTTTTTTTAAGCCAAACTAAACAATATAAATAAAAAATTGAGCATAATAAGTACTATACAAAGTGAAACACAAAGTAAGTATCAAGCACCCAAAAGGAAGGGAAAACATTTGTCCAAAAAAGGGGAAAACAACTACTCCAAGTAGGTAGTTCGGTTGCTGAATTAAGGGATATCGAAGGAGTGTGTCCAAATGTGTACAAATAAAAGACTCTGAGTTCAAACCCAGGAAACTAACATCCCCTCCCTCTCTAACTTTGCCTATAAAAAAAACTACCTCATAGATAAACAGTTGATAGGATCTACGAACCACTTATATAATAAACGAAACTAGCAATCTAAACATATATCAAGATAGGTAGTCATTTGCACATATCTT
Source organism: Oxytropis ochrocephala (assembly GCA_020916435.1). Classification (NCBI taxonomy): domain Eukaryota; kingdom Viridiplantae; phylum Streptophyta; class Magnoliopsida; order Fabales; family Fabaceae; genus Oxytropis; species Oxytropis ochrocephala. Next base: position 2,410,558 of record CM037092.1, on the reverse strand, counting down.
TGTTGATCTCATTTAAAATTTAACTTTATTACCTAATTAAATTACTTCTCATCTCATATATTAATTTCTTAAAAAAGTCTCTAATTTTTTATATTTATATTTATATTTTATACTAGTATCAACTAAGTCAAGATATTTTTATATACTATCATTGAATTGAATAGAATTAAAAAAATCAATTTTCATTATATTTTGTGTGCAACCAAGACACAAATTTGCTTACCGTATAATACTCCCTCCGATCCTTATTATAAAAAAAAAAATTGGTACATTTATTCGTCTTTATTATAAGAAAAAGATACACTTTTCAAAACACATTAATTGCAAAAAATTTACCTCAATTTAATGTGAGATATAGGTTTTACTAAAAAGTCACATAGTGGAAATAAATAATTAATACTACGGATATATTTGGAATAAAACTTTAAGTTGCATCACATTTAATAACCGCATTGGTCTTTGTGATTTTTGTATTTTTCTCTTAAGAAGTTTTGACTTGGGTATCATACCTACCCAAGTCTGAATGAGTATGAGAGTAATCACGGTTTTGGTATGAGAGTAATCACCTTATGTTTTTTGTCTTACTAAGGAGGAAATAATAGAGAAAACTTATATAGGTATTTTTTTTGATACAAAAATTTTTAGGGTGAGGGAATGTGGCGCTCCATTCCAAGAAAAGAAAGACCTTCGAGCTCTTTGAGAGTTTAAAAAAATAATTACATTTATCTTATCCAAAAAAAACTAGTAGAGAATTGAACCTAAAACCTCTAAACCAACCCGTTGACCGGGGGTTCAAATTATATATGGGGGAGTATTTGTTACGTCTAGTTGGTGTTGTTTTCTAATTATGATAGGGTTAACCTTATCATGACATGAAGTGTAGTTCTTTTCTTAGACACGTAACATCGTGAGAGAAAAAAAATCATTAATGCAATATCCTTGACTCAAAATAATCTCTATATATAAACCTCCAAATACCAAACTTCCAATCTATCAAATATCTCCTCCTCTTAAAATGGCTTACATGTCCAACCTCCTCACATTCACACTCTCCACCTTCCTCCTCCTCACTATTTCCCAAGCAGCCAACTTCGAAATCGTCAACAACTGCCCCTACACAGTTTGGGCAGCTGCAAGTCCAGGCGGCGGTCGTCGCCTCGACCGCGGCCAAACATGGAACCTCTGGGTAAATGCCGGAACCGCCATGGCCCGTATTTGGGGCCGTACCGGTTGCAACTTCGACGGTGCCGGTCACGGTCGTTGTCAAACCGGTGACTGTACCGGCGGACTTAACTGTCAAGGTTGGGGTGTACCACCAAACACATTAGCTGAATTCGCATTAAACCAATATGGTAACCAAGATTTCTACGACATTTCACTTGTCGATGGTTTCAATATTCCAATGGATTTTTACCCTGTTAACGGTAACTGTCATAAAATTAGTTGTACTGCTGATATTAACGGACAGTGTCCTAATGAATTGAGAGCACCTGGTGGTTGTAATAATCCTTGTACAGTTTTTAAGACTAATGAATATTGTTGTACTAATGGACAGGGAAGTTGTGGGCCCACTAGGTTTTCTAGGTTTTTTAAAGAAAGGTGTAGTGATTCTTATAGTTATCCTCAAGATGATCCTACAAGTACTTTTACTTGTCCTGCTGGATCTAACTATAGAGTTGTTTTTTGTCCACTTGGTGGTTCTTCTCATATTCAGATGCCTGGAAGCCAGAGTAATGATCAGTGATGAAAGAAAGAAATTTGTGGTGGTTAATGGTGTGTGGGTCCCTTTAATAATAATTAAGATGAAGTTTTTTGGTAAAACTTCATTTTATATGAGAATGAGAATGAATAAGCTAGCTAGATCTCTGGCTCTGGTTTGGTTTCCCTTGAGATCTTATCATTGTATTTTGCTGTGTGTAATGAATATTGTATTAAGAGGAAGTGAAGACTTTCCTTGTATCAATGAAGCTTTTTAATTATGTTTTGATCATTGGGGATTCATTGGGGATTCATCTGACTTTTCTTCAATTGAAATTGAACTTGTAGAATTATCTTGATTTGATCCAACAACTTCACAACTACTATATTAATTTTGACAAGTACTCTTCAATTTTATTATAAAAAAATGTGTTTAAATAATTGGGCGTAAATAGGCATTTTGTTTAATGACACCCACCGATTTCTGCTTCTATGCACTAAACTGCATGAGGACAAAATATTTGTTATGGGCCCTGAGATCATTTCCTTTGTCCATCTGTACCGAAAAAACTAGTTTTGTAATGTTGACTCGGTTGCTAAAAAGGAGTTTACTCATTTTCCATAAAGACTTAGGGTCACTTCTCGTTGTCAATGTGAATACATTTTTTGTGAATGATCTGTAAGTACTAAATACTTCTATAAATATTTAAAGAGCTTCTAGGTCTGCTGTCACCTAGTGAACTCTCGAAGCGCAATAGTTTTGTTATATATATCCTTAAGATTTTGTCAAATTAGGTTTAGGCGGCCACAACACATGATGTAACCCGATTGCTTTTTTTCTTCTTCTAGATTTGATCCGTTGAACACGATTCAATCCATTGTATAATACTCCTGTTATTGCGTTTTCTCTCTTTTTGACGGTACAATATTTCACCCCCGCGAAAACATTCTAACACGCCACATGTGCGTGTCATAATCACTAGTGCGGTGACCCGTTCGATGGACGGGGTCAATGCTTCAGGTTTTATAGAGAGAAGAGGCAATGATTTAGCGTCACACTTTACATATTTTGGTTCAAAATTAATTTTAAATTTTGTTACAAAATTAACTTTTTTTTTAAATAAAATTCGTTATTAAGGAATAAACTTCACATATTTAAACAATTGAATTTTTTCACACACTAAAGTACCCAAAAAATATACTGCATAGTGTTACACTTTATATAATTTGTTACGAAATTAATGTTCGATTCCGTTACTAAGCAATAAACTTTGCATATTTAAACAATTAAATTTTTTCAGACAGTATCGAAAAGGTACACTGTATAACGTTACACTTTTTATAATTTGTTACGAAATTAATGTTTGATTCCAAAAATTTGATTATGGAGGTACATTTTCTATTTAATCGTAAAGTACCACTAAAATATAAAACATGAAAGAAGAGAGTGAGAGAGGAGAAAAGGGAAATAAAAATATGAAGGGGAAAAAAGGAAGAAAAAAAGGGGGGAGAGAAAGTTTGGAGAAAAAAAGGGGGTGGTAGGGGGGAGGGGTGGGGGTGGGGGAGGGGGGAGAGAATGGGTTTGTTGGGAAAGAGAGGGAAGGGGGAATTTTGGAGGGAATTGATGTAGGTCCCACAAGGGGGAGAGACTCACTAGGATATATATTCTTAGATAGCGTTGTGATTTTCCCACAAAAATCAACATTCATCTAGCACTTCTTATTTATTGTCAAAAAAAATCTAACACTTCTTATTTTAGTGTTTCTCTCTTCTTATCACACATACCTGTTTCCGTGCGAACCGCCTACAGGTTGATAACGCAAACTGTTATGAACACCTCGCATTTAAAGGTTGAAGGAGATTGGAGCCTGCTCTGGAAATTAAAGTTGCCTCCAAAGATTAAGAATTTCATGCGGAGGTTGTGTAGAAATTGTATCCCAACTCGCTCTATTATTGCTCGTCGTGGCATTACGGTGCCAAATGTTTGTCCTCTTTGAAGTGCAGTTGAAGAAACGCCACTGCATCTGGTTGCACACTGTAGTACGGCTTTGGATTGCTGGCGTTTGATTGGTGTAGCACCTAAGGTGGCTGCTTGTGTTGTGGGTATGTCTTCGGCCAGCCGGCTCGTTTTTTCGGTGTTGGAACAGCTGAACAATGATTATAGGGTGGCGTGGTGCATGACTTTGTGGAGCCTTTGGACTAGTCGTAATCAATTGGTTTGGAACAATTCTAGAGACACAGTGGCGGCTATTATCTTGCGTGGCAGCCAATTACTTTTGGACTGATTAAAGCAGGTAAATCTTCCACCGGAACTCAGCATCACATTCCGGTTAGTGCTGTGACTGGTGCGCGGCTTGCTTGGCAAAAACTTCCCGTGGGTGTTGTTAAATGTAATGTGGATGCAACTTTTGATAGTGGAGGTGTAATAAGGTTTGATTCAGAATGTGTCTTCGGGACGCAAACTGAGCCTTTATCGCAACAAAGTTGTGTTCCTTTGCACCAATTGTCGAAGTTTACAAGGGTGAGGCTTTGGGACTCTTGCTAGCTATGGAATGAGTTTGCAAACTTCATTTCAAAGACGTCATTTTTGAGTTAGATGCCAAGGTGGTGTTGGACGATTTCCACAAGTGTTCCTCTTTTCATTTGGACTATGGTTGTATCTTGAATTCTTGTAAGGAGTCCTTTTATTTTTTTAGTAACAACTCTCATGTGGAGTTCTCTAGGAGAGAGACTAACAAAGTGGCTCACTCTCTAGCAGGAATAGTCTTGTTTTCAGTCTCTTCTCATACTTTGTTTGATGTCCCAACATGTATTTCTGCACTTGTTTTGAATGAAATGAACTAGATTCATTTTGTAAAAAAAATAAATGTATTTAGAGTCTAGTTAAAAGGAGAGAAAATGTTATCACCAAAAAAAAAAGGAGAGAAAATGTAGTTACAAGACAATAAATTAAAGTAATATAGGAGATTTAAGAGTGAGAAATATTCGACATTATTTCCGCTAAGTTTATAAAATTTGTCTCCAGATTTTAAAAATAGTTCATAAACATTATTTTAAATTCATCAAATTAGTCTCTCAATTACGTTCTAAACCGGAAGAAAGTGATAGTTCACATACTAACTTGATAGATTTAGAATAATTTAGAGACTATTTATCATTCTTTTTCAAAGATCAATTGTAGAACTGTCGTATTTCTATACGATTTCCCGGTGTATATGAATACACATACTAACTGGGTTGTGGGGGATTACACAGTTGACTCACTCACACACATGTACAACATCCACTATTTCCCAAGATCACCTCCAGCTGGCCTCCTCCTTCATATGTTCTCGTATCCTTCCACTTGTAAGGGAGGACCCAACAATATCAGTGGCTGTGTTGATTGCACACATCAAGGAGCAGTTCACGTACACGAGTTCCTACAGGAAGGCTTGGATTGCTAAACAAAAAGCAATTGAACAAGTCTACGGTAATTGGGAAGACTCTTACAATGAAGTAACCAGATGCCTAAATGGTTTCTATTACTATATACCAGACACAGTTATCGACTGGCAGTCCAAACCATTCTATGAGAATGGACAACAAGTTACCAACAAAGGTGTATTCCACCGCATCTTTTGGAGTTTTGGCCCGTGTATAAAAGGCTTTAAATTCTGCAAACAAGTGGTCTCTGTTAATGGAACATGGTTGTATGGTAGGTACAAAGGGGTTCTTCACAAGACGGAAGGAACAACACCTTCACAATTGCGTATGCAGTTGTCGAGGGCGAGACAACGGAGGCTTGGTATTTCTTCCTATCTCGTTTAAGAGAGTGTTTGACACCACAGGAGGGTCTTTGTTTGATATCGGATAGACACGAGTCTATCAAAAGTGTTGTTAGGCGTCTAAACACCAACTGGAAACACGTCTTTTGTATTCGCCACATAACACAGAACTTCATGAGACACTTCAAAAACACTCCTGCCAGGAAACATCTCATCAATATGGGTCAGTATCTTTGAAACTTTTTTAATTTTTTATTCTCTATTTTCCATTCCATAATTACCAACATCTTACTTTACTTGCTTCAGCATATTCAATGACGGAAAGATCTGCCATTCACTACAAAAATAAAATTGCTGACGAACTAGGTCCTGATGGGGTGGCTTGGGTTGAAGACATTAACCCAGAACAATTGTTGATGTGGTGCGATGGAGGTTCCCGTTGGGGGCACATGACAACAAACCTTGCAGAGTGCATCAACAATGTCCTTAAGGGGGTGCGAAATCTCCCTATCTGTTCATTGATGAATGCAACATATTTCAGGATGAACGAAATATTTGTCAAACGGGGAACACAGGCACAAGCCATGATGACATCCGGAACAATGTTCTCTGAAAAATTGTTGAAAAATATTGTGGAAAACATTAAAGTTTCAAAAACGCATGGTGTCGCAATTCACGATCGTGCCAACCAATTGTTCCGAGTTCGGGAACTTGTACGACCACAAAGTGGTAGACCTGCGACCACATTTGTGGTGGACTTTATAGCAAAAACCCGTGAGTGTGGGGAATTCCAGACACTTCATTACCCCTGTTCACATGTAATCGCAACATGCGCAAAATGCAATTTCGACCACATGAAATTCGTGGATCCATCGTACACAATGCATAATGTTTTCAATACTTACATTGTGGAGTTCCCACCCTTGCCAACTGAGACCTCATGGCCTGATTTCAATACTATTGAACTACAACATGATCCAACTAAACGAAGAGATAAAAAGGGCCGTCCACAGTCTACTCGTATTCTTACAGAGATGGATCAAAGAGAAACGGGTACCCGCACCAAACGATGCGGAATTTGTAGAAATGAGGGTCACAACAAAAATAACTGCCCTAACCGCAATGTAAATTAGTCACATTTACTACTACTATATTTTTCGTATTAGTCTTTTAAATCAATTCATGACTTCATGTCTTTTAATATTACTTTGTGTCACTTAATTTATATTTTTTTTAATAATTAAATTTAGTATTTATACTTTACTAATTATTCTAATTATTTAAATTAATTATTTTAATTAAATTAAATTAATTTACATTTTAATAATATTAAATATAAGAAAATAAAAAAATTAAAAAACCATGTGGAGAACTTGGGGTGGTGGGGGGCGAGTTCTCCACTCCAAATAAAAAAAAAATTGCAAAATTGTAGTGGAGAAATTGAGGTGGTGTGGGGCGAGTTCACCACTAAAAAAAGTGGGTTACTTTGGTATATAACGTAGAAAGTGAGTTATTTTGAATTTTTTTTTTTTAGTATGAAATGGTTTTTTTGCCACTATTTGCACCTTACTTCATTTAATTGTGCTTTTTATTTTTCATCCCAATTTTCTTTGCCTCTAAAGTAACACACATGTTCACCTGTCAAACTCATTATTTTTTTTATAAATGTTAGTGGGGTGAGAGGTTAGTTTTCGGAGTTTGAACTCTAAATCCCCTTTTTGTAAATTACAACTCTTTTATGTCTCTTAGCTCACTAACTGAACTATCTTACTGGACCCGTCAAACTCATTATTTGCGTGTCCCCTTCCTTCACTGTATTGGTAGCCAATATTAAATACCAGACCACTAAAGTCACAAGCCAAACAGTGATTTAGAGCAACAACCTACAAACATTAAATGCATAATGTAATATAAAAGGGGATCAATGGCCAGGGAAAGGGAACATAAATTTGAGAGAAGAAAGAGAGAGGGAATGAAGAAAAAGAAGAAACTGATCCGAACAGAGAGAGAAGCGAAGCTGAATGTCATATAAAGACTTTTCTTAAAAATCTTTGGTAGATCTTAAATTATAACTTAATCTTATTGATCTATTAGTTTGTTATTAGTTTATTTACAAAACTTTACACCATTAAAAGGTCGTAGGTTTTGGTAAAAAAATATTGCAATAGATTTTTAAAGGCTTTTAGGCCTTATCAAGATTCTAAAAGGTCAGGTCAGACCTAAAAAATTAACCTCTGACGGGCCACAAACCAGGTTCATACCTAACATTTTCGATCCAGGCCAGACTAGGTAATGCAAAGCCTAGTTCGGCCTAGCATATTCTCACTCCTAAATGTAAAGAGAAATTACCACTCTCACATACTGCTATGAATCCTCGAGTATCTTTTTTGGACCCCTGCTATGATACCAAATATCCCCACCCAACATTTTTCTTCTAAATTTACCCTTTAATTTTTCCCAAAACGGATTTACCTATTAGATATATAAATCAGTTGTCTAAAATTAACACAACGGATTTATCTATTTAGTAGATAAATCCATTTTAGAGTAAAAAAAGTTGTGAGCGAAATTATGTGTTCAAAACATAAATCTGTTGTTGTTTTTATATACACAAAGGAAGTATTCATACATCTGACAAAAACAATTACCTACTTCCGTTGTTTTAATGGTAATTCCGTTTTTATGTTTTTTTGGACCAGACAGATTTGTCTATCTTAAAAAATAGATAAATCTGTTGTGTTAATTTTAGACAACTGATTTATCTATTTGATAGGTAAATTCGTTGTGTTAATTTCACTACGAATTTATCTACTAAATAGATAAATCTGTTGTTTAATTTTTCACAACGGATTTAATTTTTTTGAAAGATAAATACGTTTTGATAAAAAAATCAAGGGTAATCTGATATTTTCACAGGAATCTTGGGGGTATTTGGTCTCACTCTGGGGGTAAAAAAAATTACCCTCTTAATCCTCTTGTTTTCCTTCTATGCTATTAATAATCCATATGGTTTTTGCTTGTATTATTCTAGGCGTTTGCTTTTCCTACACCCCCTCCTACTCTTTCACACCCCTTAACTCCAAATATTCCAAAAATACCCTTAAGTAGAGTGCGTGTTTTCACCGATTCGGGGATGGGCAACCGAATATATTCGGTTGAGGTCAACCGAACAGGTAAAAAAGGTGAATATGGTGTGAGAGTCCATTTTTGTAATAAAATAGGGTGTTCGAACACCCTCATGCGAACAGGTGAAATTACGCACAAGAGGGTGTGAAGTCAAGATTTAACACACACAAACGATGTCATTCGAACCTGTTTGAAGGCCCGTGTTCGAACAGGTGAAATTTCGTGAAAAAAAGAGGTTTTGGCTGACCTTTTGGTCTTTTCACACCCTTATGGGGTGTGTTTTGAGTAGGAGGGGTGTGAGAAAAGCAAACACCTTATTCTAAGTTGGTTGTTCGGGCCGCAGGATGTAGCTTTGGGCCTTGTTTTTGTGAATTCAATGTGTGAATAAATGAAATGTTTGAATACTGCTTTTCCCACACCATTCCCTACTCACCACACACCCTTTAACTCAAAAAATTCTAAAAATACATTCACATGAAACGACGGAGGACGCATAACGAACGAATTAGTTAAAACCAACCGAACGTGCTCGGATAACGTTAACTAGACGTTATAAAAATTTAGAAGGAGGTGTGTTTATCAATTTTGTTTGTTCGGGGATGAGGATTCGAACACGTTCGACTACTGTCTTCCAAACACGTTCGGGTAAGGGCTACCGAACCAGTTAAAATGTCTCTAACAAATTTAAAAGAGGGGTGTGTTTCAACATATTATACGTTCGAATGAGCTTGGCCAAACCTGTTTGGTTTCCCGTGTCCGAACTATTGAAAATTTTAGAAAAAAAAATACAGAGCGTTGACTTCATTAATGTGACCTTTTAGTCCTTTCACAGAATTTTGGAGTGTTTTATGAGTAGGAGGAAATGTGGGAAAAACAATGGCCAAATGACCAAAAAAAAATAATGAAGACACAAAATCAATCTCTCATGTTAATCACACTTTTAGTTTTTAACCAAAATTAAAACTGCACTTAGCAACCACTATTACTAATGACCCACTAACCTAATAACGAATCCTACGAATCTATAAATAATAATACCCCGTTAAATGTGAAACAGCAGAAAGGGAGACCGAGAAAGAAAGCGATAACAGAGTTAAACTCATCTCTTTGCATTCTTCCCGGAGGCGAGAAATCTGTCACGGTTATTTTTCTCTCAATATCTCATTTGATTCGCTATACGTATTCCTCCGATCGCATATTGGATTACAATATACGCTGCTACTTTTCAAATTTCTTCTACTTTCCCCTTTGATGGTTATTTTCATCTCAAAAACACGAAAATCAAAATTCACTCACCAACTAACTCTTTGATAGATTTTGATTATGTCGCTTTCAAAATTGAATTGAGAAAATTATCAACGTTTTCCGATCAAAGACAATTTCAATGGATATAAATATTCGCGTTATTATCTCCTTTCGTTGATTTGGTATCTCATAGTAAAACCCTGCGATTGATTGAATTATTGATCTCAGATGGCGTTGCAAGGAAAGCTTGATCGATTCAAAAAGCAGCAAGAGAAATGTCAAACAAGTCTGGCAAGTATTGCAGCTAGCAAGGCTGCATCTGCGCAGGCAACCCCTCCTGTTGCTGTTAAATTCTCAAATGATACAGAGAGACTTCAACACATTAACAGTATTCGTAAAGCCCCTGTAGGAGCTCAGATGAAGCGTGTTATCGATCTCTTATTCGAGGTATGGATACCTTGAAATACTAATTTTTCCAGTTTGATATGCAACTCTGAATGGGTAAAACATATGGCTATGTTTGGTAAAAGTAAGGTACAAGTTAGGTTATGCATGAAAATCTAGCTGATAGTATTAGCTAACAAGTTTGAAGTAATAGTGTTTGGTCAAATTAGCTATTCGGATAAATATGGAATGACATAGCTTAAACACTATTTGAAGTAGCATCTCAAACAAAAAGCTATAACTTAGTGAGATAAACTTGTGTACTAAACACTTCTCTTTCGATCAAATAAGCTTATAAGGTAGTCTAATAAGTTATAAATTAGCTTATTGTTCTTGGCCTTATCAAACAGAGCATAAGTTAAACTGAAGAAGAGAGTTAGCTTCAATATAAGTTATAATAATAATAGTATGGGATGTTATCAACACTTGCAATTCCTCCTATCACAATAGTGATCTATATTGAAACTGTTACCTATACCCAATAAGGTTTAGTGGGCCTAAATCCATGGATAAGCTTTGTTTTTTTGTTTTTGTTTTGATAGACAAATGTTAGCCGGGGAGGATTTGAACCTACAATCCCTTATTCTGTAACTTCTATTTCCTCCTTCAAACCACTGAAATGCCTTATGAGTTATGACTCCATATGGATCAACTTCGGTGAATTCCTTTTCTCATAAGGATTTTCCATTAATCAGATTTGAATAAAACCCAGTAATTTGACATTTCCTTCCTTTCATGCTAATATTTAGTTACATTTCATCTTATGAACATTATCGGAAGCAATTTGTACTTTAGCATCAGCAGTCTTTGGGTTATTTATAAAAGCTTAATTTGAAAATCACGTTACTGACCAGGAAAGTTTTCTGCAGCACTTCTGCATGACATATAAATATGATTTTATGTTAGCCATCTATAAGCTAGTTTGGGCTGTGCCTTATGATCATTGTGAATGGTGGTTATACACCTTTTTAGCCAATCCCTGGCCTCTTAAGATTCACGGGCACGTGCATGTTGCCCCTGAATGCTTAGTGGGGACGGATCTATGTTATAAAGATTGGAGGCATTTCCCCCCACTAATAATATTATGATAAACTCATCATTATATGTATATTATAATATTATATATTATATTATATTATTTATATTTTAGGCTATCCCAATATATACTATATGTTGTTTGTTGCATGAGTACCGCTTCCAAAGTTTTATATACACAAGTATTACCCCCACAACTAAAAATTTATGGATCTGTCACAGATACTTAGTACTTGTGATTGTGTTTGCTCAACAGACCCGGCAGGCTTTAACATTGGAGCAAATAAATGAAACATGCTATGTGGACATGAAGGCTAACAAAGATGTTTTTGACAATATGAGAAAAAATCCAAAAGTTAGATATGATGGAGAAAGATTCTCATACAAGGTAACTTTTATTCCTGCATATATGTAAACCTGCATGTGTTCAGTTTTGTTTACTTTGACTATAACAAACTCTTATCTTATACCACTGTTTTGGTTATGTAAACCTGCATGTGTTCAGTTTTGTTCACTTTGACTATAACAAACTCTTATCTTATACCACTGTTTTGGTTCATGACATTTGGTATTGCTTTTGGTCTATAGTCGAAGCATAACCTTATGGACAAAAGTCAGCTGCTTTTCCTTATACGCAAATTTCCAGAGGGCATTGCTGTTATTGACCTAAAGGATTCATACCCAACTGTGATGGAGGACTTACAGGTGAATTATTTTTATTAGTTAATTTTATTGATGGAAAATTTCTTGACATTCATTTTTCTGTAACATTGGTGGAATTGGCTCTCTACTCTCCCAAATAAAATTTGAATTATTTTGCCAATTACTGACAATCTCAAATAAAGTTTGATCTCTACTATCCCAAACTCAGTATAGCCCTAGCTATCCCAGGTGAAGTTTTGCCCCAACTATCTGAAAATAAACACCCACAATAGTATTCACATCAATATGATTTTATTATTCTGAATATTTATTTTCCTCCCTGTGTATCTAAAAGAGTAAAACACCAACCTTATAACTTAATATAAATATATACTATTTCAGAAACTATTTATTATGGGTCTTTGTTCCTTGAGGAGAAGACTCAAGGCCAAGTTTATATGGACCCTTTGTTTGTGCTTTCAACCACATCCTCAATAGCTCATCCTAGTTATAGGTTTTGCTGATTTCTTTCTTGGGGTTAGTGTTTTTCCTTTTTGATGGATTGGGTTTTCCTTTTGCCTTCTGTTTTTGGTGTGTTGCAAATGATTGTTAATGTCTTTAGTGCCAACCTGGTTAGGACGAAAGTCATTATAGTGTTGTTTTTGCATGCCACTATTGATATTCTTCGTACTAGTTTCTTTTTAATGGGATTACTTTTAATTCCTGGTTATTTTGATGTTTTTCCCTGAGGAAGATTTTGCATCAAAAGGTTTTAACAAGACTCATTTCATTTCTTTTGTTTCCAAAAATAAGGTTCAAAGGTTGATTCTTCTTTTCATTCTTCAGATTTATGCATATTAATTTGAAAGTAACACCATTGCTGAAGGATTGAGTGTTCAAATATAGTTCCAACTTTTGCTTATGTCAGTTATGCATGAGCATAAAGTAGATGCTTAGAAAGCCAAAACTGCGAACTTAAATTGGTTTTTTAGAATCGATAGCTAAAAATTTCTTCATGGTCGTTAAGTGTAGGGGACTGATTGAAAATTGGGGAAACCACATTTGATTCTGGCAAATTTGATTCATGTACTCAAACTGCACAAATTGTCATATAAGATCTTATAAAGCTTTCAGTTTACAGGCTTTGAAAGGTGCAAGGGAGATTTGGCTGCTGTCTAACTTTGATTCACAAGAAGACATTGCCTACCCTAATGATCCTAAAGTGCCCATTAAGGTGGATGATGACCTAAAACAGCTTTTTCGTGGGATTGAATTGCCTCGTGATATGATTGACATAGAAAGGGATCTCCAGAAAAATGGAATGAAGCCTGCTACTAACACTGCAAAGAGGAGAAGCGCAGCACAAATGGAAGGCATTTCAGCCAAGCCTAAGCCTAAGAAGAAGAAGAATGAAATCACCAAGAGAACCAAGCTGACTAATGCCCATCTTCCTGAGCTTTTCAAAAACTTAAGCAACTGACTTATGACTTAAGGAATTCATAGCAAGTGTAAGGTGAATTCTCATAGATTGTGTTTAGAGAGTCTTCACGTCGTTCCGAAGGATACATCCTTTTTGTTATATTATCTTGCTGCTTATGGTGTTGGCAGTGCCTAAATTAGTCCGAGATGTTCAGACCAGAGGGCACATTGTAAATTTAGGGCATTCCTTGCAGGCTCAAACAAGATTATCAAGCAAAAGGGGCAAAGGTAGCAAGATCCCCTCTTCCGATGGGTTTTCTTAACTCAAGGGCGGAAAATGGTGGATCAAGTTAGCAAACTTGGTCTTTTAGCAGAGTGGAAATATTGAGTACGTTCTCATTCATATGTCATTCTTTGGAATGAATAACATTGTTGGTGAGAATAAAGACTGTCATTTTGTAAACGTTTGTATGGCTGGTTAAATACTTGCATGTCATTTGAATTTTCTATGCACAACAAAGATATATTGATTTCAAGTATTGAACGTTCAAGTAAGCTCTGAAGTTGGCATAAAGTATACAATTGACTAGGGGTCCAGAAGTTTACAAAAGGTGGAAAAGAAATTGTTTGGGTTGAATGGATCAGAGAAGGTGGGATTTAGTGAGTTTGAACTACTGGCTGCATACATATATCTCTCTTTTCTTCAAGTTTCAAAAGTCGGTTCCTTTAACCCTTACCCTATGTTTGGATGAAACATTTTTTAGAGGGAATGTAGTTTTTGGGGGGAATTCACATATTTTAGTTTAAAAGTGCATCGGTTAGACTCTGATAGCATCTTAACTCAACTCCAAAAGTTAGCTTGTAGGTGAGAGGTGTTTAAATTACTCTTTCGGAAAACATATTTATGAAGTGGAAACCTCCTTCTAATTCTTGTAACCTCACAAATAGGGCAACAATTCTTAAAAAACCTCCTTCTAATTCTTGTAACCTCACAAATAGGGCAACAATTCTTAAAAAAGACAAAAATGGGATTCACTATGTTTTCAAGTATTGTATTAGGGAAGGAATTCTCTCCATTTTTTATCTAAAATTCTTCCTCTCATCTACTAAATCAATGATGGGATTGAACTGCACACCTCGGAAACAAGATTGAGGAAATGTCGATGACAGCGAGGCAATTTAAGAATATAGAGAAGCAGTTCATGGCACATGGATTACAAGACATGCTTACTCGCAATGATTGCCCTTTTCTCTTCAGCTCATCGATGGATTTCTGCAACTTTATTTTTCTTTTTTTTCCACATACTCGGCCTTCTTTCTCTCCAAATCTTCCTGTTAATTATAATACTAAAGTCAAAATGGGACAAATGCACCATCTGTAGTAAAGTACATACAAAAATTTGAAACAACAAAAAGAAAGATGCAATTATCTTTGTCAAAAATCGTATATAAGTAGCTAACTGTCCCTCGCTGGTGGTTGCCTTGACAATTTCAGCGACATGGGAACGTCGGATCCCAGGTTCGAATTCGGGTGTGAACAGTTCTAGTGTGTGTGGTACGCTTGATATGAGTGTGCAATTCATATTAGTATCTTCCTCTAGTTCAATTAATTTATTTTCCTTTGAAAGAAATATTTTGAATCCAGGTAATTTATGAGCCAAGTTTAACGAGCTAATTAATTATGAAAAACCGAATCTTACGGAGGGAGTATATCTTAGGCCTTCTTTTTCTCCTAAAGTAAAATATTGTCTGTAACGGTACTAGTAGTTTCCAGTTTTGAAGTGTGGGACACAGCAAGGGAAGGAATCTAAGGGCCTATGACCAAAACAGTTTGCTAAACACACTATTTGAGGGGAAACGGCAATTAGCTGCCAGTTTAACAAAAAAACATGGGACAAACGCCCCTGGTATTTCACTTTCTTCTCTCCTTTATTATGACTACTACTCTCTCACCTCAATTTACCTTCTCTTCCTTCAACTAGATCGATCACTTTTCCTTCTCAAAAACAAAATCATGGATGTGTTCATTCCAGAAGATTATGTCAGAAAACGAAGGCTTGAGAAAAAGCTTTCAGCTGCAGTGGCTTCCACAAAAGGGTCCTCACATAATTCACATTGGAATAATAATAATAATGTTAGCAATGAAGACAACAAAGGCAGGTCCTCTAACTCCAAAGGCTTAACCTTCGTCGATGATCATATTTTTATTTACTTCTCCGCTTAATTCTTTTAATTTCTAAGCCTACATTTTGGAGTTCGATCGCTTCTTCAAGTCTGATTTTACATGGAGTTGGAGGAGTATATTGGATTGGACGGGCTTTTTCTTAGTTAACAACTTAAATGTCTCCCTTTATAGGACAACTAGTTTAGTTTGTCTAGAGTTTTTGGTTGCATCTGTAAGATATTTTATATCTATAATATTGGTCCTTCTATTAATTTATAAAACTTTGGTCGAATGGTATGTTGCTGAGTCTTGGAATATCTATCTTGTGATCAATAGATATTTAGACATTACATGATATATATAAGTATACTTGAATAATGTAGCCTATAGTTTAATGGATATATGATGGATGAAATAAAGCTGTCAATATAGGCCGCTAGCACGGCCCAGCCCAACCAAATATTAAAGTGCAAAAGTGAGTTGGACAAGCCCAATTATCTATTGGGCTTTGTTTTTTATGTCCCAACCCAGCTAAGCCCAAAACACCAGGCCTAGCGGGTCGACCTGACCCACTTTATATTTTAACAAATAAAAAACAAAAAGTGGTCAAAAAATATAAAAAAGTTGGCCCATGGCCAACTGGGTTAGGCCAAGAAGGCTTGGTTCTTTTTGGGCCTCTATTTTTTTAATCCGGCTCAACCCAAAACACTAGGTCATTGGATCAGCCCTTGGGTTGGACAAAATTGACAGCTCTAGGTGGAACCATTGTAACACTTCATGGAAGGGTATGATCTGAATGAATATGGCTATTCATGTTTAGATATGATGAACCATCGAAACCCTGAATGAAATGGTAGACCCCCCTCTCCACCTTATCTACAAATATATATCTCAGGACATATGTGAAAATAAATGTGAAAATTGTCATGTAATGTCAAAATGTCATTTTGGATACTTACCCACCAAAGTTTGAGCAAGAAGGGGTGGAAGATCCTATTCTATGTCATTGAAATTCAAAGACACAAAAGAGCATTCAAATCACAAAACAAATTTCAGAAGGTCGCAATTATTTCGATCTATTTTTGTGTAAGTTGTTGTGTGTCTGGGTTTAGCATGATGGAGTGGGTCGGGTTGTGGCCCGGTTCCATTCTAGCCTTTAGTTTGTTATTTCTATACTGTAGGGTCTGTAGCTGATGATTCCTGTTGTGTTTTTTTTATAAGGAATGTTAGTGGGATGGGGGAATGTTAGTTTCTAGGTTTGAACTCAGGACCTCCTTCTTACACTCATTTGGTGCACTCATTCGATATCTCTTAGCTCGCCAACAATATTAGTGTCTTGTGTTTGTTTTTTAGATTTGAGCCTAGCCCAACTTTCAGTGAAACATGTCGAACCATTTGATAAAAAAAACACACACACACAACAAATAAGGGCTATAATAGGTAAGTTCTAATAACACAAAAAAAACTTGCTTAACTTAAGAAATTAATGTATAACTGTTTTAATTAGCTAATGCAACTAATAATCAAATAATCTTAATTAATTATTTAATTATATTTAAAATTTATCATTGTACAAACTTTATTTAATTATTATTTATATAGATAAAATTATACTCGTCCAACAAGTGATGCCTTCTTTATTTTAAGTTCTACCACATTTTAGTATTTTACTATGGAGTAACATTTTTTTAATCAAATCTTTATATTGTATGCGGCTTGGCGCTTCCTCCCGCCAAAGCTCGCAATTTTTTTTTGTTTTTTTTTTTTTTGACTTTTTGTCTTTTTTTTTTTTTCTGTTTTTGGTCACTTTTTTTTCCCTTTTTTATCTCTTATATTTTAATGTTTTATCTTTTTTTTTATATTTTTGTGTAAATCAAGGTATCCTTCAGGTGATTGTGGAGACTAATGTATTTTACGTATCAGAGATCCATTTAAGGAGTTGAACTCTTTCAACAAATGTTTTTTCATACGTATCCGTCAGTGATTGAACCCATGACCAAATGGTTAAGGGACCCTCTTTTTTATATTTTAAGGAGTACATTGCAGTCCCAAAAAATTTAAGATATTTGAATATGTGATGTTTATTCTTCAATAATCAATTAAGTTATTATTACTTTTTATATAATTTTTTGGTTTCCTTTTTTTTTGCGATCTGCAACTTTTTTTTTTTGTTTTAGTTTTTTTTTTTCTCTTCTTTTTTTTTTCCATTTTGTTTTGTTTATTTTTGGTTTTTCTTCTGTTTTTTTCTTCTCTTATATTTTAAGGAGTGATTTACTGTCTCTAAAATTTTTAGATACTTAAATATGTAAATTTTGTTGTTCAATAATCGATTCGGTAAAAAAAATTCATTTCATGAAAAACTACGTAAAGTCAGATCCTAAAAAATGTGGTTTGGTGTACTTGATCGTGAAATTTTTTTAATTTTGTAACAAAATGTATAAAGTTAAATGTTAAGTAGTGCGTTTTGAGGTACTTCTTGGATTTGAAAAAAAAATTAACTCTTCAAATATCAGAAGTTTGGTAAAATATAATAATAAGTTTGTGAAAAATCAAAATACGTAAAGTGGGATGCTAGCAGTGTATTTTGGGGTACTTTAGGACCCTAAAAAATTGTAGAGGTTCAAATACACGAAGTGTGTTCCTCAATAACCATCTCTTTTTGATTTTATAATCTTCTTATTTAATTTATAGTTTCAATTTAATTTTATGTACGAAAACTTCAGCCACATTTACAATAGATCATCAATCGTGTTCTTTCAACTTTCTTTATGTGCTTCTATTTTATTGATAATTTCCATCAAATCCATCACGATACCACGTGTTTCATTTTCTATTTTATTGTCTTCTTTATTTTGGTCATTTTGCACCAACGGGTATTAAATCTTTTCTTTAATTGGTTTTTTTATTTTTATCTTTCTTTAATATTCGAGTACATGCAGTGTTGCTGCATTGACTCCCCGTGGGAATTTTAGCCATGTTTACAATAGAACTTTCATCATCTTCTTTCAACGGGACCTTCAGTCACATTTACAATAAAACCTCCATATTCTTTTTCAACTTTGTATAACTGCTTCTATTTTATCATGGGTTTTCCTTCAACTATGCATGATACCTGAGTGCTTAACTTTTTCATTGTATTGTCCTTCTTTTTTCGATAAGCAATTTCATTGAAATGAGCACAAGGGTGCTCATCCCTTACAATGAGAGAAAAAATATATACGGAGAATGTTCAATATTTCTCTCTTATTATGGGTTCATTTTTTGAATTTGTATTTAATGAATGTTAATAATTATTAGAGTTCTTTAGACTTTTTCTTCTTATTTTATCTACAAAAGATGTTCAATTTGAATGTCTTTCTTAAAGTTCATTTTAAATTTATAATATTTTTTATTTAATTAATATTTATAATTTATTTTCTTATTCACAAGAATTAGATTTTATATTTTACAAAGTCACTTCATTTGCCTAATGGCATAAGCTACTTATTAGATTTTATATCACAATTGACAAGCTCAATGTTGACCAGTACAAAATTTTCTTTCAAGTACGATGCTATATTATTCTTTCGAAAGAAATTAATTACTCGATTATACGATGAAATTTAACCATAATTAACTTATGTCTATAGGAAGTTTCACGTACACATAATTAACTTATTTTTCACCAGAGCCTATAAATATAAGTAACCCCCCATTTGTTACACCTGGTAATATTATTTATATATTGACCCGTCCAGAGGACGGGTATTGAGGCTAGTATGGATTAACATCTCAACCGTGGAGGGTACGGGTTTTTTTTTTGTTACCCCCACCAGACTCCTATCTAACCCCACATATTATTGAAAAGCCCAAAATACCCCTGAAAAATGAGTTTTATTTTTTAAAAATAAAACCAATCATATATATGTAATTAAACATATATACGACTCAAAAAAAAAAAGTCGTATGTACATCAAGTGGGGGTATATACGACTAGTTAAATTTGTACCCCCACCATATTAAAAAAAAACAAATTGTATATACATTTGTGGGGGTATATATGATTTGTAATTTAACAAGTCATATATACCCCTCCCATATGTATATACGATTTGTTCTTTAAAAAAATTGTTTATTTATTTAAATTTTTTAATAAAAGGTTACAAAAAGGCTACTAAAAATATGTTAAAGAGTCAAAAATAATCAAAAAAATTACAAAAACAACTCTAAAAATCTAACAAAATCAAAAAAAGGCTATGCAATTTTTTTTAGATTTTTTGGAGACTATGAAAAATTAAAACAATTATTAAAAAATAGAAAACGATGGAATTTGGGATTTTGTGCCTGTTGTCCCGTTAGAATCGGAGTAAAAATAATGGCTTTGGTTTCATTACAATCAGAGTAACTTGTCCGAAAATTGATTTTTTAGCCTAAATTATTCCCTCGACGTATAACATCGTTCCGTGTTAACGAACTATACACTAAACAGAACCAAAAGATGGTCAATATTCATATCTTATTTATTTTTCAAAAAAAAAATATATGTATAATTTTTTAAATGATTTATTTATTTTTTATTTGGTTACAAAATCGTATATACGTAGGTGTGGGGGTGTATACGACTTTGTAATTTAACAAATCGTATATACCCCCACCTGACATATATACGATTTGTATTTTTTTTAGTCGTATATATGTTTCATTACATATATATGATTGTTTTAAAAAAAACCATTTTTTAAGAGGTATTTTGGGATTTTCAATTTATGTCGGGTATAGAGGGATGTGGTGGGGGTAAAAAAACCCTAATGCTACAAAAATAGACTAATGGGCCGCCTCAACCCAATTTTGGGGTGAAGGGAGCTCAACATTCTATGGGTGTTTTACTTCATACCCCCCCCCCCCCCAACTTAGATTTTATATTCTTGCAAACTTATTTCTTTTCAATTTTACCCTTCTCATATTTCAGCAAAACTCATGTACGAATTCTCATAAGCTTTGCGAAATTTCCAAAAAAGTGAGTAATTTTTTAGAAAAATCCAAAATGTAATTTGTTTATTCCTAAAATTTCAAAGTTTTTAGATTTTTAGTTTGTGAAATTTCTAGAACTATTAGTTTTTTAAGAGAGAGAGATATGGGGTTTTCACATTTTCAAAAACATGAAATGTAGTTTTCATTTTTGATTTTTTTTAATGTAATAAATGTAGAATGCAATTTGCATTTCAGGAACTCACAAACTAAAAATCTGGAAAAACACTCTCTTCTACCACATATAAAGTTCATTGATTGAAAATATGGAATATATAAATTCAAACGTTACTTCAAGTAATATATGAAAAAAATGTTATAAGTTAAAATAAAAATACTATAAACTAGTAATATATATACCAACCACATATATCATGAGCTTATCCACCTTAAGCTATCCATTAAGCTAATTTGGTCCCATATTATATTTCTTTTCTTTTGATTGATGAATGACAAATATCAAAGAAAACATACACGTAAAAAATTATAGAGAAGATAAGCGTTGGATCTTTTTTGTCTCGTGAGACCTTATCACTTTTTGGTTTGGTGTATATTATAACACCGGGGCCGGCCCAAACAAAACGGAGGTCCTGTGCAAAGAATAAAAATGGAGTCCTAATTATATTTTTACCAAATAAAACTCAAATTTTAATACAAAACTCAAACTTCAGTATTTAAATTGTAAATAACATTTTTTTTGATAATTGAGCGTAATAATATTAATCATCATTTAGCTCAACATCATTGGCACGCGCTCCCCCATCTTCTATGAAGGGTTTGAGAGGATGTCTAATCATGTGTTGCTGCTAAAAGAACCAAATACACCAAGTTACACTACAACAGAATTAGTATATAGGCAGCGTTTTTTTTCATCCATGGGCAGCGTTTTTGGCGCTGGCGAACGTGTATGGGTATTCCACTCAAACAATGGGCGCTGCTCACAAAAAGCGCCACCCATTGCCAAACGCGCCCTCCCAAATCGCGCACCGCTTTTAAAAAGCGCTGAATATTGCCTGCCGTCCTACCAAATACGCGCAGCCAGCTTGTTAAGAAGCTACCAATATTTCCCAATTGCCTTCCTAGATATCGCAGCGCTTGTTAAAAAGCGCTAATATTGCCCCAGATACGCAGCGCTTCATTAAAAGCGCTGAATATTGCCAATTGCCTTACCAAATACGCAGCGCTTGTTAAAAAGCGCTGCCCATTGCCCAATTGCGTTACCAAATACGCAGCGCTTGATTAAAAAGCGTTAATATTGCCTAAATTTTTTTAATTTTTTTCTGCTTTGTGTGTTTTCCTTTTTATATTTACAAGTTACCCGCTGCATGCATACCAATCCAATCCAATACATAACGTGAAACAAATACATAAGAGGAACCAAAACAAAATAGCTAAAAGGAACCAAATTACATAACAGAAACAAATTACATAAGAGGAACAAATTACATAACAGAGTATGTCTGGTACTCACAATCGCGAAAATACTGAAATTATATAAAACTTTCAATAAACTACACAAGTACTAAATTAACAAAATAATACATGGAAATGTATGTATTATTAGGGACATGAACTCTCTAGTGTGAGTATCATGTCCTTTAAAAAGAAAAATAGATACAAATAACCTAAAATTCATTACAGTCTCGAACAATAACCTGCCTGCTTTCATATCTCCGAACTTAACTTCGAACAATAATTTAAGTCTTCAGGTAGATGGCAAAGTTGAAAGTTGAAACTATATCAGGTATTTCTAGTCTACTTCAAAAAGATTTGACAGTATGAGATGAGGTCCATCACATGGGTATGTCTCCATATCTCACCAAATGCTTTCAACTGCTTTTGGATTTTAGAATTGTTAGATGACCTACCACCCTTGTGTTTGTAGGAATTCCTTCATGCATGTGGCTTCCGTTCTCTATGAGCTGAAGCTATAGCACGTTGTCTTTGCTTATTCAAGCTTCTTACCAGATCAGCTTCATTTCCCATTGCATTTTCACTGTTTCCCTCCTGTAAATCAAAATTACCATCATTATGGTTTTCATATAAAGGCTAAATGACAAGAATTCTATAAACTATAACAATACACATTTCATTTAGATTTTCAAGTCAAACAAATCATTCATTCACTTAAAATGAAATCAAACTGACAATGGCCTACTACTAGCCTTTCTGAACTGAATCAAGGAAGGAACCATGCTAGGTAATAAAGGGAAATCAAATTCTATAATAAACAAGTAACAACTAACAACAAATAATATGGTGAGCCTAAGATTGGAAAAAATTGATTCGGAATACCATGGTAAAAATCATATAAAACTAAGAGTCTTCAATACTAAAGGCTTCTTGCAGAAAACTTATATATTTATTTACCTTATCCTTGAGGAAAAGGGGGAGAGAAGAACTACAATTGTGGAAGTAAGCCTCTTGAGTAATTCTTTATCCAATTCTGCCCAAAATATAAACAGGTACTTTGAATCCATGACAAAGTTCATACATAGAAAGCTGTCACATTCATTTTAAACATAGAACAAAACAATAATTCAATTACAACATTGAATCAAGCTAATGTGAATTACTAAGTCAAGCCCAAAAAAAGAGGAATCAAGCTAATGTGAATTACTAAGTCAAGCCCAAAAAAAGGGGAATCGAGCTAACATGAATTACCAAGCCAAGCCAAAGAAGCCTAGCATTTTCCAACAATCAATTCCCACATAGAACATCCATGCCATCTAGTATCGGGAAAGTGTAACTTTCGCTGTCAACCCCTATATAAAACCAACAAATTAGATGCCAAGTTGAAGTTGCACCAATTATCAAACAAGGAATTCCCCCAAGTCACTATTATAGCCACATTCTACTATCATGAATCATGACAACTAACAACACAAACGAACCTCTATCAACACAGAAATGTAATCTCTTCATCGTTGAAGTGCTCCCTGTCAAAACATGAAATTAATTAAAATATACTTGTCCCATTTCCTTTGGCAGCTTCAAGAGCCTTGATCAATTTCTTGATTTTCCATATCTCATTGTTCTTGTCAGTGTCATGAGCATCGGCCATCTTTGAACAATAATAGACTAATAACCTTGACAGAAACAAAAAGAACAACAAAATAAGTTATCTCCTCATAATTGAAACAGAAAAACATAAACTTGATGCATTGTCAAAAGCATATCAAACATAAAACATAATATACCAATAGCAAGTAAATTCAATAAAAAATTACACTAGGACATAACGAAAATAGTTCAATAAAAATTACACTCAAAGATCAAATAATCCTGCTAATGACTGTTCACTTTCATCCCTCCAAAAACTCAAACAAACATAGCACTCCAATTATGTAATGTAAGCAACAAAAGACACAACACACGTGATTCCATTTGTTTTATTTTGATCATGCATAAGATGAAATATATGATCCATATCAAATATCAAATTCAATACAGATCCAGCTCTCCCACCAACCCCTTTTTCTCACCACAAAATCCCCTAAAAATCAAAATCCACAAATTTTCACAAACTAATAAAGAGTCTCAGCACCACCGACATTTTAAAATCAAAACCATAATATTTAATGTACAATTGCAAATAGATCTCTTTCTCTCTGTGAACACCTTATCCCTCATGTCAAATTGCACATACCAAATTCGCACCGCACAAAACCACATCAAAAACCCTAACACTAAATAGAATAAAACGACAGCACAGATTTTAATAGTATTGAGAGAGGAAAATGGTATTGAATTAGGGGGCTTAACTTACTCTATCCATGTTACATAGAAGAAAAGCGAAGAAGTAGAGAATGACAAATGACCCATCTTTTAGGGAAAACCTCCCACCACGTTGCTTCGTCTTCCACGTTGATCTCAGTTCTCATCGGAGTAACCCTAACTTCAACGCCAGAGTAACCATCCTCAGCGAACTGCAATACAAACACAAACCTCAGAAATCTTAACGTCAAATAAAATAAAGGAAAGACGACAGTGACTGAGAGAGCGATGCGATGCAAGATGGAAATCAGCTTGTGAAATCGAAATCGATGGTAGATGATGATGAGCGAGGAACTTGATGAGAGAGGGATTTCGATTTCATGCTCACATTGTTGATTTCTGAAGATGATTTCTGTTTTAGGGATTTAGGGTTCAATGTGTGGGAGAGACGTTCTTGAGAGGAACGTGTTTCTGGAGGAGAGGGAAACAAGTGTGTTGAAGAAAAAAAAGGAATGCGTCGATTCAATGTGTAGTTATACCCAGCGCTTTTTAAAAAACGCTGGGTATTGGGAGAATTGGGAGAATGCGTTCTCCCAATACCCAGCGTTTTTTAAAAAGCGCTGGGTATTGGGAGAACGCGTGAAGCAATGGGCAGCGTTTTTTAAAAAACGCTGGGTATTGGGAGAATGCGTTCTCCCAATACCCAGTGTTTTTTAAAAAGCGCTGGGTATTGAGAGAACGCGTGAAGCAATGGGCAGCGTTTTTTGCAAAAGCGCTACGCATTGACCTCCTTATTTTACCCATACGCAGCGTTTTACCTACGAGCGCTACTCATTCCAGTTCCTTCCTATCATTAAGCAGCGTTTTTTAATGAAGCGCTGCTTATGGATGCGCTCTTTTTTAAAACTTCTGTTGTAGTGTTAAATACAACGCAAAAAAAGGGGGGCAAATAGCAAGCCTAACAGACAGTAAAGTATATAAGAGAACCACCCCGAAGCTAAATAAAAATACAAACTTTCATCACTATGTTAGGTTTTTTTTAACAAAAGGGATTAGACCGTTGTAGTAATAGAGTATGGCTCCACTAAAAATATTGGGGCCCCTAAAATAAATTTGGGGTGGTTTTTTTAAACCCCCACCCCATCCCCATAAACCCCCACCCAATTTTAAATCCCCAAAATGCCCTTTGAAAATTAATTTTTTTAAAAAAAAATAAATAAATCGTATATACCCCCCAATGGCGTATATACGATTAAGGTGGGGGTGTGCCAATCATATATACGCCTTGAGGGGTGTATATACGATGGGCAAAAAATAAGATCGTATATATACCCCCCAGGTGTATATACGATTGACCAAATTTATTTTAAAAAAAATACGTTTTCAGAAGAGCATTTTGGGATTTTCAGTGTGAGTGGGGGTATATGGGAATGAGGTGGGGGTAAAAAAAAACCCAATAAATTTTGGGCCGAGGCCCTGTGCTAGCGCACAGCCTGCACAACCTCTAGCCGGGCCTGTATAACACGTGAACTTTTTTCCCCATTTTTTCTTTTCTTTTACACCATTTTTTTTATTTTATTAATTACATTAATTCCCCTTTCCTTGCCTTATCTCGACGACGCTGGAATTGCTCGTATCTTTCCATCTACTATTTTTATTTCTCTCTAGGCTATATATAAGGTGATTTTTTTTTAGTTCGTGTTTGCGTCTCTAATTAATTCCTAAGAAATCAAATGTGATGAATTTAATTTAATAAATAACAAACGGAGGAATAGGATAGAATAGAATAGAATAGAATAGAATAGAAATCAGTGATGTCATGTGATGAAGTGTACTATGGATGGTGGATCATATTCATATATATGTGTGTAATGTTAGCTTCACGTGACCCACCTTCTGTTCTCTCTCGTGTCTCTGTCTTTTGTACACAACACAACCTCATCTGAAAACAAACAATAAAGTTGATTCTAATTAAACTACATGATCTATTGCTTATATTGATGATGAGTAAGGACATACGTGGAAGGTTTTCTAGCATTGTAATCACGTTGCTGAAAGATCTATTCTAAGCAAACACTTAAAAACATTCACGAGGATATATAAAAATAGTAAATCAAAGAATCAGATATTAATGTCTGTTACTGTTACATATAATTTGAAATGAATAAATATAGGATTACTTAGATTAGCTTTGTAAAAAATTTACAAAGTACCATATATATAGAAATTGTACAAAAAATAACTAGTTCTTTACAAATTATTCGTGTTTTGTAGGGGAGAAAGTTTGGGAAAAATGAAGGATCCCAAAAATGCAAGAGAATTTGATTCTGCATATTCTTCTGACTGAAACCGAAGAATTTCCTTTAGAAATTGCTATCAGTTACTTTCATTTTGTACACATAAAATATCTCAAAACTATAGTAATGGAGAGAGGTATTTTTTTTTCTTTTCAAAAAGAATGAATGAAGTCTCATTAAAACATTCTAATGTAAAAAGTAGGTTAAATTGTGTTTTTGGTCCTTTATCTTTGACCAACGTTTCAGTTCAATCATTTATCATTTTTTCCCTATTTGGTTCTTCATGTTTCAAATATGTGTTAAAGTGGTCATTTATATAGTATTCAATTCTTCCTTCACGGCGGCCTTGCACATTTTCTCTTTCAGTGCTTCTACATGACTTAGTGGTTCAACATCATCTTACAAAGCCATGTGAATTAGATCTTCATCTCCATTCACTACAACTTCAGAGAACACTTCATAGTCTGTCATTCTACTTTGACGCACTCTGCGTCTCTGTGGTCTTCTTGAACCATTGATTCCTCATCAGAATCTGATTCATGTTGCTGTAGAGGTTTCTCTTCATCATCAGCTACCTCAGGCTTAGTCAGTTCCGCTGGTGTGTCATCACTAACACTGTGCAGACTTTATGCCTAAGCTTGGTGCTTCAAATGGCTTCTTCTGGCACCTGTTTCATATCCTTCCTTCGAACATGGAAGTGTTGCTGACTGTTGATGCTGATAGAGTTCCTTTCCTAAGGCTCTAGTTTTTTTATTTCCCTTTATGTACCAAAAAATAAAAAGATAGATATGTTAGTTTTCAGGATTTGATTTCTGGACCTTCTACATGCATAAGACCAACAAAAATACTATATGAAATTGGTTCCCCGAATGAATCCTTGAAATTTTCATCTAAATAGAAGAAAAATTAGGGTTAACTATAATTTTAAAACGATACTTGTTCAATTTAATGATTTTAGTTTTATTTGTTAATTTTCTACAATTAATTTTAATTTTAGTATGTTAACTTTCTCAATTTGACAATTTTTTGTGTACTTTTGATAAAAAGAAATAATTATAGATGGTGTACTTTAACTTTTTAAAACTAATATTTTTGTGCATTAAAGTGTAAAATTTCCGTGATTTTTCCATATAAAAAATGTCATTAATTAGTATGTTGACCAAAACTGCTTAACTAAGAAAATTGGATCAAAATTATAATTAAAAAATAAAATAAAGACAAAATTCACTAAATAAAGAAAATTAAAGACTATTTAACTAAACAGTTACTCCCTCGGTTACTATTTATTTGTTGTTTTTTCACTTTTAATTATATATAACAATAAGACTAATAAATTTTGTTACTTTCGATAAAATTAATTCTCTTTTACCTCATTTCACTTATTTCTCTTTCTACAATAAATAGTTAAGGATCTCATTAAGAAAATAATAATAAATGGTGCATAAAAACTTAAAAATGACAAAAAATAAACAAAAACAAATTTTTTCTAAAAAAAAAAAAAACAAGTGATAAGGAAACAAAAATGTTATTTAACAAAAATTTGACAAAAATAAAACAAAACAAATTAACTTTTTTAGGCCTAATTTAAAAATAAAAAACTTTGTTAATTGATCACTTGGTGAAATGGTCAAAAAAAACTTGGTTAATTGGTGTTGTAAGTTGGTGTTTGTCTACTTTTGTCTAAATTTTTTTGGCTATATAACATTGTTGATAAGGAAAGGAGGGACTAAAGATAAAGTGAGGGAAGCTACTAGAACGTTGAGAGAAAGAGAAATGGAAGTCACGTGTTGTAATTCGGATGAACGGAAGCTACTAGAAGTTCCGAAAGAAGTAAGCTGGGTTTATTTTTCCAGAATCATCTAGCTGCTTCTTTCTTCCCCTGTCTGTCTTGTGTTGTGTTGTGTCATCGTTTATTTAAATACTCAAATTAAATCCACCACCACCACCACCACCTTTGTCTCCAACGAAATTGAACACAAAAACTAGTACAAATTCAACTTTCCCTCCCGTGATGGATTTCAGGGTGATGGATTTGGAGTCTCCATTAGCTCACGCTTTGCAGCAGATGATGGACATGTCTGACGACAATGCGTTCGACAACAAGACACACAATGCTCCGACAAGGTCATACGTACGAGACGCGAAGGCAATGGCTGCTACTCCGGCGGACGTGAAGGAGTATCCGAATAGTTACGTGTTTGTGATCGATATGCCAGGGTTGAAATCCGGTGACATAAAGGTTCAGGTGGAAGATGATAACGTGCTTATGATAAGTGGAGAAAGGAAGAAGGAGGAAGAGAAAGAAGGTGCAAAGTATTTGAGAATGGAGAGAAGGGTTGGAAAGTTCATGCGTAAGTTTGTTCTTCCTGATAATGCTAATACTGATGCTGTTTCTGCTTTGTGTCAAGACGGAGTGCTGAGTGTTACTGTGGAGAAATTGCCTCCTCCTCAACCCAAGAAACCAAGGACTATTGAGGTTAAGGTTGCTTGAATAATTAATATAATGTAACTTCAAAATTACTTACAAGGTTGTTTTATAAGGTTTCTGTTTTAATTTTATAATGCAGGAATAATTAGTAGTAACTATGATGTGTAATGGAGTTCTGAATTTTAATATATGCTGATTCTGTTAATGCAGTAAAAACTATAGATTGCAACAACTGAATGTATTCAATGATCAACAAATGATTTATACAATGATAGCAATCAGTTGAGTTTTCTAACAGAATGAAACTAACTCAACTGATTGAATAGCAGCCATACTAAAGTGGGCTTTTGCTACTGGGCTAACAACAAACTAATACAAGGCCCAATGATCAAAACAGACACAGCCCAAAAACTAAACAAAGAAAGAAACTTATCACATTTATTATCTAACACCCTCCCTTAAACCAGACTTGCATAGCAGCTGGTTTAAGACTCTGCAATCCATTATCAGCATTATACTTGTATCAGTCCCAGTTCACTGCGTATTCTGATGAATGTTTCTGCCTTCAAGGCCTTGGTCATTATGTCAGCCAATTGTTTCTCTGTGGGGCAGTAATTGAGCTTTATTACTCCTTGATTTGCCAAGTCCCTTAGAAAATGGAAGCGCACATCAATGTGCTTGCTTCTTTCATGAAGGACAGGGTTCCTTGACAACTTGATAGTTGAGCTGTTGTCACAGTTAATCACTGAAGTTTTGTTCTGATGTAGCTCTAATTTTTCCAGAACTCTTCTAAGCCAAATCATTTGACATGCACAACTAGCTGCAGCAATAAATTCCCGCTCAGAAGTTGATAAAGTAACCACCGGTTGCTTCTTTGCGACCAACAACAGACACGAAGCCGCCAGTAAAAACGCACTGCATGTACTTTTTCTCACATCACGATCTCAAATATATAGTCACCGCTCGTGTGTAGCGGTGACTTTGCGATCTCCATTCTTCTTGTATATGATTCCCAGGTTAGTGGTGCCTCTAACATACCTCAGCACTCTCTTTGCGGCTGCATATATGAGAGTCATAGGGTTCTTCCATGTATCTACTTATAAGAGATACATCAAACATTAAATCTGGGCGAGTTCTTTGTCAAGTACATCGTAGATCCAACTATCTGCTTGTCTTGTGTTACATTGACCTTTTCTCCATTGCCTTGTTTACATAGCTTAGAACCAACCACTCGTGGGGGTAGATACCGCCATGAACTCATGCCAAACCTTTCTAGTATTTCAACCGCATATTTGGATTGATTCATGGAGATTCCCTGTTTGTCTTGCTTGATCTCAACACCCAGAAAATAGCCAAGCTTCCCCAAGTCAGTCATGTCAAACTGTTGTTTCATTGAATTCTTAAATTCACTAATCATTTGGGGTGGATTTCCTGTGAATATCAGATCATCAACATATAGACTTACAATTAATAAGTTGCTGCTGTCATTCTTCTTAACATAGAGGGTATGTTCAGATGGAGATTTGATAAATCCTTCCTTAGTAAAATATGAATCTATTTTACTATACCAAGCTCTAGGAGCTTGTTTCAACCCATACAAGGCCTTCTTGAGACGATAGACTTTCTGTTCTTCACCCTTCTTCACATATCCAGCAGGCTGATCCACAAACACTACTTCATTCAATTCTCCATGAAGGAATGCACTTTTAACATCAAGTTGAAACACTGTCCACTCCTTTAGAGCTGCCACTGCAATAACACATCTTATAGTATCCCATCGAGCTACAGGAGCAAATACCTCACTGTAGTCAATGCCTTGTTTCTGTGAGAACCCTTTAGCCACTAATCTGGCTTTATATTTTTCAACCTCCCCTCTTTCATTTAGCTTGGTCTTGAAGACCCACTTTACTCCAATCTTCTTGGCATTCTCGAGGCAGTCGATTAATTCCTGTGTGAATTCTTTTCTATTGATTCAATTTCAAGATTCATTGCTTGTTTCCACTTATCATCTTTTATTGCTTCTTCAAAGGTAAGTGGATCTTCTATTTGAGCAAGTGTGGTAAGGTTTAGTTCCTCTTCTATTTCTGTTTGAGCAACGTAGTCATCCAAATAAGCTGGGGGCCTCCTTACCCTCCCTTGATTTGGATTCTCATCCTCTTCATTTCCATCAGTATTATCATTCCCAGAACTAGCTTGTTCAGTACTTGTATTTTCTGCAACTGCTCTGTTTTCACTATTAGTAGAATTCTCTGAATTTACTCTGTCATTGGTTTCAATCTCGATTCTGCGACTTGAGGTTGTGTAGCTTGTGACTCTTCATTCTGTACCTCATCACCATCAATCAAGTTGTTGTTATTCTTTTCAGAGGCTTCATTCCAATCCCATTGTTCATCCTCGGCAAACTGAACATCCCTGCTAACAATGATTCTCTTATTTATAGGATCATACAGTTTATAAGCTTTAGACCCTTCACTTACTCCTAGATGAATGCACTTGACCGATCTGTCATCTAGTTTAATTCTTTGTTGTTGAGGAACATGTGCAAACCCAATGCAACCAAAGACTCTAAAATAGTGAACATCAGGTTTTCTACCTTTCCACAGCTCTTCTGGGGTAATGTCTTGTAATGCAGAGGTAGGACACCTATTTTGTATATATGTTGACCATTTTACAGCATCTGGCCAGAATTCTTTAGGCAAATTTTTTCCAGATAACATACATCTAACCATGTTTAATAGTGTTCTATTTTTTCTTTCAGCCACCCCATTTTGTTGGGGTGTGTAAGATGCAGTTAATTGCCTTTTAATTCCATTAGAACTGCAGAAGGCTTCAAATTCTTTTGATATGAATTCTCCACCTCTGTCAGTTCTTAAGGATTTAATTGGGCAACCAGCTTCTTTTTCAACTTCACTCTTAAACTTCTTAAATGATTCTAGTGCAGCAGATTTTTCATTTAAGAAAAATACCCATGTTTTTCTACTAAAATCATCTATGAATGTTAAGAAGTACCTCTTTTTGCTGTGTGATTCAGGTCTTATAGGTCCACATATATCAGCATGTATGAGCTCCAGCTTCTCCTTTGCTCTCCATTCAGTCTGTTGAGGAAACGTCTCTCTATGTTGCTTGCCCTTCAAACAATCACTGCACACGTTGTTTAATTCTCCAATCTTTGGAAGACCATTCACCATTTGCTTGTTGGCTAGCATTTGCAATCCCTTGTTTCCAATGTGCCCCATTCTGCAATGCCAGAGGTGAGTGACATCTTCAGTTGAGACCTTGAAGCATGATGCCACTATAACTTTTGTAGACACTTTGAACATTCTGTTTGAGGACATTGTAGACTGAAGAATTAGTCCCCTATCATTGTGATAGACCTTGCACACATTTCCTCTGAATACCACAACAAACATGGATTTTCTTGAAGTCGTCCTATGCTCAAGCAGTTCTTTGTTGAGGCCGGGGTATGTAGTATACGCCTATAATTATCCGAACTATGCCACCTACTTCCAATTTCACATTCCCTTGCCTTCTCTCATCATGAGTCTTGTGCCATTTCCTAGCTTCACATATACTCTAACTGCTCATTGAGTTCCATAAACCATTCCTTGCAACCACACATATGATTGCTTTGAAGTCGAGTCCAAGAACCACTCTTCTTGGCATTTCTCATTCCTTTTCCTCGTGCATGTCATCAATGTAAATTCTTCTTGCGTAAATTCCTCGCTGCAGTGTGAACAACACGATCGTAATCAAGTAACCATGTTCTCGTGGACCGATCTTTGCCTCTTCTTCAAGACATGCCATCAACAGACCTCCTCTTCTTCGTCCCCTCTCGCATAGTTTGCCTTTTGTTCCCAATTAGGACATTCGTAAATGCGGTAATGCCCTAATTTCTTGCAATGGAAACATTCGATTAGATCCTTATTGATTCTTCCTCTTCCTCGACCTCCCTCGAGTACTTCGCCTCTCTTCCTCTACTACCACTTCTTCCCCGCATTTGTAATTTTTAGGGCGTGTTCCTCTTCACGAGGATCTTTCATTCTTTGTTCTTCAACAATTAAACTGCTCTGCAGTGCGTCGACGGAGAGAGTTGTAACATCGTTGGCCTGCACTATTGAACACACTACGTAATTCCATTTTGCAGTCATCGATCTCAAGATTTTCTCCACTACTTCCACCGGTTCTATCTTTCCGCCATACAATTTCATTCGATTAACGATTGCTAGGGTTCTTGAGAAGTACTCGTTTACTCCTTCATCATCTTTCATTCCTAGAAGCTCAAATTCTTTCTTCGCGACTTGCAATTGAGCTGGTTTGACTTTCGTTGATCCTTGATACTTTTGCTTCAAGGATTCCCAAATCGCCTTGGCGCTGCTCCTATCAAGAATTGTTTCCATGATACTGCGATCTATTGCTTGAAACAAATAATTCTTGGCCTTGAAATCCTTCAATCTGCTTTCTTCCCCTTTCTTGATTTGCTCCGGTGATGCCTCACTTGGAGGAACGAAGATTCCCTCTTCAATCAGGTTCCAATACTCTT
This sequence comes from Oxytropis ochrocephala, assembly GCA_020916435.1. Lineage (NCBI taxonomy): Eukaryota > Viridiplantae > Streptophyta > Magnoliopsida > Fabales > Fabaceae > Oxytropis > Oxytropis ochrocephala. Next base: position 2,377,029 of record CM037092.1, on the reverse strand, counting down.
TAGACCTCATCAAATTCTCCATGAGCATCGCCCAGTGCTCATAATGCCCGTCAAATCGTGGGATCGAAGGTTGCAGATACGTAGCTTCCTTTTCTCTGTCCGCCATGGATGCTCGATTCTTGCAAGATTGCGTTTCTTTCTCACCAGGCCCAAAAATGAGCTCTGATGCCAATTGTTAATGCAGTAAAAACTATAGATTGCAACAACTGAATGTATTCAATGATCAACAAATGATTTATACAATGATAGCAATCAGTTGAGTTTTCTAACAGAATGAAACTAACTCAACTGATTGAATAGCAGCCATACTAAAGTGGGCTTTTGCTACTGGGCTAACAACAAACTAATACAAGGCCCAATGACCAAAACAGACACAGCCCAAAAACTAAACAAAGAAAGAAACTTATTACATTTATTATTCTAACAGATTCATGGTTCTCAATGCTTAGTACCTTTATTTATTTACATTAAAAAAAAATATTCATCTACAATACAAGTACTTGTGTTATCACTATATTAATTAATTAATTAATTTCATTTAAGAATTTGAATTAATGAATTATTAATTCTATACAAATGAATATGAGCTGCTTGCCATGCCACTCAGTTTCTGCTTGCTGTACATTTATTAGTATGAAAACATGTATACTTTGCTGTGGATATGTATTCTGTCAAGTTCCAACTCAACAAAATCTGCTATTTTCTGAGACCCTTGCCCATCTTATATATATATATAGTTCTTCTTCTTCTTCTTCACCTTAGCAATGAGTGAGAATGCTTTAATAGTTGTTGTAGAGGTTGTTGTCCTTGTGCTTTACACAATAATCCCTTCATTCTTTCAGTCACCACCTATATATGTTTCATTATATCATTGTTAGAACTTTAGAATCTTATCTATACTTTAATTTAATGATAGATTATTATGCTAATGTATAAGATAAGAACCTTTCCCAAACTTCCTCTGGCATAAGGGACTGTCCTTTAATATGAAAATGAAGCTGGAGGAGATTTTCTGCTAGTCTCTTCTTTGCAGCAGGGAGATTTCCCACTTGTTCTACTCCTTGTCATAATGCTTGAAGAACCATACCATTTGCTTTTGTTTTGTGATGTGTTTGGTAGAATAGATTCCTAATATTACCCATAAACCATTACAAACGAGTGAGAATCATTCATTCATCTTATAAGCAATAAGAATTAAAGATGCATACCAGAAATAATACTGTTGCACAATGCTTAACCACCTCCAAGTTCATCCGTACATCATCTAGACTCCTGTGCCAAAATACTCATAAATTTTTAAGAACTCTGTAACTGCATATTTGGTTGCGGTATTAAAGTTTTTGATGTCTCTGCAACCACAATTGAGACCACATTGATTGTGTTTGGCCGCGATTACGTACAAATATCACGGCGAGTAAATATCCGATTTGGTCCTCAAAATTTTAGGACTATATCAAATTAGTCTGCCACTTATCAATTTTTATTTACGTTTGTCCCTTCATTAGTATTTGTAGGGCTATAATGTCATTAAGTTGGTGATGTCATGGATGTATTTGAAACTAAGTGAATAATCTAACGATGTATTTGCTAACAGATTTAGACAAAGGGACACATTTGATTAAATTACAGATATCACTTTAAAATATTGAAAATGTGGAGGATTAAATTTCACGATCCTATAATTTTAGGGACCAAAATGAAAATTTACTCTATTGCAACGTAGTCGCGATTTAAAATCTTGATCAAGAGCACAAGACATAGATTATAAATCATTACCTGTGCTTTTGTTGTCCTAGACCAAAATAAGAAGCCAGTGTAGCCATCTGCCATAAATAAATAACATAAGAAGAAGAAGAAGAACACTATATATGATTGTCTTTAAGAACACCATTAACACTTCAATTTATTGTTTTTTGAATAACTCATGCAATACGTGGTCATATTGAATGAAACTAGACTCTAACTTAAATAAAATTTCACATGGAGTTCAATGGAACCAAAATTAAGCTCAGAAAGTGTGTATGCGCAAAATCACTTCTGGAACCGAAAACTTTAAAAGGAAGAGAAGAGGAAGACTAGTTAAACGCAACTGATTTGAAACATTTTGCTATAATACAATTTCTGCACTCAATACGAGTTGAATACAATTAGTTGAAAAATGAGCAAATAAGAGCAAAAACACGATTTAAAAATGTGAATTGCTTCTTCATAGTGTTTGCGTTTAAGTGCTTCATTGAACAAAATGCTTGCCATATTTTGATTTTTTGTTGAACTTAGCATTTTTGCTCCATAGAAAAATCACCATCGTTGAGATCGAAGGTTTCTTGAACTTCGAGTTCAATTTTGTCACCTATTGCCCGAGTTATTAAAGAAACAATAAATTGAAGTGCTCTTGGAGTTCTTAAAGGCATTTATAGTGTTCTTCATTTTCCATGTTTTAGTTTTGAAGGACAAAAATGAAACATATCATACCAATTGAATGACCAAACTGAAACACATCAAACACAAAGGACCACTTTGAGACCTATTTGAAACATAAATAACCAAAGTAGGAAAAAATATAAAGGACCAAACTAAAACATTAATCAAAGGTAAATGACCAAAAGTACAATTTAACCCAAAAAAAATCAAAAAGAAAAAAGCGTCATTTCCCCTAAATTTATTAGACCAACACCATTGGCAAGAAAAAAAATTAAAATCAAAGCAATATAGTTTACAACTTTCTGGACCAATCTGTCTCTATCTCTTACCCTCCTATGAAGCGAAAAGAGTCTTGGACAAATTGGACATAATCTTATTTTTCGTTAGATTCCATGACCTATTCTCTAGTTCCATTAAGGTCAAAATTCCCTTTGCTACCTTTTCGAATCTAAATGTTGCTTTAGCTTCATAGGTAAAACTTGTTCAACACTAAACGTCTCAATAAATAATTAAGATCCAAACCATCCCAAGGAATATTTTTCACGCCTTTAAAAGCTTTCTTATTCATGAAGGTTTTGTACACTTATAACCTGAATTTTCTGCTTATTAAAAGAATCAAAACAAGAAAAATTGAAAAGATTCAATAACTTTCAAAGTCTTCATCTTTGTCAAAGTTAGCTGACATGTCCAATTAACTGGCTCGCATCTTAACTCTTAACGACATCGATCTAGCCCCATCGTCAAAATAAAAAGGAAACCTTTTTTAGGTTTATTAATTAATTAGCTAGCTAGTGATCTTCAGAAAAAAAAAATAGCAAAGAAAGAAGTGAATTATCACCTTATGATCTTATATTATCACCTTTTTTTATATGATTCAAACCAATCAACTTATTATCACCTTTCAAACCTTTTTTCATGACTCATGATCTTATTATAGCTATTTTTCATTAATATTTTTTCAATTATATATTTAATTTCTCCTCATTGGTGATACTAATTTATCTAAATTATGAGGAATGAGATGAGACTGTCCAACTCACATATATATATTAATATTAATATTAATATTTGAGGTGCCAATTAATTAATACTGTTTCTCACACTTCAAATTTTATATATTTATTATTTATAATAATAATTAATTTGCAACGGAATGAACTTTTGTTGGTAAAGCTCAAAAGTGTTCATCGCCACACAAAAAAAAAAAGGTGAAAAGGGAAAATCATAATAACAAAGCGGATTAAGGTTCACTCTCGTTGAAAATATGCAATGGGACCAACAATTAAGCCGGTAATGATGCACTGCAAAATAACATAATTAATTATTAGCTATAATCAACAACTTTATGGTTCTCACTTTTATATCTATCTCGTAATATTGATTTGTCTCCAACACCTAAAGCCCTTTTAAGGTTTAATTTTTATATATGTTGTTATGTGTGACTATCAATCTAGCTAATCTTCAACACACATCATATTTCATTATGCATGCTAAGCTAACTGATTAATTCAGGCTTAATCTACAGAAAAACTCAAAAACTACATATAGTGCCTGCTTTTATAAATTAAAAAAATTGAGGAAGAAGCTAACAATAATATAGTAAGTAGAACAATATGTTGATTGAACTATAATATTATTTGTGTCCATAAAATTTAACAGATCAATAAGCATAAGGGCACATGTTTTGTATCAGAATTCTGGTTGTGGGGAAACAAAAGGTTGGAATTGTTTGCCAGAAGAAGACACACACTCGAGGTCCCCTAATTACTCAGTTTGGTCCTTCTTGTTTTTTGTTTTTGACAGACCAAACTGCAACATGTCATACTAATTGAAGGATCAAACTGAAACATATCAAATATAAAGAACTATTTTGACACAAATTTGAAATATAAAGAACGAAAGTAAAAAAAAAAGGAATCAGACAGAAACTAATATAAAAAATAAAGACCAAAAGTGTAATTTAGCTTGTGTTCCCAACTATTCCTTAGAGTAGGATATAGTAAGAACACGATGAATGGAGTAAGAAATATCGGTGACTAGAATAATGTCCGACATTTCTATTGGCCTCAGGGGCTTATATTTATATCACAATGTGTCATGAATGCTCATAAGTATTAGATATGAATGCAACGAGATCTTAGGAGAGATTCTCGGGCTTTCCTAATATATCTAGCTAGAGTCCTGCCGGTGCCGAGCTTGTAGGAGACGTCGGTCCCTTTTGGCTGAGGGGGTCCTCGCCGCATGGCCGACTAGTGTCTCGATCTTTGAGAGAGGCGGTCTTCGTCGTCGCCCCGTCGCTTGCGCCGGGCGAAGTCGGTTAGGAAGAAGTCGCGATCCGAACCTTTCTTTCTGGGTAGTCGGTTGGGAACAACTTGCAAATTATTTTATCTTCAATAGAATAGATATAGATAATAGTATGTATATATTACGTGGAGAATGAGACAGAGAGATTGGGCTTTATTTTCAGTTTTGTTCACAAATATTGACAGGTTGGCCACCAACCAAAGGAACTTATTTTCTGTTTTACTTACACATGTAATAAAGTAAAGCTATAGATACTAAATTGGAGATAGGATCCTTTAAGGGAAAGGGATGGTCCCCATTTTAAAATGGTTAGTTTTGGTTTGGCAGTTGAGGCATTTAAAACTCGGATTTTTTTGGTTCTGAATTGTGTGTGACTCAAGTACACTACAACAACTGCCTCTGCCATTCTACCAATATTTGGTGTACGTTTTAAAGTATGTATTGTATACATACTCTTTTCCGTTACAGAATACAAGTAAAATCTGCAGTTAACAACAGTTGAGGACGCTGTTGAGAAATGAGTTATATATCTATCTATCTTCAGTTCTGGTGGCTAGTGACCGTATATTTACGCATTGAATTTGGACCAGAATAGAAGACTTTAGTGAATGACTGGTAGTTTACTAGTAACCTCACCTCACCTCATTGCAGATTATTATTATCAGCTTTAAAGGCAAGTAAATTAAAAGCACAACGTACGAAAGCTACTCCTACCTCACCAGTCACCAGCACCATATCCACCTATCTAATTACTAAGCTTCACTTAATTGGATCTTCTGCTTCTATTTTGTATTTTGAAGGATGGAATTTCCTTATCAGTTAGTTAGTAGTCTCTGTGCATTATGATGATTGGTTTGGGCGGTACCTTAACTTTCAGTCAGGGTTATGTATAATACAACCATTTAATTTTAATTTGAAAAATACAAGTAATTGAAGTGTTTGTGTCCGATATACGGGAAACTAACTGTGAGTCCAAGAAAACAACTAAATTAAATATAAAAGAGGGGAGACCCCATCTATTTTGGAAAAAATCCTGCTAACAAAATTTAGAATATTGTCTCACCAAAGCAAGACGTTCGATAAGTGACAAGATTATCAATGCAACAATTGTATTCTCTAAAAATATATGTAACTCGAAAGTTCATAGTTAAAGCTTTATGGAAACGATTCCTCCATATGTTTCTAAGCTTATAGGGAACAATAGATAGACCATTAATAGCAAACACCACTGATAATAAGTCACACTCTAGCCAAAGATTATGTCAACATTTGTCGAAAGCAATCTCTTTGGCGGTTATTGCACCGAGAATCCCAACTTGAAGCGCAAATGAGTTACATGTATTCGTGGGGAAACAAACAAGAGCAAATGTCGTGTGATTTCTGAAAATTCCACCACAACCAGATGGTCATGAGAACTCTTCGCTACTCCGTCAGTGTTACATTTGACACGAGAACAAGGAGATGACACTACAAGAATTACTTCATTCATCTTGCTAAACATTTCACGGCGGAATCGAATCACCACCAGAAATTTTCTGGCGTAATTTGGCGATTACTGGCGGATTTAGTCTGCCAGTACGATTCTGACAGATACCATAGCATTTCTGGCGGATTTAAACAGCCAGTATGTTTACTGGCGGGTTATTATTCATTTCTGGCGGAATATTCTCGCCAAGAGTTCTTGGTGAAATTCGCCGGAATTACTCGGCTAAAATTCGCCAAGAATCCGCCAAGATGTTACTTGGTGAAAATTCCGCCAGTAACGTTAATTTCCGCAAGAAATGGACATGATTATCCGCGCCAGCTTTCACGCGTCTCAAGCCTGTGACATGTCCGCCAGTAAATGACCGGTTCCGCCAAAGAATGTATCGATTCACCATGAATGCAAAGAGACACTCCTTACACGAGTTCCGCCAGTAATGTTTCAATTCCGCCAGTAATTCGCGCCACATTTTAAATCAACCCAGTTTTCCCATTTCTATCTGTTACCAAACACACTCCCTCTCATTTACTCTCTTCTTCTCTCTCTCTCTTCTTCTCCTCTCTTCTTTCTTTTCTTCTCTTCCACCACCACCACACCACCACCACCACCCAACACCACCACCACTCTCTTCTTCTCTTTTCACTCCACTCTCTCTCATTTACTCTCTTCTTCCCTTCCACTCTCTTCTTCTCTTTTCTTCTCTTCCACCACCACACCACCACCACCACCCAACACCACCACCACCACCACTCTCTTCTTCTCTTTTCACTCCACTCTCTCTCATTTACTCTCTTCTTCTCTTCCACTCTCTTCTTCTCTTTTCTTCTCTTCTTCTCTTTTCTTCTCTTCCACCACCACCACCAACCACCACCACTACCACCACCACCACCACCACCACCACCACCACCACCACTCTCTTTAAATTTTTTTTTTTAAATATAAATAAAAAATAAAAAAAACGCATTTTATAAATATTTTTTAAATATAAAAAAAAAACGCATTTTATAAATATTTTAAAAAAAATGCATTTTATAAATATAAATAAATGAATTAAGAATTAGTTTTTAAAAAAATTAAATAAAAAAACACATTTTATAAATGAAAAAGCATTTTTAAAATATTTTTTAAAAAAATATATAATAGATTCTTGGCGAATTTGACAAGAACTCTTCATGATTTCTTGGCGAATTTTAGCGAAGAATTCTCGCGCCGAATTTCGCCGATAAATCCGCCGATAATTATCGAAAATCGGCCGACCAAGAACCGTCACCGCGAGCCGCGTTTTTCGGTGATTCTCGACGGACTAAATCCGCCAGTAAAGTGCAATTTCTGGCTGATTTATACCATTACTGGGGGATTGAGTTAGTCAGTAATGCAATGAATTCTTGTAGTGGGAGCCCTAGTGACTTCTTTTATTATTGGAGATTTACTAGGGCTTGCTAAAGATAGCAAAAGCTTTGAGAATTACGGGTTCCTGTGTGGAAGAAGAAGATATGCATCTGAAACTAAACGTCACTAAGATATGCAACTATTCTATTTTTAGCTTTCCTATAAGGATTACTTATCATAAAATCGGGCACTTTTAGGACAATACTAGATGGTGCTAAAACTACTAACAACAATACAAGTTTGCACAATATCCTTAAGTTGGGAACTCCAATGATTGTCACAAATATCCAATATATTAAGAGTGTTGGAGGAATTAATGCAATATATATTGGAGGATATCAGAAAATCAACTCCAAAGACTGATTGCAAAACTACAATGACAAAAAAAAAATTAAAAGAGCTATCAGCCTTATGACAAAGATCATATCTAGAAACCTGAGTGCGTCCCCTAAATATGAGAGCAGACATTAAATGACATATAATATGAGACAACGAGAATAGTATTTTTTAATTGACTAAAACATCTTTTATTTATTAGAATATCAACATCCCATGAATGTAGTCTTGCTCTAGAGCCGGAGTCAACCTTAATCTGCTTTGCTGATAGTCCAAACAAGTGTATGTCAGGTTTTAATTCTAGTATTTTCCAAGATACTACTAGTATTATCATTAGTGGACCCTTTTAACTCGAGATTCGAACTAAAGAACCTTCTGTTTTGTTTCTTCTTTCTCTCTCGATTGAAATTTTCGTTACCTCATTTTTATTAAAACACTAGTTTTTTTTAAGATACGCACGGCGGGATGATCTGCATATACTTAGGTTTATTGTGATGAATTTATAATAGTAATTTGAAAGGTATTCATAAGTTGTGAACAATGTCAAAAATGTATAATTTGAAATTCAAAGAGGAAATAGATAAGTATTGTGGCATATAACATACAAATGCAAATTATAAGTATTAGGAAATTAGAGGTAAAATATGCATCCCCGTTGGGCATTCCGTTAGCGACCGTTGACGCCTCCGTTGGCTTTGGTTGCGATCGTTGTCGCGACTTGCGTTGCAGATCCCATTGTCAGTGTTTCTACTAAACTATCGAGTAATTTATTTTTAGTAAAAAAAGGGAATTAAGTCGAGTTAAAAAATGATGGAAAAAAGATTTATTAGAAAAATTGATACTGTATGGTTGGTGTATTGCTATGAAGTCATAATAATAATTTGGAAGTTATTCATAAGTTATAAACAATGTCCAACATATATGATTTCAAATTCAAAGTGGAATATGCATCCCTATTGACAATCTGAATTACATTGATCCATAATAATGTATTTGGATATTAAAGGTAAAATATGCATCCTCGTTGGCCCTCCCGTTGGCGCTCTCATTACCTCTCTCATTGTCGGTTCGGTTGCCTCTCCCGCTGCTACTCCCATTTTGTCGATCTCTCGTTGTCGCCACGTTGCTACATTTTTATAAGTAAGTTATTTTGAAATATTTGGTAGTGGGTAAAGTTTTTTTTATTTTTACAATTCATAGTGATTAAATTGATTGATCTTAATAGTTTTAAAAGATAGATCTTAATAGTTTTAAAAGATAGATTATAGAAAATAATAAATTATAGATAAAGTAAAATTGAAGAAAAAATAAAATAAAATATTCTAAAATATGCACTCCCGTTTGCGCTCTCTTTTCCTCACTCGTTCCCACTCCTTTTCCCGTTGTTGATTTCATTGTCAGTCTCACATTACTGGTCTCATTGCCACATATTATGACTTTTTTTCTCTTTAAGAGTTAATTTAGAAAACTTAAGTTTAATTTTTTTTACAGTTACGTCTTTTTTTGACAATAGGTAGTGGTTAAAATGATTAATTTGATCATTGTAAAAAAAGTAATTATTTTTAGTAGTTTGACTAAATTATAAAAATAGTGAGTAAGTATTTTTAGTAAAAAGAGAAAAAAAATTAATTTTTATGACAAAAGAAACTGGGAAAAAAAATGATGAAAAATTATTTTGTATTTAAAAACAATTTTTAGAAAAAAATGTTTTTTTTTTTAAGCAAAGAATTTTTTTTTTAAAAAAACAGTTTTTTAAAAAGGAAAAACAGTTTTTTTTTAAAAATGAAATTAGTTTTTAAAACTGAAAATAAAACTTTTTTTTTTAAAAAAAAAAAAGAGATCGACACGCGTCGTCATATGGTGGTGACGTAGCGTCGATCGCGTCGATCAAATTTTTTTAAAAAGCTGACACCAATAGTAATTTTTTTGTCTTTTAGCGGTAAAATGACCAAAATACCCTTATTTTGTGACAAATGTCAAATTTGTAAGATGTCTAAGAATGTAAATTTGCTGGCATTTGATTTTATTATTGTTAAAGAGCTGTCAGTCGCGTCAGTCAAATTTTTTTTTAAAAAGCTGACACCAATAGTAATTTTTTTGTCTTTTAGCGATAAAATGACCAAAATACCCTTATTTTGTGACAAATGTCAAATTTGTAAGATGTCTAAGAATGTAAATTTGCTGGCATTTGATTTTATTATTGTTAAAGTAGAAATCTTAAAGAACAAAATAGGCTACCGAATAATAACTTTCCTTTCAAGGCCAAAACAAAATTTATTTTCTATACATTACTCTACGTTTTGTTCTCTTGGTTATTATCATTATTTTTAACTGAACATGTTATTCAATTTACTAGTACAGCAGCATTAAATTTACATTGTCTGTAACATGTTTATATTTTTTTTAAAAAAACTCCAAACCATAATTTGATCAAAATTTTGTTTATGGGTACACACGTTAAGCTTTTTGTTGAAGTCTTGAAGATGTAGATCAAACATAGTCAAAAGTCAAAACTACGCATAGGTTATCTTCCTCTTCAATTATACTACTAAATAAATTAAATAAGAAAAGAAGAAACCGACAAAGAAAGGATATTAATGGGCTTTCCATGTCAAACAAGAAGAAGATACTACGTTATTGTCTACCCATAAAAAAATACAAAACCGTGACTATACATTAATTTTCTTCCTTTATCAAATAAAGCAATTTCCACCAAATTATTAATTAATTTCCCTAGTTAATAACTAATTAATTAATGAACATATTAAAAAAAGTGCAACTTCCATTTTAATATATATATATTTTTTTTAGACGAGGCATGCAAGTACTTTTTAAAGATGAATCGATGTGTCACTTGTTTCTTGAAGGCACAGAGACAACTAAAACAGAGTATTGAAAAACAGAGCATATGACTAAGATCTGTTTGCTTCGAAACTCGTTATCACCTTCACTAGCCGCTACGTTACTTTCTTTCTTTCTTTTTATTCTCACGCTTCAAGATAACCGAGTTGACTTGCATTCGTGTTTCGGTTAGTGGCTTAGTTGTTGTTTGTTTGTAACAACCATCATCAATGGAGAGCTTCTTCAAAACGTGGATTTTGGTTCAGTGAGTGAATGTGTGAAGATGTTTCGTTCTGCTAAATGGAGAAATGATAAGAATAGAATTAAAGCTGTTTTCAAGCTTTACTTTCATGCCACACAGGTTGCTTCATTGAAATACCTTCTATTTCATTATTCAGTTTTATAATTGATCAAGCATTGAGTTCGTTCTGTTGAAGAATCAATCCATTTTGGATTTTGAGGGTTAAAATTACATAATGTTTTTTACTGACTAATCAAGTCTGGTTGGCCAAATAGAATTAGATAATCTTTTTCATTGATCATATTTGATCTAGCTAAAAATGTTTTTCAATATTTTGTTTTGGATTTAATTGAAAAAAAGTAGCCAATATTTTAATTTTATTGAAAATTAAGATTAAATTTTGCAATTGCAGGTGGTGTTACAATGTGGAGTAGATGCATTGGTACTTTCTATTGTTCCAGGTGACATTGGAAGGCCAACAAAGAGATTAGAGAAAGCTATTGTTCGAGATGGAAATTGTATATGGGAAAATCCAGCTTGCGAAACACTTAAATTTATTCAGGATCCTAAGACTGGCAAATTCAATGACAAAGTCTATCATTTTTTGCTCTCAACGGTATGAATTTTCTCTCTCCTTAACCAAATGTTAATCGAGTGTTTTAAAGACCGAACCAACCAAACTGTTCAACCATGACGCGACACTGTTTCTAGTTCTGTTATTTGAGACCGCAATTTCATCTGGGTTTGAACGGTTTAAAACTGTTGAACCATGACTCGGAAGTTTTATCGATTCGATGTACAGTTCAATTTTCAAAATATTGTGTTAATTAGTTTATTTTTGTCATTGTGATCTGATTTCTGGGTTCTTTGTAGGGGTTATCAAAGGCTAGCACTATTGGGGAGGTTTCTATAAATTTTGCTGATTATGCAAACGCCACGAAGCCATTTTCGGTCTCTCTTCCATTCAAGAATTCTCATTCTGATGCTGTTTTACATGTTAGTATTTTCTCAATTTCATCTTTTGTTTTTTCCAATAGTAAAATTGCTTGAAATTTCAGGAAAACCTGATCAGAAGTTTGAGTAAAACATAAGTCAAAGCAATGTTGGTCTCATTAAATTTGATATGTTGCTTATTAAACAGGTATCTATCCAGAGGCTTCAAGAAAACAGTGATCAAAGGTATAGGCGAAATTGGCACTGTTATTTCTTTATGTCTGGTTATACAATGTTGGATTTTCATCAACTCACAAAGTTTCTGTTGATGGCGTTTTTTTCGTGTTTGATAACAATTTCAGAGAGGAAGATGAATGTGAAAATGCCAAAACGAAATTCGATGATACTAGCTTAAGGAACCAAGCAAGCAATGGTGATACAGATGAAAGCATCAGAAGTTATTCTTCTGAAGTAAGTATTTATCTGATTCAGGCTAAAAACTATCATTTGATGTATTATGTTTTGGAAAGATGGGGAAATAGTTATATGATTGGTAGATAAGATACTACTATCATGCTTTCATCATGGATCCTCTGCACATGCAACACGTGCTCCGCCAGTGTGGACCGTCCGATCTAGAGAGAGAAATGTGAACGGTCCATGCTGGCATAGCACGTGCTGCGCACAGAAGATGATCAAAATCCATAAGTTCAACTGGCATGTCCTTTCTCAGTGCATAAATTATCCACTTCTGCTATTCTTCTGCACTGAAAGTTAAAATATATGAAAGGGAAATGATGAACTTTCCTTTTTTTTTCTCTGTTGGACAGGATGTTTCTGCCAAAGCAATCATCAATGGAACGTCGAGTGGATCTGACATTACATTGTCAAGTTCTGATGACAGCTCAGGACTTGATACTCCCCGTCAAATAGGATTGAGAAAAACGAACATCCACGCCAACACATACCGGTTTGTTCCAGCTATGTCGCATGATACAGAACCTCAAAATCCTGCTGCTGTCAATACCTCAACATCAATGCATGATGTACATCAGAGATCGCATTGGGATTCGTCACCTGGTTCAGAACTTGGCTCAAGTATCGGCGATTCAAAGGAAATGTCCCAAGAGGCGCCGTCCCCTTTGGAGATTGAGAGACTCAGGGCTGAACTTGTTGCTTTGTCTAGGCAGGTGGAAGTGTCAGACATGGAACTACAGACCCTTAGGAAGCAAATTGTAAAAGAAAGCAAAAGAGGTCAGGATCTCACAAAGGAAGTCATTATCTTGAAAGAGGAAAATAATGCACTCAAGACAGAATGTGACAATCTCAGGTCTTTCAACAAACGAAAGGAGGATGCCAACGCGCGAAGCAAGTCACAGTTGGAAAGTGGAGACCTTCATGCTTTTGTCGAAGAAATTAGACAAGAGTTGAATTATGAGAAGGACATGAACACGAATCTCCGGTTACAGTTGCGAAAGATGCAAGAATCAAATGCTGAACTGGTTCTTGCTGTGCAGGACCTAGAAGAAATGTTGGAGCAGAAAAGCACGGATAAAAATTCGGCCGAGTTAGGGATAAAGCTCTCTAAATGTGAAACAGATGATGATGAAGATCAGAAAGCATTGGATGAACTTGTTAAGGAGCGCAGCGATGCCAAGGAGACACACTTGCTTGAGAAAAAAATCATAGACCTTTACGGTGAAATCGAAATGTATAGGAGAGACAGAGAGGAGTTAGAGATGCAGATAGAGCAACTTGCACTAGACTATGAGATATTGAAACAGGAAAACCATGACATTTCCCATAAGCTAGAGCAAAGCCAACTGCAGGAACAATTAAACAGACAATGTGAATATTCTTCTTCTCCTCCTGCTGCTGCTATGAATGACCTAGAAACTCACATTGAGAATCTGGAAAATCAACTCAAGGAGCAATCAGAAGAATTCTCAAATTCTTTAGCTACCATTAAGGCACTACAAAACCATATCAGAAGATTAGAGGAAGAAATGGAGAAAGAAGCACAAGGATTTGGAGCTGAGATAGAAGCAGTGACGCGTGAAAAATTCGAGCAAGAACATAGAGCCATCCAAGCCGAGGAAGCTTTGCGAAAGACAAGACTAAAAAATGTTAATACTGCTGAAAGACTTCAAGAGGAATTTCAAAGGCTCTCAATGCAAATGACCTCTACATTTGATGCAAATGAGAAGGTTACAATGAAAGCATTGACAGAAGCAAACGAACTTCGCGCACAGAAAAATCTGCTCGAAGGAATGCTGCATAAAGTTAAAGAAGAGCTTCAGTCAACTAAATCTGATTATGAGATAAAGCTGAAGGAACTTTCCAATCAAATAGGTACAATGTCAGTTCAGATAAAACAGATGTTGGTGGAAATTGAGGATAAGTCTAAGCAGCTTGAAGATCAGAAGCAGCATGGGGAGCAATCAAATAGGGATTTCTCTGAGGAGATTGAGATGCTAAAAGTAGAGAATGAAAAGCTTAAAGTGGATATTTCATGCTTAAGTGAACAAGTAGAAGGAAAAGAAACATTAAGAACTGAGTTGGAACTTATGAAGAAATCAATTGACGAATCTGAGACACTGTTAGAGAGAGGAAATGTGGAAAGAAATGAACTTGTGAATACGATTGCGTTACTGAAGAAGGAAGCGGATCATTCACTTGATGAACTAAATAAGATGAGACATCTTATTGATGAAAAGGAAACAGAAGCTAGAGACTTGCAATCAGAGTTAAAAGCCATTAGAGCTCAATGTAGTGATTTGAAAAAAACACATGTTGAGGATGAGGCTGAGAAAGAGAAACTAAGAAAACAAGTTGTTCAGCTAAAGGGTGAAATAAAGAAAAAAGGCGATGCATTAACCAACGTCGAAAAGAAGTTCAGGGATAGTAATGGACGCACACAACATTCTGATGGAACTAAAACTACTCCAATCAACAAAAGGACTGCTTCAAGTCCTCAGAATTCTAAGGAAATAGCAAGTCTAAGGGAGAAAATAAAAATTCTTGAGGTAACTTCTCTATTTTCAAATACCAATAATCTGAAAAGATTGGTTGTTTGAGAAAATTGCTTGATACTCAAATGCATGTTGATGAACATGACTTTTTGCAGGGCTTGATACAGTCAAAGGAATCTGCCTTGGAAACTTCAACAAATTCATTTTTGGAGAAAGAAAAGGAATTCCAGACCAGAATTATGGAGCTAGAGAACAAAGTGGAGGAATTCAATCGAAGTATTGCTTTACAGAAGGTACACTCATACTTTCTCATATACTATTAAGCACGTACACAGATTACAGACACTCAACACGATACGAACACGCAGATAGACACATAATTGGTGGTGGGCCTGTCTATTAAACAGTGTGCGCAAGAACAATGAACGCAGAAACAAGTAATCAAGTAAAATAGTGCATGATGCTAAGCCCATGGGCCTGCCCTGGTTGGTGTCCGACACGACGTGTCAGGCACCGGACACATCTTTAACTGGGAGTATCGGTGCTAAATAGCTCAACGCTATGCAAACATTGAGACATTTCCATCAAATCAAAATAGTGCATGATGGCAATGTGAAAATTTCTATATTTTACTAGAAGTTTAATTTCTTTAGGCCAAAGCATTTTTGTTCCGTGTCTTGCATGGAAATTGCATCTTGATTAAACTTACATTATTGAAATGTGGACTTTCAGGAGAGAAGTATTATTATTTCAAATGAGAAAGAAGTGGGAACTTCCAGATTGGATATTGCAGACAACAATCTTAGTGACATATTAACGGATTTGTCGTCATTAAAGGAAAGAAACGAATCAATGGAAAGCGAACTTAAAGAGATGCAAGAGAGATACTCAGAAATGAGCCTCAAATTTGCTGAGGTAGAAGGTGAAAGACAAATGCTTGTTATGACTGTACGAAACCTCAAGGGTATTCAGAAGGGCTAATATTAATATAGCTTTCTGTTGATATATCTTGGAGCCTGCAATGTATAGTTGTAGCAGTAATTGAACACAATTTATAATGAATAAATTAACATGTATAATGGTAAAATATGTGTATTTTCTTCTCCTTCTCATTGATTTTTTATTCTATATGCTAAATGTGTTACCCCTAGCCAAGGTTACCACTTTGCAATGTAAATTACCTCTGCACATGCATGAAATTGTGCTCGCTAACGAAGACAAGTAGATTTCTAGATCTGCAGAGAAACACACTTTTCTCTGAGATCCGATGATGGTCATCGTTACACAACACCATTTTCATGCGTCTGTGCAATGAGAATTCAAATCCATAAATATCATGTTGAGGATCTACTATTCATGAAAGTTTCGATACCATTTCTAGTTCAAATCGAGTGAGATATTTGTATGTGTATATATAGCATGTGAAGGATTAATCTACTTAATTTAAAACTAAATTCTCTAAATCTTACTCAACTTATACATGTTTTGTGTGTGTAGTGTGGGGGTCCACAAGAGTAAATGTCAGAAGTGATTCACCATGTCTTGACGCTAAACAGTCTTAATCATGGTGGCACACTTGCACAACGTTACGAAATTGCATCTATGATTCTATTCTATATCAATAATTGCATAATTGATGTCGGTAATGAAAACTTGAAAATTATTAACGTGCCAATGGATTTTAATTCACTGAGCTGAGCTCCTCCCAACTGAAAAAGCCAGCAGCGCTTCCACTCTCCATGAAACAAGCTTTTCCTTCCTTATTTCTACTCTCTTATTCTGTTTCACCTTTCATCAAATTTACAAGACAAGATATCAAAAAGCTATTATAATATGCAGAGACAAAGATGGAAGAAAGAATGGGGTGGACCCAATATTCCATGGCGTCCTCTTCTCAAAAAAGGTCCTGCAACTGCTTACACTTCTCTCCTCTTCCTTCTCATCCTCCTCACCGCTGCTTTTGTCTCTTCTCTCTGGGTTAGTTAACTTTCCTCTTCAAACCATGCATGTCTTCTTCTTTGTCCTTAATTAAATGCACTATACAACAAATTTTTTTATAGGCAAATGTTAGTGTTAGTAATTAATTAGAAAAGAATAAATGTTAGTTTTCAGGATTTAAGTTTTAAACCTTTTTTTTTCAAACTCTTTCATCGCCTTTCAGCTACTAATTAAAACTATTCTAGCCAAAAATCCTCTACTATTGATTTCATTGACAATTCCAGCGATTTAGAGATGTCAACTCTTGAGTTCGAACTCAAATGTAAACGGTGATAATGTGTGTGTGGCGTAGTGTTTATTTGTCTATCAGAAAAAACTTATCAATTAGTGTACATAAATGCATACATTACACAGTGTATGATGATAAATTCGAAGTTTCCTATACCTTGGAATTTTTATTAGATTAATTGGCTTTTATAAATGCAGCCTACGCTAATTTCTACAACTAACAGTAAAGCCGCAAGTCCAACCATCACAAGCACTATTGCCAACCAAACCTTAGTTTCTGCGAAGCATGGTAACAGCAGCAGAGAAAGAATACACACAAAAAGTGTCCAAGACAAACAATATACAGTCAATTGTAGTGGAAACCAAACATGCGCAAACAATTACCCAACAACAACGTTGGAAATTAAGGAAAAAGAGGTGGGGGTGTGTCCGGAGTATTTCCGGTGGATTCACGAGGATCTAAAAGCATGGAAGGGGAAAGGAATAAGCAGAGAAATGGTGGAGACGGCAAAGAAGACGGCGCATTTTCGGTTAGTAGTGAAAAATGGGAAAGTATACGTGGAGAAGTACAAGAAATCGATACAGACACGTGACGTATTCACGATGTGGGGAATTCTGCAACTACTGAGAAGATACCCAGGTAAGTTGCCAGACTTGGAGCTTATGTTTGATTGTGATGATAAGCCTGTCATCCAAACACGACATTACGGTGTCGGTGGGTCCAAGTTCAACAACACGGGACCTCCACCTTTGTTTCGTTATTGTGGTGATCGTTGGACGGAGGATATTGTTTTCCCTGATTGGTCCTTCTGGGGTTGGTATGTTCCTTAATCCCCCAATTCATACTATAATAATATACACTTTCAATCTCATTTTATTTATTTATTTATTTGCGCCTTGTGTTTGTGTTTGTGTTTGGGTTGATTATTTTACTAGTATTATTGCACATGAATGAATGAATACATGATGGGAATGATTAGTTTTAGGCGTGACTAAGTGTGGGACAACTCTAACAATGTGGAGTGGGGAGTGGGGAGTGGGGACCTGAGCTCTGCATTGTGCCAAAAATACTACAGTACTAGTAGAGTCCAATTTCAAATTGAAGATTTGAGAGGCTGACTTTTCCTAGCGGCTGTCTAAAGCATACAGCATTACAGCTACCATTTGGAAACTGTCTAAACCAATGATGATGACTGTCACGTCAACATTTTGTAACGGAGCATGTTAGAGAGGGGTGAAAGTCAGTGTTAATGACACATGGCATACCCAGTCTATGTGGCACTGATGACGTTTGCCACGTCAGCATTTTTTTTGTTATTGAGCATGACAAGTAGGGATGAAAAGACAATGGAACTTGTCAATGCCACATAGTAGTGTTGACATCATGCGTCAACGCCACGTGGCAGTGCCGGCATGGAAAGTCAATGACATGTGGGATACTCAACCTATTGTGACAATGGTGACATTTGTCACGCCAGGGTTTTATGTAGCAGAGCATGATGTAGACAGACGAGAAGCGAGTGTTGATGTCATAGGTTCATGCCACGTGGCAATGCTAACCATATATGACAGCAACGGCGTCAACCACACCATCATCATTTTTGGTAACAACACATTCTAATGAAGAAGGAGAAGTCAGTACCATGTGTCAATGCCACATGGTAGTGTTGGCATCCATCATTGGGTCAATGCCACACAACAGTGTTGACGTGGAAAGTCAATGAAACATGACATATATACTCAGCTTATGTGGTAGTGGTATTGTCTACCATGCGTGCAGGTAATTACCCGCACGCATGTCATAGGTAGTTTTTGCATGTATCCAACGGATGTGAGCCAAATTACCATCCTAACTAAAAGCCGCTAGCTATTTTGTTGGAGGGATTTTTGTTTATAAGCATATTTTGTTGGAATGATTAAATAATACTAGTAATTTTCTCTTGACTCACATTTGTATGTTCTGTTCATTTATTCATCAACTAATTAATATATAAACAATGAAATTGTTATCTTAGGGCGGAGATTAATATAAGGCCTTGGGAACAACTGCTGAAGGATATATCAAAGGGGAATAAAAGGATTAAATGGAACAACAGAGAACCATATGCTTATTGGAAAGGCAACCCATTTGTTGCTGAAACAAGGCAAGATCTCCTCAAATGTAATCTTTCAAACAACCAGGATTGGAATGCTCGTTTATTTGTCCAGGTATACACAGATCCTCTTATTTTATTTAATTCCCTAAAAATAATGATATTTTACTCCAATGCAATAAAGATTTGTAACATATATGTAGGATTGGATTCAAGAGTCTCAACAAGGATTCAATCATTCGAACTTGGCAAACCAATGCACACATAGGTAGTTAGTTAGTTCCATTTCACATTAATTAGCATATCTCAATAACTTGAAAATGGATCCCCTCAAACACTTTGTTTCATCGACTTATATGAGCTTATCTACCTGGAGTAAGTACTCGTGGGATTATTTGAGAGTTTATAGAAACGGCTTATGACTGAAAACAGTTTCTAACTTATAGAAAAATAGTTTAGCATTATTTTATTCTTTATTTATAGAAATAGCGTATACATAATAAGCTCTTATACGATCGATTGTCCATCGATCCCATCAGATACAGGATTTATATTGAAGGATATGCATGGTCAGTCAGTGAGAAATACATTCTTGCCTGTGATTCCGTTACGCTACTAGTGAAGCCACGTTTCTATGATTTCTTCATAAGAAGCTTACAGCCATTGCAACATTACTGGCCTATAAGGGACAATGACAAGTGCAAATCCATCAAACATGCAGTAAATTGGGGCAACAATCATAAACAAAAAGTGAGTCGTCTCACTGTCTCAATATCCCACATTTATTTAAATTCCTTATTATTACTATAATTTTATACTTAATTAGCGTTTATAAATTTAACAGGCACATGAAATTGGTAAAGCGGCTAGCAAATTTATTCAAGAAAAGCTGAAAATGGACTATGTGTATGATTACATGTTCCATTTGCTGAATGAATATGCAAAGCTTCTTAAGTTTGAGCCAAGAGTGCCTGAAGGAGCGGTCGAGCTGAGCGCAGAGTCCATGGCTAGCACAAGAAGTGGGTTGGAAAAGAAGTGTATGAGTGAATCGATGGTTAAGGAGCCTTCTACAAAAGCCCCATGCTCTTTGCCTCCTCCATTTGAGCCTGCATCGCTTAGGATTTTCTATGCCACCAAACTCAATTTAATCAAGAGAGTTGAGAGATGGGAGGATAACTATTGGAAAGACAACAATGATCAATTCCATACACATTTCAATTGATTGATTAATTAGCAATAATGCAAGTTGTTAATACAAGGTAGGTTAGATTCAAAATCAGCTCATTAGGGACCAAAATGAAAAGTATTGAACACTTGCTCTTCATGGTTAGATTCAATATTTTTATAGAGGTTTCACAAGAAAATAGTCGTGGAATTAGCCGTTTGAAACCCCTTTGAAAAGAGTTGTATTTCAACTAGAAAGTGCTACCAAAAAGGTGTGATTGCCTTTGTCAAAACCCGATAGAATGAGCTATATCAGATGACCCTTCTTATGGTTTTGTTATGATGGAGCTTTTAGGAAGCATTCTTCTTTTTCTTCAGTATAGTTGAAGTGAATACAATCATAGTTGTTGATGAGGAGTCACTTCTTGATGAATCATCTTCTGATCCTTGATGATATTCATCTAATAGAGCTTGTTGGGCAGCAACAATTTCTTGCAACTCTTGAATTTGTCTTCTTAATGTCTCCATTTCTATTTCATGTTGAGGTTGGCGTCTTGGAGGCATTTTAAGGGTTAAAGTAGGTATTTGAAGGTTTGGGGTAAAATTTACATTTTTTTTTTTTAAAAATTGGGGCTGAATTGGAATTTTCAAAAAGTTAGGGGCTAAACTACAAATGCCAAAAGTTCACGGGTTAGGTTTCAATTTTTAGGAAAATTTGGGGCCAAATTGCAATTTTAAAGCTTTATGGGGCAAAAGGTAAATATATGAAAGTATGGCAGGTGATGTGTGAGGTGATGTGGGTTAGTTTTTTTTTTTAGACAAAGTAGTTAGTAATTAGTGTGTTAGTTGTTAGAGGGGATCGGGATTCGAACCCCGTACGCCTACGTTTTTTCACGAACGATGTCCATTTCACTCAATTATGTGAGCTACCCTTCTGGGACGTGATGTGGGTCAGTGACTTGGAAGATGGTTAACATGTGGAAGTACCTTGATGAGTGATGTGGCACGCTGACGTGATTTGTTTTCTTCCTTGAGCATGCGCGTGGGAACGCGTGAAAAGTTTAACACGTGAAAAGTTCACTCAAAAGCTCCTTTACTCTTAGATTAGTTCTAGTCACTCATTTCACTCACAGCTCACTAACTTGAGCTCTGATGCCAAAATAGACCAGAACCAAAATATAAAAAAAAAAAAGACGCTCTGTTTATGTAACACACACTTTGATTGATAAACTTTGATCAAATGATGGTGTGGTACATTCCAAGAGCTCCTATTTATAGTAGGAGAAAACTACATGCAAAGAGACAATTGTCTTTCATGCAACAAACCTAGAGACACTTGTTATTAAAACTACATGCAATGTGTCATTAGTATGACGTGCAATAAGGTAAGATGTCACACATGCAACAATCTAGTGACACTTGTCATTGGAAGCACATGCATCATGACATGTGGACTTCATGCAATAAGATAATGTGTAATCCATGCAACAAAGGTAAGGTGTCAAGGGTTTGGATCCACAATGATTAGGCTTGGATCATATGAGGGATCTAGATCACTAATTAGGCCATATGGTTAATCTAAAACACAATTCCAAGAAGGAGGGAGCTCAATCCAAAAGATATGATGTCAAAACCTTCAAAGGTAGCGGTACAAATTCTAACTCTTCTTATTTGAACCCTAAGTTAAAGAACATGAAATGTTTTAAATGCTTAGAGTATGACACATTGCATTAAGTTGTCCAACTAAGATAATTATGGTCTAAAGGAAAAATGGAAGCATTAATTCCGAAGAGAGTGAATGTAAGAAAAATCCTCAAAAGGTATATTTTATCATGAGAGAGATGAGGAAGATGAGAATGATGGTGTCTCGTTCTAGGGAATGTGTTCTCTTTGATAGTTGATGGTTGTGTAAATGTTGCTAACACTAGGTTAGTGTCAAAGCTCAATCTTGAAACTACTCCACATCATAGATCATATAAAGTGCAATGGTTAAGTGATCATGAATAATTAGAGAAAAATAGACAAGTCAAGATATCATTTTTCATTGATAAATATTGTGATGATGTTTTATGTGATGTGACACCCATGAAGGCTAACCACATATTGTTAGGGAGACCTTGACAATTTGATAAGAAAGTTATTCATGATGGTGAATCCAACTGATACATTTTTGTTCGGAATAAGATTAAATTTACACTTCACTCTCTTAGTCCAAATAAGGCAAAAGAAGACATGTTGACTTTGAGACTTATAACAGAAAAAGAAATAAAAAGTTGAAAGAAAATGAAAAGGAGTGTGGTAAAAGAGTAGCAAAGAGCAAAAATAAAAGGAATGAAAAGAAAGAAGTGGAGAAGAATAAAAATCTCTTAAAAGTGGGAGATTGAGGTGCATTGTTGGTAAAATCTCTTAAATGTATATCTTTTTACGCTAACAATTTTCCTAGTATTTTTTGAGCATGCATAGAATGCTTACTCAAGAGAGGTACTCCCATGTTTTGGTGCTTTATGAGGCTACTCACAACTTGCAAGTTTCCAAGGAAGTCCATTTGTTTAAAAAAGTTGATTCAAAGAAAGTTTTTTTTGATTTGATTCCTTAAAAAAGTGTCCAACCAATTAAGTTTTATAAATTCATGTCGAGTGACTTGTTTATTGCAATGCTTAAGTTTTACTTTTTCCATGTGCTTGAAGATCTTGCAAGTTTGATGCTGAGATGGTATAACATGAGTCTATTGCCTAAATTTGATATGAGAGAAGAGTTTCAACAACACTTAGGAATCAAGTATACCTTGTATACTCCTTAAGACCAATGTGAATGATTGTGTAATTGAAAATGAGAGTCCTCGTATGGGATCAATAATTTTGCCAACCTTGAAAGGAGAAAGACACTATGTTGCTATTTCAATGTTAAAACAAAGAAAGATAAATTGGGTTATAGATATCTACTCCAAAAGGTAGAAATACCTTCCTATCTTTTACCTTTCATTGTTTACTTTTGCATAGTGTTTGATGTTGCTTATCGTTGTCAATGGTGTTGATTTTGCCAATTTCCCTTTGACCTTGGGGGTATGTTAGTATCGATTTGAGTTCTTTCATCGCGTAGGCTACACCCAAGATCAAATTTGTAGTCGAATTTCTTCGAGAAGGAGAGAATGACACAGACAGCAAGAGCATCAAGAGAATCTATTTCTTTTAAAATTAGAATGAACATTTTTTTTTAAGTTGTAATAATCATAATTTATTAGGTTTATGTTACATAAGAGTATCTTGGTGTTTTTGTGTACACACCTTTTGACTTAGACATCATGGTATGCAAGGTATACAACTTAAACACAACTCTAATTATTTAAACAATTTTTGTATCATTATTTTGGGAACTTTGATGAAATAAATTTTAAAAATGAAGACGCAAGAAGTAGAATCGCTTTCTCTTCTATGATAATTTGTGTTTACCAATTCACACTGTTTACTTTTTTTAGTTTAGATTTTTTGGATTTCATCTGCACACAACTGTAGAAACTAATTCATCAAGCTGAGCATGATCACAATGACACCGTTGCAGATTTAGTTTATTTTATTTTTTTAACACCGTTGCAGATTTTCAAGATTGATGGTGACTTTCCATGCAATCTTGAGTCAAAATCATTTGGCTTCTGCTTCCTATAAACACATTCCAACTCCTTGAATATCTTGTGCTTGGGAGCATAGTTAAGAGTCTCTTCAGGGTACCTATATACTTAAATTATTCATTTAAATATACCCACATAAGTAGACAAAAACATGAAGACATGGTTGTAAATATATAAAATAAACTAAATTGATCCCACAGATGCATGGTGGCGATCTTTATTAGGTATAGTGGCCTTTTGGTATTCAAAAAGCACAATCTAGAAAACTAAAAGGTGTGGTAGGGTTTGTTATACTTCAAGATCAATTAGATGTTTGAGCATCACACATGCTATAATATTGGTAATGTGGAAAACAACTGTAAAATGTGGAATTTTTGAGCTTTCCCTGCCTTTTATAATCCAAAAAAAAATTGTTTAGTAATTTAGTTAAATATTATATAATTAAAGATCAATTCAACCAGTAATCACGGTAAAAAAAGATAAAATAAAATAAAATATTAAAACCAGCAGTCATATTAGAAAAATATTTTTAATTAATTTGTCCCGGCTAAAAGCTTAATCAAATGACACCATAATAATATTCTAATTTCATATAATGTCAACAACCCAGTGACATAAAAAACAGAAGGAAAGAAAAAGACGAGACAAGCAAAGGGCAACAAAACAATAAGTAAAATAACTAGCAATATTGCCTCTTAAAAGAAAAAAATTAAATACATTATTTTGGTGATGTTATGATATCTTATCTTGACAAAGATTTTTCAGTTTTTAACAGCAGAAGTCATTTTGCGTTGCTAAAGTTTCCATTCTGGATATATATATTATCATCTGAGTTATTTTTAAGCCAATAATAAATAATCGCAATTGTAATGAAAATAAACTATAATTTCAATTTGATCAAAAAATTTCTTTAGTAGTCCAATAAATTATGATTCGAAACAAATTTTATTATAATTAGAAATATACTCGTGTATACGCACAAATAATATCATATTTTTTTTATAAATAGAATCGGACAAAATTCAGTAATAAATAGCTAAAATAATTAAGTAATAATATTTGTCCACTTTTATGATATTGGAGTAAAATATTCCAACGGCCAGAAATTATCGCACTACATCTAAATAGATGATCACAGTTATAATACTTGAGTTTGATTTCTGACAATATAACAAATCAATGTCAGACTTTCTCCCCCACAAACCTTTAGATAAAAACCAAATTTTACTTATAATGAATATTATTGGTCTGTTTGGTAAAAAGTAGTGAATAGTGGATAGCGAATGAGTTAATGGATTTAGTAGCCGATAATATTTTGATGTGTTTGGTAAACCTAACAGTTGAAATAGCTGATAAATGTAAAATGACGTCGTGGATTTGTTAGCCGATAATATTTTGATGTGTTTGGTAAACCTAACAGTTGAAATAGCTGATAAATGTAAAATAATATAAATAATATTTAATTAATTATAACAAAAAGTTTAGTGAGGAAAGAAAAGTATTTTTTTTGGTATAATGAAAGAGAAGTAATTGAACAAAAATAAAAAGGGTAAAAATGTCAATAAAAAAAATGAAACGTTATCCGCTATTTGCTAGTGTTTCACAAAATGCTACTTGAAGTAGTGTCTGAAAAAACACTAAACGCTATTAAAAAAAATACTAAATGCTAGTGTTTACTGAACACGCGTACTCTTCGTCCGCTAATTTCATCTGTTATCCGCTAACGGATGAGACTCGCCAAACATATCCCTATAATGTTTAATTTATCCGTGATGCAAGAAAACAAAAAATAAATAATTAAGAATGATAATAATTTTGAAGGCATGCATTGCACACAAATTAAATTAAAATTTGTCATTATCCATACAAGAGTACTAATCCCGTGGAGATTAATCATCCTACAATCATGATTGCTGGCTGTTTAACCCACAAATTACTAGTTGTTGTTAGAAACGTAGAACCATTTTTATCCAAAACAAGTCGTTGCTACGTCAATTCCTTCTTTTCTTTCACCAAATTCACGATAGAATAGTAGTATGATCCAAGCCAAGAACAGAACACCAATTACCTCACCGTCTTACTAATCACTCTAATTAATTTAATTCTAATTATTAAATTAACGAATAAATCAAAATAATTAATTCTCGAGTGGACACTTGCTAAACATAACTCTTTTTGCTACTAATCTTCTCTCCTTTACTGGGTTTGAGAGTGTCGTCACCTTCACAAATTGTTTTGTTCGCTTCTTCTTCTCTTTCTCTCAAACAACAACTAGTTGGTGGTTCTTTCCACCGCTACTTGCCAAATCTTTCACTTTGTTTTATCTATCTTTTCATTAATTCTTTTTTTTTGTTTTCAACTGCAACAATTTCTAGAACCTTTGATTTTAGTTGAACTCTTCTATTTCTTGGAAACTGTTCTTTGGATTTTCTTAGTTAGAAATTAGAATAGTACTACACAAGTGAAGTGAAGTGAAGTTAGTTGCTGAGGGAGAAGAAGAAGAAGATGAAGAAGATGAAGTTTTGTACTTCATTCAAAACTTCATTTTTGTTTCTCAGTTTATTTTCCACTCTCTCTCTTCTTGTGGTTTCTGACATTCTACCCTCAAAAGAAGGTACGTATCTGTTATTATGTCAGAAACTTCAATTTCTCTTTCAGATCTCAATTATTCAATTATCTTATTCTTTATTCTTTCTTTCTGTTTGCAAATCAATAATTTCTTCTAAGTAAGTAGCAAAGATTGCAAGTACTATTTTCTCTTTGATTTATAATTGGAAATTTCTAGAACGTGTAATTGATTTTGCTTTTCATTCGATGGCCAAGTAAATTATGGTATTCATTGAAATGATGCAGTTTTACATTGATTTTTTTTTGTTGTTCTTGATAGTTTGGGCGCTAATTAGCTTTAAAGAAGCTATCTATGAAGATCCATTTCTAGTTTTATCCAATTGGAATACGCTGGAATCAGATCCTTGTAGCTGGTTTGGTGTCTCTTGCACTATGGCTCGAGATCATGTCATCAAGTTGTAAGATACCATCTGTTTTTTCTGGTTGATGCTTTTTTGTTAGTTTTAATTGCAACTATTTGACATGCCTAAGTAGATAGATTGCATAGAAAATTGATGACATGAATTTATGATTGGAATTTTTCTTTGCAGAAATATCTCAGGTGGATTATTAAAGGGGTTTCTTGCACCAGAGTTAGGGCAAATTACTTATTTGCAAGAGCTGTATGTTCCTTGTTTCTCTTAGCCACATGCCACTCTAATAGTTATGATTACTGTGTGTTTGGTTCTGAGATGCTAATTTCTGGTTCTTGTGTTTGTAGAATTTTGCATGGAAACAATCTAATTGGAGCAATACCTAGAGAATTGTACATGTTGAAATCTCTAAAGATGTTGGATTTCGGAATGAATCAGTTAACTGGACCAATTCCTCCAGAGATTGGAAATTTAACCCAACTTGTGACCATGTAAAAGAATTCAATATGCTTTTACTTAATAATATATAGAAAATTATTAACTCTCCTACTTATTCAACTTTTTTTGCACTGTTGTAGTAACCTGCAGTCCAATAGGTTGGCTGGTAGGCTGCCTCCTGAGCTTGGAGACTTGAAATATCTTCAAGAACTCCGGCTGGATAGGAATAGGCTTCAAGGACCTGTTCCTGCGGCTGGTGGTTCGAATTTTACTTCAAATATGCATGGGATGTGAGTATAATTGAATTGATAGTTTGTTTTGGGGATTCATATTCTTATTCAAGTAGTTTTTTTCCTTTTCCGGTTGACAATACACTTATTTTCTGAATACAACTATAGACTCTAGGATTCTTTTATATATGTTGGACATCGCCATGGTCCGATGCACATGACTTTAGGCTTGAGTTTGGCCTGTTTACAATTGATAGGATGCATGTTACTGTTTCCTTGAATGCCACCTATACATACATGTTTCTTAATTGTTGACTAAAGCCATAAATAAGTAACTTTGTTCTTTAAATAGATCTGGGCATCTGGCCGCTATCTTTGATGTTTCTGTGAAGACGATATTTTGGATATACAGAAATGGGAGAGGATGATTCATTTTTGGCAATGACACATGTCAAGTCTTCAATGTATTCCCGAGCCATTCAATATACAAAAGGATTTTATTAGGGAGACTTAAAACTGTCGTGGCTAAAATTTTAAAAAAGATATAGTCAAGCTCAACATTAAGTATGAAATGTTAAGTTACACCAATAAAAGTTTGGATTTCGTTAACCTGTCTCTCACATATAATTTCTTTAGGTATGCATCAAAGGAGAACCTGACTGGCTTTTGTCGTTTGTCTCACTTAAAAGTAGCAGACTTTTCATACAATTTTTTAGTTGGTAGCATCCCCAAGTGCTTGGAGTATCTTCCAAGGTGCTTTTCTGTTTCTCTGGTAAATGTAATGTTGGCATTTCTACTCCTCAACTGTACTTATAAAACATATACCCTCTGTCAAACAGATTAAGCTTTCAAGGGAACTGCCTCCAGAGCAATGACCTCAAGCAGCGGCCTTCCATACAATGTGGTATGTGTGACATGACCTATTTGGCATTCAAAAAATTTAGGCACGCAGAAGAGATGAAATCAGCTGAGTCTTGATTTCAGTGTGAAGTAGTTTTCACTGGGATTTGCTTTGTATTCCCTTTTTAAAGCCCAATTTGGTGTTAAGAATGGATCTATGAGATATTTACAAATGTAATATGAATTCTGTCAAATCCAATATATAGATAACAAGTCTTTGCCTTAATAATCTATTTTCTAATTTTGTATTTACTGAACAATTATTTCATAGCTGGTGCTTCACCTGCCAAGAGTGAGCCTGTGGTGAACCAATACCACCAACCCTCTGATCATGTGCCCAAGCATCATGGAGCATCAGAACCTGCTTGGCTTTTGGCTATAGAAATAGTGACGGGAACTATGGTTGGTTCTCTCTTTCTGGTTGCTGTTCTCGCTGCTTTCCAGAGATATAACAAAAAATCATCTATCATTATTCCTTGGAGAAAATATGCCAGCCAGAAAGATCACACAACAGTATATATAGGTTCATTTTCTCTGCTTTCTACTTTCTGTTTATGTCTAATAGTTCTAGAGCTGTTTTTAACACAATTGGATTTATTGATATGCAGACCCGGAGATGTTAAAGGACGTGAGAAGGTATAGCAGACAAGAGCTTGAAGAGGCCTGCGAAGATTTCAGCAACATAATTGGGTCCTCACCAGACAGTGTGGTCTACAAGGGAACTATGAAAGGTGGGCCTGAGATTGCTGTAATCTCCCTCTGTATCAAGGAGGAGCATTGGACAGGATATCTGGAACTTTACTTTCAGAGAGAGGTAAGTGGAAATAATTCAATGCCTATGGCACACAAGAATTGGCAGACAAATTGTTGTCCGGGTCTTTTACTATATGTTTATGCTATTATTGCCATTCAGGTGGCAGAACTGGCAAGGTTAAATCATGAGAATATTGGAGAACTACTGGGCTATTGTAGAGAGGGCACTCCATTTACAAGGATGCTGGTTTTTGATTATGCTTCAAATGGGACACTTCATGAGCACCTACATTTGTGTAAGCAAATTTCTTAGCTGGTGCATATATTTAATCTGTTTCAGTTCCTTCAACATCCAAGTTTGGCTGCAGATGAAGAAAGATGTCAGTTTTCCTGGACACGGCGTATGAAAATCGTCATAGGCATTGCACGTGGACTCAAGTATTTACACACAGAAGTTGAGCCTCCATTCACCATCTCAGAGCTTAATTCCAGCGCTGTATACCTTACAGAAGAATTTTTCCCTAAGGTGTGCCAGATAGTACTTTAAATTTTAAAAGTTGCAATTACGATTTCGCTTGATATCTTATTTATTTCAGTCAAGAATGAGAAGAAATAGATAAACGAATATCTATGTTTATATGCTGTATGTTCTATTTCAAACCCCAAAGCTTGCTTAAGACTCTCATTGTCATGAACCTACATTGCAGTTGGTTGATTTTGAAAGTTGGAAGACAATTCTTGAAAGATCAGAAAAGAATTCTGGCTCTATTAACAGCCAAGGTGCTGTTTGTGTTCTTCCAAACTCCCTTGAGGCACGCCATCTTGATACCAAAGGAAACATATATGCTTTTGGGGTACTTTTACTAGAGATAATCAGCGGGAGGCCTCCATACTCTAAGGAAAAAGGGCACTTGGTGGCCTGGGTAAGAAACTTCCTGAAGTTTGATGTTTAAAAGTATAGTTTATGGTTTCAGGAAACCTGAAAAAGGTTACTTTTTTACTAAGCTGAATTTTTAAACTCGTGCATGTCCTGCAGGCCAAGGACTATCTTGAAATGCCAGAAGTAATGTCAAATTTGGTGGACCCTGAAATGAAGAATTTTAGATATGAGGACCTCAAAGTGATATGCGAGGTAATAACTCTTTGTATCAATCATGACACAACTGCACGGCCATCTATGAGAGAATTATGCGGCATGCTGGAGAGCAGAATAGACACATCAGTAAGCGTGGAGCTCAAGTCATCATCTTTGGCTTGGGCTGAACTTGCACTTTTATCATAATCATAATAATATAGGTCAAATTCAAAATTAACAAATTTTGATTAAAGCATAGGTATACACAATGAATAGTTTTCTCACTGCTTTCTTTCTGATTTTTTTCCTCTTCCATTTTATGTCTGATGTAAATGATTGCTGAAAAAGGGGTATGTGATAGGGCTTAAGTACGGCAAGGTCTCGTTGTATAGCACAAGCCGACAAGTAGAAGTAGAAATTTTTACATAGGAGAGGATTGTATTGGACAAGTGTTTTCCTTTATGCATAATAGTGACATTGTGTTAATTGTCATGGGCCTTTTCAGAAATCACATCTGGGCATGTTAGACTAACAACAATACGGGTTTTGGTAACTGCTCCCCCCGATTTTAGTAGCATACACCCCGTCCGGAAATATATGTCCGGATGGCATAATTTGGTATGTTTGATACACCCCGGTCTAGAAATATATTTCTGGACAGCAAACCGATACTTCTCTGGAAATATATTTTTAAAGCCCTAACAATATACTAGTACTATATTTTGAGTTGTTATGATTTCATTCGTGTACATCAGGACACTTTCTCTTCTGCATATAAATAATGTACCACGTCTATGATATACTTTCAAAGAAAAGAAATGTAAGAAATGGGTGGGTATATAAGAATTGCTTTTACATAAAATCCTCTTCCAAGTGAAAAAACCAAGTGGTTTGATTGGCAAAACTTGGCAGAGTAGCAGCCTAGAGCCAGCCAAGATGAATAGAAAATCGAACAATGACCGAGTTTAAGGAAGAATGATGCATTATAATAGTACATGGCATTTTTGCATTAGTTGTTTGTTGAATCCAAGCTAAAATAAGCAATAACAAGATAGCCCCCCAAAGCTGTGAAACAAACACATAAGGAATGAATTTATAACTGTGAAACAAACAGACGAGATAAGGAAAGGGGCACTCAGAGGGCTCGTCCTTTCACAATGTCCAAGCTCATCTCACTTGGATCAGTTGCTTGCAGTTCAACTTGAATGCCATCCAGTTCCCTCTTGAATCTATCTTTGGAACTTGCATACACCATCTTCATCCTCACCCTTGAAACATCTGGACACCTGCCATCCAGTACATATTTTTGTCATTACAACACATTAAAAAGCTTGTTCAGATTTATCATGTCTGTAGATAGTAATACCATGCAACGAAGAAGATCTTGCTTTTCTGGCAATTCTCGTCAGTTGTGAAATCAAAATCATAGACGGCATAACGACACTCATCATCTGGCAAACTGGCCTGAAAATCGTCATAGGTTTCCGTTGGTCCCCCTATTTTATCGACCACTACTTGCTGTTGCTCAATTTTGAAAGTAATGAATCGATAACTCCTCTTTGCTTTAAGTTCCTGGAACTTCAGTTTGCACTCATCGTCCACAGCCATTCCGGACGCCGCATTTGCCTACACCATCAAATTATATATGTCTAACAGATTTGATTTTGTTGTGTTACATTTACCTTTATAATTAATTCTTCATAACAGGCACAATGAGACCAAATAATATTGATAGACGTAGAAAACACATTGGATAATCTTTGTCAAAAAAAAATAAAATCTTTTGATAATCGTTTATTGGTTCTAGGGGATGCACATAATGGAATGATTTTTCATTTTCCTAGACATAAATATATCATCTTCATACGTATAAAACCATCCAAATTCCTGAACTTTGAATCCTTCAAAAATTGTATACTTAGATAATTATATAAATATGAATGGGTGATCATAGTGGTATTCAAATTTAGATTGATTTTTCCAAAAGGTGGAAGAAATGGCATAGGAAAAAGAAGAGAGAGAGAGAAAAGAAAATACCATTTTGCCAGCAATGAGGAAGAAGCGCCCTTCGAAGTGTGAATGAAAGAAAGGAAGGAACAGATGCAATGAAAAGTATAGGGTGAGAAATAACAAATAAAGATCCTTGTTTTTTGGAGCAAAGAGAGGTGGAACTTTTAGGAGGCTAAGATAGCGGTTAGAGAATAGAAACTGGGGTGAGAAATTAATGGATGGTGCAATCTACAAGTCTATTTTATGCTTCCATTCCACCATAATTTCAATTGACATCTTCCAAATTAGGAGAACCCTTAATTAGATATATCATGTCACTATTTTTATTCAACAAAACGAGTTACCTACTACTTGCCAAACTGCGTCTTATTATTCAATTTCGCAAGCAGTTAATGCACATAATCTAAAGAGATGGGTTTAGCCAGGTACCCAAATTTGATCATTTTGGGAAGAGACGTTACTTATCTCTAGATCGAACTCTAGATTAGTTGGGCTTCTTTCTCTTGGACATTAGAGCGGGGCTAGGACCTCTAGACCAAAAAAAAATGTATCTTATTTGATTTGGTTGATCTAAATGTTTCCAAAGTCTGATCAGTGATCAAGCCGACATGGCCTATGAGTCATGTTTAATTGGTTTATTTGGCTTACCTATGACGAACTTAATAATTACTAATGAATGAATTAAAAAGTATAGTATTTTAGGAAAAAGTAAATAAAATAGTCATTTCAAATGGTCCAACTCAGTTTAGTTAGCTAGTCAAAGTCATCCATCCAACTAGTTTTAAACGTTTCAATCAGAATGGTGATTCAACCTTCAATTGAGATTGAACCAATCTAGGACGATCTTATAGAAAAAATAGATGTTGATATATTAATTTATAGTTTAGTATGTATTTACAAAGTTAGAAGTTCATATATCACAGTGTTGCTAGAAAATATTATACATTAATGTTGCCAAACATGTTTATTTGTTTTTTCAATTTACCATCCACTATAAGCTAGCGGATATGCCGTGACCAAACTTATCTAAAATATTAGGGGAGCAGCAACAACTAACTAAAATAATACTAATAATCAGAATCAATTTATTACATTTTAATCAAATTTTTTTTGACAAATACATTTTAATCAACTTAATATTTGAAAGATTTTGCAGCATATAAAAGCAACTACAATATTGTATCAACTAATCCTATTTTGCAGCAAATAATGAGTCTCTAATAGTTGATGGTTGGAACCCAACCATTTAATCATATAAACCAAACTTAGAGTTTATTTCATTATTTAGGTCTTGTCGAACTAAAGGCCAACCCTGTTCCCCAAATTCAAGTCCAAAAACAATAGCTCGGTAACCACAATTTTCATCCCCCTCAACATCAACTATGCCAGCAATGTAGGTGTGGAAATGTGGAGGAAACCATGCTAAAAATGGCACATCATGTTGTGATGTTTGCTGTGAGAGTTTCTTTGATGTCCGCTGTGATAGTTGTTGTGATGGCTTACTCACGGAAAACTTGAGTGTTTTGTATTTGTTGGTCTTGTATGTGCTTTCCAGAATCAGAACCCTAGGAAACAATCTGAATAACATGATAGAAGTGGGATGTGCCCACATGATGTATTGGACAACATCCGCGTTCTCAACTTTTCTTCTCCAACACAAATATTTTTCAGATTCTATCTTCTCATAAGCTCTTGTAACTTTGTCCTAGGATCTCTCAATGTCGACTGATACATGCGACACAACCTATACAACTGAACCATAGATGTCAAATTTCCAAAAAATCTCTCAGCTTAAAAGGACAACCGTACTTTTTTGATGGCTTCACGCACAAGTGGTGTCTACTACATTGGTGTTTTTACTACATTAATTTTATGGTGTTTTTTTACCAAGAAATCTCTCGTGCTTTCTCGACCACTCTCTGGCCTCAATGTCTAGCCCGATGTAAGACATCGTCACGTGTATGATATACCTACAAAATAAACAATTTTTAGTTAGTTATTGTGACAAACAAACGACATAAAAACGCATAAAAATTTAAATATATCCATATCGTCATGAATGCAACTGATGTATCTACCGAGAACGGAACCACCTCTTCATTTGCACCCATATTTGATTTATTTTTAAAAAAAAAATTAAATATATAAATAGAAAAATACAATAACGGATTTATCTATTTAATAGATAAAGTATGGTTTTGTATAGGCTTGTTCTTTCAGTGGGCCAATAAGATAGGCCCATACTTCTTACACACCCCCTCCTACTCCCCACCCACTACCCACACTTCAAAATTCCAAAAATACCAACGGTGGTTCGAATCTTAATTATCGAGCTGGTTCGGTTGTTAACCATCGAACCAGTTCAGAACAATTTTGGGGGGTGTGCCTGACCATTTAACATACTCGATAGTTAATCATCGAACTGATTCGATAGTTAACCATCGAACCCTCCCTATCCTGCAACATTTTTTTAAAACACACGTGTTTCTTTAAGGGCAACTCCGTCTTTTCAAGCATTTGGGTAGGGTGGGGCGTAGGAGGGGGTGTGTAAGAAGTATGGGCCATAAGATAAGCTCGGATAAGATGATATGGCCCAAATACTATGAATGGACCTGTGGGCCCTAGCCAACTGGATCTGCTGTCACCTTAACAGCCCAATGAATGGGCTTTCCTTTTAGCCTCCAAGTCAACTTTGGGATGCAAATTTTGACCCCAAAAAAAAAAGGGTGTTTTTTTTAATACCCCCACCCCATCCCCTCCCACCCCCACCCATTAGTGTTATTCCAATTTTACCCCTGCCATTATTCCAATTTTGACTTTCATTAATTTCTCTCTCGATTGGGACCACAAGATAACGCGCATCGTATATACCTCCATGGAAGGTATATACGATTACATTAATTAATCAACGCTGACCTGGAAAACTACTCATCGTATATATGTCCTTCAAGACATATATACGATTGCACTATTTAATGCTTCGTTGACTACTCATCGTATATATGTCCTTCAAGGCATATATACGATTGCATTAATAAATGCTTCGTTGACTACCCATCGTATATAGGTTATATACGAGTGGGCTTTGAAGATCTGATCGTATATACATCTGGGCCATGTATATACGATGTGAAAAAAATACCCATCGTATATACATGGTTGAGGAGGTATATACGACTGGGCTATTTTTTTCGTTTTTTACTGAGTTGTTATCTGTTTTGTTGGAACAGATATCGACCCGCCTACAAAGCAGTGATGCCGACTCTCGGTTGGCGCTGTTGATATTGATACTACATTGACTTTCACGACGGATACGGTATATTTTTGTTACTCAAGTTTGGTAAATGGAATTAATTTACTTAAGTACTTAGTAAGTTATATATTTTGTAGATATTTTCTACACGACAGTCGTGGAGGAGTGGGCCAAAGTCATTGGTAGAACTATCGGTGTAGTTGTTGTTATTGTGAGATCCGAGAAAGCAAATGGAAAGAGGAAGGCGAGATAAGATTGTTTTTGGTCATGCGAGAAACATGGCGAGTTTACTAATGATTCAAGGGTTTTCGGTTCTAGAAGGAGAGGTTGTCCTTTTAGATTGAAGGCTACTTGCAATCGTTAGCCGTGGGGTTGGTGTGTCACGGTTAAATGTGGTAGACACACGCACGACTTGCTCAAAACTTCCGTTGGTACTTGTTTTTTTGGGCGCCTGCCTAAGGCGCGCAAAAGGATCTCGGTTAACCAAAGATGCGGATCTTGATGTGGGACCAAAAGCTACTATTATCGCTTTGAAGAAGCTAGATCCGGAGAATGTGACTAGTCTTCGTCAAGTTTATAGGCGCGGCACAAACACCTGGTCTACAAAGAGGGTCCTAGAACGGACATTCGGGAGGTGTTGAGATTGATTGAATCCCATAATTATCTATGTTGGTCTAGAAAGATTCCGCAACTGATGTCGCAAGTGATATCATGTGGGCTCATCCCACTTCTATAAAGTTGCTCGGGTTGTTTCCCAAAGTTCTCATTCTTGACTCAACCTACAAGACCAACAGATATAATTTGCCTCTTCTACAGTTGTGGGAGTCACAAACACCGAGATAAGCTTCCACGTTGCATTTGCTTATATTGGGCGGGAGCTTGCTATTCATTTTCTTGGGTATTGGAGCAAATGCGAGGTATATGTGAGTTGCATTCTATTCATCCTCGTGTTTTCTTGTGATGCAGATCTCTGGTTGTATGTCCGCTATTCTTGATGTCTTTCCTGCTGCTACAAATTTATTGTGTCATTGGCATGTTACAAAAAATGTCAAAGCCAAGATTAAGGAGTTGGTTCACAAGGATAGACGGGAGGAGGTCGAATCTCTCTGGCTATGGATTATTGATTCTGTTGATGAGTCACACTATCTATCTAATCAAGTTTTTTGAATTTTGCTTGCTCGATAAACCCGCTCTCATTAAATACGTGCACGACACATGGTTGACACCGCATAAGGAGCGATTTATCTCAAAGATGGACTAACCAGATCCCACACTTGGGGAATTCGACAACCAACATGTATTTCTATCCGTTAATCGATATTTTTTGACACGTGGACATATTTTTTTTCATCGATTAAAATTCTTTGACACTTGTTTATTATTTCTATCCGTTACTCGATTTTTTTGACACGTGGACATATTTTTTTTCGTCGATTAAAATTCTTTGACACTTGTTTATTATTTCTATCCGTTACTCGATTTTTTTGACACGTGGACATATTTTTTCATCGATTAAAATTCTTTGACACTTGTTTATTATTTCTATCCGTTACTCGATTTTTTTGACACGTGGACATATTTTTTTCGTCGATTAAAATTCTTTGACACTTGTTTATTATTTCTATCCGTTACTCGATTTTTTTGACACGTGGACATATTTTTTTCGTCGATTAAAATTCTTTGACACTTATTTATTATTTCTATCCGTTACTCGATTTTTTTGACACGTGGACATATTTTTTTCGTCGATTAAAATTCTTTGACACTTGTTTATTATTTCTATCCGTTACTCGATTTTTTTGACACGTGGACATATTTCGAGCGGAATCCTTGCATTGGTCTTTGAAAAGACAATTGAAGACTTCAAGGGTGATTTATCAAAATGTTTGATATCTATTGATGACATGTCGGGCAATACATTTTGATCAAATTATCGGGTCTTTTCAACGAAGCATCAATGAGAATTGAAGTCAAGTCCAATATTCCACTTTGCTTTAAAAATCTTCAAGGACTTGTTTCTTTATCTCGCCTTTGAGACACATGGTTAAGGAGTTTGAAAGATCGAAATCTGGGGTTGGATACGACAAAGGGCGATGCCGGTGCATTCAAAGGAAGACACATCTACTTCCTTGTGCTTGTGAGATAGGTATTTTTCATGCTTCCGGTAATTCTATTCCGCTCAATGTTGTTGATGATCACTGGAAACATTTGAGCTTGGATGCAGTAGATGATAAATCCACTCAGGATAAATCATCTACCTGTGATATTTCTTACCAGTTTGATGCTATCCGGGCCAGATTTGATAAAGCGAGTGAGGAGGAGAAATTTCTTATCAAGAGGCAGCTGAATGAGATAGCTTTCCCTTCTACTTCTTCTATGGTTGCACCTAAATCAAAAGTCAGAACGAAAGGTGCACCAAAGAAGAAAAAAGGGAAATTTTTTGATGCTAAGCGTGATCCTTCTGGGTGGGAGCACGTGGATGAGAGGGTAAAACAGACTGAAGAAACCGGGGCTTCCAAAATTCCTACACAGCGGTCAACCAAATTATCTCAGGGTGCTTCTAGAGTATTATCACAGACAGCTGAGACTAAAATCCACTTACCGCTTTCTTCCAAAGACACGCGCGCAACTATGTTGAAAAAATTGTTGATGTTGAAGGTGACGGTAACTGCGGTTTTAGAGCAGTCGGGGTTGGACTTGACATGGGTGAGGACTCTTGGCCTCTGATTAGGCAAGCTTTGATTCAGGAGACAAAGGACAGGGAAACATTGTATTCTGACATGTTTGGGAAGAACCGACTGTTAGAGCTTCGCAAAGCTTTAACTATTGAGTCATACGGACGTCAGCCGGAGTCAAAGTGGTTTGATTTGCCTGAGATGGGGTATATGGTTGCAACCAGGTATAATGTAGCATTGGTTCAGTTTTCTTTATCTATGAATTTCACTTATCTGCCTTTGAGAGGCACGTACAGTTCATCTAAGTTGAAAATCATATCTGTTCTGAACGAGCAAAATGTACACTGGTTGAATCTTTCAATCTCTCCCACTTGTCCATTGCCTCCTATTGCCCCACAGTGGTACCAGCACTACTTACCGGAGTCTGCTTCATGGTTGCATCCGTACGCCGGACGTTTTACCCTATGGCAGTCTATGTGTCCTCCGTCGCGCGACCTCTCACTCACACCGATGCGTCTAGATGTATAGATTTAGCCGATGATTCTATTGACGGCTTGTAGATAGATTCACACATTTTTGTATTACACGTGTATATATCACGATTATAGCGCGTTTTTGTAATTATACGCGTTTATTTTATCCAATATATGTACGCGTTTATTCAAATCACGAGATCAGAATTATAAGCGATAAAAAATGTAACTGTTAACCAAAAATAAGCCCATCGTATATATCTTGTTTGGGGCATATATACGATGTGCATTTTTAACTCATCGTAAATAGGTTCCTCAGGCGTATATACGATTGACTTAAAACGCATCAATCGTATATACGCACAATGAACATATCTAACGATGTCAAAATTGTACCCATCGTATATAGGCCCCAAAAAGATATATACGATGGGTGTAATTTTGTGAAAAAGCAGATTTTTGAAGGGCATTTTGGGAATTACAGTCTGGGTGGGGGTGTTAGGGGAATGGGTGGGGGTACCAAAAAAAAAACCCAAAAAAAAACTTTGGGATGCAAACGTAATCCATGACATGAAGTCTCAAAAAGGCCTAGTATAAGGAAAAACCTTTAAAAATAAATTGAGGACGTTGACAAAAAAAATAAAAAATAAAATAAAATGAGGATTGACCTAAAAGAATAAAAAATAAATTGAGGCATTCTATAAACAAAGTGACAACGACAGAGTAAAAAACATTGACCAAAAATTAAAAAAGATATAGATAATTGGAGATAGTAATATTTTTGAGCTTAATTGCTAGGCATCAATGATATAAATATTTTTTTACGACTTTGTCCATCAGTTATCCGCTCGCTTTTGCTTGAGGATAAAGAGAGTTTTTTGGGCTTTTGTAGTCATTTGTTGGTTTGTGGGATTTTAACCTCATTTTTCTAAAAAAATGAAATAACTGTTTTTTTACACCGTAAATCAATAAAAAATTATGGTATTAATGACTTTTAAGATGACGACGATAAATGTTTTATACACTCATTGTCTACTATGGGCATGTAAAATTTGATTGATTCTCACGCAAGTTTTTTTTTTTTTTGAGATTCTCTCTATTCTCATTTTTGAGGCACACACACAAGCAAGTTTCATGCTTTTATTCCCCTAGGTTTCCCATTTTCTTACCTGTGGAAATAGGAGGATTTTCACGAAGCGCACACATTTGGGCTCATGGTTCTACGCGCAAGCCCATACTCTTCTATTATTTTAGGCTATTGCTTTTCCCACACCCCCTCCTACTCAAAACACACCCCATAAGGGTGTGAAAAGACCAAAAGCCGCCACCAAAATCTCTTTTTTTCACGAAATTTCACTGTTCGAACACGGGCCTTGAACAGTTTCGAATGACATCGTTCGTGTGTGTTAAATCTTGACTTCACACTCTCTTTTGGGCGCTTTTTACTGTTACAGTGAGGTCATGCGAACTGCTCGCATGACCTTGTTCGAACCCGCTCGAACGACATCGCTCGAGTGTGTTAAATATTGACTTCACACCTCTCTTGTGCGTAATTTCACCTGCTCAACGAGGTCATTGAACGTGTTCAACAACAAGGTCGTTCGAACAGTCTTTAAACACGTGAACTCAGCGTTTCACGCGAGGTTATTTTTGGAATAAAATTTGTTAAAGGGTGTGAAAGAGTAGGAGGGGGTGTGGGAAAGCAATGGCCTTATTTTACAAGCCCAATTCACATGTTAATATTGAAACCATTTTTTTTGACAAATTAATATTGAAACCATTAAATGTTTCATAATATGACAAATATTACAACATTCAAACTGTGATTTATTTTTAATATTGTGTCGTTTGAATTTTTCCTGGTAGGTAGTCACGAATACTATATGTTAGTGTGATTCGTAAAATCGAATCAAAGCAAATAAAATGTGATTAATAATAAGGACCAAAAAATGTGATTAATAAGCGATTTTTCCGTTGAGAAAAAACGAGTATGAACTCTCTTAGAAAAAAGGGTCAAGTGCACTCTAAGACAATTTTTATTGGTCACAACTCTAAGACAATTTAAATAGGCTTAAAAGTTAAAACTATAAATCCAAAATTATTTGCAAAAGGTTAAATTCGATAAGTAAAAAGTATTGCAATTTCCTTATAGGGCAAGGGGGCAAATTGGAGGATGGGTTTTTTTTTGGTACCCCCACCCTCTCCCCTTAAACCCCCACCCACACTGAAATCCTCAAAATGCCCTTTGTTTTATAATTTTTTTTCTTTAAAAAAGGCTCATCGTATATATGTCATTTGGGACATATATACAATGTGTATTTTTAACACATCGTATATATGCCTTGAAGAAATATATACGATTGGCCGTAACACATATATACGATTGTGTGTAAAAAAGGCTCATCGTATATATGTCATTAGGGATTTCATACGGGACTACGGCCTCAAAATCTCAAATTCCATCGTTTACTATTTTTTACGATTTTTTTTAATTTTTCATAGTCTCCAAAAAATCTAAAAAAATTTGTATAGCCTTATTTTGGTTTTGTTAGATTTTTAGTGGTGTTTTTATAATTTTTTGGAGTAGTTTTGACTATTTAACGAAATTTTAGTAGCCTTTTAGTAATAAAAATTAAAACAAATTATTAAAAAAAAAAAGTACATCGTATATACCCTTTTGAGTGCGTATATACGATTGATTGGACAAAATGACCATCGTATATACATACCCAAAGGGGTATATACGATTTATTTATTTTTAAAAAAAAATTAAGTTTCAAAGGGCATTTTGGGGTTTTTGTTATTGGGTGGGGGTGGGAGGGGATGGGGTGGGGTCCAAAAAAAAAAAACCCTTTCTTATATTGCCTTACAATCTCAAATCTTACAAACAAGGGTCCAACTCTCACACTACAAGTGTG
The DNA here is from genome assembly GCA_020916435.1 of Oxytropis ochrocephala. Lineage (NCBI taxonomy): Eukaryota > Viridiplantae > Streptophyta > Magnoliopsida > Fabales > Fabaceae > Oxytropis > Oxytropis ochrocephala. Next base: position 2,335,295 of record CM037092.1, on the reverse strand, counting down.
TGTAATATTTGTGGCTTTGCCCAACTAATTTGAATAGGTTTTTTTTTTTTTGGACCCCACCCCATCCCCAAAACCCCCACCCAAATTTAAAACCCCAAAATGCCCTTTGAAAACGTATTTTTTTAAATTTTTAGCCTATCGTATATACCCTTTGAGTATGTATATACGACCTATTTTTTTTGCATCGTATATACACCCCCAAGGCGTATATACGATTGGCAAACCTCACTCATAATCGTATATACGCCTTGGGGGTGTATATATCGATGGGCAAAAATAGGGTCGTATATACGTACTCAAAGGAAATATACGATGGGTTTTTTAATTTTTTAATAATTTGTTTACTTTTTTATTACTAAAAGGCTACTAAAAATTCGTTAAATAGTCAAAACTACTCCAAAAAATTATAAAACACCACTAAAAATCTAACAAAACCAAATTAAGGCTATACAAATTTTTTTAGATTTTTTGGAGACTATGAAAAATTAAAAAAAATCGTAAAAAATAGTAAACGATGGAATTTGGGATTTTGAGGGCATATATACGATGTGTTAAAACTGCACATCGTATATATGTCCCAATTGACATATATACGATGCGCCTTTTTTTAAAAAAAAAATAGATGACAAAGGGCATTTTGGGGATTTCCTTTTGGGTGGGGGTTTAAGGGGACAGGGTGGGGGTACAAAAGAAAAAACCCTAAATAATATTGTAATTTCCTTATCGTACGCGTAAGGTGGGCAAACCGAACGATTTCCTCTAAATCCACACATTTGGGCCCATAGCGCACGAATACACACTCTTCTCAGCTTTTCTTACAAGCCCAAATTACATATTCTCCATCCCATATTACTTAACGTTTTAGTTAAAAAAATACTATCCATATTATTTGACGTTTTACAATACTGATGAATCATTAATAATTTTTTCTCTATTATACCTTTGAAGCATTTATGTAATTTCCTTTTTCAATACTTTTTTTACAAATTCCTTTTTCAATACCTAATTATCAAGATAGATTAAATAAAAAGGGCCATATTAGTAAAAGATGTGATAATGATCATGAATTTTGAGTCATTAATTATTTTTCTTAGTTTGTGTGCCACAACCTTAGACATCAAATAATATGAGATGGAGTTGTTAAACCATTATTCACTCTGTTTCAATTTGATTGTTTTTTTAGTTGTTTTAAAAATACTAAGGAAGTTAATAATTTTTTTTTGACATAATAATAAATTTTATTATTTTTAATAAAATTATTAATCTACTCCTTATTATTTCTTTGATTGTTTATTTCCTATCAAACTTATTCCTTGCTCTACAATAAATAACTTAGGGATAATTAAAAAACAAATACTACTCTAGGTAACTTTAAACTATCAAAATGACAATTAAAAATAAATAATCTTCTTCTCAAAAATACGACCAGTAATATAAATGTGAGGAAGTAGTATAAGTTTGATAGACTAAGCAATATGACAAATATTATCCTTCAAAAATTACAACAATCAAATTGGCATTATTAATTATTTTTTGGTCAAAGCATTAATTTTTTAATAATTTTGTGTTGTTTGACTTTTATCATATGGGCTCAACCCAAATTGTCTCTTAGTGGTTAGTTACCGGCATTTGCTTTTCCCACACCCCTTCCTACTCAAAACACACTCTATAAGGGTGTGAAAAGACCAAAATACCAGCAAAAACCTTTTTTTTTCACGAAATTTCACCTGTTCGAACACGGGCCTTCGAACAGGTTCGAATGACATCGTTCGTGTGTGTTAAATCTTGACTTTACACCCTCTTGTGCGTAATTTCACCTGTTCGCATGAGGTCATGCGAACAGGTTCACATGGGGTCATGCGAACAGGTTCGCATGAGGGTGTTCGAACACTCTATTTTATTACAAAAAATGGACTCTCACACCATATTCTCCTTTTTTACCTGTTCGGTTGACCTCAACCGAATATATTCGGTTGACCTCAAACGAATATATTCGGTTGCCCATCCCGAATCGGTGAAAACACGCACTCTACTTAAGGGTATTTTTGGAATATTTGGAGTTAAAGGGTGTGAAAGAGTAGGAGGGGGGTGTGGAAGCGAAACCCTTAGTTACCATATCCAACCCAAGGTCGCGTTAAGCCCACGTAACAAGGGACCCACCACCTAACAAACATCATCATACTTACGAGCAAAAAACATGACATTCACACCTTTTAAAAAAGTCAAAGCCAAATCTCACCGTTGGATGGAACAATCCAGATGCGTAAAGCAAAGACAAATTAGACAAAGACATTTTGCCTATTTATTTAAAAAAGCAAACAACGCGCTAGTCCTACGTCCTCTCTCACTCTCATTGCAGTTTCAAATTACAAACAACAATTTAAATCAAGTTTCATTTGCGGTTGGTGGCGGCAACAAAAAATAAAAAAGGAGGTAATGGCGAAGTTTTTAGCGTTAGCTTGTCTTCGAAACAAGGGATGGCAGGACTTGTCGGCGCAACCTCATTATCCATCGATGCCACGGTATCCCAAAGGCGGTGCCACCACAAGCGTTGATGGTTCGGAGGTTACTGCCGTATTCTCCGTCCACGGAATGACTTGCTCTGCCTGCGCCGGATCGGTTGAGAAAGGTGTAAAGCGTCTTCATGGGATTCAAGAAGCCGTCGTGGACGTTCTCAACAACCGTGCTCGTGTCATCTTTTACCCATCTTTCGTTAACGTAACTTACTATCTTTATTCTCTTGCGTCTTTTTTAATATATTTATTTTTATCATTTTTATGATAGTATATAGTATTATTATACATGAAACTTTTACTACCTAAAATCTTATGTCGATAGGTTAAGAGATATCCCTCGTCTATAATCCTAAATCTACTTTAATTTGCCATTTTGGTGTGAAATTTTTTTCCCACCATTTACCTATATACCCTCATTTCAGACTTTCAACTGTTTACCAATATACCTCTCACTATATATTTTTTGACTAACATACCCCCACTCAATATTTGTGTCCCACCATTTACCAATATACTCCTCATTTTGTACTTATTGTTTACCAATATACCCCACTATATATTTTTGACCGACATACCAGCAATTTTTTTTTCTCTCCAACACTTTTTTTATTATTATCAAAATATACCCTCATTTTATACCCCATTGTTTACCAATATTCCTCCACTCTATATTTTTGGACCGACATACCCCCACTCTATATTTTGTACCCCACCATTTACCAATATACCCTCTCATTTGTACCCCCACTGCTTTTGCAATATACCCCCTACTATATATTTTGGACCGACATACCTAAAGACAATTTTTTTTTCTCCAACATTCTTTTTTTTATTATTATCGCTCTTAATTAATACAGAATCGTTTTGGTGGGTAAATTTTATTCCCACCATTTACCAATATACCCCTCATTTTGTACCCCACTCCAAGATACCCCCACTCTATATTTTTGGACCGACATACCTCGACATTTTTTTGTCCAACACTCTTTTTTATCCACTTTTGGTGGGAAAATTTTATTCCCACCATTTACCAATATACCCTCTCATTTGTACTTCATCTGCTTTAATATACCCCACTCTATATTTTTGGGACCGACATACCCCCACTCTATATTTTGTACCCCACCATTTACCAATATACCCCTCATTTTGTACCTCACTATTTACCAATATACCCCACTATATATTTTTGGACCGACATACCCATGACAATTTTTTTTTGTCCAACACTTTTTTTTATTATCAAAATGTACCCCTCATTTTGTACTTCATTGTTTACCAATATACCCCCACTCTATTTTTTTGGACCGACATTGTTGCCTCATCCCACCAAGGGCTATATATTACACTACAAGAAAAAAATGAAAATCCAAGGCAAAACTTTCTCATGGATTTTAATCCCCACAAACTTTCCGTGATTTTTGACATTTGTGGGGATTTAATCCACCGTAAAAGTTTTGGCGGATTTTTGACATTTGTGGGGGATTTTTGACGTTTATGGCGGATTTTTAAAAAAAAAAAATTTTTGGGGGAAATTAGGGTATTTGTGGCGGATTTTTAAAAATTAAAAAATAAAAAAATTTTTGGCGGATTTTTTTATGTCTTTGCGGCGGATTTTTAAAAAAAAAAAAAATTTTTTTTTTTTTTTAAAAATCCGCCGCAAAGACATAAAAATCCGCCAAAAATTTTTATTTTATTTTTTTAAAAAAAATCCGCCGAAAATACCTGTATTGTTGCCTCTTCGTCTTATATATATGTGTTGCGTATTTTTATACCCCCCTTATAAAATGTTGATGTTTTTTCAAACTACATCCAGAGCTTATTAATCATATTCTCTCCATGCATCGCACTTGCAATAATCGCCTAGTAGTAATTACTTTAAAAAAGTATATAAGGATTGATGCAAAACACAAATCTTATGCAAATAAATAAATTTTTATATATTATTCATAAATTTGTTAAGGCAATAGTTTATGAAAAAAATACTTTATTGAGATAACGAAAACTTATAAACTAGCCTAAAAGCTTCATTATTTGCATAAACTATTTTTTATAAGCTCAAAATTAAATCAATCCAAACAGGTACATAGTCCACTGTATACACTTTATTTTATTTATTAATTAATAATGGTTGATGGTTGATGGTTGATGTGTGACCATTTCACCCTTGAAAGCCTGTAGGGGTTAAGTTGTTTGGGCACATCTGAATGAACTCATAATCCAAACCAAATTGATATATTTAGTTTGGGCATTTTCATATTGGGCTAAATCTAAACTAACTCATAGTAATCCGTAGTAGTTTGGTTTGAGCTACGAATTTTAAAAACAAGTATGCGAACTTGACCTCCCGAATTGAAGCACCAAGTGACTAAATATATTTGATGATTATTTTAAAAGCACAATATGCTATTTGCTCAAACTTTCTACCTTTGTAATTTAAGATTAACTTGTAAGATTTTAATACTTTAGATTGAATGATTATTAATGAGTTTGAATTTGATTTAGTGTAGTTTTTAAATTTTAGTGTTTTCTTTATAAGACAAGTTAGTCCTTGACAATTTTTTTGCGACAAATTAGGCTCTCACATTTTCAAAACACGGACAAATTAGTCCCTAACATTGTATTTTCTTTGGATACTCTGTATTTTGTTCTAAAGGAGGATGACATTCGTGAGGCCATTGAAGATGCTGGGTTTGAAGCAGCATTACTAACAGACTCAACGAATGACAATTCTATTCAAGTATGTCGCATACAAATCAAGGGAATGACATGCACGTCATGTTCCACCGCCGTTGAATCTGCTCTAAAATCCATCTCCGGCGTAGTAGAAGCCCAAGTAGCCCTCGCAACCGAAGAAGCCCAAGTCCAATACAACCCAAACATCGTTAACCACAATCAACTCTTAGAAAGTGTAGAAGATGCTGGTTTTGAAGCCACACTTATAAGTTCAAGTGAAGACTTAAGCAAAATAGACCTCTTAGTAGAAGGTGATCTCAACGATCATATCTTAAAACTCCTGGAAGATTCTCTTCGAGAACTTCCAGGAGTTTTAGAAGTTGACGCGGTTTTGGAATTAAGCAAAATATCACTTTCTTATAAACCAGATATAACAGGACCAAGGAAGTTCATTAAGTGCATTGAAGAACAAAGTTCAAGTTCTAGGAATTTGAATTTGAAGGCTAAGATATTTCCTGGAGAAGGAGGAAGAAGAGATGCACATAGAAAAAATGAAATTAAAAATTATTACAAATCTTTCTTATGGAGTTTAGTGTTTACTATTCCAGTGTTTTTAACCTCCATGGTGTTTATGTATATACCAGGAATAAAAGATGGTTTAGATGCTAAAATTGTGAACATGCTTACAGTTGGTGAGGTTTTAAGATGGGTACTTGCAACTCCAGTGCAGTTTATTTTAGGGTGGAGATTTTACACTGGTTCTTATAAATCATTAAGACGTGGATCTGCTAACATGGATGTTCTCATTGCATTAGGAACAAATGCAGCTTATTTTTATTCTGTGTATTCTGTTATTAGAGCTGCTACATCTAATGAATTTGAAGGTACTGATTTCTTTGAAACAAGTGCAATGCTTATTTCGTTTATTTTACTTGGAAAGTATCTTGAGATATTAGCAAAAGGAAAGACATCAAATGCAATTGCTAAGCTCATGAATTTGACACCTGATACGGCTATATTGTTGAGTTTGGATGGTGATATGAATGTTGTTGGTGAAGAAGAAATTGATAGTAGGTTAGTTCAGAAGAATGATGTGATTAAGATTATTCCGGGTGCGAAAGTTGCTTCTGATGGATTTGTTGTGTGGGGACAGAGTCATGTGAATGAGAGTATGATAACTGGTGAGGCACGTCCTGTGGCTAAGAGGAAAGGAGATACTGTTATTGGTGGAACTGTTAATGAGAATGGTGTTTTGCATGTTAAGGCTACAAGAGTTGGATCAGAAAGTGCTCTTGCTCAGATTGTTAGACTTGTTGAATCTGCTCAATTGGCTAAGGCTCCTGTTCAGAAATTTGCTGATCGCATTTCCAAATACTTTGTGCCTCTGGTACGTAATTACTGTTAGAAATAATATTAATTCTATTACATGTTTTCTTTATGGACCCGGATCCCCCCCGGCTGCGGCAAAATGGTTCTGCACTCTCTAGATCTGACAGTCTCCGCTGGCAACACCATTTTGCGCGCAGCAGAGGATCTGTGCTTTGTGTTTATTCTTTAACCTTTGTTGAGTTTGCTAGCTAACTAACTAACTAACCATCACATTAATGGCTAACTAACTAACTTTTATCTTTAATATGGCATGTATGTTAATAGAGGCCTAAATTGAAGTTTAAAGGGATATTGTTTATAATCTGTTTGCAGGTGATTTTGATCTCATTGACAACTTGGCTAGCATGGTTTTTAGCTGGAAGGTTTCATGCTTACCCAAAGAAGTGGATACCATCTTCAATTGATAGCTTTGAGCTTGCTTTGCAGTTTGGAATATCTGTCATGGTCATTGCTTGCCCTTGTGCTTTGGGTTTAGCAACTCCTACTGCTGTTATGGTTGGCACTGGAGTTGGTGCATCTCAAGGTGTACTAATCAAAGGAGGGAAATCATTAGAGAGTGCTCATAAGGTTAGCATTTTACATTATTATAGTAGCTAAATTAAATACTCAATTTTCTTTAGTAAACTCAACTAGTCCTACATCAAAATATGTTTAGGAAATGAATTGTAATCTCTATCATGTTCACTTTAATTCTGGTTTGACCTCAATTTGATCGGTCTGATCTCAAGAACTTTGAACTACTGCCTCTACTGGTTCAATGTCTGGTCCGGTTTTAGTTACCTTGATTTTATGTGGACTTCTTTACACATGAATATGTTTATGATTGTCTTGTAGGTGAACTGCATTGTTTTCGACAAGACGGGTACTCTCACTATTGGAAAGCCTGTGATAGTAACTACAAAACTATTGACAAAAATGGTCCTCCGAGAATTCTATGAACTTGTAGCTGCTGCAGAGGTAGGAACATTCCCTCCATCTCCTTTGCATATGCATGTCATAGAGAGAATTTTCTCTCTCTAAATCTAACGGTTAGCTTGCCGTAGAGGATCCAAACTCTATCATAAATAGATGCAATCAATCAATAATGTTTTTTTTTGTTGCCTTTCTCAGGTGAATAGTGAGCATCCACTGGCTAAAGCTGTTGTTGAGTATGCCAAAAAATTTAAAGATGAAGAGAATCCTTCATGGCCAGAAGCACAGGATTTTGAATCCATTACTGGACATGGAGTAAAGGCCATTGTTCGTAACAAGGAAATACTTGTTGGTAACAAGAGCTTAATGGTTGCTCATAATGTTGCAATTCCCATTGTTGCTGAAGAGACACTAGCCGAAGCCGAAAAGATGGCTCAAACGGGGATTTTAGTATCTATAAATGGGGAAGTAGCTGGTGTTTTAGCAATATCTGATCCATTGAAGCCAGGTGCTCAAGAAGTTATTTCCATTCTCAAGTCTATGAAAATTAGGAGCATCATGGTGACAGGGGATAATTGGGGAACCGCTAATTCTATTGCCAGAGAAGTTGGAATTGAAGGTGTTATTGCTGAGGCCAAACCAGAGCAGAAAGCAGAGAAAGTGAAAGAGTTGCAGGTACTAATGTTCACAACATTTGTGACGAATTTGGATTAAGTGCAGTTGGAATTTGTGTGCAGTCGTGCAATCAGCAAATTCGGAGTCATCCGATTAAGATAGGATAGTCCTTCTATGAAGCACGAACACCCAGACACCGGTTTTATTTTGAATTTTTTTGAAAGTAATTAAAGTGTTGGTGTCAGCAGTATCGTGTCGGACATCGGGACACTCTTCAACCGGAGGTGTTTGTGCTACATGCTAGACTTTAAGAACAGTTTTTGCTTTATGTTTAATATAAAATTCCAAATTTAAAATCCGGATCATCCAATCAAAGTCAAACAACCCTAAGTTTGTTGACTGTATGACTGCATGCAGTATCGAGTGCACACAAACCTGGTGAGATGTCACATTGAAATTCACACATATTGAGTGTCTTATTTATTTCTTCTTCTTTATTTTTGATCAGGCTTCTGGGTACATAGTGGCTATGGTGGGGGATGGTATAAATGATTCACCTGCACTAGTGGCAGCTGATGTGGGAATGGCAATAGGTGCTGGAACAGACATAGCTATTGAAGCAGCTGATATTGTTCTAATGAAGAGTAACTTAGAGGATGTTATAACTGCCATTGATCTTTCAAGAAAAACATTCACTCGTATACGTCTCAATTACGTTTGGGCTTTGGGTTATAATATGCTTGGCATTCCAATAGCTGCTGGAGCTCTTTTCCCTTCTACGGGGTTCCGATTGCCGCCATGGATCGCTGGTGCTGCTATGGCTGCCTCTTCTGTTAGTGTTGTTTGTTGTTCTCTTTTGTTGAAATATTATAAGAGACCTAAGAAGCTGGACAACCTTGACATAGGGAGCATAAGGATTGAGTCATCCAGCAATATATAGGATGATGAATATCTTACATGACAATGATGGCATTCACAATTGAAGCTGTTTTCATTTAGCTACTTTCTGCTGCTAAGTGTCAAAACAATATCAGCCTCCTGTTAGTTGGTGTTTTGCATGTGTATATTATATATATATATATATATAAGATAAAAATTGAAGGTGTTCAGATTTAGCTACCAAGTGCTGCTGCTAGGTGTAGAAGTTGGTGTTTCACAGTTTTGCATGTGTATATTATATTTATTTTGGTGATTTTTAAGTACATAATAATAGTTTGAAATAAAAAGGTTTCTTTTATCTTCAAGCACCAAGCTCCAGTAAGCCAATAAGGCAGGGAGGAGAGAGAATGGTGGAGAGTGAAGGGTAAAGAGAGAGATAGAGATGCTGAAGAGTTCGATGGGAAGCACCACTTTTAATTTTGACAGATTTCACTTAAAATCAGTTCAAAACGATGCACGGGAAAGAAGTTTTGAGGACACAAATATCATTTTTTTAAATTGTACATGCTTGCAAAAATGAATTGTATTTAAAAAATCGTAGACGACAAAGATTCATTAACAAATAATCATAGGAGATTCACTGAACAAAGCTTTTATGGATGAAATATCTTATTGTAATTGGAATTACTAAATATCTTATTGTAATTGGAATTTCGTCTAGTACGCTCTGATCTTAAACGAAAAAAATTCTTAAGCCAATGATTCCCAATTGTTTCTGTCAAACTGAGTGAAATTTGAGAACGAGAGTGAAATGTGAGAACCTTGTTTTGGATTGATTTTAATGCGTTAACACGAAATCTGTCTCATTAACGTGTGATCCGACTTAAAGAATCAAACCGGTTCGATCGAACTCATCAGACAAATTTGGGTGAAATTTGAAAGAGAACTAGTTTGATGAAAATGTGAAACTTGTTTTGGATTGATTTTAATGTGTGCAAAAATAACATAAAATTGGTCTCATTAATAGTGGTTTGGTCTTAAAGAATCGAACCTGTTTTGATGGTTAGTATAAACTATCGAACTCAAACAAAAAAAAAAAACAAATTTTATGTTTCATTAAGGGTAGTACTTTTCTTTTTTTTACGCTCAGCACTGTGTGTGTGATGAGTAGGGGGTGTGAGATGCTTGATATTCACGATTAAAACCAGTAGACCAAAATTGCATATTCAAAATATTTGAGGATAGAAATGTAATTAAACCTTAGAATTAAAATACAAAATAATAATAATAAAAATGTAGTTTGTAGCTTTGCAGCAGGAAAGTTAAAATTATTATAACTACAATTTATCACTAATATCTATTTATCTATTGATACAAACAAACCACACTTAACTTATTTATACAAACAAACCACATTTAAATTACTCAAACAAGTCTCCCTATTTACTTGACAATTCATCTGACTAAGGATAACATTGTAATTTACTATAATACTTTTTATCAAATTTATTCTCTCAATGCATTTTATTCTCACTCTCACTTTTTTTTTTCCGAATGAGGAAATAAAGTGTTACCAATCTCACCTTTAAAAGCTCACCTCTCTCTTATTTATTATACTATACCCACATTTTCTCTCTCTCTTTAATGAATGATTAGGATTTCACTGGACTCTCATGTCACTTGAGAGTATCCTTTCCCTTTCCTTTTTTCCTACTTTCTCTTACTTTTTTTTTCTCAAAATTCAAAATTCAAATCAAACTCACCAACTTCTTCTACTAATCTAATCTAATATTTATTTATACAAACAAACCATACTTAAATTACTCAAACAAGTTTCCCTATTTATTTGACAACTAATCTAACTAAAGTCAACATTGTAATTTATTATCACATTCTTTTTCAAATTTCTTCTCTCAATGCACTTTTTTCTCACTTCAATTTTTCTTTAAGTTTCCCCTCTTTTTTTTTTCAAATTTTGAAATTCAAATCAAATCAAATCAAATCTACTAATAAACTAAAATAATAAATCTAAACTACGAGATAACTGCATTAATATATAAAAACACGGGATAACTTCACTGATATATATAAAAAAACACGATATTAATATATCAAAAAAATGAAAACTTAATGACTATTTCAACTACTGATTAATATTTAAAACACGGGATAACTGTTTTGATATATAAAAAACACAGGATAACTATCCTGATATATAAAAAAACACGGGATAACTGCAGTGATATATTTGAAAATCTTATATCTATCTTTTACTATCTACTATAATCTACTAATCAACTAAAATAATCAATTGGATGAGATAACTACATCGATATATAAAAAACATGGGATAATAACTATACTAATCTAATGTAATCTAATCTAATATCTATTTATCTAATATGTATTTATACAAACAAACAACTTACCAAATTACAATTTTAGACATCTTACTCACTCTCTTTCAATCTCACATTTCCCAATATTTATTATTTATTATTTCTTAATTCTACTTTCTCTTCCAATCTCACTCACTCTCTTTCAATCAATTGTGTCCCCATATTTAAAAATATTTCTTTTCCCAATTTTTTAATCAACTACATAATGTAATATAATTAAATTAATATTAAATAATCTACCAAAAACTATCTAACCTAATATCTATTTATACAAACAAACCACACTTAATCTATTTATACAAACAAACCACATTTAAATTACTCAAAACAAGCCTCCCAATTTACTTGACAATTCATCCGACTAAGGACAACATTGTAATTTACTATATATCATAGGCTTAAAAATCATATCCCTCGCAAATATCACCATAATCCATTTACCCCTCAGAAATAAAAAGTTTTAAAATGCCCTTGCAAAATATAAACTGCTTACGGTTACCCTCGTTGTTAGATTATATTGGTAAATAGTGTATAATGGTATAAATCGTATAGGTACAAAAATATAAATTTTTTGATTTTGCTACTTCCCAGATATATTGGTAAAATCTTAAAACTTTTATTTGACAGGGTAAATGGATTAAAATATTTAGAGGGGTAAATGATATTTAAGCCTATATCATACTTTTATCAAAAATATTTTCTTCTGGGAGTATTTTTTTCTACTTTCTCTTACTTTTTTTTTCAAAATTCAAATCAAACTCACCAACTTTCTTTACCCACTATCTACTAATCTAATATCTATTTATACAAACAAACCATACTAAATTACTCAAACAAATTTCCCTATTTATTTGACAACTCATCTAACTAAGGGCAAATTGTGGGAATAAAATTTTTCTCCCACTTTCAAAAGTGAATTTTTTTAACTTTCCTCTTTGTTGGCCAAAAAAAAATCAAATCAAATCTACTTAAACTATCAAATATATATGTTAACTATAAATATATAAAAACACGGATAGATATATAAAAAAACACGGGAATGGGGGTAATCTATCTTTTAAATAATATATTAATCAGGGTAATATTTGTAAATGGTATACTAATATGAATAAAATTTTCCCACCAAAAAACAAATGTGATAAAAAATAAAAACAGTGTTGGATCTAAAAAAAAATTTTGCCAGGGGTAAATTAATCAATTGAAATTATATGTCGTTTTAAAAATATAAAAACACGGAATATATTGATGTATGTAAAAACACGAAATGAGTACAAAATATAAAAAAACACGTATATTGGTAAAAAGGTGGGGCATATAAATAACACACGCGATAGTAAATCTGGGGTATGTTTTTAAATGATACTTTTATATTTTTATATTTTCATATACTAGGTTTGATATTAATAAACAAACATGTACATCTTTAAATTAGGGTATATTGGTAAATGGTTGGAAAAATTTTTAAGAACACACGCGTGCATTTATTTGAAATGGCTAAAAGAATAATAATAAAAGATAGTTTGATTGTCTTTTAATAGATAGAGATTATAAAATAATAATAATGTTTTACTTGTTTTATTCGTTTACTCATTTGCACACTCAACTAACTAACTCTTTATACCAAGTGACAAAATCACAAAACTCAATCAGAAAGAAAGGTAATTAGAAATAAAATAGTAGTCCAGATGGATTATGAATTGTCACGACACTCAACTCATGTATGTCGTGTCCCTACCCATTTCCTTCACTCATAGTCACATTATTATTATGCATCCTCGCAATGCACAGAGCCATTACCTTTCCTTAATTTCTCACTGGATTATATTCTCTATTCTATATATATAAACCATATCATATATGCACTACTACTACTATATATATCGTAAATTAAGTTGAAGAAAGTAGTGTCTGTCTGTCCATCACAGGAATTAATGGGTAACAATAAGTTAGTGGAAGAAGAAGAAGAAGAAGAAGCTAAAGTTGTTTTCTGCGTTATGGGGATGACCTGTTCTGCTTGTGCTGGATCCGTCGAGAAAGCCATTAAGCGCTTACCTGGAATTCGAGACGCTGTCGTTGATGTCTTGAACGATAAAGCCCAGGTTCTATATCATCCCTCTATCATTAACGTGAGTACACTTTTTTTATACGACCTTCTTTCTCTTCTTTTATCATGCTTCTTTCTTGCCATATATAACACGAACACCTTTGGTTGAAGACGTGACCGACACTTCAATTATTTGTATTTTTCAAAAAAATTCAAAATAAAATCAATGTCCAAGTGTCGGTGTCCGGTGCTTCATAGTTCTTGCCTTTTCATCATTGCTCATTAACCGTTTTAAGAATTCATGGCTTTATAGTTTATACGCTAGCTAGCTAGCTTTTCAATCTTTAATTAGTTTTATATGATAACATGATATATAATTTCTTTGAGTTTTTACTTTTTAGAGGACACATGGGGACTCTTTTTTTTTGGGTTCAAAGGAGGCCCAATGGCTAATACTACCATCTAAGCTTCTTCGTGGGGACGGAGAGATACTTTTCTATTGAATGATCATCATTATTATTATTATTATTATTATTATTATTATTATTATTATTATTATTATTATTATTATCTAGTTTTTTTTTGACACAGATCATCATTATTATTGAACCATATTAAAATCTCGTTTGAAAACCAACTATAAGAGCTTGTACTAAATATATACCCTATCTCTTTTCGTATATAAGCAAAAATAATTATGCGCGTTTATTAAGAAAAGGTTAAAAAAGAAATATCATTCTTATATTAATTCTATTAACGTTTTTTGATCATTAAGTGAAGTAATCGATAGGGGTATAAGTTTGATACATTAACTAAAAAAATATTGATTTGCTTATATTTGATAACATGACTTTGTAGGTATTTTTGTTTATATACGAAAAAAGAGGAAATACATTACTTAGTGAAATATTTATTTTTTTTAGAAAATTTGATATTTGCCTGAAAAATTAATTCTCTGCTTTTACAAAATACTGTATTCAATTGTTAAAATTTTTTGCGTCAAAAAAAAATTGTTAAGTTATTTTACAAGAGAATTATCATTTTATAAATTGTGTATTATAATTCTTGCATGAGTTAAGGAAGCTGAAAAGGCGGAGATATGTATACAAGAAAATAACATATCCATGACTATTTTCAAATTTTCGGTCCAATGTTCTAACAAGATGATTTATTTATTTATTTATTTAAGTAGTGACCTTTCAATATCAACAATATTATGTCCCGCGGCGGACCCAGAACCTTCGGTACAAAAAAAATTCATTATGAAAAATGTTTGGTTCATAAGTTTGTTTAAAATTTTGTTTTCAAATATCCTTATTTAATTTACTAAAATTAACAAATCTAGTTATCTAACTCTAAATTTATTTAAGAGTAAATAGCAAAATTCGCCTTTAAATTTACACGCACTATCCTATTTAAGTTCTAAAGTATTTGAAATAAGTAGTCTGTAAAAGTATGTGATATCAGTAAAATTCCTTCCTAAGCTTCTTTATAAATAGTCTCTTACAGAGATTAATAATACATACTTTTTTAAAATTAGGTGCAAATTGTGAGAGCAAAATTAAACATGCTAGTGCAAACTTAAAATTTCAAGGGGTTCTAAAAATAATTATATAGAAATACCAGTATCAATTATTTTTTCTCAGGGGTTCAACTGAACCCCCCAGATACACATAGGTCCTCCGATGATTATGTATACACAAAAGAAATAATTTTAAGAAAAAACTTAGAGTTCCATAAATGTGGTTGTTGTTCTTTTTCAATCACACCATGACACGTAAATTTGTTATTATTATTATTATTATTATTATTATTATTATTATTATCATAATCACTAAGGGGGTGTTTGTTTTCCGGTTAGAAATTACATTTCAAAGAATCACATGTTCAAGATTCCACTGACTGGGAATGTGATTACTAAGTATTTTCTTAAACATGTTTGGTTAGTTATAAGTTTAGGAATCCAATTCTTGGGAATAATTTATAAACTTGTTTGGTTGGCACCATACATACATGGGAATATACATTATAATTATCAAAAGACTTTTGTTTATGTCATATATTATTTTAACTTTCTAAGTTATTAAAAATGAAGTAAAAATATAAAATTAAAGTGATTATCAACTTATAATTTTTTACCAATAATATTTTGTAAAGAAATTATATATATATAGGCTTGTTAGGAGAAATAAAAAAAAAATTGTCACAATCATTATAATGTAGTGGGTGAGTGGGATGACTGAGGATTAATAAAGTAATTTTTTGTTGAAAAGTGAAACCACTCTATGTTGGAATCAAAGATTACCACCAATTATGGGAGGTATCAGATTCCAACATAAATGAGAAAATAGTTTCCAGACTAAAAAAAACTCTCCCTAAATGCATGTTTGGAGGAGCGATGTGTTTGCTGCAATCATACATTATAACCAATTTTCTCGGTCAAAATGAGAAGCTAGCTACACAATGTAGCTTCATATTAATTTTTTTGACAAACAAGTGTAGCTTATTGTTTGACGCAATTTATTTTTCATCATGGTTTATACATTTTCCAAACACACACGCTAGTTGGTTGCGTCTTTGTATGGAATCGTTGGTTGGATCATATACTACTATACTACAAGCAATGTGGGTCACAAAATCATATATATATATATTTAGTTGTTACTGTTATGTAGGATTTTGCTTTTCCAAATTCGTTTTTGTCGTGAAAACGAAATCACAGCGAAGAGATAAAGACAATTATCACGTGTCTTTCTTATTCTAAACAGACCTTCCTTCCTTTGGTTTGTAACTTACTGGATCTAATCATCTAAAATACAATCTTAAACTTCTAAAGTGAGAGATATTATTTCTTCATAAACTCCTCTCCTAGTACCCTTTTCTATAATTTTTGTTATCATTAACAAATATTATGATGTTCTCTTCCACTTAATAATATACCTAAAGTGAATGAATCGTATTTTACTACGATGCTAATTATTTAATGCTGCCCAGCCTTCTCTTCCACTTCCTGCATCAATATGCTTTTTTGCGTTGCTTTTGCCGATGACTAATCTATCTTAGAAAACTTGACTAACCACGTGTATACTAAAGAACCTGACTGACCACGTGTATACCAATTCTCTCCTCCCAACAGGGTTTTCGTCACACCCAAAATTCAAACCCGAGACTTTGAAATGGATCAGAGTCCAATTACCGATCGGACCAACCATTCTCTGTTTTATTTATTGGCTTTAGTTAGGTGATGATTGATTAGCCGACATACTTTTATTATAGTGGATATAATTAGGAGATAATAAAGATTAATTTGCTACTAGGTCTAGCAGGATGGATGCCTTATCATGAGACACAAAATTCCTTTGGCACTATAATGGCTGTCCTTGTTGCACTTTATTATTGATTATTGATATGCTCCTCCACTTTCTTCCTGTAGCCACGATCCATTTCCTTTTCATATAGTATCACTTTACATATAACTTTTTTAGCCAATCTTCTAATAGTATTATCTGATTATAAACTTTAGAAAGATACTATATATATATGATGGAATTATAAATCATTATTGAATTAATACCAATAATTTCTGTCTATAGTCTAGTCTAGTATTAACGATTACACACATATTTTACACAGATAGAGAAGATACGTGAGGCAATTGAAAATGCAGGATTTGAAGCCAAATCAATGGAACAAGATTCAAACGACACGTCGTTTCAAATATGTAGAATACACATAGGAGGAATGTCTTGTACTTCTTGCTCCTCCACGCTGGAATCATCTTTACAAACCCTTAGTGGGGTCCACAAAGCTCAAGTAGCCTTAGCAACTGAAGAAGCAGAAATCCGTTACAACCCCAAAATCATAAGCTCCAATCAAATATTACAAACCATAGTAGACACTGGATTCAAACCAGTTCTAATAAGCAAAGGAGAACACATAAGCAAAATAGAACTCAAAATCGACAACATAAAAAACCAACAATCCTTAAATTTCATCGAACAATGTCTTATGTCACTACCAGGTGTTGAAACCATAGACACATTTCCAGATATTAATAAAATTGTCTTAACTTATAAACCTTATATTACTGGACCTAGAACCTTCATTGAACTCATTGAATCAACAGGATCAGGTTGTTTTAAAGCAATGATATTTCCAAATGATGGAGGAATTAGAAATTCATATAAACAAGAGGAAATTGATAAATACTTCAAATTAATTATATGGAGTTTGGCTTTTACTGTACCTGTATTTTTAACCTCTATGGTGTTTATGTACATACCTGGAATTAAACATGTTCTAGATATCAAAGTTGTTAATATGCTAAGTATTGGATTACTCTTGAGGTGGGAATTTTCTACTCCTGTACAATTCATCATAGGAAGAAGATTCTACATTGGATGTTATAAAGCTTTGTCTAAAGGTTCAGCTAATATGGATGTTTTAATAGCACTTGGAACAAATGCAGCTTATTTCTATTCTGTTTATGTTGTTGGAAGAGCTTCTTTCTCTAGACATTTTGAAGGAAGTGATTTTTTTGAAACAAGTTCTATGCTTATTACATTTATATTACTTGGGAAATATTTGGAAGTTTTGGCTAAAGGGAAAACATCACAGGCTATTGCTAAGCTTATGGATTTAACACCTGATACTGCAATTTTGTTGAGTTATGATGATGATGATGATGAGGGAAATGTGATTGGTGAAAGGGAAATTGATAGTAGGTTGATAGAAAAGAATGATGTTGTTAAGGTTTTGCCAGGTGCTAAAGTAGCTTCTGATGGTTTTGTTGTGTGGGGGAAAAGTCATGTAAATGAGAGTATGATTACTGGAGAGGCTAGACCAGTGGCTAAAAGGAAGGGTGATATGGTAATTGGAGGTACTTTGAATGAGAATGGTGTTTTGCATGTTAAGGTAACTAGGGTTGGATCAGAGAGTGCTCTTTCTCAGATTGTTAGACTTGTTGAATCTGCTCAAATGGCTAAAGCTCCTGTTCAGAAATTTGCTGACCAAATTTCCAAATATTTTGTTCCTCTAGTAAGTCAAATTAGAATCCGTGTCTAAGTGTCTGTGTTTGTGTCGTGTCTGGTGTCGGTGCTTCGTAGCTTACTGGTGATTGTTTTTGTAGGTCATTGTGCTTTCTCTAACAACATCGCTTTGCTGGTTTCTTGCTGGAAAGTTGAATGCATATCAAAAATCTTGGATACCATCTTCCATGAACAGCTTTGAGCTTGCACTTCAGTTTGGGATTTCTGTGATGGTCATAGCCTGCCCTTGTGCTCTAGGCCTAGCCACTCCAACAGCTGTAATGGTTGGTACTGGAGTTGGTGCAACTCAAGGTGTTTTGATCAAAGGAGGTCAAGCATTAGAAAGTGCACACAAGGTCAGCTAGAACACTCACTCACTCACAATTATGTAGCACTGATACTTCAGATTGAAGAAGTGTGTGGTGTTCGACACGACACTGACACATGTGATTACACTCAATTACTTCCATTTTTCTAAGTTATTGTCAGTGTCTATGCATCATGTGTGGTGTGCGTGTCTGTATCTATGTTGGTGCTTGATAGTTCACACCTCACAGATTACTATTTTGCAGGTGAATTGCATTGTGTTTGATAAGACAGGGACTCTCACAGTTGGGAAGCCTGTGGTTGTAACTACAAAACTATTCAAAAATATCACACTTCAAAAAATTTATGAATTTGCTGCAGCAGCAGAGGTAAGCCTTAGTCTATATATGTAGAATAGACACTTTAAATTGAATGTGTGTCGGTGTCCGACATGTTACATTCAATCACTTTTATTTTCCAAATTAATATCTGTATCTACGTGTCAATGTCAGTCTCGTGTCTGCTGTTTGTGTATATGATTATTGACCATAACCATTTGAATCTAAAATAACAGTAATGGACAGTGTTTTCTTTTTACATCTATATATTAGGTGAACAGTGAGCATCCAATAGCAAAGGCAATTGTTGAGCAAGCCAAGAAGATCATAGAAAATGAACAGAATCATAAATGGCCAGAGGCACGTGACTTTGTGTCTATTTCAGGCCATGGAGTGAAGGCCATTATCCGAAACAAGGAAATAATGGTTGGGAATAAAAAACTGATGTTGGATCATAACATAGTCATTTCAGTGGAAGCTGAAGAAATACTAGCAGAAACTGAAAGCCTTGCTCAAACTGGGATTTTAGTATCATTAGATGGAGAAATCATTGGAGTTTTGGCTGTATCTGATCCATTGAAACCTAATGCTAGAGAAGTTATTTCTATTCTTAACTCCATGAAAATCAGAAGCATCATGGTGACAGGTGATAACTGGGGAACTGCAAATTCCATAGCTAGACAAGCTGGTATTGAAACTGTCATTGCAGAAGCTCAACCTGAAACTAAATCTGCTAAAATCAAAGAATTGCAGGTACACACAAAATTGTGCTCCCATTGTATTTTATAGGTAGATATATACATGATGTTTATTCAATTTCTACTCCCTCCGGTCTCTTTTATGAGTAAAAATTGATGTTTTGATGTATCTGGTCCATAATAATACATCAACATATGTTGACCAACTTTTGCTTATAAAAGACACCTTATTTATTTAAAGAAGTTAGCGTATAAATGGCGGAGTGACATTTCTATCACGATCTACTGAGATTCAGCCCTTATCACTTTGATTCGTTCACATCTATACTTGCAGGCTTCTGGCTACACCGTAGGAATGGTGGGAGATGGGATAAATGACTCACCAGCATTGGTAGCCGCTGACGTTGGGATAGCAATTGGTGCTGGGACAGACATAGCTATTGAAGCAGCTGATATTGTTCTCATGAAGAGTAACTTGGAGGATATAATAATTGCCATTGATCTTTCAAAGAAAACTTTCAACCGTATACGTTTGAATTATGTTTGGGCACTAAGTTATAATCTGCTAGCCATTCCTATCGCCGCGGGCATCTTTTACCCATCGACTAAATTTCGGTTGCCACCATGGATTGCTGGAGCTGCAATGGCTGCCTCTTCTGTTAGTGTTGTTTGTTCCTCCCTCTTGTTAAAGAAATACAAGAGACCAAGCAAGCTAAATAACTTGGAGATCAATAGTATTAAGGTTGAATCATCGACGTGTCAATTGTAAATAAGTATGTAACTATAGCCTTGTTTGTTGTGAGCATGGATTTTGTTTTGTTGTAACATAAATTTAGTAAAGATAGATATTTCGAATGTTCCAAAATTCCAATATAACATTACTTCATATGTACAAAATATTTATAGAAAGTAACACTAATTTTAAGTCTGAAAAGTACTTAAATGTGTGAAGTGATAGGCGTCTTTATTTATTGGAGTCAACCGAACGATTCAATTGGTTAAACTATGAACCGACATTGTCTACAATTTGGTTTATCAGTTTGACTGCAATTTCATCTAATTCGAGCGGCATAACCCAATTAACACTTTGGACACTAAAATCATAGGCCAAGAATCATAGGTTTTGCTCATGTCAAGCTTAATAGCCATGCCCTGCTTCCCTACTTTACCTCTTTATTTTAGAGTATGAAAAGCCTTATGGGCTATATAATCAGATGGTTTAAATATGTTTTTATCCTGCAAATATATCGATTTTTCAAATAAGCCCCTATAAATACTTTTTTTTTTAAAAGTCCTTTGAAAATAATTTTTAAAAAAAAATATTCTTCTATTAAGTCTCTGTTAGCCATCTGCTGATTACAAAAACATCGTTATATTGAAAGAAATAAAACTAAAAAATCAATGAACTTGTTATAGCATTTTGTTCTTGTTTTTCTTTGAGGAAACTAAAAAACCAATTTATCACACTCTATTTAGTCTTTAAACTATGAAAATCTATTAAATAGTTCCTAAAATTTATACCTATCCATCAATTTAGTTCTTGAAATTTGCCCTCTAGAGACTAAATTGATGGATTGAAAGAAATTTTAAGGAGTATTTAATAAATTATTATAGTTTAGAGATCAATAATAAATTGAAGAGAGTGATACTTAAGGACAAAGTGGAGAGTTAATTTTGTATTTTTTATTTTCAGATGTCTGGGATTAGCAACTTATTATGAATTGCAGACAGAAAGTAGCACAAAATGCAAATTGAGAATAGAGAGAGGCACATTTGATAGGGTTCATGTAGCAAGAGAGTGACATTTATTTTCTGAATTCTCACCAATCACCAGTACATCACGTGGCTGCATGAATTAGCCCATGTCTCTAATCCACAGGTAGCATGAACATCCATGATCCATGAGATGGTGAACATTGTCTTATCGCTGAGCATATATATATATATATATGAAGATTGAGATTGAAGAGAATGCATTAATAGTGCCAATCTGGAAAACTAAAATTAAAATATGGCTTTCCCATATTTCCCATATTTCATTCAGAGGCATCCCTCCCACCCATGTTTTTAGACGAAATAAATGGAGGCATGACATTACAAAGTCAATGGCCAATCCCATACTACAATTATAGGGCGCCACTATTTTTATCTCCACAAGTAGAGCCATCTACGATTACTATTATACATGATACATCTCAGGAAGTAAGTAATGTATCCCTGAAAGAGTATTTATTATATTCAAAGCAAAAAAAACAAAAAAAGTGTCGTGTAAAACAATGAACTTACTTTTACCTAAGGTTGAGTTTTTGCAAAAACTGTTAATACAGAGTTTTGACCTTTGAAACCTTTCTCATTATTTTTTTTTTTGGCAACTGTAAATATTTTTCAAAAAAAAGAAACGGATCACGAGAAGCACTAGAAAACATTTAATTGTTGCCTATATATATATTTCCGATATCTTTGTTTAATGGAGTATATTTTATATAGTCACTATTAGTGCAATATTTAAAAGAGTCTCCATATTCAGCTGCACAAAGCTCATGTGTGTAAGCCGTGTTTAATGGATCACGAACTTGAAGCTGAGAAAGTATCTATCAGTCTCACATGCTCATTTCTTTATATGCGTGTAGATACATACATACATACATAGATACATAGATACTTCATACATACTTCTACCAGGAATTTGCACATGAGAGCCTGTTTTTCTAATTTTCCTTTCTCATTTTCCTCTGTTTGTGAAGCCGTCCATTTCGATACTCACAAACACACTCTCTCTTTTTATTTTTAGATTGGATTTGCATGCTCACAGAAGACAGAACAAGCACTTTTCTTCTTAAACCTGTAACTGGATTAGTCCCCTGCTACTCTCTCTGCATTTTAAGGTAATAGTTTAACTGTCTTTCTAATAACTTCATTTTTTTTTATCACATTTTTAGATGTTTTGTTATGCATGTACATACTACATACAAATCAAACATAACTCTATCTTTGTTCTAACTTTAACAACTGTTAGCAATTTCAGTTGTATTGTATCTCATAAATTATAATATTATTGTGTTTTATAGGTATCTAAAAGGAACATAAGCCTAACTGCCACATTGAATTATGATAAACTTAAAGTTAGGGGTAGATGTGGTTAGTGCACACAATCTACTACCCAAAGATGGAGAAGGTTCATCAAGTGCCTTTGTTGAACTTTTTTTCGACGGCCAGAAGTACCGAACGACGATCAAAGAAAGAGATCTCAATCCTGTTTGGAATGAGAGTTTCTACTTCAACATATCTGATCCTTCTAATCTTCACTATCTCACTCTTGATGTCTATGTCCACTGTCATACCAAATCTACTAACTCAAGTTCATTTCTTGGCAAGGTTAGCCTCACTGGAACTTCTTTTGTTCCTTATTCAGATGCACTTGTCTTGCACTTTCCGTTAGAAAAACGCGGTATTTTCTCGCGTGTTAGAGGAGAGATTGGTCTTAAAGTTTATATTACTGATAACCCTACTATAAAGTCCTCAATTCCAACACCTGCTGTTGATTCCATGCCAACAAATAATCCTAACTTAACCAATGCTGAAGTTCATGCACCTACAAATGGATTGATGAACAATCAAAAGGGTGAGGCAAGACACTCATTTCATCACCTCCCTCACACGAACCATCACGAACACCGACACCAACAACATTCGACTTCTTATGCAGACAGTCATTATGTAACAAAGTATGAAGCTGATGAAATGAAAGCTGATCAGACCCAACCTATGAAATTGGTGCGCATGCATTCAGCTCAATCAGTACAACCGGTTGATTTCGCGCTCAAAGAAACGAGTCCATTTCTCGGTGGGGGAAGAGTCGTTGGAGGTCGGGTTATTCACAAAGACAAGACAGCAAGTACATATGATCTTGTGGAAAGGATGTATTTTCTGTATGTAAGAGTTGTTAAAGCTCGCGAACTTCCTTCTATGGATCTCACTGGGAGTCTTGATCCATTTGTTGAGGTGAGAATTGGTAATTACAGAGGTATTACAAGACACTTTGATAAAAATCAACATCCTGAGTGGAATCAAGTGTTTGCATTTTCAAAGGAGAGAATGCAGGCATCTGTACTTGAAGTTGTGATCAAGGACAAAGATCTTATCAAGGATGATTTTGTTGGCATTGTGAGATTTGACATCAATGAAGTTCCTTTAAGAGTACCACCAGATAGTCCTCTAGCACCGGAATGGTACCGCCTCGATAATAAGAAAGGCGAGAAGGTTAAAGGTGAGTTAATGTTAGCTGTATGGATTGGAACTCAAGCAGATGAGGCCTTTTCTGATGCATGGCATTCAGATGCAGCTTCACCTGTTGACAGCACACCTGCTGCCTCTACAGCGATACGTTCAAAGGTCTATCACGCGCCACGGTTGTGGTATGTTCGGATCAATGTGGTAGAGGCGCAAGACTTGATTCCCACGGAGAAAAACCGCTTTCCAGATGCATATGTGAAGGTGCAGATAGGAAACCAAGTGTTGAAAACAAAGACAGTTCCAGCTAGAACTCTAAACCCACATTGGAATGAGGATCTTGTGTTTGTTGCTGCTGAACCTTTTGAAGATCACATAATTCTTTCGGTTGAAGATCGAGTTGGTCCTGGAAAAGATGAGATCATTGGGAGAGTGATCATACCATTGAATGCTATCGATAGGCGTGCTGATGATAGAATCATTCATTCGCGATGGTTTAACCTGGAAAAGCCGGTTATTGTGGATGTTGATCAGATTAAGAGAGAAAAATTCGCTAGCAGAATTCAGCTCCGTTTATGTCTAGATGGAGGATATCATGTTCTGGATGAATCAACTCATTACAGCAGTGATCTTCGCCCCACAGCAAAGCAACTATGGAGGCCACCAATTGGAGTTTTAGAACTTGGAGTTTTAAATGCAATAGGACTCCACCCAATGAAAACAAGGGATAATAGGGGAACTTCTGATACATATTGTGTAGCAAAATATGGTCACAAATGGGTGAGAACAAGGACCTTAGTTGATAACTTGTCTCCAAAATACAATGAGCAATACACTTGGGAGGTATTTGATCCTGCCACAGTCCTCACAGTGGGTGTTTTTGACAACTCACAGATAGGTGATAAGGATAACAACAAAATTTCAAAAGACTTGAAAATTGGTAAGGTGAGAATCCGCATCTCAACTCTAGAAACAGGAAGGATTTACACTCACTCATATCCTTTACTTGTTCTTCACCCAACTGGGGTTAAGAAAATGGGTGAACTTCATTTGGCAATAAGATTTTCATGTACTTCTTTTGCTAACATGCTTTACTTATACTCAAGACCACTCCTCCCTAAAATGCACTACGTTAGGCCTTTCCCTGTAATGCAGCTCGACATGTTGCGTCACCAAGCTGTCAATATAGTGGCGGCCCGGCTAGGTAGAACTGAGCCGCCGCTTAGAAAGGAAGTGGTAGAGTACATGTCAGATGTGGATTCACATCTCTGGAGCATGCGGAGAAGCAAGGCGAATTTCTTTCGCCTCATGACGGTTTTTTCTGGTGTGTTTGCTGTTGGGAAGTGGTTTGGTGATATCTGCATGTGGATAAATCCCATTACAACAGTATTGGTTCACATTCTGTTTCTCATGCTGGTTTGCTTCCCAGAATTGATTCTACCAACACTTTTTCTCTACTTGTTCTTGATCGGAGTCTGGAACTTCAGATACCGACCAAGGTAAGTTGATGGATATACTGATATAGTCTCTTATATACTTTTTATTTTGTTTATTATTTGGCGATGTGAAACTATCTCACAATTGATATGATACCTAACAGGTATCCGCCTCACATGAACACAAGAATCTCACAAGCTGAGGTAGTGCACCCGGATGAGTTGGATGAGGAGTTCGATACTTTTCCAACGAGTCGAAGTACTGACCTAGTGAGAATGAGGTATGATCGTTTGAGGAGTGTGGCGGGAAGAATACAAACTGTGGTGGGGGATTTGGCGAGTCAAGGGGAGAGAATTCAAGCACTGTTGAGTTGGAGAGACCCGCGCGCTACTGCCCTCTTCATCACTTTCTGTCTACTAGCTGCTCTGGTGCTCTATGTCACTCCTTTTCAAGTGGTTGCTGGTTTAGCTGGTTTCTATTTCATGAGGCATCCAAGATTTCGATATAGGCTTCCATCTGCCCCAATCAACTTCTTCCGGAGACTGCCTGCAAGAACTGATAGTATGTTGTAGATTTCGCACCATTCGACTAGTACTGACAAGCATTTTTCAAATTTTTAAACCAGCATTTTATATTTTTGTTTCTACTATGCAATGTTGTAATTTATATTATTTTCTAGTAAGCTCAATGCTGGGAAGCACTTCTTATTTGTATGTGGATTTCTTAGCTGCAAATCCGTATACTAGAATACTCTTCTTTTCTTTCTAGTCTTTTGGTCTCATATACTACACTAGAACATTGCCAAGTTAAAACATGACTCTTTTTTACCATACAAGAAAGACTAGAAGTGGAATTTATTACTCAAAAATTGTCTTCAAAATCTGATGAAAGAAAAGTGGTTGAGAAGAGGAGGAAGGTGATCAATAGTGTTTTGACTTTATGAAAAATACAATACTTGAATTTGCAAAAAAGCAACATTAAGGTCAACCACTACAGAATGCCAGTCTGTGAACAAATCGTATCTGGAAGCAATAATGTATACTTCTACTCTACGTGCAAGTAAATTAATTAAAGCAAAACCAGTTCGTGCTTGCATGACTAGTATTGAGTGGGAAAATTCTATTCATTTTTCCTTTACTATAAAAACCAAAAGTAAGAGGTTCTAACTCCTAATATTCTGAAAAATGGCTGTCTCTTTATCCAGAAAAAGAACCAAATCAAGAAAACTAGAAGCTAAACAGTCTTATTTTTGCTTTACAATCCTATACAGCTTTATACGTAGAATTTCTGCTTTAATCTTTTTCTTAGTCCTCATCTACATATGGTCTTCCTTCTCCACCATTATAACAGGAAACATCATACATGTTTGCTTTTCTACAAGGAAGCTAAATAGCCACTATTGTCTTTCTGCTGGCACTCACCCTTCCTTAGAAATTCCATCTTCTATAAACACAATTAATAGTTCTAGACATTCTATTACTCCTCCTGAATTAACTGAGAGTAATACAACTGATCCTGGGACTCAGATTCGAAGTATGACACACATGGTCGATGAGGAGGTTGTAAACGCGGTTAAGGCGATCGAGGAACACTTGGAGGTTCATCGATCTTGGAGATCAGATAAAAACTATGCAACTAATTGCAATGGTCAAGGAATATATGTTTATGACTTGCCATCCAAGTTTAACAAAGACTTGGTGGGTCAATGCCGCGACATGGTTCCATGGCAGGATTTCTGCAGATATATCAGTAACGCAGGGTTGGGCGAGCAAATACCGATATCACAAAAGCTTGGTAAAGGATGGTATCAAACTCATCAGTACTCACTTGAACTAATATTTCATTCAAGGGTCTTAAAACATCCATGCAGAGTTTACAATGAAAATGATGCAAAGCTGTTCTATGTTCCATTCTATGGTGGTTTAGATGTCTTGCGTTGGCATTTCAACAATGTTTCCGATGATATTAAGGATAGTTTGGGTTTGGAATTAGTTAAGTGGCTTGAGAGAAGAGATTCTTGGAAAAGAAATTCAGGTAAGGATCATGTATTTGTGTTGGGAAAAATTTCATGGGATTTTAGGAGGGCTAGTGATTCTCATTCTTCATGGGGAAATAGATTATTAGAGCTTAACAAAATGCAAAATCCTATTAAGCTTTTGATTGAACGCCAACCATGGCATGTTAATGACATTGGAATTCCTCATCCAACTTATTTTCACCCACATTCCGACGATGATATAATCTCTTGGCAACTCAAAGTAATGAGATCGAATCGCAAAAGTCTTGTCAGTTTTGCTGGAGCTGCAAGAACTGAGGCAGATGACAACATAAGGTCTATATTAATAGATCAATGCAGTTCAACCAGTGATGATAAATGCAAGTTTCTGAATTGCAGTTCAGTAAAGTGTTACGAGCCAGAGTTAATTATACAACTTTTCGTGGAGTCTGAGTTCTGTTTGCAGCCACCGGGAGATAGTCCAACAAGAAAGTCGGTTTTTGATTCACTTATATCAGGTTGTATTCCTGTTCTTTTTGATCCTTACACAGCTTACTACCAATATCCATGGCATTTGCCTGAGGATAGTGAAAAGTATTCAGTGTTTATGGACAAAAAAGAGGTGAAGGAAATGAATGTGAATGTGGTGGAGAGGCTAGCGAAAATTTCGTCGAGGGAGAGGGAAAATATGAGGAGGTATATTGTATATGAACTACTGCCTGGATTGGTATATGGAGATCACAATGCTGAGTTTGATAAGTTTCAGGATGCATTTGCCATTACTATCAATAATTTGCTTGAGAGGGTTAGCAGACTCAAGGAATGAATGAATGATTGCATTCTTCTGCATTACTATCATTGCTTTGCATGTAAGGCTAGCTCTTTCGCATTTACTCAGCTAACAATACTTGTAACCACAAAAATCAATGAAAAAATGGGTCAATATTAAATTATTTTCCTTCTTCGTTAATTATTTATCTAGCCTTTTAATTCAAAAGGGAAAACTAGGAGAGTAAGAAACTAAATGGGTAACTACACCCAACATGGCATGCTCTCTAAGAATAGAATCAAAATGAATGAAGCCCTAAAAAGTATGCCTAAAATTTCCAAAATTGCCATAGTTTGCCAACCAATCAGCACAATAGTCAGCTTCACAGTGTTACTGATAGATGAAGATGTAGAAAACAAAAAGAATTCTATTAGTTTGGCACACAAGAGTCCTCTATTTATTCGTTGTGTAGCTTTCCGATAAGCTCTTAGTGTTCTTCATTGATTCATTCCACATTCAACTTGTTAATAGATGTTGGAGAGTACATGGAGCATTGAAAGTAACACCGAACTAATGATCTAAACCACTAAGAGACAATGATAACATTATCACCCATACCATAAGGCATTTGGTGTATGAGTTCATGCTATACATATAGACATGACATTTAGAGTTAGAGAGTGAAAAAAGGGAGAGGAGTGAAAAAAGATGACAATAAATCATGTTTACGGTTGTCAAACAGGGATCCTAGAACTTGTTAAGATTTTACTAAAACTTGTTAAGTGCAAACTTTTCATCCACCAAAGCAGAGTCACAAATTCAGTTCATTTACAACGAGATAAATAATAAATATATATACATCTAGTCTAATAAAACAACAATGAACAATGTCTCTTCCTGAATAAATTTTCACCCACGCGTCAAGTCAATACCTGTGTGTGGGTGTGCACTTTTCACATCCACTGGCCACAAGCCTGAAGCAGATGCGTCATAGTTTTGATTAAGTGGTTCATCACTGCCTGGAGAAGCTAACTTGTCACTACTCTGAGCCTCTGAATCCTCATCTTTTGCAGTGATACCCTCTTGCTTTGTTGTCTTTGGCTTAGACCCACCATATACAAAACTGCAAACTGCAACCTACAACAACCAAAGTCGAAAAAATTAGAACATTGAGCATCCTAACTTAACCACACCTATCTTCCTTGCAGTTGTTTAACTTAATGTCATAAAGATTGCAAACTATACATTCTATGTACATCGAGTATTTTACTACTAATTAAATTACTGATTACAAACAAGACATTGTATACCCATGCATCGTACGGGTCATGCAAACTAGTTAAGAATATACCTGCACAGGGCCTGCAGCAAGAAGCCTAGCAACACCACCACCAATAATTTCGCCATTTGGACTAGAAAGAGAAACACTCATCCCACCAATTCTATTGCGAGGTCCTCCATCTTCAGCAACCAACCAAGAACCAGATAAACTTAATATTTCAAATCGCCCCTGCAAAATGTCAAAAATTAAACAGATGATACTTGTAATTTTAAAATGGCTATTAGTTGAGGTAACTAGTTTTCAGTTCCCGAACCTCATAAGTAACACTAACACTAGTAGAAGCTGGCTCGCGCAAAGTGACCGAAGAAACTGTCCCAGTTCCTGACAAGATGCTTAACACCCTTGGTCTCTGTTGTGAAAATGACAATAGCTTTGCTACAATGTCCTGAAAACGAAGAAAAACCCCATTGGCATTCAATCAGCAACCATATTTGTGTTTGACATAATCTTAACATTTACACGCCACTTCTAATCCAAGTTCATTCTATGTGTGCCTTTGGTGATTTCCAATTACATAAACCATCCATGAGGCTTGCATGTCGTGAATGGTAAAATAAATTATATCATCAATATCCTGAACAAAAAAGGAGATTTCATTCAAAAAATCTCTCCATTAGTATTAACTATATTAATCACAACTACTCATAAATCATAAAAATCAACTTTGCTTAGTTCTGAAATTTTTTAAAGTTTTCTTCCTAAAATGATGCAACTATGACTTTGGTGCAACCAGACCAATGGGCTACTAAGATTTAAAAATATCCCACATGAGCAAACCAAAATCTCCTGTTTAGATACATAACACCATTAACGTCACTGTATTCAGAATCAGAATTTTAAAAAAAAAAATAATATGAAAATATAAACAAGTTGAGTGGATCAAAACCTATATGACTGATAAAATGGAAGAATATAACTACCTCCTTATCTTCAATGGTGATAACATGAGGCGTAAAAGCCAGTCCTGCAGAACTGTTCACCCATTCACCTAGGAAGGGATAAACAGAAATGTTAAAACTTAGAAGTTAACACACTTCAAAGCAAAATAGATAAAGTCTGTTGCTACTATCGATTACCATCAAAACCAAAAAAATGCACCAGAAAGGAAAGGAAACGCTGCCAACACGATGTTTAATTTTTCATGGCTTCTAAGAAATGCTGCCTAGGGGTGGATCTATATCAGAAATCTGAACCAGTACTGCATAGTAATTATTTATGACTTCTAAGAAATGCTGCCTAGAGGTGGATCTATATCAGAAATCTGAACCAGTACTGCATAGTAATTATTTATGACTCAAAGTAACCAAGAAAAGAGAAACCAAATTACTGCTTACCAACAAACTGAACAACCAAAATAAAACATAACCATAGCACCTAGAAATGGAAAAACAATAATATGAAACGATCGCACAATCATTCACCACTTCTTTTCATTAGATTATGACAGCAAAATGGAAAAATTAGAAGTCACGGGATGTTAACCGGAAAATTAAATGGTTAATACTTTTTAATATTCACTGAATAACCATAACATTAAATGTTAACAACCTCACAGTTAATTATACATGCACACATAATTTCATCACTTATTATGATCTCATCTGTCAATTTTCTTAGAGTAAACATGGAATTTATTATTCATTCTTGAATAAGTTATTTGTGTTGCTTTGGTCCCTAAAAGTCCCTGCCTATACAAATTAGTTCTGTTCCTCAATGGATGAATTTGTTAGCAAGTTGACAATTCTAATACAGTGAACTTGTAAGCACATAGACAACTTCAAGGACCAATTTGTGTAGACAAAAACTTCCAGCAACAAATAAAAAGAACCCTTCACTTTAAAAAAGCCAAACACCAAATCCTAATATAACAGACACAATCAAGTAGTATTCAACAGTAAATAATAATTTTCATATAAAATAAAAATACAGTACATACCTAGAGCAGCTAGTTGTTGCTTCCTTCCACTACCGGGAGGGCGGCCTCTAGGCCGTTTCTGAGAAGGAGAGGTTGAACCAGGGGTAGAATTGTCAGTAGGAGACAAAGGAGAGAGTCTCAAAGCAACAGTTCCATCAGGACCATACTTCCTAGGCCTCCCTCTTTTCCTTTTAACAGGCTCCCCTGAAGAAGGAACAATAGGACCAGGAGAGGAACCTGTGCTAATACCATGATTATAACTACCATTCTGAGGCTCTACTGAAAATGTAGAACCATCAGAACCATTAGACAAAACCCTAAACCCAGAATGTGGTTGAAGGAACCCTCCATTGGCACTACCAGACCCACCAATCACTCCTCCTCTATGCATATAATAAGGAACAGAGCTACCAGAAAATGACATAGCTTCTCTACCATCCATGTAAATATTTACTATAACTAAGATATTTTCAACTATGAATGTAATAGATACACTAATTTTTTAAACTAGAGCTACCTTCTTAAACTAAGAAACCAGATGAAACTACCAAAAGCAAAAGAAGCAAAAAGCTTTGACAATGGTGGAAAGATTAGATTTTTAACAAAAGAAGCAATGAAAACAGAAGGGGATCTAAAAAATGTAGCTCTAGATACGCAATCAATATGGTTAGGGATTTTAAAAGTAAATGCGGCAAGATCAAGGGTTTTGCTTACCTAGACAAATCCAAGAATTCCACGAAAAAATTAAATTAGAATTAGAAACAAATGAACATGTAGAGAAGGGGGAGAAAGGAATGGGATTTTAGAGCTCAAACAGAATCACCATTAATGACGGAGCTTAGTGAGAGAAAATGTAGGAAAAATGGAAGCTTGGATTGGACATAGAAAACTCGAAGGAATCGTATCTGTAACGCATTAAGAAAACAAAACCCTAGATTTTGAAATCTAGGGTTTTTTGGAAGAAGAATGCAGTGCAAGTAAGCAAGGGATGCAAAACGAAAGGGGAGCGTGAGTTTTGAGGTGGGCCTATAGAAGGGAAATTGAGCTTAAGGTTGCGTTTGATTCCAGCAGTGCTGCAGAACTGGAGTTTTTGAGGTGAAATGTGATAGAAGAAATTGATCTCAACAAAGCAAACATTCTGATAATCCGATCACTCAAAAATATACCAAATATTATTTTTATTTCCTATTCAATCATTTTTCTCTTTCCTCTATTTTCCCTCTCTCTCCTATCTCATTCTTCTCTATCATTTTCTCCACCTCTCTGTTACTTTCTCATTCATCTATCTTTTTCTCCCCCTCTTCACCTCTTATCTCTCTTGTATCTTCTCATCTCATGACATATCTCCCTCATCTCTTTCTCTTCCATATTCTCCTTCGTGTGTTTTTCTTTATAATTTTTTATTTACATTATAATATATGTTATATAAAATCATTATAAACATTAGAAAAAGAATTATAGTAAAATTTACATTTTTTTCTTATGTTGTCCATGATTCACCAAACAATGATGTTTGAACAAAAAACACATGTCTCGAAGATCTTGTCCAATCCAATAATCTTATCCTATTTGCAAATCAAACGGACCCTAAGCGTGCTCTATACAATTCTTTTTTCTTTTTTTTTTTGGTCTTAAGCTCTATTCAATTCAATTGAATGAAAAATATTGACAATTTCCAATGTTCGTTATGGATAATAATTCAACAATAAATATTTCCAAAAACTATACTCCCTCCTGGTCTCTTTTATTAACAAAAATTGGTCAACGCAAATTGATGTATCTAATCCATACTATGAACTAGATACATCAATTTACATTGACCAAATTTTGCTTATAAAAGAAACTGGAGGGAGTATTAGTACTACATAAATATGCTCTCTCATTTACTCCATTCATTCTTGATACGTACTTTTAGTTTTTTTAATTTTGTTCCAAAACAATAATCTTTCCGGTCCATAATATAAGAGAAAAAACCAGACATCTCACATACTAAAGAATGACATTAAAATCAACTATTATTATCATTTAATAAGGCTAAAAGTTTATTTTCTTTCCAAAATTGTCTTTTTTATTTAATGATGATTTACACTCCTAATTAATGATATCACTTAAATAGGGGTAAATTTGGAATTGATCATTTAATACACCTCAAAAATTGTGTTTATTTCTTATATTGTGGACCAACAAAACTCAAATTTTTTCTCTTATATTGTGGATCGGAGGAATAGTACTTTTAGAAAATAAATGTACAATTCACTATATTTTTCCAAATACACTCTTCATATTTATTGAGTCTTTTAAAGATTCAAAGCATGAATTAATTGTTTCAATACACGTTTATTTTGACTTCAATTCTCCCAAGACAACTATAAAAAGGGTATTTTAGTACTTAGCTAACACAATTTAACGATACCTTAATTTATGTGTAACAAACCAAAAGTACCAAAAATTAAAAACGGAGAAAGTACCAAATAAATAAATAAATAAATATATTGTCTCAAAATATATGCTGTTTTTATCCAAAATGAATACTCAATTCTAATTTAGCTTTGTTTTTAATTATACTCTTGATATATATAGTTAGCATGATCTATTTTTCTAAAATTGTTTGTAATACTATTATAGTTAGTTTTTTACTATTATAGTTAGCAATTTACTATTTGCTATCTCATTAATCTCTCTTTGTTTTTTTTTTTACAAACATCTATTTCATCTCTTTAATCAAGCAACTAGTATTCTACGGGTAATATTTTTTTGTTGGATGAATTAGTAGAATTACTTTTACTTAATATAATTTGGTTACTGGAAAGGAAGTGGTATGGTGGTGCATGCCCACTCAAGAGTCGTTGTAAAGTGGATTGGTCGGAGAATATAATTTTCCATCATGCTAATATTGGTACACTTGCTAACAATTTGTGTCCCTCGAGAAGGACCACGGGCGGGAAAATTTCCCCCATAGAGATCGGACGAAAGAGAAAATCCTTTGCGGTCATTTTGAATACAGGGAAGAAGATTATATCCCCGTGCAGATAGGAGCAATGAAGAAAAACTTCTCATGATAGGGATCGCCGGCAGAGAAAATTTTGGGGGACGGGGACGCGAGCTACCATGCCCCTGAGGGATAGAGGCGGGGGAGGAAAATTTCCCACACTGGGAATCGTGAGCGGGACAAGGTAAAGTTTGTGGAATAGGGATAAGGACCACACCCCCTGTGGGGCTAGATGTGGGGATTAAAACTCTAGATGACAGAGATCAAGGGCAAGGACGGAAACAGAGAAAAGTTTGGAGTGATGGGACGGGGAGCGGGGGAGTACTCCCCGTCCCTACCTCGCCCTATTGTCATCTTTACATTGTCGGTGTAATCAAATTGGGTGTTTACCTTTTAATTTCAAACATGTGTTTCAAATTGTCTATGCCTTTACTTCAATTTTATGCTTCCATCGAAATGTGTGGCGTAATTTTTTTTTTCATATATACATAACGTCTGTTTTTCAAAATGAGTGCATATGTCATTGTTCATCAAAAAAATCTCATTTTTTTGAACACATTACATTACTATCAGAAGCTCCGCCAAGATTATGAAATTTAGCTCATGTGTGTATATATAATCATTTACTATATCATGCTCAAGGGAAACTATATAATGTCAAATTTTAAATCATATTAATCA
Organism: Oxytropis ochrocephala; assembly: GCA_020916435.1. NCBI lineage: Eukaryota > Viridiplantae > Streptophyta > Magnoliopsida > Fabales > Fabaceae > Oxytropis > Oxytropis ochrocephala. Next base: position 2,300,137 of record CM037092.1, on the reverse strand, counting down.
TTCACATGACATGCAATGCTGCCTCGTGCATCGAATGAGTAATGGTCTAGTTTTAAACTAATCATAAATATGTGTTGAGGTGTCATGTTTTGATTGCTCATCGAATCCCATAGAACCAAACATTCCAACAGACTTGTATTTATTATTTCCTTGTAGAAGCAGCAATTTCGCTCCCTGATACTCCAAACCATCTGTTTCAAACACATTAGCGTTTAAATATACTCACAGCTAGTGGTACCTCTGTCCCATTTTATATGTAGTTTAAGATTTTGGCACACTCTTAAAAAAATAAATTAGTCTAATTTTATAAAAAGTATTATTTAATTTATCATTTAACCATTTATCACTCTAACTAGATAAATGTCATCATTAAGAAGGGGAAAATGGAAAAGAATATCAAATATTTTCTTGAAAATGTAAAAAAATCAATTTGGGACAAATTGATTTTACTAAAACAACCTATGTAAGAATTTTTTTTTCGACAAGGGTATTATTATGTAACAATCAAAGCACAAGATTTTGCTTTGATATCCCATCGCCAAATGCTCATTATGACTCATGACCATTTAAGGGAGTTACAAGGAACATGAAATCAAGCTTAGAGTTCATAAAAAAAAAATCAAGCTTAGTTTTGCAAAAGAAAAAAAGCTTAACTTCTGAAAATTTTACCAAGACACTTTCTATTGTTTTAACATAATGGAGATGCAAAAGAGTATTTCCTACTTCCGTGCCTTCTACAAAACAACATAATTATCGTGAGATTTTCCGTATGCCTCTTCTGTCTATTATTGAATTAATGAATCTAGTTCCTACTGAGCTTACATATCAATTGACTCCACCTCAAGTTTTTAAAATATGAATGTCGTCTTAATGTTAGAAGCTTGATTTTCCACTAAGTCGACTTTTCTCTTCCCTTGCTCAGGTCGCTTCACCTTCAAAATCACCCAAATCAAAAGCATTTACTAATTCTCATTTATTCATTTCACTAAGGTTGTAAAGCAGCATTTATCAGAGCGAAAGATAACATGGATATATCGTCATTTCAGTTATAAAAGAGTGCAAATATAAGAAAATATTAAATCCTTTGTCAAGTCCATCAAACTACCTTATAATTCAGAGGTTTCTAGATGTGATTTCTAGTGCATGCCTATACCTGTAGAAAGGTCAGTAATTTGTCAAATAACGAGACACCAGAAATGAGAGGGAAAAAAAATTAAAAAGATAATAAAAAAGGACCTCCAAGGCAAGTATAAAATGATAAAGTTTGATACTAACATTGGCAGGCTTGAGAACTTACAGTGTTGAAAAGAATAAAGTTTGAAACTAGCATTGGCAAGCTTGAGAACTTACAGTGTTAAGAAGTCTTACTCAGGTGCTACAAGCTTTGTTTTTTCTGTTAACATAATCCAGATACCCCTAGAAAATACCAACATATAAGTAAATGTTATAAAATCTAATTAATTAGCTCCACAGCAAAGCAATCTAGAATGTAAAAACTGTCTAAACAATTATGTTAATATATTTCAGATTAACTTTCAGAGTCCCTTGCAGATAAAGGAATGTTTACTCAATACATACATAAAATAGATGCCCATATAGTTGAGGTTGTGATAATGTGGCCCAATGATTACTGGGGTGGATGCAAGTCACTTACTTCTTAACTTCATAACATATACTTCAGTTTAGGGCTTTCCATTTCATACATATTCCGTATAATGATTTCTTCAAAAAGAAATAAACTTTTTCCTACTTCAGAAAAGAATAATGTGCACATGAAATAAAGGCATTGGTTAAATACATCTTATTGTGCTTTCAGCACAATTGAAAATGTAAGAGTGAAGACATTGACTTTTCCCTGATTTGTAACATGTGAAGAGAAGTATATTAAGTCAAGAAGCATATCAAAGAACTTACCTGAAGTATTCCCACAGCAGCAAATTTGTCCAGCATAGTTTTGGAATTAACTGGATGATTCAAGTTCAAAGGCTTTAACAGTAATTCCACGTTCTGCAAGTAAAACCTAACTTCAGATTTTGTCACATTTTATTGCAAATTGCAATAAGTACTCAAACTGCGGGAAAAACTATAAACTAAACATATGAGTTTGTTTAGCTGGATGAAGTAGGTTCTCTTCAAATATACAACACACTTTGTAGGTAATTAGTTCTTTCTAGTTATCAACCAATACAGAGGTTGTAGTCACGTCGGAAATTTCTGATTTAAGGCAGATTTAAATTCATTAATAATGTTCACAATATCAACTCTGTAAACCCACCTTTGATGTGAAGCACTCATTCCAATATGTATACGTTAGACCTTCAAACATTTCTGTACTACGGAGGTCATCGATGAAGACCTTCACTCGTACAGCCTTTCAAAAGCAGAAAAAATGGATCAGTACATGAAAACAATAATATATTGAACATGGATGGTCGGAGAAATGAAACTCACATCAACAGACACCCGATTCCTGTCAAAAGGGAGGCCGATAACAAATCCCTTCAAGGAATATTTAGATATCTGCATGAAAACAGAAGAAGTTGTCATAGCATGGCTTGGGATTATTATGGCTCAAATAGCTAGGAGCTACCCTTATAAATGATTAAAATAAAATACATAAGATATAGCATATACTCATGCACATTGCACTAACTCTACCATCATTATTGTGAAAAATTAAACCAATGGTAAGGGCTAACTAACATAAAAGTAAAGCATGACAATAGTACCCATAGGACATTTTTGTGAGTAACTAGAATGGAAAGAAGGAAACTCGCGAAACAACAAAATCAAAGAGGAAGAGGCATCTTAAACAACGAAACAAATCATGCTAAACAGAAGAGAAAAAGAAGATCATTATGAAATTGAAAACATGCAGAATTGGAAAAGAGCCTTAGGTTCCTCAAGGATGTAGACCTATACTACCTCGTGACTTGGATGAAAGAGGAAAGAACTTACAAGAAAAAAGGGTGAAACAAAAATGACTGTGTCCCAACTCTGAAAAAAACTTCCAAGAATTAATAAATTTTACAGCATGAAAGCAAGAGGGATTTTGCCAACTTCACTCAAATCTAATGGAAAATGGGTATTAGTATGACATGCAACATTCCTTACAAGACAGAGATTTGAATAGTAATGTAAACCATCATTTAGTGTTGAATATTCAGCTGTAAGAGAACGGGATATCTACCCGATGAAACGATGTTAAAATGACTCAGATACCACCCCTATCATTTGGAAATCTACAGTTTTCCCATAGTGCCACAGCCATTACACATCACACAAGATAACCGGAAACTTACGGGGGTAAAATTCACACAATTTGCAGCAAAATTAGGGAGAAAGAGAATAATTCTAAAATTGGATTTATGTACTGAATTTTAATTATTGGCAAGTAGAGACACATAAATGGCAACAAATTGAAAAGAATTTATTCACAAAGGTTCAATTTTACAAAATACATAGGAACACAGCAGTGGTGGTGATGTTCATTTTTCAATACATTGAAGGCCGGAGCCTCAACTCACCTAACACACATCACAAATATGAGTTTAATTTGAATTGAAGAGGCATGACAAGCTTACCAGACTCTGAAAATCAGAAGCCATTAAATTTAAGTTTGTCTTCTTCCTGACCAGAACACTGTGGAACATAAGAAGTATATGTGTTAGAAAATCTTACGACCTTTATTTTTACGAAGTGTTTGGTTAAAAGGAGGGGAAGGGAGAATTCGAGATAGTCTGTTTGGTTAGAGATGCCGGGAGGAGAGGGGAAGGGAAATAACCCTCTCCTTGCTTGGTTTGCAAAGAGAGGAGGGAAATAAAGCTACGCTACTATGACACTACTCAACTCTATTATAAGGTTTAGAGATATTGATGCATTGTTTAAGGTATTTTGCCTAAATTTCAGTATGTGTATGCTGGAAATGCCTGGGCAGCACAAAATCAAATGATTTTAGCTTGACAAGATGGGAATTTTTGAGGCAAGAAGGTAGACACTTTTATCTTCTGAGATGTAAGATGGAAAAAATCTCAAACTCTTACTTCTATAGAGTATTCTACAGTACACTATTAAAAACAGATTAAACATGAGCCAGTAAAGTCCTTTAAAATAACATTAATAACAATAAGAGTAAGATTAACTTCAGATTTGATCCTTCTAGTTAAACTCCCTCAAATTATTAGATTATTTTCTCGCTTAAATTTTGGTTGCCCAGTTTTTTTGGTTTTGCTTTTGATTAAATTATACTTGTTCTCTGTGATTCTATTGAAATATTGTCCGCGAAAAACAATTAACCTTCCTCCCATGATGGCAATGGCATGATTGTATTATCTTCAATGATGGAGAGAGGAGGGATTCTAGTCTCTCTATTCCCCTCCCCACATAAAATTCTGAGCCAAACAAGAAAAATTCATAAAAATCCTTTCCTTACAATGCATTTCCCCACAACCAAACTCCATGTTAGTAAAGAAAAGAGATACCTGAAAGGTGAAGCAATTTTGTTATCAAAGTCAGAAAGAGCAAGACCAACATATTTCTCGCCAACATCTAAACCAATCAACCTTCCACGTTCTTTCTGGGTTGATTTCATCAAATCGTGAAACAACTCCAAGGGCTTCAACTGCTTCATCAGTAATAATGCTACAAAACTGGAATTGGCATTCGCAAACGAGATAAGTAAAACCCTAAGCTAGAGAACAGATACATAAGCGAGGCTAGGGTTTTGTTTCAAAACTCGGCTAATATGATTCAGAGCAAAAAAAATTAAAAAATACGAAATGTGAGAGGAGATAAAAACCTGTTACAGTAGATATCGTTGTGGCAGAGAGTGGTATACCTGGTGGTTGCAGAGTTGGATTCCGGTGTCACTGTGTTATTTTCGTATACCAACGATGGAACCTGGATTTGCTGAGACACTGTTTTGTTTTGTTTTGTTTTTGAGACGAAGCGTTTGACAGTGAAATAATGAGTGAGGTGAGGGGTAGGTAGGTATGTTTAGGCAATGCTATTATATAGAATTAAACCATATTATCTTTTATTAAAATGATTAAAATTTTATAGCTTATATAAAATCTCTTCTAATGAATAGGCATGACAACGCGGGTTTTGCATCCCTCGAATCGGGTTGGATTTTGCATCCTCATTCCGTCCCAAATGGGGATGAGTTCCTTGGGATACCCGTTTCGACCACAAATTTATAGAAAATAAAAATATATTTAAAATAATTAATAGAATAAAATCATAAATATTTTACCGTGGCAAAATAAGTTAAATATATTAAAATAGCATGTTTTATTAAAATAAGTTAACTAAGAGATTTATTGTTAATATATAAAATGTTGGTTTATTCTGTTCCAATTGGGGTCTATCATAATGATTCCATTCAGTCCATTTTCTAACAATTCAAATAATGGATCATAACTGCATTCCATTCAATTTCATTCCATTCAATTTCATTCCATTCCATCTTACCACCAATCTAAACATAGAAAAATAAGATGATCAAATCCCTCCATATCACTTTTTTTTTACAAAAGCCAATTTTCTTTTCACAGTAAACAAATCCCATTCCACCAAATAAATATATAGGTCAATATAAGATATTTGTTGGTATAAATCGAATATCCTCTACGCGCAATCATGAGAGTAATCTCTCGAAATTGTAGAGTAGACCACAAAAGCTTCTCTCAAAAAAAAAATTTAACACACTTCGATACTCACTCAATACTAAATTCGATCCTTAAAATCACATTTAATCTAATCTCATCCAAGGTCAATATAAGATATTGTTCTTGCCTATGGGTTTATACTATTTAAATAATTTACAATTTTGCACACAAATTCTAAATCATGTTTTTATCAAATGGATATTAAATTTTATTATAAAGTTTAATTTTATTAATTTTAAGAATATTTGTGACTTGTACGTTTCTTATTTTTTAAGAACATAAGCTTTGATCAACAAAAAGAAGAGTATAAGCTCATTTGTGTTCACTATTATAAAAACATGATTTTAACTCATTTAAAATTTTAAAATTTTCATTATGTGAACATCACAAACTATTCCTAAAACGTCATAATTAAACAAATTTACTTGAGAAAACTAGATTTAATTAGGATATTCTTGCAGAAAAGGATATTCTGGCAGAAAAGTTTACACATGGCATGCTTTAGAAATTAGAACTCTAGTATGGATGAATGATTCTTACCAATGTTATTAAAACCGAACTGCTAAGTCGATCTTGCCAAAGTTATTGGGTCACAAGTACAATGGTCGGACCGGAAGGATCACTAGTTGACCCGCATGACGCGTGATCGTCGCATAAAGATCGTTAAAAATAGGCTTCAGATGTAAAATCACACATCACATAACTATATTTTTTTTCATACCCTAAAAATGCCCAAAAAAATCTTAGTTTTTAGTATAACATTTTAATAATTGCAATATAATTTTTGTTCAAAAATATATTTTTAAAGATTTTTATGTAAACATTATGTTACAATTGAATTAAGTCATGAAATAAAGTAATATATAACACTATAATCTAAGATTCTTAAAACAGATATGTAATATGCATTAAGTATAATATATTGAAAGGATATAACAAAGTAATAATGCAGCTCAGTTGGTTGAGTGCTGTTGTTGGGAACAGGAGGGAGTGGGTTCAAACCTCATTTCTGTCATTTTTTAATAAGGCTACTCGAATTTATGTGTGGTAATAAAGTTGACCGGGTCAATGCGGGTTAGCGAGTTAACACCGGGTTTGACCGGGTTAAGCCGAGTTGACCGAGTCAACTCCGGTCCAATTGCAAGTGCGATCTGACTAGCGAACCGAACCGAGCAAGACCCCGTTTCCCGGTCGAACCGGTCCGACCGGCCGGTTCGGTCCGGGTTCAATAACACTGATTCTTACCATTATTTCACCAATTAAATTCTACCATAAAACTTAACTAATTCTATCACAAGGCGGTGTCCATCTTCATCCTAATTATTTCAAATGGTGCAACATGCAATGGTTAACTCTGTCAAGGAATCAAAGATGAGCTTTTCCCATTAAAATGAATTAAAAATGACAGTTTTTTTTTTGACAAAAAGACGAATTAAAAATGACAGAGGACACCATAAGAATCAATTTAATGATTAATGACTACCCTACAATGCCTAGTTATCTTTTTATGCATAGAAATGTTGAAAGACTTCGCAGCTCAACACGCCTCTTAACTGCTCTTCTAAAAGGCTTTCGATTTTGCCACCTTAGACATTCAGTCCCACTCGAATACCTAAAATTACTATCATCTTTATTCCTTGTTGCAAACATGTTGCAAGTGTTGTGACTGGGCGCATCTCTCTTCTGTTTCTTTCTAGGGTTTGTATCATGCCTGGGAGATGGGGTTTTGGGCTCCTCAAATTTACCACCAGTTAATCTGCAAACATAAAATATAATCACTAAAAAGAACCAAAAAAATAAACATGACGCAAATAAAATGACAGCTTTAGTAGATGGCCGAAATAAAAGATAAAACAATTCTTTGACCTCACGTTGAATAAACAGGAAATGAGGATTGCACTAGACCTTGCGACAACATTTTGCTTCTTACTCTTCCATGATACAAGATTCCCTCCAATGGACACACAATACCCAGAAGTGGAACGCCTATCAATGGGTGAACCAGCCCAATCTGCATCGCAAAAACCAACTATTTGAGTGTTTCCTTTGTCTTCATAAAGTAGCCCTTGTCCCGGGTTCTTCTTAATGTATCTCAGAATTTTAATTACTGCATCCCAATGATCCTTATGAGGAGATTGCATGAACTGACTTACCACTCCAACTGCAAAAGAGATATCTGGCCTTGTAATGGTGAGGTAGATGAGTTTACCAACCAACCTTCGATATCTTTCAGGATCAGGATAAGGCTCCCCCTGATTTGGTAACAATTTCTGATTTGGATCCATAGGACTGTCAATTGGTCTACAATCTAACATGTCAGTTTCTTTGAGTATGTCTAATGCATAATTCCTCTGTGAAACGACAATCTCATTTATTGACTGAGCAACTTCAATTCTAAGGAAATATTTTAGCTTTCCTAGATCCTTAGTCTGAAAATGACTAGATAAGTGTTCTTTTAGTTGAGAAATTTTCTCTTCATCATTACCAGTGATGACTATATCATCTACATAAACCACCAAGTACACACATTTATTTGGAGAGGTATGACAATATAAGATGTAATGGTTCGCTTCATCGTGTTTCATCCCAAAGTCCGAACAAATCGAATCGAATTTCCCGAACCAAGCTCGTGGGGATTGTTTGAGCCCGTAAAGAAAGCGTCGTAGTTTGCAAACTAAGCCAGACTCCCCCTGAGCAACAAAGCCAGGCAGTTGCTCCATATAAATCTCCTCTTCTAAATCTCCATGTAGAAATGCATTTTTAATATCCAACTGATACAATGACCAATGAGAGATAGCAGCCATGGCCAAAAATAATCGAATAGAAGTAATTTTGGCCACAAGAGAGAAAGTGTCACCATAATCAAGACCATATATATGAGTATAACCTTTGGCCACTAGACGAGCTTTAAGACGATCAATCTGCCCATTAGGTCCAACTTTAATAGCATAGACCCATCAACACCCAACTGATTTCTTGCCTGGAGGAAGAGGGACTAAATCCCAAGTGCCATTATGCTCCAAGGCCTGCATTTCATCAATCATGGCTTGACGCCATCCTGGATGATCAAGTGCCTCACAAACATTTTTAGGGATGGAAACAGAAGATAAAGATGCTATGAAAGAATGATAAGAAGGAGAGAGACGATGATAACTTAAGAAGTTATAAATAGGATGAGGATTTCGAGTTGATCGAGTACCTTTTCTAAGAGCAATGGGCAAATCAAGGGTTTCGTCAGGCAGGTCCACAGTAGGATCGGTTGTTGGAGTAAGACATGATTCAATTGGTCTTTCAGTGCCTTCCAATTCTGTATTAGGAACACGCGGACGCCTCTGGTATGTAATAAGTGGTCTTTAAGGTGGCTCAGGTGAAGGATTATGAGGGATATCTGGAGTAGCTGCTGGACCAGAAGCAGTGACCTTTAACCTGCTCTGATACCATGTCAAGAAACCAGAATATTTGATAAAATGCTTGAGTGAAACACCACTCAGCTTATGTGACACATTAGGGAGTGAATACATTGTGAGATTTACAAGGTCATTAATGTGATTTCTAGTTCCTATGTACATGCATGTAGTTCTCTAGGTACATGATTAACTATTGATTTCCTAGATGCATGGATATCTATACATATTCCAATGTACTCAATTTGATAATTCCAACACAAATAATGGAACATAACTGCATTCCATTCAATTTCATTCCATTCCATCTTACCACCAATCTAAACATAGAAAAATAAGATGATCAAATCCCTCCATATCACTTTTTTTTTCAAAAGCCAATTTTCTTTTCACGGTAAACAAATCCCATTCCACCGAATAAATATATAGGTCAATATAAGCTATTTTTTTGTATAAATCGAGTATCCTTTGCGCGCAACTGCGGAGACTAATCCCTCGAGCCGGGTAGGACCACAAAGGATCTCCCTCAAGAAATTTAACAATGCTGCATACCCAAGGCTAGATTCGATCCCAAAAAAAACTCTTACCATCTCATCCAATGCCAATATAAGATATTGTTCTTGCCTATGGGTTTATACTATTTAAATAATTTACAATTTTGCGCACAATTTCTAAATCATGTTTTTATCAAATGGATACTAAATTTTATTATAAAGTTTAATTTTATTATTTTTAAGAATATTTGTGACTTGTACGTTTCTTATTTTTTAAGAACATAAGCTTTGATCAACAAAAAGAAGAGCATAAGCTCATTTGTGTTCACTATTATAAAAACAGGATTTTAACTCATTTAAAATTTTAAAATTTTCATTATGTGAACATCACAAACTATTCCTAAAACGTCATAATTAAACAAATTTACTTGAGAAAACTCTATTTAATTAGGATATTCTTGCAGAAAAGGATATTCTGGCAGAAAAGTTTACACATGGCATGCTTTAGAAATTAGAACTCTAGTATGGATGAATGATTCTTACCATTATTTCACCATTAAATTCTACCATAAAACCTAACTAAATTCTATCACAAGGCGGTGTCCACCTTCATCCTAATTATTTCAAATGGTGCAACATGCAAATGGTTAACTCTGTCAAGGAATCAAAGATGAGCTTTTCCCATTAAAATGAATTAAAAATGACAGTTTTTTTTGACAAAAAGACGAATTAAAAATGACAGAGGACACCATAAGAATCAATTTAATGATTAATGACTACCCTACAATGCCTAGTTATCTTTTTATGCATAGAAATGTTGAAAGACTTCGCAGCTCAACACGCCTCTTAACTGCTCTTCTAAAAGGCTTTCGATTTTGCCACCTTAGACATTCAGTCCCACTCGAATACCTAAAATTACTATCATCTTTATTCCTTGTTGCAAACATGTTGCAAGTGTTGTGACTGGGCGCATCTCTCTTCTGTTTCTTTCTAGGGTTTGTATCATGCCTGGGAGATGGGGTTTTGGGCTCCTCAAATTTACCACCAGTTAATCTGCAAACATAAAATATAATCACTAAAAAGAACCAAAAAAATAAACATGACGCAAATAAAATGACAGCTTTAGTAGATGGCCGAAATAAAAGATAAAACAATTCTTTGACCTCACGTTGAATAAACAGGAAATGAGGATTGCACATAAACTAATAAAAAGACAAATCAAGGTGCTGCTGGAAAGCATTCACCACTATATAGAGCTACATATACGAATTGTATTAAACGTATTTCCCAATGTCAATAGCGGAATTTCTGCTGAAAATCTGGACTTGAAAAATTGTACTCGATCAAGAAAAGTTTGCTAAAAGGTAGTAATATCTTCCAAATCTCAAGAAAATTAGAGGTGCATGGAAACAAAATATCTACTCTTGAACTAATTAAAGGTTCGTGGAATAATCTTACCTGTCATGGTTAGTAGGCAATTCTGTACACGGGTTACAAGCAGGACAAATATAGATCTCTCGTGTGCATGCTAATTTCATGCAATCAAAGTGATACCACTCACTACAATGATAACATGCAATCATCCTTCCGGGATCGAAGGGCTTTCGACAAATGCAATAAAGCATGCATCGAGCTCTTAACATCTGTTGTCAATAAAAACCAATACTTGATTAGCATCATGCCAAACACATGTAAAAATGTATTTATTTCAAAAATACAGAAATGCCTAGGGGTGTATTTAGGTTGGTGTTGGCTTTGAGAGAAAATGGATTCAGAACCATTTAGAAAAACTCCAGGTTGGGTTGGGTTGTGTTATCTGCTCTAGATATTTTTGCATTTTCAAAATAAATTTTATATAATTATATAAATTCAGAAGAAAAAATGTTAATAAAAAATTATATACTGGGCCAGGTTTGCGGATTTCAATTGACTGAGCCTCAACCTAGGTTGGATTCATCTCTTCTAATTTGAAATGAACCAACTACCCTAGTTTTTTACTTCAGATCCTGCTTGACCAGAATAGATTCAACATTTCTTCAAACCCCTTTAAATTCAATAGACAGCATCTTACCCTGAGTTCCTCATTTACATCAACAGGCAAGTTTTCACCTTCCACTACAAGTTCATTTACTTTATCTAGGCTGAGTGCTCCAGAATCATTTGATACCTGTCCATGATATACAGATATTAAAAATCTGGTCAAGAGAGAGAAAGGACATGGATTGTCAAAATAATTCCAGAAGACCGGAACCTTTTTAGCTAGTTCTACCCAGTGCAAACCCAAGCCATTCACGTTTGTAAGTTTCAGCATATAGTGATCTTCGGATGATATTTCCATAGCCAGTCCCTGTCATGTACTTGAACGTTTCAAATTTCATTGGCAATAAATTTCATAAATGCAGAAAATGGAATAAGTAATTGAAACAAAATAAGGGGCCGGGCTATCCTGTTCTTACAATGCAAGCAACAAAAAATTAAAACCTAGCCAACAGTATATACCTCTTTCAGATGCTTTTGAATCTGTTCGATACTAGGCTTTGAGACACCATTTAACAATCTATTCACTTGAGTTTTCCATAAATATTTTGCTAACTCGAGCTCAAGGTCACAATTAAGATGTCGATCATAGACACCGGCAACTTTGGTAGCCTATACAACAAATTCAATAAGCAAAATTAATCCAATTGTAACAACCGTGTGCTCCGTTTAGTGAAATGAGAACAAAATCATCTTCAATAGTAAGACCAAACAATATCAAAGGGAATAGAGGATACGGAAGATGCATATCCAAGAACAACACATTTCCTACATTGATTGGAATCACAATCTGATAGGAAAGTAGACTGTTGAAAATAAATAAACAACATGCCTTCAAAGCAATGGTCAATTTTTCAGATATAATTCTAATATCTTCCTCAACATTAGCTGATGCAAGGATCACTATTTCTCTCAAGCAAAATTTGCAGGCAAGGGCTTTCTCAACAAGTTGGTTCAGCACATCTCTTTCGTCGATCCTGCATGAAGGATGTATTAGAAATAGTATAGTGATATTAAATATCTAATCTTCTAGTCAGTTGTAAAGTTAGTTTCAGTTGAAACTAACTCTGATATGTTAGCAGTTAGCATTCTGTTAGTATTCTGTTTTCTAATAGATAGTTAGTTCAGATATCAGTGTTCTATAAATACCAATTGTAATCTTCTAGTTCAATAATGAAATCATTCAATCATTCACAAATTACAAAGTCTTTTAGATTCTACATGGTATCAAAGCTGCTACGCAAGGTAAACAAACAAATAATTTTTACACTGCATACACAAGGTAAACAAACAAATGAATTACAATTTTTACTAATAATCACAAATCTACAGTGGAGAAGAAGCCCGCAATTGTTAAAGAACACTGGTCCCATCCCCCCAATCATATAGAAACAAAAGAGAAAACCATGAAAAGGAACAACAGAAGTATATGTAACTAAATGAGAATGACGGCAGCATGCTGAGTTCATTATAATATACCCGGAAAATGAACTTTGTAAACAACATAATACAAGCAGAAAACTACTACAATTTTCCTTGGACCACATGCAACTTAGCCAATTAATATTCCCACTGATAAGAACTGGTACACTCAATATTTTTGATAAGTATCTAAGCATTTGGGAAACTCTCCCTTAAAAGCTAGCTATCAAGAGGGAAGAGCAAAACCACTTAAACACTCCACCGAGCATCCCATACTACTCGATGTGGGACTTGAGCACCCCTTAAAACCCAAGTCCCTATCGATTTTCCCACACCCGCACTTCGAACTGCAGCTCCCCAAAAAAAAATTCCTTTTTGTCAACTGAGCCTTAAAGTTAGAGCTAGCTTGGAAAACGTTTCCACAAGTATTTACCGAAAAGAAAAAGTTGAAACAATCTTGCAATGACCCTAAGTGTTGCAACTAAAACCTTCTCTAATATGTTGCAGAGCAGGTTTGCTTTCGCGGTTGATTGACATAGACCCGCGGCAGGCCTAAAGCTACAAGGAGTAGCTTTTGAATTGACGTGGTTTTCTACCGTGGAAAACTTTTTTCCAAACATCTGCGAAATAAGCTTTTATACCTAAATTTTTTCAAAAGCCCTCTAATTTAATTTCTCCATAAACACCTATAAAGCTTTTGCAAATTAGAAACCAAATACTTATTTTAGTTAAAAAAAACTCCTACAAGAGAAGCTAATCCAAACTACAAGCTGCGTAACAATAAATTGTATTGAAGTAAATTAATGACAATTATACATGAAGCAAATAAAGATTTATATGAGAATCATGTTACCACAAACAGAAGTCTTCAGCATCAGACAGAAGTTTAACAAGAACATTCAATTCAATATGCTTCTGGAACCCCTGCAAAAACAAACGAATAGTAAGACAATATATAAGTTTGTAAAAAGAAAAGCTAGTAACTACTACTAATATATGACATAATATCCTACCAGGAAGGCACCTCCATTCGAATATTGGGATTTACCCATCAAAATTTCACAGTAAGGGCATTTATAGTCTCCAAGGTCAGCGTCTTTTACTGTAAGTCTAATGCACCGCAAGTGATAACTGTCCATATGAAAGATATGTATGCACAACATAAAAATCAATGTATATTCTTAACAACAATGAAATTTTTCAGAAACCAAATTAAAAAGTAGGATGCAATCTTAAGTTCTTGAAAATGTGTTGATAAAAGTATCCATCTAATTGAAGATTAGAAGGTATTGCCTGATTTTTTTTCCAGACCTACTTTAGTAACATTACTAGAAACAAGGCAACAGCTACTTTACCAGTCCATACAATTGGAACAAGTAAGAAATTCCTGATCTTCAGAATCAACAAAGCAGCAGATGCATAGATTTTGTTCCTTCTGATCTTTCAACTTGCCATATATGACCAAAGATCTATCTAGAGTCTGTAATATCTGCAAAATATAATGCAAGGTCCTAAGTATACTTAAGATGAAAAATAGGTCACACGAAGGAAAATATTTCAAAATCAAAACCTTCTCCAGTGCATGAAGCAGCGAATTTTCATTTTGGAATAAAGATCCTATGTTATCCATGCATCTTTTCTTCCAATTTTCCACCTTCTCCACTTCAGATAAAATTAAATCTAGTTCTGAGCAACTGAAGGCAACGGTATCTCCAAGTTCCTGAATTTAAGCAAATAAATGTTAGTCCTATGCAAGTAAGGCAGTGATATCCCATGTCCTACTAAATAAAACACCAATTGGCATAGGTTTCATGTTAATTGTGAAAGCTTTCACCTTTTCAATTTAAATTTAATTAACTTATATTTAAATGATATGTTTTTCTGACAAAGACTAAACATTATATTATATAATTACATATTTTTTTTATTCATTGTTTTAGTTACATGTATCAAAAATAAATAAAAAATTATATTTGCCCCATGCATCGCACAGGTTAATATACTAGTAATGAATTAAAAACAATTATATGAAACTCGTGTACAAAAACTATATATGTAAATAAAAAGGAGTTGTGAAGGAACTCAACACAACCCTTAAGGCTTAAAGCGAATCTTCAATGAGAGAAAATAAAGAAAGTAAACCAATATTCTAACAATTAGCATTAAAATAGAAGGAAGCAGTTCACCACGGTGAGTGGCACAAATTTAGAAATGGAATAGCAATATAAGGCAAACTATTCATACACCCAGAAAATATACCTTGAGCTGCAAAATTGATGACCAAGTTCGTTCCGTAGAACTTAGACCAAAAAATTTATGCACTTGCTCTTGCCACAACCTAAAATAAAATGCATTACATAGGCATTTCAAATATTTAAAACACAAATAATTAGAGAAGCACAAGTCTTCATCCACTCAATCAATAGGAATGTAAACGAGCAATGTATTCTAGATCAAGATGGCTTAGACAGGTGAATAAACATAGATTGGAATGGACTGTTAGGAGGCATATATTAATGAGAACATGGACCCAATAATAGATCACAAAAAATTTAGAACTGTAAAATCTAAAAATCGTGGAGTTCTACTTCTATAGAAACCCAAAATGAAGAGTGAAGACCTAAGGAGTATAGAAGAGACCAACATAGAGAGAACGCCAAACGAAAGATAAATTTCCATTCAGAAGACTGGTCATTACTCAAATATAACACATGATCTTAATTCTAAAACCAACGAATAACACTTACTTATGTTTTCCAATGGCTTCTTCAAGTTGAATATTTACTGCCGCAAAGGTCATTTTAATAGTCTGCAGATGTAATTTGGAGATGTAAGTTGTTGATAGCCAAACAATTTTATCAACTGCTATGAATTAGAAAATGCTGAGTTATTTTCCCTGAACTTTATGTACCCAAAGGTCACTAAATATCCTTAATTATTCAGCATGGTCGTTAATGGATCAATAAAAGATGAGTTGTAAATTTAATTGAGGATAATGCGCATTAAGCTACTTGTAAGTTCTGCACGAACATTTTGGTTACAAATAGGGATGGCAATGAGTACCCTATGGGCAGGGTACTATAGTGCCCGTACCCGAGCCCACACATGTATGGGCAGGGCACTATAGTACCCGTCCCCGATACCCTCTGGGCACCAAGTGCCCATGGGCACACCAATTACTCGCACTTTAACAACAAAAAATAATAAATAACATAAAAAGCATTATAATTCAATTTAAAGAGCCATTATTTTTTTGGCATCTACTAGTTAAAATAGTACACACATAATATTTAGTGAATTAAAAATATCCAAAATGTTATTTAGTAGTTATATTTAGCGTTTTATGAAAAAAAAAATCATTTTTTTAAATTTTATATAGGTAAAGTTGTAATATTATTAAATATATATGCGGGTGCAGGCCAGGGCGGGTTGGGCACCGTAGTGCCCGTACCCGAGCCCGCACCCATATGTGCGGGTAATTACCCGCCCGTATGCGGGTAATTTTTGCGGGTACCCTATGGGCATGGGCTCAACTCAATTGCCATCCCTAGTTACAAAGGATTTTTTAACTTTTTTCCACTTTTTTCTTCCAATGATTAATGTTTTTCTCTCTCTTCTCACACATTAGTGCAAGTAATCTCAAACTAAATAGCACAATTCTTAATTAAACAGTTAAAATCATATGCTAAAACTAGTTGGTATACAACAATTTAATCTTTTGTCTAAAAAGTCATTGGGGATAGTGCACCTCGTTCATTTTCAATCTCACTCCCTGCTTGTTTTAGAGTACTCTATCAGAACTAAATGCTCCTAATGGCTGAATCCTCTACTTACAGTTACAGTATAGCTCTCAGCCTAGATATTCTTATTTATAGAGCAAAAGTCATATTGTTATATGCTACATTTTTTCAATATGCTGTGTGTGCTTTTTGCCCCACGTTCTGTTTAAAGTCTTATGTCCATTCATTGCAGTGATACAAACACTACAATATTTTACCTTAACTTATAATGTTATGGTTGGGCTGTGTCTTGCTATTGTTTCACCCAAAGATATGAAATTGAATTGTCATAGTTTACTCAAACAAAGATTTATACAGATAAGTCATGATATCATCATTTAACTTCATAGTTCATAATATAATCTCCCCTAACGATTCAATGCATTCATTGGATACACATGCTAGTTAGCTGGAAAAGGAGAAATATGATGATAATGGATCTGATATCAAGATATTCTGTTGTATCAATCAACATTGGAATTGGGGAAGGAGGGGGGTGTGATGGTAAAAGGTGCTACTCAAATAAATCTGTATACTTGTAATAGTGCCAACAAAATCACTACACTTCCTTTGTTTTTACCCCTAGGTAAGGGACAAATACCTATGAATGATATATTTGCGATTTCCAAATTTTCACACAAGTGTGTTTCCAGTTCCACTTTTAGCAATTAATATATTGAACATGAGTTATAAACTTGTAAATCTTGAAAATAACAATACAGAAAGTAGAAAATTACACAATCTAGTACCTGATATTCAGTAAGAATATCTTGAATATCAGTCAATTTGAATCTTCTAGAATTGCGAGGTCCAGATATCCCCTCTAACGCTCTCCTAAGCCATTCAATCCCATCAACCAGTACTTTCAACACAGCACCAGAAACAGAGGAATGAGTGAGGCCTTCGACAACTTCCAAAACATCCTGCAAGATTAAGAACCACCTCTCATAAATAATTATGAAGAACCGATCTTGTGCTTTACGCCAAATGCCCGACATCTAATCTAATCCCGAATAAAATATTGTGCTTTATATACTTTAGAAAGGAAAACAAAGAAATAAGTAATTGAAAAAAAAAATCATTTAGAAGGGGAAAAAATCCATGACGCAAGGATCCATTTAAAGAAAATATGGGATCATTGCAACACAGTATAGGCATAACTATTAGAATTGTGTCACTCTTTTCTAATTGAATTTCAACAAGAAAAACTGATATTATATAAGTATAAAAGCAGGTATACTAAGGCATTCAGGCGAATGAGGCTATAAAACCAGCATCAAGAGATATAGCTGGAAGAAGAAAGTGCATGATGAAGGCAGCATAATCAAACAGCGGACAGTGGGTGGAGCCGCAGATTTGTGAAAATACAATACTTAGAAGCATAAATCATGACTGCAGAGAAATAGTAACCTCTAACAATGGAGTATCATTGCAGAAACATAAGGCTCTTTTGCACCACTGCAGTGTAGAACAAGATGCTTGAAGTTTGGAAAAATCGCTGAAGTCAAAACCAAGTAACACACCGGATGTTATGGCAGGTTGGATTCTTGCAATCAAATTTTCCACTTTAAATATTAAATCACTGCTTATTCCATGGGAAGTGTTATCTGATTCAAATAGGCACCGAGCATCATCAAGTAGAGAATGTGCTTCACGCTCCCATATTTTGCAGTTATTCAAAACTAATTCAAGCATCTTTCTTTCTTCCAAAGATACTTTAAGTTGCTTTGATTGAGAAACCAACAACTAAAAGAAGAGAATCAAATTGTCATCTTTACGATGTAAATATTTTCAGCAAAGGAAATACCGAAACAAACAGAATAAAACATGAACCTGCAAGTCCTCAACTTTCCGCACAGAATTTGAGGCACGAGTAGAAGAGGCTAAATATGGCTTTGAATTTCTTAACCAGGAATTAGCTTCCAATAATGCTTCTTTGACATCATTAAGTGAAGGAAGAATAACAAATATGTTTTCTGAAGCTCTAGAAAACACCAACAAACGCAAAAATTATCATCAGCCAAAATAAGCCTGTCAAATATGCTAAAGATAAAATAAACATGGCAAGCATTGGTGAACCTGATCATGTCCTCAAAGTCAGATATAGAAGCCTCGTCTGCAAGAATCTCTCTAGCTCTTTCCTCCCAATCCATAGCAACATCAAACACACTCAATAAATTGATGAATTGTTTCTCTCCCTCAATTCCTAGCCTTGAGAATAAAAAACAAAAGCAAGTGATTGAATAAAATAAAAAGCTAGCAATATGCCAATTCAGAGATGAGGAACGGGAGTTTAAAATTACATAGTGGCCTCCTTCAACACTTCCTGAATGAACTCCAGGAGCATCTTAGAATCATGTGCCTGTACCAATTTCACACAGTTTTAATAAGTTTTCAATATTGCAAAAATTGTTTGAGCAAGTATTATTACAAAGTTGAATAGCCCCTTATACTAAGAAGCCTTTATCTTTCAATATTCTTTTTCAAAAAAGAAGAGAGAATGAGGAACAGCTTTGGTAAGAACTAAGAACAATAACTTGCCTTAAAAGCTTTTTCTCGGCAAATAGCCTTGTTCAGCTCAATCTCAACTAAAGGCAACTCATCAACTGCAAAACATAAACCAAACCTCAGGCACTATACTATAACAAGAAGAAAACAAACAATTCAGAATATCCGAACTATCACAAAGCTGCAATAATCCACAATACCTTGAATTTTCAAAGATAAACCTTCTTCAAGAATGCTCTTCAATTCGTTGACCACATTATGTTGATCTTCCTGCCTGTGAATTCTCCCTAAAACCTCATTAAAGTGAGAAACCCATGAAACAGCATCAGAATGATAGTGCCTTAGAAGCTTCAATTCCGGTACATCAACTGCAAAACCGTCCCATTCCTCAAGCAGCGAACCAACGTTCTGCATACTTCCTTGGTTAATAAAATCATGACAGAAAATGAAAATATATGAAGATACAGATGCGAACCTCGAGATCCATAGGGCCTTTTAACATATCACGAAATTGAGCACTACAAGATTCAGCCTGTTTTAGTAGATTCTGAAGTGCATTTATCTCTGGGACTTGAACTTGAAGATCCGCAATCTATTGAAACCATGAATTTCATATTTTAATCTCTATGTAACTCATTTAGTGCACAATATGTGAGAATGTCTGTGACCGATGCATATTAATCAAAAAGAATAATTATTTCATGAAACAAAAAAGACATTAGGAATGTATGTATGGATGCTACACATGTATGAAGCATATCAGTAATGCATGATTTATGCAGATAATTAAATTTATAATATGTCACTGCCAGAATATATGAGAAGTGTCATCATATTTAAATTGCATCAGTGTAAATTAGGGTAACTTAAATTATCCCTTAAGATTGGTCAGCCCATGGCATCAGCTACTTGTGAGCTCATCTAGCTCAAATAGTACTTTAGAAGCTTAGATTTGGAGATGTTATACAGATGACACATTTGTGATAATCAAACTACACTACATGTCACATCGAATCATGTATTCTAAGAGATGACTAAGCACACTGAACTAGATTATTATTTCATCAGAGAGAAGAATTTATCAAGAGAGAGACATTGCCAATAGTTGTATTAGTTCATTTATGGAGAAAGAAATATACATAATAATTATATAACCATGCAGCAAACTTAATGTTGACGGGATCAAGTCGTGTGAAATAACAAAGCCAATGTATATGTACACTGTTCTCAGAGCTTTTATTACCTCTGTTTTTAACTTGTAAAGAACATCAACATCTAAACTAGCAGGATCTCTCGCTGAGATGCATTTTCTAACAATGCTCAGCCATGCCTGATGGAATTCAAACAAAGAAATCATGTTAGAAACACGAAAAGTGAAAGGGTGTATAAATCAACACGCTTAGACCCTAGAGAGTACAACAACTCCTCAAGCATAAAAACTAACTCCAATATGAACACCACATACGACTAATGTCCAAAATATAGGACATTGGGAGACCCCATATATATAAGTAATTCTAAAGATAATAAATCAATAAACAGACACAACATAGATGATAAACATAACAAATCTAAATTGAGAATAAGGTTTATCTATTCACCTTTTAAAAACAGTTTTTTTTTGACAAAATTAAAAACAGTTGATATGCTTTACAATTTATATCTGATAGTGACCTCACAAATAGAGAATGAAAACATGGATGAAGAGGATGAAACTAGAATGTGGAGGAGGGTCGCAGACAACCACTGACACAGAGGTGTAACAGACACAACAAGGGTGAGATGTTGCCACGTTGGACACTGGAGAAATATTGAAGATAAAGGTTTCGTACCCTAAGAATAAGACATTTACCTCCAAATGAAGGTATGTCCAATATAATAATTTAAAAGATTTTAGAAAGTTGTTTTTTGTTAAAAAAAGAACTTATGATTATGATAGGAGTGTCAGGGGTGTCCATGTCAAAAATATTGTAACACCGTAAAGGGTTTTCCGACGCATGTTGTGTCAATGTTTGACGCGTGTCAGACACATCAACATGGTATTCTGAAGAGGTGTCTGCTTACTTTTGGATTCAATATTGACCATGGTGGCTCATCAATACCTTGTGGAAATTGCAGAGTCGAGCCTTTAAAAATGCTACATGTTATGTGTGGTGGATCTAATTCTAGTTCAAATGGGCCAAGTTCAAAGCCCAAGAGTCTATAAATGAGATTGAGCTCTGGTTGTAGAGTAACATTTTGGATCTCACTCTTCTTAAATTTGGGCTTTAAGCCTAACTCAACCCTACAAAACTAGCTTGTAAATTTAATGATTTCGGCCTTGAGACAAGGCTATTCCTCCAGCGTCAGGTGGTGTTAGGATACCAGGTTTGGTCCTGAGCGCAATAAAGGGGCTGAGTAGGGGAGTTAGGGGGGAATTGCATTTGTGGCAGTTAGTGGGGTAATCAACAATATATAAGGGAGAGAAAACGGAAATAGAATCATTCCGATTTTTGCAATTTTTCAGTTAGAACCTTATAGTTTGGGCTGGAGTATCACCACTTGTCTGAGGAGCAATAACTCTGGGGTTACAAGGGGTTTCTCTTCTGTAATACATCTTGTTTTCCATCAATCATACAATTTTGGTTTCGCTTGATTTCAGGTTTCTATTACTAACCTTTTAAATAAAAAGCCAATCTAGAAAGAGGGGGGAAAGAGTGATTTAAAATATGAACAAAATAAATTGAATATCAAACATACAACAAGGAGAAAAAAAAAACATCAAACTATCATGTGAGGTAACATCTACCTTAGTAGAAGAAATTTTCCCTTCTAATTTCTTGCTCTCTTTCACATAGATGGGTAAGCCACAAGCTCTAGAGTATAAAAGTTCCAACTCACACATCTGAAATAAACAATATAAATCCAATTGAATAGACAGGAAAGAGAATCAAAATGTCTTCAAATTTCAATTTAGTTGGCAAGAAAAAATTCTTATCCGATATATTTCCAACCAATATAAGGGCCCATTTCTTTGTATTTTAAAATAAACAGAGCTTTTGGGTTAAAATCGTGTTTTGTAAAATTCATATTCACTGTGTAATAAATTAAGTTTCGAAGCTTTTCTCACGGGCTAAAAAGTAGGCTCAGAATGAAGCTACCAAAAAAGTTATATCACAATCACTTTTTATTGAAAAGAAAAAAAAAACTTAAAAAGATTATCCTAGAGTTAGTAGCCTCTGATAGAAGCCATTTGTAATATTTATGAAAGAACTTTGAGGGGGAAAAGCAAACTCAAAAGTAAAAAACTGTGTGAATGCTTTTAACATAGGCTAAAAATAGTAGCCTCTGAAAGGCGCTCTAAAAACAGTATATCATAAAAGCAAATGTGTCCTGAAGTTAAGAAGAAAGGATATATTAAGAGACTGCAAGGAAGTACGCTGGAACACATTGACAAAGCAGTATCAATCTCCTGAGCCAACAATCTTGCTTCTTCTGCATATTCCTGCATCAACACATGTTAACACAAAAAAATGGTAGAAAATTATAACACCAAAGACAATGTAATATTATATTGGTTTATGAAAATTATAACACAATTCGATTAAGCACCTTCAGTTTATGATAATGAGGCTCATTGCATGGTACAGGGTTAAATCTCAGTAACTCATCAACATATTCTAAATGAACTTTCTTTACACTTGAGTCCTGATGATACAACCGTAACTCAATTTTTGTCACACAATCTCTTATCCCCTCTGCCCATTTCTGAGCTTCAGTCAAAATCTTTACCATATCCCGTACCTATATCCCAAAACAAAGCAAAACTTAGTTGAGTACAGGGCAGAATGTTTTAATAGAAATACACTTAAAAGCAACAACTAGAACTCACGGAATCCATCTCCGAACCAGCCCAGAGAAATTGTTCAGCTTTCCTTAGGGTGGTAACAAATGCATCAGTCAAAAAATCGTTCTCAAGAATAGTACTAGATTGCAGAAGCCATTCTGTAGCAAGCTGAGCAAAGGTAATGGAGCTACCTTTCACCTATACACATCCAGGAGTCTCAGACTTAGAAACACAAATGTATGCATCACAATAAAGACATTATATTAGATGATTTCATAAAACTAAACACAGCATGCCATTGAACCAAGAGCAGACCGTCAAAGATATAGAAGAAGAAGAACATTAGTTCTTTTGATTGCAGAAAGATAAGTTTAACTGTTTAAGTATTGGAAACAAAATTGTAAATTGGTAAAATGGGGTTGTTAGAAAGAAATATGCATATATGTATATATGACCTTTTTTGTCAAAGCACTCAGACATGAAGACTGCCTTCTTACACTTCTACTCTCAGTGTTGTCCTCAGAAGTATATTTGTCAATAGAAAGTGCCAAGTCATACAATTCTGCAAGTGAATGACGATATAGAAGACGGAGTTTTATAGTTTTGCACTCACAAAGGTGTTCCCAATGCTGCAAAAGAGAAAATAAATTCAGTCCATAAAAATTCTGTAACGGAACAAACAAAATATTCAAATCCTAGAAATCTGAATGTCCAAATGAAAAAATATTTTGTCAGAATCCCAATGTAGAGCATATTTCCTCTTAAAATGGGCATGAACACCATAATTAAGTGACTAGATAATATGCTGTCAAATTTCATATTTATGGTAGGCTCTGTAGTTAATAGCGGTGGTTGCGGCCGCAATCGCGGCGTGGCGTGGCGTAGCGATAGTCCGGCGCGACGCTAACCACCGGAGCGTCGCCGTTCACTGTTGCGGTGGGTGCGGCGCTATTGCGGCTTTCCTGTGTAGCGTGAGGCGGGTTTTTTAGCGGGTTAGATCCGCTCCATTGGCGGAGAAGATAAGTTTTAGGGTTTTTCATTGATATTTACTTTTCTGCCCTTATTTTAAAATATAAAAAGACTAGTATACCCTTAAATATTTTACCGTTACTCTATTATCCATCAGTTTTTACTTTTAACCATCAGTTTTTTTTACCTACTATTAAAAAGCCTTCTTCTTCACGCTGTGTCTCTCACGTCTCTCTAACAGAGACGTTCTTCACGAAGAAAAAACGCAGAGAGCTAGCGCTCTCTTTCTCTGTAACGCCTCTCACTCTCTTCAACGACTCTCATCATCTCACTCTCCAACAACAACGCCTCTACTCTCTTCTTGAAGGTGCATCTCTCTTCCTCTGTTTTTCGTTTTTCCTTCCTCTGTTTTTAAACAAACAGAACCAGTATCTCTCTTCACAATGAGAAACCAAGCTGCCCCTATAGAGGAAGAAGAGGAGGATGTAGAACAAATTGCACATGATGATAATGAGGAAGAGCTTGAAGATGATGGTGATGAAGAAGAGCTTGAAGATGATGAGGAAACACTTAGTGATAGTGATAGTATTTAAATGTTTTAGATGTGTTATTTTGAGCCTAGGAGGCTAAGACTTATTGACTATTTTGTTAACTTGTTCTTGTTTATGTGCTACTTTGAGCCTTGGAGGCTAGAACTTGTTTACTATATTTGGTTTATGTTAGGTCGGTCTAACTATTAGTAGCAATGACTTTGATGATTACTTATGAATATGTGTTCATTTTTTAGTATTCTTTTGTTTTTTAGCCTTAATATGTGTATGGTATAAATCCGGTATATTGTTTGCCTAGACTTCGGTGTAGCGGTCATACCGCTACCTGCTACACCGCAATAGCCCTTTAAGGGTCGGCCGCTACGCTACGCTATTTGGTATTAACTGCAGAGATGGTAGGTACCATTGAGCCATAATTGTAGAAATTGACCGGGTGCAATAGTTGAAGACATTTTTTTAAGATTATTTTGTACTTTATTTAAGACCACAAGCTCATCTAATGAAAAAATTAGAAACACCCTCATCTGAAAATTCTCTACCTGGTTTAAAATTCCTAATCCCACTTGATACATAAATTAACTGGGAATTATAAGCACACTACGTTTACAAAGCCAAATTAACGGCCACTGGGTTTAAACAACGTACAAACTACAATAAGAAACCAATATAGTAATGGAGGAAAAGAAGGGGGGAAATAAAAACTAGGCAAAAGAAGCCAGACACGTAACAACATAATCAAATAACCTAATTATACAAATGCAGACAATAATAGGGATCCATTGGATTCCTCCAATCACGAGTTGGTACTACTACTATGATTATGAATGATTGACGGCAACAGGGAAATATATGTATTTTTAGTGCTGATTCATATATAAACTTTTTTCTACAACCCTGACATTGATGGTAATGGTGGAAGATGGATGCTTGATGGCAATCAAACACATTTTCCATACCTCAATCACATTCATTTACCTCTAGACACACAAAAGATGATGGCCTACAACTGCACACAACTGCAGAGAGATAGAGACATTGCTGGCAAATAATGCATGCTGGATCCTAAAAAGACACCAATAAGTAAGTCCAAAAATATTAAAATAATGAACTATCATTATGTTATCATAGGTTAAAAACAAAAAAGTACCTCTTCAGTTCCAACATATTGGGGACATTTTCGAGGTGCTAAACGAGAAGATTTAACGATACCATTTTTCCAGAGTTTCTCCCTCCAGGACTTTTCTCTATCTGATATTCTCAGCAATTCCTTTTTAAATAAGATGACCCTCTGCTGTCAATATCGCCATACTGATAACATTGAAAATCAACACGTAAAAGAGTAAGCAACATTGACTAATGATAGAATCAAAGAGAGGAACTAACTAACATGAATTTCAGAAAATGTTTATGATTGTTCATTGCATAACAAACTGAATGATTACAGTATTTATAGAGCTAAGCTCTAAACAGAATGCTGACTCAGCTGCTGACTCTAACAGCATTCTAACCATTAGCACTAACTGCACGTGTGTTACAGCCTATGATGCATAGATCTCGTATCGGATACGATACGAATCTGATACGGTGATACAAACTTCCTTGAAAAACATAGTATACGGATTAGTTGATAAAAAATAAAATATTCACAAAATAATAGAAAATACATAGACACATAGACCCAAAAAAAAAAATAGGCTAGCACAATAAAACACAGAGACACGTAGAAACTAGCGAGTTGCACTTGTAAAACAAAGACTGAGGATAGTTGTTTTCTCTCTTGTGTTTCTATGACTTAGGTTACCTATGTTCTTGTACTTATATAGCGTACCGAAGGTGTATTTACGACGTATAAAGACTTTTATTTAAAAACAAGAAAAACATTTTAATACAACTATGACATATACTAATGACGTGCCGGAGAAGTATCCGATACGGATACGGCAACAAAACTGAAGTATCTGTGCATCATAGGTTACTTACAGCACACACACTGGCAGGTTTACAAAGTAAACTTAACATGATAGCTTATAATCAACAACTAAACATTGATAATATGAAAGCATTAGTGCATTCTGCTAAAGTATAAGTAGGATGAGGATAAGAAATCCTCTATTTTAAAAGAAAAATAAAAAATCTAGAAAACAAGGCTTTAGGTCAAACAGAAGTCCAGATTTCCATCACAGCTTATAAATACATATGCTTCCCCCTACCACAGACACACAAACACATGCACAGCACTGATTGCAGTGATCCATCATGGTCATTCTTTTGCATGTATAAGAAAGAAAGACATTAAAAAACACTTACGTTGGAGTAGTTTAGTTTGCTAGTTTTGACTCGAAGATAGCATATCTCAAATACTACTCCGGAGGAAATGGTGAAAAGTTGAAAACAGAAACTTCACAAAATATTGGATAAAAAACGAGAATGAAAGCGAGATGGCATTTCAGTAATCATAATGAACACATATCAAAGACCGTATTGGTTTTTTAATCTCATAAAGAACACATGACTTCCATGAACGCATCAAATTCAACAAGTGCAAACCTGGGCTACTACACAAAGAAGCTCCTCATGAGACAGGACAGCTGTTTTGTGATACCGCTGATAGAGATCAGCTCCGAATGCACCATATGGTAGCCAGTCAGCCGGAGCAAAATTGACTGCCTCTGCACAATTTAGACCTGATAATACAAACAAATAATTAAAAGCTTGACATACTTCAGATTGTATTAAAGCAGGTAATTTTGGATAGAGGCGAAATGTAACTGTTTACCAAGATTGAAACCACCATGATAAGATCTGGGGAAAGTAATAACAAAATTTCCAGGCTCCTGGCAAACATCAACAATGAAAAGAAAGGTACTGAAAGTTAAATATATACAAAGAGAAGATGATTATAAACAAAAGCAGTAGCACTGCAGTATAGCTTTCCTAGAAAACATGCAAGGAGGTATAGTGAAAAGTAGCAATCATAAGTTTGGACCACAAATGAACTTGAAATTAAACTCGGCTTCTGTTGTATTTGCAATTTCAATGTATAGTAGTAATTTCAATAGCAACCCACAATATTCCTGCAAATTATATCATAAAAGTCCACTAGATGTGGAGTGCTTACTTATATTCTATGTAACACCATTTACAACAATCTAATGCAATTGTCTTTACAACAGCTAACTTAAAATTTTACCAATGATAAGCCAGGTATACAAACCTGAAGTACGCTGTAGACAGGAACTCCATTTTCTTGCAAGACAGATGGGTTTAACATGGTAACAAGCTGAAAAAGCAAATCAGGTTGCGCATCGAAAAGGTCGGGCAGACTGCTTCTCATCACCTACAAGGAATTGGATTATTTTCATGACATGGTCAACAAATGTTTGTCCCCTAAAATAGGAAAGAAGTTTGTTATCAACTCCTTAAAATTGACAATTTAGGGCCTATTTAGTTTTAGAAAACCTCTTCTATTTTCATTATCTTTGTTCATTTTTAATTGCAAAACTGCAAACTTGTTTTCACTTTATTTCCTGTTTTCAAATATTTGTAAAGGAATTACTGAAAACAAAAAATAAGTTCTTCATTGTTTCTTAAAAACATAAATGAAAACAAGGAACGATCTGAAAACAATATGATCTTTTGTAATTAAAAGTAAAAATAGGAAATGTTTTATCTTTTGTAATTAAAAGTGAAAATAGGAAATGAAAAGAGAACGTTTTCTCAAACCAGACAATCCTTTAGAAAACCACCATTATATGAGAAGTATACAAATATGTATAGTCCCATTGATAAATAAATATTTTCTCAGATTTTAGATTTTAAAGTGGGAGATATAATGCATGATACTTAACATGTAATTGACAAATAAATTCACATGCAATGAAATGTGGGTAGCACTACCAAAAGTTAGAATTAGAATTCAAAACAAAGTTATGATGGCCTGGTAATCTTAGGCAATGATAATCAAAAGATTCATCAAACAGAAAATCCCATTTTCTATAAACATGTAAGGTAAAATTGTTTTGCCATTAGCATGGCTATATTTTATTTTACAGAGCGCATGAGATAGAAATGATTTTGGCAAAATATAGCTGTCCAAATTTAAATAATTTCAATTGAATATTGGATAGTTGTTATTTCAATATCATTGCAAAATTATGTAAAATTAAATGAAGACTTCAATCATCACCTCAATACAATTGTTAAAAAAAATTCCTCTACATTGCATATGACTCTATTTGCAAGCATTCATTATTTGGAAAAAAGTGGCAAACCATTTCATGGCTTTTCCACCTCTTGACTTTTTCCTTCTAAATCAAAAATAAAATGATTTCAATGATTGATTGGAATATATTTGACAACATAACCTTTCTACCTTAACTATTTTACTTCCTTGTCATGAATATGGATCATGCCATGCGCACCTACAGTTATTTTGTGCATGTACATATTTGTGCAAAAATACACTAGCAATGCTATACGAGTATATAAATGGGTTCTATAATGAAATAAATTTGGATGGTTTCTACGTAAATCTTTAATCCTTCAAGTATGAGGTTGGAAGAAGCAAAACAGAATTAAAAAACCGTATAAGTGTGTAGATATAACAAGAACCCAGACCTACCTTTTCAAAAGCACTGGCTTGACTACCAGGAACACTGTACCAGCACTTTGGCTCTCCCCTGGAACAAAAGCAATTGAAATCAAAATTACAAGACAGAAACACTGAAGTGGGAGTATCAATCTAGAATCCAAATATATTTTTGAAAAATCCCAGATTGAAAAACACCCTGAAATGCCAGCAGTTGGATTCCACATTATAGCTAAACTCGAGGATAGCAAACCCCTCGAAAAGCGGAGTGAACAAAATGAAAAAATTCATGAAATCTTCGACGTGCCAAAAAGTGTTGTGAGCCACACATAACACTTGGGTAAATTAAGGCCTAGAGTGGAGTGTTAAGAAATTTTTGAGCTTTCCGAAAGGGGAAAACTGTGCATAGCATAATAGTCCATTTGTTTTGGATTTTACAAGCTCCCAAACCCCACTTGATGGAAGCTATAAATCTTTGCCTTGATTAAATGTGCCCAGGACACTGAATTTTTTCAGTTTGAGGGAGCCCAATATAAAACCAAACAGGATGAAGTAATTAGAAGTTCATATTAGCGTGTAGAAGCAATAAATTAAACCAGACTTACAGTTGATTAGAGGATATGAGAATGTAGAGTAATAATATATTCTGCGGAAGTAATAATATGTTCTGCAGAAGGAGAAAACCTTCGAACACAATTTAAAATTATCAGGGATAGGAGAATGTCATAGATACCATTTGCTTCTTTCTCTCTATTTTGGCTACTTAGAAACACATAAACGTAACTTCAATTAAAGTTACAGACCTAGAGTTGATTAGAGAATTCACTTTACTGTCGCCATATAACTTTGGCAGATGGTATTTTGCCCTCTGTGATAAGTCGTGCTCGAAAAACTAGATGTTAAGAAATTTCTTCAACACCAAGCCAATGAGAGGAAGGGGGCTCAGATAGAAAATTTGGACTAGTGTTACTCTCTTTTCATAGAAGACTCTTGGGCTGGAACTAACATCAAATGCTAAAGGCATTTTATAGGATCCGTGTTTTTTCTAGAAAAGCTTGTGTTCTTAGATGGAAGGCATTACAAAGACATTTTAGACTCAGCATGTTTCTTTACCTAATATTTATGCTATCGAATTAACAAGTTCAAGCGATGCATCAGAAGTACAATGAGTGATAAGTTTAACACAGTTAAATCTTCCCAGTTACACCAATCTAGCTCCCAAGTTAATGATATAATAATTGAACAAGACCCGCAAACCACACATCGCTTAAAATTTTCCTAAAATAATTCCCAACAGGAACTTTTCAATAAAAATAAAAACGGAAAAAAAAAAATGGTGGGTTGGGAGAAGGTGGAGCAGCTCCCTGGGATTGGCTGGCTTGATTGCTATTGGTGGTTGTGGTGGGAATGAGTGGCAAGGTTAAAAATAGAATTATAATTTATAGATAACACCAATTTAAGTGAATATGTGATCAATGGTACTGCTTTCTATGCTATGATGTAACGGATATGTGGGTTTAAGATTCTTGCTCTAAGTCTTGAGTTCAGTGTGGGGGTGGTAGCCTTTATTTGAGCGGCGGTATCCTCAAACAAATAAGAACGAGGGCCGTCCAAGAAACAAGCGGGCAAGGAGAAGAGGGTATGTAGTCTCCTTCACTATACTATTTAGATTACTTTATCCCACTTCGAAAGAAAGACCAATGAGTCAATGACACACTGGTTTATATTTTTCATCATCTCAGTGTTAAATTCCCTCAAAATGATGTCTTTAGGCTGCCCTTTCGTATTTTTAACTAAATTAACCAGTTCAATCAATGTTCCTAAGTTGACCAATGTTTTCTATACTAAGAAGCTACTTTTTTTGGAGGGAGCCCTTTTTTTGGGATAGGCAAAAAGAACATCATATCATCGGTTATAGTGTTATACTATCCTAAAGTAGTTAGAGTAGTAGTTGCTAAAGCTAAAGGTTTTCTCTCACTAAAAATAGTCTACTGGATAAGTCAAGTAAAGAAGTGCCAGATACAGATGAAATGGTTTTCTCTCCTTTTTAGAGAAGTCAATTCCTCCTCTCCCTCAGGGATGCTTCTATTTATAAGCTTAAGAGAATCCAGGACCAGACACCTAAAGCCCTTTCTAAATTACTAAACCATCAGGAACTAGTTTGGTTTGATATAAGCCTAGCTACCAGGAATGCATAGCCATCTTACTCTCGAACCCTACCACAATAAAGGAAGAACTTTAGCTTTTCTTAATAAGAAAATAAAACCCTAGATTTGAGAACGAACATAACTCTCATAGCTATTATTAATGTTATTATTCCAATAAGAGTGAGTACCATACATGAACATGTAAAGTTCATTATAGTGTTGATATTATTATTATATTAAAAAAGGAATTCAATTAAAATCACAGTACGGATAAATGAAATTAGAGCATACCAGTGTAGATAATTCATTGAGTAGAAGCAGTGATCTTCAAAATGCCAGCAAAAAGATGAGAATAGCATCCCAATATATAGCCATGGTACCATAACACCAGTGATATTGTGATGAACAGCTCGAAGCATTGAGCCTTTCAACTTGGGCAAGTTATTCAGATTCCATGGGTTAGTAGAGTAATCTTGCCACAACTTGTCATCGATAGAATGTAGTTTCTGATCAGTTACTCGTGGGAAACCGCTCCCATGGATAGACGTATCCAAGTCATTTCCATACATAACCTCAACCTCACCAACCGACCCCTCTACAATCTCCCAAAACTTTTTCTCTATCTGCACTCTTGAAACAGGTCCCTGTCCAAACCATCTCCTCTTTGACCGTTCTGCTACGCGTTTAAAAGCTTCCAATGAATAATGCTTCCCAGGCACAAAACCAAAGCTGTCCCTATCAGAACTTAAGCAGTTGAAACAATACCAGTTTCCCAGAGGAATCTGCTTCAATGGCGGGGAAAGACAATAAATATGCCATCCTTTATCACACCTATCACACAAAAGCATTACCTCCCCATGCAAACCACTTCTACATTGCTCACAAATTTGATCACGTTCTTCCCTCACTTTCGAACAATTTGCACTACCATGATGCTTCTTGGATACCGAGGTTTGTCCCCCATGATCACTCTTATGATCCTCTTGCACACCCTTCTTACAACTCCCACCTGTCCCTCGATTAATCCGATTGCAAAAAATCTCGTAATCATAAAGATGTTCCCGATACAACTGACACAAAACATGCTTAGCACAATCAGAAACCTTAACAGCAGACTTCACAAACCGAGCAACATCTCCCCACTTCTTTCCATCAACAACCTTATCATATCCACCAAACCGTTTCACAGCATTGAATAGCTTACACAAATCCAATTCCTCTCCCTCAAACACAATCTTTTTCTTAGGTTTCTTACTACAATGATCCTTTAAAAACCTAGAATACTCCAACTCAAAAGTCTTCGAATCCGACGCAGCAGGGCGTGTTTGCAACTTATGAATAGCCTGAGTTTTAGTCGGAAAAGTAAAAGTATCCAGATCCAATGCAAAAGGGGGTTTCCAATCTTTTGGAGGAACAATCCTACAAATTCCATAGGGTTCAGCTTCGGGTCTAATCTTGTAAATATATTCCAAAGGATCTTTGAATTCATCTTCGGTAGGGTAATACACAGGTCCCGCTGGTACGCTCGTTGAAGCAATACTAACGGTTGGTCCTACCACACCTTTCTCAACAGCCCTAGGTTTACACTTTCCCATAACTACACTCTACTGCAAATTCATGGATAAAAGGGAAATGCAAAACTATGACTAATAAAGAAGAAAGTAGATAGCAGAGAGAGTAGTTTACCTTCTCTTCTTTCGTTTCACGAAGACGAGTCAATGGATAGTAAACTCAACTGTGTACTCTTTTTCCAGTTTTTTCATTTGTTGTTCTTAAAAAAAGGTGATTACTCCCATACCCATCCATAGTAAACTCAACTGTGTACTCTTTTTTAATATTTTTGTTTATTTTAAAATATTTAAATAGTTGTTTTTTGTCTATAGATGTATCTTAAAAAAATAAAAAACCTACACTAATCCTAAATATAGCTTCTTTTTCTTCGTGGGAAAGATAACAATAAGTTCGATGACTCGGTTAGGTTTTGGTTATTGCTTTTCCCATACCCCCTCTTACTCTTTCACACCCCTTCAATTTTAAAAACTCCCAAATACCCCAATTTAAAAATTTAAAAAATTAAAAAAACAAAAAACCTCCCCCCCACCACTAACCCTCACACCCCTTCACTCTCTCACTACTCTCACTTCAATTTAAAAAACCCCAAAATACCCTCAATTTAAAAAATTAAAAAAACAAAAAACCTCCCCCCACCACTAACCCTCACACCCCTTCACTCTCTCACTCCTCTCATTTTCCCTCTCACACTCAACCGAACCCTACTCTCTCATTTTCCTCTCACTCAACTTCTTCAACTCACTCAACTTCTTCTTATTTTAAATTAAGTTTAGTGGTATACGCGTATAATATATTTATTTTAAAATAAAAAATAAATATATTATATGAGTATTCCTTCCGTATCTCATATGTATTATTATTTTGGTACACTTTTTTTTGTTCAAATAGCATTACTCTTCTCTCTAAATCTAACGAGTCTTGCGTCATTGAGTTTGTATGATGATACATTACAATCAGTGGGTATCTAGGACCTTCGAGTAGGGTGTCCAAAAAAATTTAAACACCCACATTGCTATAAATATAATAAAGTATTCAATTCATAAGCCATGCATTGCGGAAACATGTTTGGCCAGCAGAGTATATGGCATTACACAAGTTTTACTTTTTAAAATATTCGATTCAACATAATAGTAAGTATTTTATATATATTTTTAAATTAATACTATATAAAATGCGAGCTAGCCCGAAAAAACATGTGGCCAGCATAAGGCCAATTTTGGGCTATACAGTCTCAACCCAAACTTTAAATTGGGCTTATTGGGCTGGTCAAAAGAGGCTCGAGCCAACACGGGCCAGGTAGCCTACACTGCCATCTCTAACTCTGTAGGTTGGAACCAATTTACTCCCAGTGGGTTGGGCCTGACATTCGGGGGGTCTGTCACTCAGTCTCGCCGGTTGTTGAACTCGCATGTCATTCAACCCTTAGTCATATTTTTTAGGCAAAATTACATTGGGAGACTTTTAAGTTATTTAATTGTAACAAGTTGGTCCTTAAGTTTTTTTCGTATCACTTAAGTCCTTTAAGTTACATAATGTGTACACCGTTAGTCATTTTTTCATTTTTTATTACAAAAAAGCTCAATTCACACTATCAGAGTTGATGTGGCTGTGAAGGAGGCCATCTATCTCTATCTTGTAGAATTTGGTCATTTAAGACTACGGTCATGTAACAATTTGGAACTTTCAACTTAATTTTTTTTTTTTAAGAAAAAAAATGCTTCATCTTCTTTTTCATTGAAAGGACCAAATTATTACATGACAGTAGTCTTAAATGACAAAATTGTTACATGACAGATGACATGTAGGTCCCGTCATAGCCACGTCAGCTTTGTCAGTGCGAATTGGGTTTTTTGTAACAGAAAATGAAAAAAGACCTAATGGTGTATAGATTGTGTAACTTAAAAGACCAACTTATTACGATTAAATAACTTAAAAGACCCCTAGTATAATTTTGCCTTTTTTTAGACTGAAAACTTAATTTCAAAATCTCTTTATGAATTTAAAATAATCCCATAATATTTTGAAAATCACTTGAGCTCAACATAACACATTTTATTTTCAAACATATATTTCAAAACCAAATACTATAAAAATTCGGGTTTTTTCCTTTAAAAAAAGAATCTTTAAGACTAGTTCAACTAACAAATGCCGAAATTATTAGACTAATATCATGTTCTAGATTCGAACTCGGAACCTCACCAAATTGTGTGTGTGAGTTTTTGGTGATTGTGACTCCTCGCGTATTAAAAAGAAAAAAAATCATATCCCTCTTGGTGTGAAATGGTTTCGTTGGTTGGACAGAATGTGCTAAAATAGAAAAGGGGGAAGAGAGAATAAGGGCAAATAGGAAGAAGACCAACGGTCCAACGCCATGTGTGCCAGAGAGTACAAAAGGTAAAACTGAATATTCATTTTCTTATTGGATGATTGATTGAAAAAGATTAAAGATTACAAACTATATATATGATGGATTGGAGTCTTGTATAGAAAAAAAGCTCCATCTAATCTAACTAACGAATATTCATTTTCTTATTTTTAATTTACATTTCTTTTTCTAGCCATGGAATGGAATGATCAGCTTAGTAGGAACACTCTTTGAACACGTGATCTATGTTGTTTTCCCACTTGCTATTATACATCTCCAAAAGCTTCTCAGCTGGTGTCAAACCTGAGCACATAAAGTGCAACAAAATTATTATTAGATTATAATAATGTATCTTTAATAAAAGATGAACAAATGAAACTCTAACTTATCTATACCTGTTCCAACTACTTCAATAAGTGGATCCAGAAAAACAGATTCATTCAAGCATCTCCTATCCAAGCCATCCTACAAAATAGTAAATAGATTCTCAATATAGGCCCTCCTATTACATTATTACAAGATAGAATAAGAGCAACAAAATCAATATTAAAGACACCTTTGCCCACTTCAACACATCTTCAGCAACATGTTGCAGCAATCTACCTTGAATTGGTGTTTTTAAACCAGTCACAGGAACCTAAACACGTAGATTGCATAAACCAAAAACATGAATTTGATTTGTCCCCAAAAACATGAATATTTGGGTTCCATTACCTTATTCCTTAGATATTGCCTGTCTTCGGCGGTCCAATCAGCAATCATGTCTAGAACATTATGCAGTGAAACTTCATCATATAGTAGACCTACCCAAAAAGCAGGTAGAGCACATAACATGTTCAAAGGGCCACCATCAGCACCTCTCATTTCCATGTATCTTTTTAGCCTCACCTGCAAAAAAATTTAACATTGGTCCAACTTAGTGTACAACATTTAAAGAGATTCAAAATGCCTAATTTTGTTACTCAACCTCAGGAAATATGGTTGTCAGATGATTTTCCCAGTCACTGATTGTTGGCACTTGGCCTGGAATGGCAGGGAGTTTACCAGCCATGAAGTCCTACATAAAATGTGCAACAACTAAGTACAATGGAATGGTGGTAGTGAATGAGAAGATATTCTAGAGATGATGAGAAATAGAAGATGACCCTGAATGACATGCCACCACAATCAATATATCGATTTTTTCGATAAACAAAGATCATTGGCACATCCATAGCATAATCAACAAACTGCTCAAACCTGTAACAGAAGAAGCACACAATAAATCAGACGAACACTTCAATTACTTACATTTTTCAAATTAGAACGGTAAACATACCCAAAAGTGTCATAGAAAACAAATGGGAGCATTCCAGTACGACGTTTGTCTACTTGATCTGATACATGGCTGTTTGAACAACAAAAAGTAAAGTAAAAATGAATGCAGAATAGAAAGCAAATAGTTAATTAAGGTGACTAATAATGAAAAATAATAATTATAGACCTTCTAATGGTGACATAACCATTTCGAACTCCTTGCTTGAAAGGTGAATTTGCAAACAAGGCTGTTGCTAACTGGTTTAATTGTTGTATAAGTTAGATACAATAAGACAACAATAGAAATGAACCACAATTTCTGCTACTGGTTTAATTGTTGTATAAGTTAGATACAATATGAATCAGGAAATTTTCAGCAACAATTTCTCACAGGCTGCAAAGCTAGACTGGCACGCATTTTGTTGATCATGTCTGCTTCAGAACTGAAGTCTAGATTGACCTATCCATAGTTAATTTTATATTATTTTCCATGCAGTAAAAATGTTTCAAATGGAAAAATAACTTGAAAAAAAAAATGGTATAAATTTGTTGTTATCTCACCTGAATAGAGCATGTCATTAATAATGATTGAACTCCAAGTAACCCAAATTTACGGAAGTAATTTTCCATAATGCTATAACGTACCTAGAAGAAGTCAATGTTACTAGTGAAGTGTTGAAAAAGAAGACAAGAATAAACTTTATGAATGATTGAGGACTTGTAAATCCTAATCTTATTCAAAAGTTTGATAAAGGTAAAATATTACCTTAGGTACATGTGGTATGTCTTCCAATCTCCACTTAGGTTGAAAACCTAATCCCATAAATCCAATTCCCATTTCCTCTCCAACAGCTTTAGCCTATCATACATGACATTATTATAATATATGATCCATCTATCGCATGAGGAATATATAATTAACTTGTGTTTAAATTCATAGTCTTGGTCTTTTTTTTTAAAAAAAAATGGGGAAGGGAAAATTTTATTGATCAAAAATGGTCATTTTACAACTGTCTCCGATGAGATTTGAACTCAGCACCTTGAGAATATAATGTTAGCTCTTACTGAGTTAAGACCTCAAGTGTATAGTCTCATAGTCTAATTTCCTTGAGACGTTTTTTTTATTAATCAAAGTGACACTAATGGTCATTTTACAAATGTTCTCGAGAGAATACGAATTCAACACCTTGAGAATATAAGGTTAGCACTGAGCTAAGAGCTCAAGACTCAAGTATAAGAGGTGATGTTGCAAGCACTACTAATTAAACCATTGAGAGGTCCCTATAAATCAATGTCTTAGAAATATGAAGATACTGACCTGATACAAGTGTGAACTAATCTCATCATAAGTCTGATGTAATGTTTTAAATGGCGCTCCACTAAGCTCAATTTGGCCACCAGGCTCTAATGATATGCTTTGATTGCCCTGTGTGTAAAAGCGGGTGTTGCTAGCACTTTCAAACATGACACACAATTTGATAAAGAAAGAGAATTAATTTGGATTGAAGGGCTTACATTTTTGAGTCCAATGATGTTATCACCTTCCATAATTTGATCCCAATCAAACCTAGCCGCAATGCCATTGAGTAAAGTTGATATTTGTTTGTAATTAATTGGACGCAATGTATCAAACTCATAACCAAATTTCTCATGTTCTGTGCCTATTCTGCAATATTGACCCATATACAAGTGAGAGCTAAATCATGCATATATAGCAGATAATCAGTACTAGTATTTGCTGATTTTTAACAAATTTGTGACCTCCACTTTTCTTTAGGCTTGCAACCAGATAACATGTAGTCAATGAGATCATCTTTTGTTAATGGCTCTGTGCCTATAACAGGTGCCTCTATAGCTGGCCCTGTAGCAACAATAAAACTATGCCCTCTTCTGCATCTTAATTTCTCTCTTTCTCTCTGCATAAACTGATAGTGGATTGAACCACTGCATAGAGAAGACAAGTTATGTTGGCTACCTTCCCTTTGAGTTGACTTAACTTTCCTGAAACTATGGACCCAGATGTCCATTTTAAGTGAAGGATTCCCATCTTGTTCCACTGAAACAATATTTACAGATCCACATATACATAGATAGTCAAATTCATGAACCGTGATTGAAAATTCAATAGGAACTTAAATATAGGTCCGTTTGGATCTTGTTCCATCGTATAAGTCTTTATGAATAATAAACAATAAAATAATTTAAAACATTTTTCATATCCACATATACATAGATAGTCAAATTCATGAAAAACTGCTTGTTTTGAGTAAATCATATGAAACATGCCGAAGTTTGTTAAAGACACGTAACATCTAATAATGTTAAACAGACTCTATGATAATTTTGTCGGATACGTACCCCCGGTTGGGAAATTAATATAATATTTAAATTTATTTTAAAATAAAAAATATTAAAAATGACATATAGTATTATCCTCAACAAAACTTAATGAATATTAGAGTTTTAACTATTTTTTTAATTTTATCTCTTATAGCAATTGGATGTTACTCCAGGCTACATTAACAAATTTTCTAGTATTAATATGACTAGACCGCACAAAGTTTCTAATCCAAATATTCACACCATTGAGAAGATTAGTAGGTCAAACATATATATACTGAAGTTATAAACCATCATGCTAAGAATCACAGAATTAACAAGTTGAATTCGACTAATGATAGATAAAAGGGAGTCTTTCCAAGAAAAGTCTAGCCTTTATCCTATCAACAATAGGTAATAAATGAATTTTTCCTATCAGCAATAATAAATGAATTTTTCGAGGTTTTTCTTTAAAGAGCGAGACACAAAGATAATTAAAGGGAAAAACACCTTGAGATTATAGTGATGCTTTTGCATGCCATTTTTAGATTTCTTTGGATTAGATTCAGATTGCTACTATTTCCTCTTGGTTGTAATGTTTTTTTATTCACGTATTGACTTAATCCCCTATATCTTTTGTATCTTTTCCACTTGTTCTTAATAAATTGTAGAGGAGTACTTTTTCCTTAATGATTTTTCCCTAAAGAAGATTTTCCATAAGAAGATTTTAACAAGACTCTAATAATCCTTCTTTTGTTTAATGAAAATTAGATGTTACTCCAAAAAACTTAAATGCAGTCTCAATCTCAGCATCATAGAAGAAAGTAAATTCCACATTGATAAGAGATACTATTTTTAAAAAAACAGCAGTGCAATTCATAGCAACACAATTTCGTGAAAACTATTGCGAAAACCGATGTGTTGAGCATCTTTAACGCAAGAAAACTAGAAATTTTCTTATAGGTAGTTCACCCATTTTCTTCTTTTTCACCGACAATATGGGTAAATTAACAATAAAAAAAAATTATTTCTCTCTTATCAACAAGTAAAAAAATATATTTAAGTGGGGTCAAGTTCGGTTTTCTTATAAATAACCCTTATTGAAACAAAAACCACATGAGTCGACTAAAAATTACTTAAATCTTACGTGACTGTTTGACGCCACAAAATTCACTTTAATTTACCTATTTAACACACTTCCACTAAATATGCTCTACTAGATAATCTCCAATTTTGACAGCAAACATGCATGTGAGTGTGTTGATTCGTGGGTATCTCTCGCTATAACCATCATTACCCAAACCAGTGTCTTTTTTCTTCACTTGAACGGAAGATATATATTATATAAGCACCAAAAAGCCACGATAATGTATATATAGTAGCATGCATGAAATACGAACTAAATATTTTCAGCATATTGAAATTGAATAATATATGCAAGTTACCACCTATCAATTGAGATGCAGACAGTGGATGTTGCTTTCAGTTGTTTTGTGGACAAAGAAAAGAAAAGAGGATCATGGGTGGATGTTTGTTCC
The DNA here is from genome assembly GCA_020916435.1 of Oxytropis ochrocephala. Taxonomy (NCBI): domain Eukaryota; kingdom Viridiplantae; phylum Streptophyta; class Magnoliopsida; order Fabales; family Fabaceae; genus Oxytropis; species Oxytropis ochrocephala. The sequence goes on along the minus strand of CM037092.1, from coordinate 2,259,653 downwards.
TTAAATGGTTTTAATCAAACAAAACAATCAATTTATACAATCGAATGGGACGGTTTGATCTTGGTTGTGCCACACGTGTCATCTCTAAGCTTGGCTTATGTTATCTACAATGCTCACCTTACCTTGACAAGTGTTCTGTTCCTCTCGACTCTGGAATATATAGGTCAAACCTTTTCAGTCGGCTATCGGTGTGACGGTAACGTTACCCCATAGGTGTGCCATATTATCTTATTTGTTTACCCACTATAAGTTTTATAAACTATTGCAACTTCTATGTCTAGAGGAAGCAAAAATTGGTTAAATGTCTTTAACCAACCTTATCATTCATATTAATCCTTGAAGTTTTTCCATGGTTCATGTCTGAATCCACAGAAATACTTGTTTTACGTGGCCAAATATAAAACAAGTTGGGAAGAATTATAACACAAGGATTAAAACACAAAACGTGAGAAATTATATACGTAATATTAAAGGTTCATTACAAGTTCTAGCAACCCAACTCAAGGAGTTTAGCTCATGTTGAGCATCATCAAACTAACACAAACAAACATACTTGCATTACCGTAGGTAAGAAGGAAATTACAAGTGCAAAAGATACAATCTTGAAGTCTCCTAATCATCCACGCAAAGATGGTGCATCATCAGCTTCACACCATGAGAAAATGCATAAAATTACAAAAGAAGAGAAAATAAAAATCTAAAAGCTTTAAGTGTTTCAATGGAGAAATAAAATGTATCAAGTTCTATCTCTATCTAAAACTCTCTCTAACTCTCGGTCACTCTAAAGAAAGGGGAGAAGGAAGATGATGTAGTCCCTTCGCATGTGGTGCATGTCTTCTCAAAAGTCAATAAAGTTGATGTTTGCTTTTCACCAACTCCACTATTCTTCACTCATGCGATGCCAAGTGTCCACAAAGATCCAATAAAATCCCGGGCATGTCGCAAAGTACAAGTGGACACAAGATATGGAGCTTGGATTAATGAGCTTGGCGCCAAAAATGCACTTTTACTTTAGATGCTCACCGATCTACCTTCTAGACGCTTATAATGTTAGGCCGCTACAAATACTAAACACTGCACTACTCACAAAATACATCAAAACATTCACAAGGGCACTAAATATGTCAATTTCATAGCAAAACAGTGTTTAGCCCTTCCTTTCCTAATATTAACAGAAATGCAATAAATACTATACTATTATTACTTGAGAACTTACTTAATTTAATGATTAGAGGTATAAATAACTCATATAAATATGAGTTATCAACTATGCCACTATCGTATTACCTTTAACTGTGGTCTAAAATACACCACAGTTTGGTTTTATATTTCCACATCGTATCTATTAAGTGTTGGAACTGCCTATTCTTTACCACTTAATTTCAGATGTTGGTCGTATTATCTTCCATGCTTTTGTCGTCAGACGTATCGAGAAGCTGTAAACTGATACACGAGGCATATGCAATGTGTACAGAGGTGTGGACGGTATTGAAGTAAAACTTTCATACACGTACTATGGTTGTTTCAATATTACCAGAATATTGCCCCCAGTAGAGAAGAGAAAACGCTAGTTTTGCTTCTACTGATTCTGATTACCGGGAATTCCTTGCCGATTATGTATCCGGTGATGATGCGAGCGATGATGATGGGAGTGCTGTGACCGGTGTTTAATTTAGACTGTTATATTTTTGTTTCAATAATTTTGCAAACAGGTGTATGGATATTTATGACTTATTTGTATGGATAATTTTGCAAACTGGTGTATGGTGACTTATTTAGTACTTAGTAATCTATATTACGGTGGTATTTAAATTATACAAAAGGTTTTTATTAGAAAGCGTAACCGTAAATCAAATACGAAAGATATCAAAGAGGTAAAAAACCAACATAAGCAAACAACTAAGAAACTAGTGTTTATTTGGGTAGTCCCTGTTTCAGAAGATAAATGACCACTTCCGGAGTGCGAATCGTGTCCACGTACATCTCCAAGATACTACGTCCCATTGGAACATTAGCATGAGCTTCCCTCATTGCGCAAACGTCGTCGTCGCTTCGGATCTCCATAACTGAATAACGGACAGTCACGTCATCTCCACATTTGTACTTTCGGTAACGTATACGCTCTACGTCTTTACGCCTCTCCCTCCCAAAGGACGAATATTCCTCTCAGCCTTTTCATTCTTTTATGCGAATGTGATCTCCCTATTCAGCCTACAGAAGATATGTTTAGGACAACGAATCACGACACCATCTTCCCTAGTTGTGACAGTTCCACGATGATGAAGGGCCATTAGGAATTTGTCGCTTGAGTACTGGGTTGGGCACAACTGCCATTCCATTTCAGCGGGTGGGTGACAGTGTTTGGGAAGAAGCAGAGAAGAGAAGATGAATCAGAAATATAGGTTTAGGGTATACTATTGGTGTGAATATGAGTGAAATGTGAGAACGTATTTATAATAGGTGTGATCTTACGTGAGCCGCTGATTTTAGACGATCAGAACCATTGAATTTCTATCCGTTAGGGTACAAGTTCCAAAGAAAAGAATAGTCACTCATTTTTCTGCCACATTAGACTGTTTTTTTGACTGATTTTAGGCTGTTGATGGTCGTGGACAGTGGAATCTAAACCTTCGAAATGGAATACAAAAACTGTGTAACATAACAGTGGTTCAGACTTAAAGAATCAAACCAATTCATTCATTAACTATCAAATCAAACCATTGTGAGACAAATTTGGGGTGTGCATCAAATTTTGATGTACTCACTACTTTACCATCGAACGGGTTCGATGGTTAACTATCGAACCACCTTGAAATTTCAAAAAAATTAAAACACACGCGTTTTATTAAGGGCAACTCTGTCTTTTCACGCGTGGTTAACTATCGAACCGTCTTGAAATTTTAAAAAAAATTAAAACACATGCGTTTTATTAAGGGCAACTCTGTCTTTTCACGCGTGTTGGTAGTGTGATGAGTAGAGGAGGAGGGTTTAAGAAGCATGGGCCATGCTTTACCCATTTAGCCCACATCTTCACCCTCACCCTCTCTTCATCAAAAAAAAAAACTCTCACTCTCCCCTTCCAGTTTCGCTTATGCGCACACCAAAAACGTCCGTCTCAACCATACTCCCTCGTCCTTCCCCGTGCTCCGCCGCCCTTCTCTGTGCTTCGGGGCCACCGCCTGCTCTACTTCTCCGTCGGACGTTGTTCTTCAAGGTTCAAGGTTGCATTTCGTTTTCCTTCTTCTTCTTCATTTAATTTTCGTTTTCCACCCTTTTCAATTTGTTTTCCTTCCCTCTTTGATTTCGTTTTCAATTTCCTTTTTCTTGATTTCAATTTAGGGTTTAAGTGATTTTGGTATTGGGAATTTGGGATTTGGGTGAATTGTATTGTTATGGTGAATTTGGGATTTGGGTGAATCGTTCCTGCTCTATTTTTGCCACTAATACAGGTTTGTAAAGTTCAAATTTCTCTAGTTTCAGCTTTAGTGAATTCCCCCAAGAAGAGTAATCATATTCAGAACCCATATGCACTACCCAATAGTGTTTCCTCTTTGAGTTATGGTGAATTGTGTTGTTTTACTTCTAGATGAAGGTATTAGGGAGAGAGAGATACGAGGGATGTATAAAATTGTCCTTTTAATTAGTTACAATAATACAGCTCTTTTTAAGTAATTAGACTGTCGATATTATCTTGAGGTTGTATTGAGACTTTATTTACAATTTAAATAAAGTAGTTTAAAGTGTTTTTGATGATTTATTTGAATTTTTTTTAATTAGGGGTCCAATTTTTAAGATTTGCACAGGGCCTCCAAATTGTCTGAGACGGCCTTCCACACGGCCCTCAAGTATCTGTGACACAATGTGTTTACAACTGCCCGACAAGAAAAAAAATCCATGATTCAATTTATTAATGTGAGGAATAGAGCAAATCTGTAATTAAACCACAATAAGTGTTTCTTCCATATCAACTTTTCTTTCCTTAGGAAATTATGTGTTTCTTCCATGTCATTTTTGAAATTTTGAGTTGCCATTTCGTGAGGACTCATGGGAATACATACTTCACATCTTGAGTTCATTATTAGAATAAGAACAATATAGCTTGTTTTATATGTGACAGTCCTCATTTGCCCATTCTTTCTTACTCTACTAATACTGATTTTAATTATAATATCACAAGCTGTCATATCACATATGTATGGTATAGGTTATATATAAAAAAAGGATATATAGTGTTTTAATAATAAATCCAATAAAACATATATACACACATTTGTCCAACTGATTCTCATGATTTCTTAATATCTACTGTTTTATTGTTTTTCAAAACCATTTAATCAAAAAAATTGCTAGCATTCTCTTCATGAATCAAATTATTTTTCCTCAATCTCACCTGCAAGTATGCAACTTTTTTGCTGCAGGGTGAACCAAATTTTCATCTGTTTGGATTTGTAACTGTGTTTCATCGACTGCTGCCAGAGTATTTAAATCAGTGCTTCAAGCTATTGTGTTGTCCTCGAAGGGGTAATGGTCCTATCTGTTTTATCCTTATTATATTAAGATAATTGAAATAAAGGACTTAAGTTGGTTATAATTGCTACTGTCATCTACTTCCACTGTAAGCCAACGTAAAAATACTTTTGATGCCTTTCAGAAAAAGTTGAATGCTATGAACCTGAATTTTGTTAACCCTGCAAAGTGCAAAGGTTATAACATATCAAGGAATGACTCATGATGTTTTCACTATTCAGTAACTTTGTGGTGCTATTGTTAAAGTGTTGCATGGAAATGGTTGGTATTCATCTGTATTGGCATTTTAAAAAAGCTGGTTTTCCGTTTTAGTTTTGCTTCTAAAAATGTCTTCTCTCAGAATTACATAAATTACGATTGGAAATCGTTTTCAGAAGAACTAATTGACAGTTTGAGATCAATATTCAAATATTTTATAACTGGTTTTAAAACTCTTTTCAATGAAAATTGCTTCTAAAACCAGTTCAGAAAAAAATGATTTTAAAAGCAATTTTCTAATTAAAACTGTTTTTCAAACTCAATTCTAAAATTGGTTCGCATAAAAACTGGTTCACATCGAAAATGGTCTGAAACCAATTCTGTTCACGAAAATTAAACCTGTTTGGCCAAATGTTTTGTGAAAATTGGTTTGGCTCAGTTAGGTTTGTTTTTTAAAAACACCAGACTCAGTTCAATTCGTTATTGCGTAGCAGGTGCTTGACAAAATTCATGGGGAAGAAAGGAGGGGCAAAAAGCTCCCAAGACAGGAATCAGGAAATCATCCAATATCATTGAGGGAAGAAGCCACTGGAAAATTAAAAACCAAGCCAGCCTCTAACGTCAAGTCAAATTTAAGAATTGACCACTTGAAAAAGCTCGCAGTGTGGGCCACCACCGACCCTCTCATACCGTCTTTGGGTGCCTTCTATGGACAGCATTTGGCCACCCTTGCAGAGGCCACAGGAGTACCGCCCGATCCTTCTTTATTCACTTGTCAAAGGTTTGCTTACAACTTTCTTTCTCCTACATCCTGTTATGTATAGACACAATGAGTATTGGTTACGCTAAGTATCGGATATAGCAACGTATTGTTCCTTGAAAAATATAGGATTGTGATACGTTTAGGATACATATATATTTTTTTTTCAGAAAATATAAAAATATTATTGCAGTTCGGTGAAACCAGTGATAAAAGTTTGAAATATGGGTGAAGAAATGGTGAAGTAGTGATTAAAATTGCATCTGTTGCAAATTGCAATAAATATAAAAGAGGGAAAATGAGAATTAGGAGCTGCTGAATGGGGGAAGTGGTGATATAAATTGCAACAACATTTGTTGCAATTGATGAGTGAGAGTTTTAACATTCAACCTAGCTATGTGTCTAAAATGTGAAGAGTCATGAAAAAGAATCGGACATATTGACTGCGTGATAAGGGTGTATCGATGGCATCAGTTTTTTTGATTTTTTTTAAAAAAATAGGGTATTTGATACATAAAATGGTGTATCGGAGCATATTGAGTTCGACACGGGTGGAAAAGTGAAATATCGGTGCTTCATATAGCCTATATCATTTTGATAAAGAGCAACATGATCCATATTTTATTTGGTGTGCTCTGCTTCTTGTTTCAAGCTTACAATATAATTTGTGAAACTACTTGTTGATAGTTACAGCGGTGCTTTTACCATCCTATGTTAATTTATACTTCAGTAGTTTCACAAGGGTTTAGTTTTTATAGCATGTTCCGCTTGCTTACCATAGTTTTATCAACAATTAAAAATGTTAAAATAAGCATGCATGTGTTATTTTGTTGAAGCATTTGTTGATTATTTTTCAACAATGTAATAATTTGATAAAATCAAAAAGAACACGCTAGAGCTCCAATAACTTAAAAACGTTTTTCACAAACAGGTTAAGAATATTATTAACATTTACTGGATTTGTTTGAATATCTAATTAGGTTCTCAATCTTATTAACATTTATTGGATTTGTTTGAATATCTAATTAGGTTCTCTTCTAAATTATCCTTAAAATATTTGATAATTGGAAAATTCACACGATTCAGTAACATTTGTTTCTCAGCGTGAATTATCTTTTGATTGCTTTGCAGGTGTGAAACTGTCCTCCATCCTGGCTTTAATGCAACAATAAGGATCGAGAAGAATAGATCAAAGGTTAGGCATAGACACAAGAAGTCCGGCAACATCGCTCAAAACAACGTGGTGTACAACTGTCATTTCTGTTCTCATCAGAATCTCAAGAGAGGGACCCCCAAGGGACATATGAAAAAAATATGCCCATCAAAAGATAAACCATCCTCGAAATCAACACCAACAAAAAAAACCGTCACACTCGAGTCTTCAAATTCTGGAGGCAAGGATGATGTCAATGAAATACCTACATTTGATTTGCAAGTCTCCCTTATGATGAAGTGGTAACTCTGCCAATTACAACTACACCAACGTTGTTAGAAGGAAAAAAGAGAAGCAGAAATAGTTCCACATCCAAGAAAGCAATTGAAACTCCAAGCTTGTCAACAAGAGTAGAAGTAACAAAAACCCAGAGCACATCAACCAACAAAAGACGAAGAAAATCTTGGACCAGTTTAAAGGAAATTGCCAAGAGCAAAGAGCATGATAACAGTCAAGTTGCCAATTTGGCAATCCCATTTTTTTTATAATTAAGGAGATTCCCCACATAGGTCAATTCTTTAGATTATGCCTGGAGATTTTTCATTTTCTTCAAATTTCACTATTAAGCAATTTTGTTGTTTTACTGTGTTTGTGTTTGATGCTCTACTGATAGGTTCAAACAACATAAATGAATAGGATAATAGTGAATTGTATTAAAGTTTTTTTTTGATCAAAAGCGAGTTGTATTAAAGTTTGATAATGGACACAAGAAAATTTAGGATAAAGAAAGAAGTTATGGTAGAAAGGATCTATCATCGCAGCTAAATGCTCCCCTCACCTGTAGGCATGGTAACAAACTCCGAATTTGTGGGTACCCACTCGACTCTGACTTGAATTTGATGGGAATACCCGCTTTGATCGGGGGTAGGGACGGGTTTGGGGATGTCGATACCCACCCCAAACCCGCTTAACAATACATTAATTATTTATTTCATTTTATTTTATGCAAATATATTCTTTGATTTTGTTTATTTTAAGTTTTGATCTATTTTCAGAAGAAAAGTATATTTTAATATTTTTAACTTTATTTTATCATTGTATAATAATTATTATTTAATTAAATTAATTACTGTAAATATAATTTTTTTAAATTTTTACATAAGTTAGTGGCGGAAACGGGTACTCACGGGCAGTGACGGATCCAAAAATTCTTATTAGTGGGGCAAAAAAAATAGCCTATAATATTTTGTTAGAAAAATATTAAAATTTTACAAAATACATAATTTCATTATAAAAATTATTCTAAAATGCATATATTTCTACAAATTACATAGTTAAAAAGTGAAAATAGTACTAATTTATTCTCTTGTTTACTTATCCCTTACGAGTTTCTATATTTTAATTTTAAAAAACTATCGCAAACCTTATTTTTTTATGGGGACAAAATAAATTTTTTACATATATTTCTAACCAAAATAATTTTTCAAGTGGGGGTAAGTGCCCCCCCCCCCAATTAGGTATACATGCATTCGTCCCTGCCCGCGGAGAGCCCGACCCCATTTGAAACGGGGGATGAGAGATATAAAACTCGACCCCGTAAGAGATAGGGGCGGTGAGGGGATGCAAAACTAGGCCCCGCCCTACCCTGTTGCCATGTCTACTCACCCGAGAATGGCTATTGTTGTAGTGTAGCATAAACATATTCGGAAAAGCAAATAGAGCAGCGTTTGAGGCAGTGTGTGAGTTAGGTGTATGAGTCGGTTGCTGTTCAACCATTTTTTTTTCTTTCTTTATAGCTTCTTCTCTTTATTATTAGAAAGAAATAAATGGAGAAAAAACATTTGGATAAACCTAATTAATGAGTTATTGAAATAAAACTAGTCATTCTATTTTAATTTATTCTCCCATAAAAACAAAATAAGTTTAATAAAAATCAAACCCAGCACCTTGGAATTTTCTTATAAAACCAGCCATTCTATTTTAATTTATATTCAAAAATTTGGAAACTACTTTTTTTTGACCAAAGGGAAACTATTTGACTACTTGTTAAACTCCAATAGTTAGTTCTACTAAATGAATATGTTATGATCATGCATTCATTACTCGTTCCCCTAATAAACATCTTTGTGTGGTTACTTCTCATCAGAATGGCATGAATGTTTGTTATGGAATGAATAAGAATATAGTGATCATTGTCATCAAAATGACATGAGTGTTTGCTATATGAATGTTAATGGTAACAAAACTAGTGAGTTTGACCCGTGCGATGCACGAGTATACATTACACTCTGATTTCATAAATTTTAAGGACTCCTGTAAAAAAAAATTAAGGACTATTAATTATTTTATACATACTAAGAGTCAAGTAAAAGAAATCGTAAGTTCAGTAATTACAAAGTCATAAATTATCTATAATTCTACATTTCAAAGTATTTTACAGAATGTCTAAAATAGATTAAAAAAATGGACCACAACTTAGAAATTGTTTCGGTTATAATTTAGAAAATAGAATTTTTAATACACATTGACATTGTTACTATGGTTTTGCCTCCCATAGTGGTCCTATCTAATTCGAAGAATTAGTCTCTACAGTTGTGCGCAGAGGATCGAGTTTATACCCAAAAAGTATAAAACAAAAATTTAACTTGAGAATATCTCTGTTGCAAAAGAGTAAGCAGTGTTGAAAAGTTTAAAAATATATTCATTCAACTAATGAAATGTTAAATGTAATTATAAACTTATTATCCAATATAGTTGTGTGCCTTATATTAAAAAAACTATTGGAATAAAAGAAACACCAAAGAAAAGAATAAACCAAAAAGAGGCATAGGTCTAATATCGAGGACAAATAACATAAAGTTGCATAATCAAGTTTTGTATTGACTTTTAAATTTGAAATCACCATTTTCAAGTTTCATTGTTGCTTTGCATCGGTTAAGAATGTAGTACACTCATTACATCCAATTAATGAAATAGATTTGGGGTTTATGTCCAAGAATAGCATATCATCTCAATAAAACTATTTGCTCCCACAATCCGCATAATCATCCTAAGCATATCTGTCAAGAACAAAATTAACGAAAAATAGTAGTGAGATGCAAATGATGTAGATTATAGTCTTCTTGTTTGCTCGTGAAGGCACCCATGTGAGTTCACTAAGTTTAAAGGCTTACTTCAATAGATATAAATAATGAATTATTGAGAATTTCGCTATGTACATAAAATTAAAAAAATATATCATATAACTACAAAATTAACCGATAACTGCAAATATCACGGTCTTCTTATGATATATCATTGCTCATAAGAAGACCGTGATATTTTCTAGAAATGGTCAACAAAATTAATACAAATATAAAGGTTCTCAAAGAGGCAAAATTTTACAAAATGTACCAACAAATAACTGATTTGCATAATCATATAAATATTGGAAATCTCAGTGTAATTAATATCTAGAAGTTGTATCATTGCTAACCTGATTCAAATAAACCTTTGAAAACTTTAGGAATTGTGCAGCAAGAGAATTGATATGCTTTAGAAAAGATGAAAGTCATTAGATTATGTTCAATTTAGTAATTAACACATATCTAAGAACTCTTAAGTGTCAAAATCAAATGAATATATATATATATATATATATATATATATATATATATATATATATATATATATATATATATATATATAAAACCCGCTCTTGAGAAAAATATGGCTCTAAGAACCCACAAGTGACAAAAACAAAGAAAACCTTAAGTGTCAAAAACAATTGAATCTATAGCAAGTAGATTTAATGAGATAAATAATGTACGTATCAATGACCAAATTATGCACATGTTCCTTTGTAACTTAATGTAAACCAAACTTTTCACTATTTTTTCCTTCTTCCTTTCTCTTCCACATCCACCTTCATTCTTATGATGTATATTAACCTTAGAGGCTTATTGTAAAGTAACAATAATATCCTTTAGAAGATTGAGAATGTGCAAATATAGAATATAGTATATCCTACAAAGGGGAAACAGTGGAAGGTTATTAATGTGCAAAGAACCCAATATATAGTAGAATATTTTCATTAAAAAAATTCAAAAGGCAACAAAACTGCTTACCAAAAATGAACGTGGAATTGGAAATTTAACAACCAAGGTGTGCGTACCTCAAAATCTGCAATAAAAAAAAAGTTAGCCAAGTCCAGAATGGAAACTATAGAAAAAATCGTAACTGAGAAAGGGAAGAGAAGATTTACAGATGAGTGGAGAAAGATTGATGTGGAAAAAGATGAATGTCTATTTAAAAACGACTGACTACAACATAGTATACCCAAGAGAAGTTAGATATACAAATTGCATATGAGAACATTATACATGAAGTTTTAAATGGGTTAAAAGAGTAAAAATACGTATGGACTTATTGCTTATAAAAAAACTTACATGGATTTATTTTTGTGTAAAAAACATCATTAGAATACAATTTTTTTTATCACTATGGACTGTTTCGGTTAAATTTTAAAAGGATAGGTTGCATATAAATGTTGGTTGATGCCATTAATTATAGTATTGATGACATTTTTTTATTGTCCCATGTTTGTGAACGGTTTATTAGAAATATAATTAGTTTGTTATGGAAAAAGGATTTGATAATTTGAAACTGAATTATTATTAATTATAATGAGAAATATGCGGATCGCACTGTGCATCATGGAGGAAAATTAAATAGCATAATTACGTTACTTTTAAGGTATATGGATGTGGTAGGTTGAGTATTACACGTTGGATTTCATTAAAAGAGGTGGACCAATATGTTGGACTAAACGATAACCTTAGAGGGGGGGGGGTGAATAAGGTTATAGGCTAAAAATAATACTTTTTGAATTTTCAGAAAAAGTTTGATGATAGTTTAAAACCAATGCAGAAAAGGGTTTAAACTAGAAGCTAATATGCAAAGCATTACTACGATGTAGAAAAACAACTCGATTATATAGCAAAGAATAGCAAAATGCAACAGATTAACAATGATGTAGAGAATACAGCAAATTCAATTTCTATAATCATAACAATATAGCCAGTAAATACAAATGCGATAATATCGAACTCATCAATAGTAACGCAACACACTAACAATGATTATACTTATAATGCGAAACAATGCAAGTAGCGAGAATGTCAATTTTGATATAGTAATATCAATTTAGTAAACACGATTATATTGAAACCAAACAACAACAAGTCAAAATTGAATTTTACAAGAATAAATATTTCACTTAACAAGAATATAGAAATTGCGATGCAATCGTTAACAACGATTATCTTAATAGCACAAAACAAAGCAACTAACAAAGAATATCGATTTCAACGGTTGCAATATAAATTTAACAATGAACGCTAATAACAACTAAACAAGAATGAAAAGCGCAAGAATAAATAAAGAGATAAGGAAAAGAATGACACCGCGATTTTTCGAGGTTCGGATTGAAGTCCTACTCCTCGGCCTCCGGCTTTGCAACCTTTGGACTTTGGGAAAATAACACTATAATGGTGAAGATGCTTCTTCAAAGTCTTACAACTCACGCCACTTTTCAAAGCAACAACAAAACCTCTCAATTTCCCCAATTGAGAACCCGAGCTCCCCGCTTAGGATTTCTACGATCCAATCTCCCGATCGAACCACCCAAGAATCAATTTCCCGAGATTTCACAAGAACACCAAACGCCAAGAAATAAGATGAATACAATTGAAACTATAATCGATCAATCAAGTGCATAACCATAAGAGTTGAGAGAGATGATATGATGATGAAAACCCTAGAATGAAATTTGAAGAACGAAGAAGATGATCAAAGGTTTCTAGGAGTTTCACGTTTTTTTTTTTTTTTTTTTTTTTTTTTTGAGATGTTGCGGCTCGAGTTTTGTTCTTTGTTCTCTCTCACTAAGTTACGTGAAAACCCTAGGTTTTCTATTTATATCACTTAAGAGAATATGACCGTTGAAAGTTGTTTTTCCAAAATAAAGTCTTTTAAAAACAAGCAAGCCACTAATCGATTCATGGCTTTACCAAAGGAAGTGGGAAATCGATTTATGGCTTATAAAAACAAGGGAAATCGATTTCTTGCCTCCAAGGGAAGAGGAAATCGATTTTGGGCTATACTAATCAAGCCATTAATCGATTTTGCACTTTTTAGAAACACAAAGTCATCAATAGATTGTTTTCTTTCCTTTTTCAAAGCATACTGACCATGATTTTAAGGAAAACATTTTTCTAAAACAATTTTATTTTTAATCATCATCTCTCAACTACGAATGTTATAAGACTTGGGTAATACGATCTTACATGAGTCCTACGCAGCGATATAAGTCTTCAATGCTTGAGCGACTTTTTCGTCCGAGCTTCTACAACTTTGAGTTAGCTTCCAAGCTCTCTTGTTCATCGCCCTAACGCTTTTATATTTTTCCTGCGCTTTACCTCAAGTAAATTATCAAGAATTTGTAATTTGTTATCATTCAAAACAAGGAATGTTTGCCCTTGGCACAACAAACTCTCCCTTTTTGATGATAACAAATTACCTTATGCATAGGGAGGCGATAAACAAGACACATTAGCATACGCTCCCCCTAAGCACAAGCATAAAGAAAAAATAATAAGGCTAAATTACTGTTTTGGTCCTTTATCTTTGGCCTTGATTTCATTTTGGTCCTTTATCTTTTTTTTTTCTCGTTTTGGTCCTTTATGTTTTGAGTTTGTGTCAATTTGGTCCTTTTTGTAGTTTTCCTCCAAAATGACACAAAAAGGACCAAATTGACACAAAAAGGACCAAATTGACACAAAAAGGACCAAATTGACACAAAACTGAAACATAAAGGACCAAAACGAGAAAAAAAAAAGATAAAGGACCAAAATGAAATCAAGGCCAAAGATAAAGGACATCAATAGATTGTTTTCTTTCCTTTTTCAAAGCATACAGACCATGATTTTAAGGAAAACATTTTTCTAAAACAATTTTATTTTTAATCATCATCTCTCAACTACGAATGTTATAAGACTTGGGTAATACGATCTTACATGAGTCCTACGCAAAGCGATATAAGTCTTCAATGCTTGAGCAGCTTTTCGTCCGAGCTTCTACAACTTTGAGTTAGCTTCCGAAGCTCTCTTGTTCATCGCCCTGCGCTCTTATATTTTTCCTGCGCTTTACCTCAAGTAAATTATCAGTAACTTGTAATTTGTTATCATTCAAAACAAGGAATGTTTGCCCTTGGCACAACAAACTCCCCCTTTTTGATGATAACAAATTACCTTATGCATAGGGAGGCGATAAACAAGACACATTAGCATACGCTCCCCCTAAGCACAAGCATAAAGAAAAAATAATAAAAATAAACATACATTGCATAAAACAATTATATAGCAATTATTTCTCCCCCTTTGTTTTCATCAAAAAGGAGGGGACCACATAACACATAATCACAAACTCGAAAAATCAAGCATACCTAGCTCTCTTCGGATTTTACAAAATTGAGCTTCAAATTAAAGGTTTTGTGAAGATGTCCGCTAGTTGGTCATCGCTGCCTACAAATTTTAATTCTATGCTCCCCTAGAAACATGATCTCTAATAAAATGATGTCTAATTTCTATATGCTTTGATACCAATTGTTGGACTAAACGATAACCTTAGAGGGGGGGGGGGGTGAATAAGGTTATAGGCTAAAAATAATACTTTTTGAATTTTCGAGAAAAGTTTGATGATAGTTTAAAAACCAATGCGAAAAGGGTTTAAACTAGAAGCTAATATGCAAGCATTACTACGAGTGTAGAAAAACAACTCGATTATATAGCGGCAATAGCAAAATGCAACAGATTAACAATGATGTAGAGAATACACAAAGAATTCAATTTCTATAATCATAACAATATAGCCAAGAATACAAATGCGATAATATCGAACTCATCAATAGTAACGCAACACACTAACAATGATTATACTTATAATGCGAAACAATGCAAGTAGCGAAGAATGTCAATTTTGATATAGTAATATCAATTTAGTAAACACGATTATATTGAAACCAAACAACAACAAGTCAAAATTGAATTTTACAAGAATAAATATTTCACTTAACAAGAATATAGAAATTGCGATGCAATCGTTAACAACGATTATCTTAATAGCACAAAACAAAGCAACTAACAAGAATATCGATTTCAACGGTTGCAATATAAATTTAACAATGAAACGCTAATAACAACTAAACAAGAATGAAAAGCGCAAGAATAAATAAAGAGATAAGGAAAAGAATGACACCGCGATTTTTCGAGGTTCGGATTGAAGTCCTACTCCTCGGCCTCCCGCTTTGCAACCTTTGGACTTTGGGAAAATAACACTATAATGGTGAAGATGCTTCTTCAAAGTCTTACAACTCACGCCACTTTTCAAAGAACAACAAAACCTCTCAATTTCCCCAATTGAGAACCCGAGCTCCCGCTTAGGATTTCTACGATCCAATCTCCCGATCGAACCACCCAAGAATCAATTTCCCGTGATTTCACAAGAACACCAAACGCCAAGAAATAAGATGAATACAATTGAAACTATAATCGATCAATCAAGTGCATAACCATAAGAGTTGAGAGAGATGATATGATGATGAAAACCCTAGAATGAAATTTGAAGAACGCGAAGAAGATGATCAAAGGTTTCTAGGAGTTTCACGTTTTTTTTTTTTTTTTTTTTTTTGAGATGTTGCGGCTCCGAGTTTTGTTCTTTGTTCTCTCTCACTAAGTTACGTGAAAACCCTAGGTTTTCTATTTATATCACTTAAGAGAATATGACCGTTGAAAGTTGTTTTTCCAAAATAAAGTCTTTTAAAAACAAGCAAGCCACTAATCGATTCATGGCTTTACCAAAGGAAGTGGGAAATCGATTTATGGCTTATAAAAACAAGGGAAATCGATTTCTTGCCTCCAAGGAAGAGGGAAATCGATTTTGGGCTATACTAATCAAGCCATTAATCGATTTTGCACTTTTAGAAACACAAAGTCATCAATAGATTGTTTTCTTTCCTTTTCAAAGCATACGCACCATGATTTTAAGGAAAACATTTTTCTAAAACAATTTTATTTTTAATCATCATCTCTCAACTACGAATGTTATAAGACTTGGGTAATACGATCTTACATGAGTCCTACGCAGCGATATAAGTCTTCAATGCTTGAGCAGACTTTTCGTCCGAGCTTCTACAACTTTGAGTTAGCTTCCAAGCTCTCTTGTTCATCGCCTCTGCTCTTTATATTTTTCCCCGCGCTTTACCTCAAGTAAATTATCAAGAACTTGTAATTTGTTATCATTCAAAACAAGGAATGTTTGCCTTGGCACAACAAACTCTCCCTTTTGATGATAACAAATTACCTTATGCATAGGGAGGCGATAAACAAGACACATTAGCATACGCTCCCCAAGCACAAGCATAAAGAAAAATAATAAGGCTAAATTATTGTTTTGGTCCTTTATCTTTGGCCTTGATTTCATTTTGGTCCTTTATCTTTTTTTTTTCGTTTTGGTCCTTTATGTTTTGATTTTGTGTCAATTTGGTCCTTTTTGTAGTTTTCCTCCAAAATGACACAAAAAAAGGACCAAATTGACACAAAAAAAGGACCAAATTGACACAAAAAGGACCAAATTGACACAAAACTCAAAAACATAAAGGACCAAAACGAGAAAAAAAAAAAAGATAAAGGACCAAAATGAAATCAAGGCCAAAGATAAAGGACATCAATAGATTGTTTTCTTTCCTTTTTCAAAGCATACAGAGACCATGATTTTAAGGAAAACATTTTTCTAAAACAATTTTATTTTTAATCATCATCTCTCAACTACGAATGTTATAAGACTTGGGTAATACGATCTTACATGAGTCCTACGCAAAGCGATATAAGTCTTCAATGCTTGAGCAAATTTTTCGTCCGAGCTTCTACAACTTTGAGTTAGCTTCCAAGCTCTCTTGTTCATCGCCTGCGCTCTTATATTTTTCCCCGCTTTACCTCAAGTAAATTATCAAGAACTTGTAATTTGTTATCATTCAAAACAAGGAATGTTTGCCCTTGGCACAACAAACTCCCTTTTTGATGATAACAAATTACCTTATGCATAGGAGGCGATAAACAAGACACATTAGCATACGCTCCCCTAAGCACAAGCATAAAGAAAAAATAATAAAAATAAACATACATTGCATAAAACAATTATATAGCAATTATTTCTCCCCCTTTGTTTTCATCAAAAAGGAGGGGACCACATAACACATAATCACAAACTCGAAAAATCAAGCATACCTAGCTCTCTTCGGATTTTACAAAATTGAGCTTCAGCTAAAGGTTTTGTGAAGATGTCCGCTAGTTGGTCATCAGTGCCTACAAATTTTAATTCTATGCTCCCCCTAGAAACATGATCTCTAATAAAATGATGTCTAATTTCTATATGCTTTGATACCAATTGTTGGACTAAACGATAACCTTAGAGGGGGGGGGGGGTGAATAAGGTTATAGGCTAAAAATAATACTTTTTGAATTTTCAGAAAAAGTTTGATGATAGTTTAAAAACCAATGCGGAAAAGGGTTTAAACTAGAAGCTAATATGCAAGATTACTACAGTAGAAAAACAACTCGATTATATAGCAAAGAATAGCAAAATGCAACAGCTTAACAATGATGTAGAGAATACACAAAGAATTCAATTTCTATAATCATTAACAATATAGCCATAACACAAATGCGATAATATCGAACTCATCAATAGTAACGCAACACACTAACAATGATTATACTTATAATGCGAAACAATGCAAGTAGCAAGAATGTCAATTTTGATATAGTAATATCAATTTAGTAAACACGATTATATTGAAACCAAACAACAACAAGTCAAAATTGAATTTTACAAGAATAAATATTTCACTTAACAAGAATATAGAAATTGCGATGCAATCGTTAACAACGATTATCTTAATAGCACAAAACAAAGCAACTAACAAAGAATATCGATTTCAACGGTTGCAATATAAATTTAACAAGAAACGCTAATAACAACTAAACAAGAATGAAAAGCGCAAGAATAAATAAAGAGATAAGGAAAAGAATGACACCGCGATTTTTCGAGGTTCGGATTGAAGTCCTACTCCTCGGCCTCCGCTTTGCAACCTTTGGACTTTGGGAAAATAACACTATAATGGTGAAGATGCTTCTTCAAAGTCTTACAACTCACGCCACTTTTCAAAGAACAACAAAACCTCTCAATTTCCCCAATTGAGAACCCGAGCTCCCCGCGCTTAGGATTTCTACGATCCAATCTCCCGATCGAACCACCCAAGAATCAATTTCCCGGGATTTCACAAGAACACCAAACGCCAAGAAATAAGATGAATACAATTGAAACTATAATCGATCAATCAAGTGCATAACCATAAGAGTTGAGAGAGATGATATGATGATGAAAACCCTAGAATGAAATTTGAAGAACGAAGAAGATGATCAAAGGTTTCTAGGAGTTTCACGTTTTTTTTTTTTTTTTTTGAGATGTTGCGGCTCGAGTTTTGTTCTTTGTTCTCTCACACAAAGTTACGTGAAAAACCCTAGGTTTTCTATTTATATCACTTAAGAGAATATGACCGTTGAAAGTTGTTTTTCCAAAATAAAGTCTTTTAAAAACAAGCAAGCCACTAATCGATTCATGGCTTTACCAAAGGAAGTGGGAAATCGATTTATGGCTTATAAAAACAAGGGAAATCGATTTCTTGCCTCCAAGGGAAGAGGGAAATCGATTTTGGGCTATACTAATCAAGCCATTAATCGATTTTGCACTTTTAGAAACACAAAGTCATCAATAGATTGTTTTCTTTCCTTTTTCAAAGCATACAGACCATGATTTTAAGGAAAACATTTTTCTAAAACAATTTTATTTTTAATCATCATCTCTCAACTACGAATGTTATAAGACTTGGGTAATACGATCTTACATGAGTCCTACGCAGCGCGATAAGTCTTCAATGCTTGAGCGACTTTTAAATCCGAGCTTCTACAACTTTGAGTTAGCTTCCGCTCTCTTGTTCATCGCCTCGCGCTCTTATATTTTTCCCCGCGCTTTACCTCAAGTAAATTATCAGTAACTTGTAATTTGTTATCATTCAAAACAAGGAATGTTTGCCCTTGGCACAACACAATAGAATTGTAGCGTTTGATCTGATTAAAATAGGTGGACCAATCAGATTGTTTTTCATTGGTGACTCAGCAAATAGTATATTCGTGAATATATTATATATAGATATAGATATAGATATAGATATAGATTAACAAAATGTACACCACATGTTTTGCCTGTGTAATCAAAATGGTATTAAATAGGTTTTTACAAATTAATGTCGTTTTTTAATTCAAATTTGAAAAAATAGTGATATTGATTGTATATGACTGGATTGCCATGTAATTATATGAATGTACATGTAAGCCAATTTTCATTAATCCTATGTGGACAGTCTTATTAATCGACACATCAGAAAAGGAGCATTGAGAATCATTCTGAATTGTATATTTAATAGATAGATATAGATTAACAAAATGTACACCACATGTTTTGCCTGTGTAATCAAAATGGTATTAAATAGGTTTTTACAAATTAATGTCGTTTTTTAATTCAAATTTGAAAAAATAGTGATATTGATTGTATATGACTGGATTGCCATGTAATTATATGAATGTACATGTAAGCCAATTTTTCATTAATCCTATGTGGACAGTCTTATTAATCGACACATCAGAAAAGGAGCATTGAGAATAATTCTGAATTGTATATTTAATAGATAACAAGAAATCTTGAAATTTTGCACCTACAATTTTTCAATGGTCCCTTTAATAGAAAAATCTTGAAATCTAGATGAAATTGGTATGAAAGTTTCCAATTTTAGCCAACGGCCGAAAAACCAACTTTTGGTTACTTACGCACATCAAATTACACCTACATGGCTTTAACATCACTAACACTTAGAGATGGTTTAGTGACATATTTTTTCATTTTCCGTCGTTATTTCATCTTTTTCTAGTAGTATATTGAGACAATTTATTCAACAATTAAGAAAATATGAAATGCATTTTGTCATATTTGGAGGTTGTGTTCGATACACAATCTCAAAGGGATCGACCAACCGAAATAAGGAAATGTAAATGGCCAATAGACAAAGTGAATAAGTTCTTAGAATGCGCTAATGCAAATTAGAGGAGAGAATTATAGCTTTTGGTGAAACTTATATGCAACTTTCTCCATTTGAGCCATCTTTTTGAACGACTAGCTGTTGGTTATTTCATTTACGCACACTATTCGGTTACAATTTTTTGTTGGTGTACGCATAGCAAATATATTAATCATTTACATAAAAATAAGACACTTGCATTATTGAAAATAGAAAAATACAACGAAATTTAAAATACAACAAACTAAAAATACATATGATGGTTGTGTTAAAAATGACAATGGTTTGATCATCTAAGCTGGTTAATGGCTCTATTCAATCAATTTGGTGATGATTTCATCGACAAACTTTGGTTTCCTCAAGCAAACCATGATATCTTCATTGGATATGACGTGATCTATGTATATCTTCATTGGATGTGACGATATCTTCATTGTCACTAAACCATCTCTAAAAATTATGTAAAATGCGACACGGATCCACTGCGCCAGCTGGAGTCATTGGATCTAGAGAGCTACTAGCGCAGGATGGTTCTGCGCATGAGAGGATCCATATCCAGGAAAAGTGAATTATTTGAATTTGGACGCCGCAAATGACTTCTATTTATACAAGTATTCATGTAATCTAAGCCCTTGAAAGCGTATGTACCATGTCAAGCATTCATATGTCAATATGATCCCCTTAATTCATTGACTAACTTCCATTAATTTGCAAGTTGACACTGATTGATTATGGAATTTGCTATCACGAAGAATATTTTTATGGATGTTTATTTCCTCTTAAGTTATCATTTTCTTTACTTTTGGACGAAATAGATTGTCTTAAATCACTTTACAAAAGGCTTATTTACCTTTGACATGGGTTTACAACGTCTGAAAGTACAGTTATTGCAAATGAGGTGTGTAAAGGGGAGTGAGTTTAGTAATTCTCTTGTGTAATCTGCTTTATTTTGGGCTTCGCCCAGTTTTTCACAAAAGAGCTTTTTTCTTACAGAACCAAACGCGTTTCACCATCGCCGGAAAAAAAGCGGATATTTCTGGAAGAAAGAACACCGTGTTTGGCGAATTTTGCGTTGAGGATATACTAATCGCAATCACTGTGACAGTGACCGGGAGAGAGATCGAGCAATCGACAATTGACAATTGACAATTGATAATTGCAATTGTTACGTCATCAGAGAAAATGGTGAATCAACGCTTCACTCAGGTTGCGACAAGCGATGATGAAGACGAATTGCCACCTCAGCAGTCCCGGGCCCGGCTACGGAAGCGGAAGAGAATGAAGCTTCTAGAGGAAGACAACGACGAGGACGAATATAACGATAACGATAACGAAAATGAGAAGGAAGAAGAACCCGAGGAGAAGAAAGAAAAACCAGAGGAACAGTCTCAGACTCCAGAAGATGCAAAGCCCGTTGGTGATGCAGTTAGGGTTTCGGGAAAAGGAAGAGGAAGGAAGAGGCATTATGAATTCTTCGAGTTTGATGGCAACCAATATACTCTCGTAAGTTTCTCATTTCTTCAGAATTTGATCATTTATACAGCAAAAACCTTAATTTGTTCTCATTCTGGTTTTTTGCAGGAGGATCCTGTTCTTCTTGTGCCCGAGGATAAACAGCAAAAACCATACGTCGCTATTATTAAGGTATTTCCTTGTCAATTATTCGTTTTTTTATCACTTCACTTACTATTTGATTTTGATGAAGAATTAGAATTGATAAGTTCGACTAGTTTCTGCTGGAGGTAGCTAGCATATAATCTGTTATGGAAGATTGGTAGTACACACTAGAGAATAGGGAGAAAATACTACAGAAACTGAATTGTCACTGTGTGTAATGTATTATGCACATTACATTTGATTACAGTGTACAAAGCACTATAAGTAAGATTGCTATATGTAAATTACACAAAGCAGTCTTATTTATAATGCTTTGTACATTTCAGTACTTCAGTTACAACTAACTAACTAACTGACTCAACTGCATTTAAATTGCATCTAACAAGAACAACCATGCTCTCCCTTGTCAACACATGTTTGTGCTGCATTGTTGTTATAAAGGGTTTTCTGCCCCTTTTCCATTTTGTCGTCTTCCATTTCATGCTGGGGACTTAGTTTTGTTATTTACTTCTCTCCTTTCTCCTCGATCTCTTGATGTTGCTTTTCTATTCAGGACATTATACAGAATTGTAGTGGCAGCATAATGGTCACGGGGCAATGGTTTTATCGTCCCGAAGAAGCTGAGAAAAAAGGTGGTGGAAGCTGGCAATCGCGTGATACAAGGGAGCTGTTTTATAGTTTCCACCGCGATGAGGTTCCTGCAGAATCTGTTATGCACAAGTGTGTGGTGCATTTTGTGCCCCTACACAAACAGTTTCCGAAACGTAAGCAACATCCCGGCTTTATTGTACAGAAAGTGTATGACACTGTGGAAAAGAAACTCTGGAAGTTGACTGATAAGGACTACGAGGATGTTAAACAGCAAGAAATTGATGAGTTAGTGCAGAAAACTCTGAAGCGTATAGGTGATCTACTCGACATTGAGCCTGAAGAAGCCCACGCTGCTGATCAGGAGGACCTGATGAAAAGTAAAAGAAGCTTAAGGAAAAAGAGCATTTCGCCCCTTGATGTTTCTAGGGAGGAAGAAGGAATTGCTAAGGGTGACCAACATTCAAGGCCTGAAACACCGGGGAGTTGTGTATATAGTGACTCAGAGCATCATCGCATATTAGGGAGTTTCAATGCATTAACTGGAAATATTCATCGCGACAAATGGTTGGAGAGGTTGCTTCAACACGTTAAGTACATGTGTAATTCTGATGATAGCAAAGAAAAGGACAAAGGATCAGGAGATGCCAATTCTGATGAAATCAAGAATGAAAGCAATGATAGAACATCAGAAATAGCAAATGACTCTCAGGACAAGGGTCAGAAGGTATGAAATTTATGTATTGTTAGGATTAGGATTTTAGTATGTTAGCGACTATTCATTTTCTCATCATGTTCTTGCTATCTCCCTTTTCCTTAATGGATATATGAATTCTCTTTATTTATTTTTGTCATTCTACAGAGTTCTGAGTCTTTTACGTGGCCAGATGCTGCTGTGTCAGCTGTCGTTGCTCTTGAAAAAGCTTCAAATGATGCTCTTTCATCAGATTTTCAGAAGTATAACCAAAAGTTACGGCAATTAGCTTTTAATATCAAGGTCAGAAGCTGCCTTTTGCATATATATATATATATATATATATATATATATATATATATATATATATATATACAAATGATACACTTGAAATAATTACAATTTATATGTAATTCATTGAAAAAATCACATATTGTTGCTTCATTTTAAGGTGAGACTTTTAAACTTGTATTGCTTTTTTTTTCATATTATCTAATAAAATTAATGTCTAGGAGGTTAAAATTAAAAGTCTGTAATAAAAGTATTGTCTTTCTATTCATAATGAAGAAATGATAATATGGAATGTTGGATGATCATGCTGTTGCGTACTAAGTTGTTTACATGTGTACTGTTTATGTGCAGTATCTCTTCTGATCATGTAAAAAGAAAGGGAAAAAGGACCTAGCTGTAAATTTTCAATCTCTTATTTATATCATCGCCATCACCACAGCCAATCCTCTTGCAGTGTTTTTGGCATGAGAAATCAATGTAGAGCACATTGATGATAATAATGATAATGTTGGCTTGAGAAATTTATGTTTTGGTCTTGTACTTGTAATATTGGTATGTGTTTCTCTGCAGTATAATGGTGAACTGATTATATTATTCCATCTTTATATTCTTTGCAGAACAATGCACTGCTTGCACGCCGTCTATTAAATGGAGAGTTGGAGCCTTCAAAAATTTTAAATATGACTCCAATTGAATTAAAGGTATTATGCTATCTGTCTATATTTTCAATTTCAATGGGACTTTTGACCTTTCTGCTTGATTGAAATAAACTTGTTTTGTAGGTTTCCATTACTATTTTCTTATTTTTGCTAGCAGCATCTGGTTTTTGTTTTTTATCCCTTAAATAGTGTTGATTGAACCTTCTACATGTGTCTCCAGCATATTTTGCTCCTTTGATTATCTGTTTTATTTTAATAAAGGAACTTAATATACTTTTGTCTTGGATTTTATCGAAGTTACTTTCCCATGATATACAAGAAGCTGGAAAATTGGATTGTCCGAGGCTTTCTTTTCTTTGTGAAAAAAATTGGGTTAAAAGTTGGAGCATTTGGATTTTTTCTAGGGGAAAGTGTTAAGAGTTAAAACCTTATTCCTTATGCCCTTGAGCAATATTGATCCCCTTCTTTTTCTTTATTGCATTTTTGTGGAGGAGTCCTTGTTGGTTTAGGCGGCTGTAACATTGTATAGTATTATTGATTGTTGATGAACTTTCAGCCTTTGAGAAAACATTAAGATAGAAATTGTAGTCCTCATTAATGCTTGTTTTGTATAGAATTGCTTTTATATGTTGATTCTACAAATCAAAACATAGTTTTCATTAATATAAAATAGATAAATTCTCAGACTACTGTAAATGGCTCATGCTTTTCAATTGTGCTTTGAAATCATCTTCGGTTTTTAGAAAATGCTAGTTGCCAGTTTTCTTTTGTTGAAAGTTGAAAAATCCAAGAATACACTTCATAAAGCAACTGTGAATTGCTAGTAGCAACTTCTGTTCTCAATAAAATCTTTTTTTTTAATAGATTAACTGCTCGTTGATTGTGTGGTTTCTTTTGGCTATCTATTTATGATGAACTTCAGGAAGGTTTGACTGCTGAGGAACGAACCGAGAAGGAGCCGGATGAGTCACAGCACATACAAGTAAAAACTTTCCCCACTTCAATTTTATTGTCTACTATGTTGTGTGAAGATATCTGCTGACTTCAGCTTTCCCACCACTGAAACAGATGACAGATGCCCGCTGCTCTAGATGCATGGATTTTAAGGTGGGCTTGAGGGAGATTATCCATGCTGGGCATGATGACCGATATCAGGTTTGCATTTTTACTTGAGTTCCAAATTCCAAAAGGACCACTGGATCCTGTACTTTTATGGCATGGTTTGATTTCTTGGTGGTCTTGCTTTTCTTCAGCTGGAATGTGTTGCCTGTGGTAATTCCTGGTATGCCTCTCGGGATGAGGTGTCTGCATTGACCATTGATGCGTCGGATTCAAAGAGAAGCATAGGCACAGTGCCATTGGCCACAGCAAAATTTGAAGATGCTCAGAAGAAGCTGCTGAGCCCCCGTGAAACTGAAAACTCAGCTGACGACATCATTAAGAAATCAAGCGAATCACATATCCCTGTTTTGGACGCACAAAATTCATTTGGTAAGTCCAAGAAAGATGACAACAATGAGGCCAAAAGACATGCTGATTAGGAATGTTCTATCCTGTGCTCTTTAATTTAAACGTTACAAAATTCTTGAGTTGGGGCTGAAATTAGCTATAAGGATTACATATGTAGAATTGTCTTCCTGTTTAGTTACATCACACTAGTAAATTTCTTCGAGTTTAATTTGGCCGTGTAATTGTAAACCTTCTAGAGTGTTATTTAATAAAAAAAATATAAAATTTGGATTAATAAAAGTCAGCCCCAATTGTGTTAATAAACCTTGGGCATGCAGCAGTGTTAAATATCTTGAGTGAGAGCTTTGCCACCAATTGTGGTCCTACCCGGCTCGAGGGATTAGTCTCTGCAGTTGCGCGTAGAGGATACCCGGTTTATACAAAAAAAAAGTCTCTTTCACCTAAGAGCATTTGAATGAGATGATTTGAGTCACTTCCAGTTTGAGTAAGGTCTTGGGTCTGAATTCAGTCTTGGTAATGTAGTAGGGCTATAACTCTTGAGGGAGAGTTTTGTCCCTCATTGTGGTTTTACTCGGCTCGAGAGACTAGTCTCCACAGTTGCGCGTAGAGAATATCTAATTTTTTTTTTAAAAGAAAAAAAAACCAGACCCTTTCAACTTGCTTGGTTCCCTTTTAATCAAGTAGATATGTTAAAACATCATGCTCATAATGATTCCCTACGATTGAGCATAGACTATGTTTGGATACCTTATAGTATGGAATTGGATCGAATATAGTGAATTGGAACATAATGGAATAGGTTTACCATTTTTAATCCCATTCCATTATACCCAAATGAATGAGTTGTATTCGTTTAACATTAGGCAAGTTTGCTAAGATGTTGCAAGCATATTTGACGTGAAGCTGTTGCTAAGGGCCATAGATAAGCAGCCATTGATGTGCTCTCAAAGTGATGCTCAACAACGAAAGTTCGCCCTTACAGGAAGCCGCCAGATCTCAAGTATCCACCAAAGAGTAGGTTTCTAATGTTGGGAATCGACAATATAATCTTAACCGTGAGAATGTACTGAGACATAATAGTGGACAGGGAAACACCTATCGGATCTAAGAGTTTATGTAAAGAGCTTATGTAAACACCTTATTTGTTTCATTGGTCCAAGAGTTGAGTACATCTTCAAATTCAACAAGAGCATTTATTTTTGGTACAATACACTAGAGGGCCTAAGGATCAGGAGGAAGAAGATGATGAGGAGGAAGCGGAGCAGGCTAGTGTGACTACTCTAGATAGGAAACTAGGAAAGTATGATTGTCCTAAGTTTCTCCTTTCTCCTAGAGAGGAGGCTCGTATCTGGCGACCATGGAGGTGGGGTGATTGTCAAGTTGCTTGGAAGGAAAATTTGATTCAAGGCATTGGAAGCGAGACTTAACCAGATGTGGGTGCGCAAGGGAGTTCTTACGATAATTGACGTTGGTAATGAGTTCTTCCTTGTCACCTTCACCAACATGGAGGATCACAAGGTTGCCCTAACTGAAGGACCGTGGCTCATCTACGACCACTATTTGGCGTCCATCAATGTTGCAGCAGTATGGGTTAGGATCTCTAATTTACCCATTGAATACTATGATGCTAAGTTCTTGAAGCATGTTGGAGATCGCATTGGGCGTACGGTAAAAGTTGATAAAAATACTCTCCAAAGAGAAAGAGGTAAGTATGCTAGACTATGTGTGGAGGTTGATCTCACCAAGCCTCTGCTGGCCATGTTTGAGGTCAACGAGACGATCTATCGTATAGAGTACGAAGGCTTGCATCTTCTATGTTTGAGGTGTGGGTGCTTTGGACACTATGTGGAGGGTTGTAATGTGAAAGAGCCTGCTGAGGCCGAGAAACGGGCGTCTGGGGGCGAAAGTAGTGGAGGGAGTGTGCAGCCGGCGGTGGAGGGTCCTTGGACGGTGGTGCAAAAATCTTGACAGCCACGTAAACCACAACCAGGGTTCCAGTTCGTGCCGTGGCTTGGAAGCGGTAACTGCCCGCAATGTCAGGGGATCTCAGTTTAATGCCTTGGAGAATTTGCATGAGAATAATAATGGTGTGATAAATGAGGCTAAGGAGAAAAATGGTTTTGTTTATAATTCAACGCCTAAACCCAGACGGTTACGTGTGAGAGGAGAAATTCATGGTAATAATAATGGGAGTCATAAAGAGGGTGAGGTGTCAATTATTGTAAATCAAGAAGGGAATTAAATCTTTGACCAAGAATAAAGAAGGGAATGAAGTTATGCATATTGTGGAGAGTAATCCATCGTCACCAGCGGTTACAACACGTCCCCACGTGAGAAGCTTTGGTAATGATATGATGCATCCCAACCAGCAGCAGAACACGGTGGACCAATTAAAAAAGCAAGGGGAATGCGCTTCCTCACTTGGTTTGGGCGTGAATATTTTGCAGATTGACCAGAACAACTTGGATGCTAGTAATGTGATGATTGACTTGGCCCACCCCCCTCGCCCTCCTGATCCTCGCAGGGATTCAACGGTTAATCAATTCCACCTCCCTTCTTCGCATATAGTAAGTTCCCATGATGGTAGGCTTGATCATGAGGAAAGTGATTTAGTTATGGAGACTAATGAGAATTTGATGGGTGAGTCCGGTGAGACGGACGGTGTTTGCATGAACCTCGACTAATCATTTTAATGAATTGCACAAATGATAAGATATTCCTCTGGAATTGCCGAGGAGCTGCGAGTGTTGATTTTTTCCGCGTTTGCAAACATTATATGGACTCTTACAATCCTAGTATTGTTGTTGTTATGGAGCTGTGTGTTGATCCTACAAGATTGAATAGGACTTTTACTCTTTTGGGGTTTGATGAATTTCATTTTTCTTCTGGTAAAGGCTTTTCTGGGGGGATAATTGTAGCCTGGAGAAGTGATAGAGTGCAGGCTTCTGTGTTGAGCATCCATTTTCAGTTTATTCACCTTAAGGTGACTTTGTCTGGGGGTGGTAATTGGTACTTCTCGGCGGTGTACGCCAATCCGAGTGAAGCTTTGAAGCGTGAGCTGTGGTGTGAGCTCCAAATGAATTGCGATACTATTGATAGTGCTGGTTGGTTCTTTGGGGATCTTAATGATGTTCTTTGGTCTCATGAATGCAAGCAAGGGTTCGAATGATGCCGACCCTACTAAGGTTCGCCGCTTCCTCTCCGTGCTTGACTAGTGTCGGTTGATGGATTTGGGGTGTGTTGGCTCTCGCTTACTTGGCGTGGCCGCCTCTTGAATGGGTGCACACTTATCGGAGTTGGATAGAGGGTGTGTAATGTTGATTGGAGATCTTTTTCCTAATGCTATTGTTAAAACCTTGCTGAAGTCGAATTCTCGGACCATCATCCCTATTCTTGTGATGCCTCCCGGGGTGAATGCGAATCATAGAGTTAAGCCCTTTCGGTTTGAGCGTGCTTGGAACACCCATCCCACTTTTAATAACTTTGTCAAGGAGGGGTGGAGCAATAATGTTGACTTCAGTCATAATATTCAGGGTTTGAAGGATCGGTTGAAAGTTTGTGGTCGAGAAGTGTTTGTAACGTGGGTAAAAAAAAAAGGATATTTTGGCTCGTATTGGTGGTATCCAGCGGGCCTTTGCGGATGGTAGAGGGAATGCCTACCTTTCTCGTTTAGAGTCCTCTTTGCATCGTGATTTGAATATCTTGCTTGAGCAAGAGGAATTGATGTGGCATCAACATTCTCGTACTAAATGGTTAAGTGATGGAGATCGTAATACCAAATTTTATCACACTAAAGTGATCAATAGAAGGAGGAAAAATAGAATTGTGGCTTTGAGAGATGATACAGGTGTATGGAGAGATCATGATAGCGATGTCCGGAATATGGTGAATCAATTTTATCAGGATCTTTTTCGTGAAGATGAAGCTTTTGGGCCTTGGTATACTTCTCCTTTTTCGTTTGGGCCGATCTCAACCGAGGCCCTGGAGTCTTTGGGTGCTTTCGTCTCTAGATTTGAAGTCAAGGAAGCTTTGTTTTCTCTTGGGCCCTGGAAGTCCCCAGGTCCTGATGGGTTCCCCCCGGGGTTCTTCCAGCAAGAGTGGGAGTTGATGGGAGATTCTATCTCTACTTTTGTTGAGACTGTTTGGGCAAATCCGCGTGTTATTGCTACGGTGAATCAAACTGATATTAGTCTCATTCCCAAGATCTCAAAGCCAGAATTTGTTGCGCAATTTCGGCCTATATCTCTTTGTAATTCCATCTATAAAGTTGTGACGAAGATTGTGGTGAATCGCCTAAAGAACCTCATGGATAACATTATTTATCCGTTTCAAACGGGGTTCATTCACGGCCGTAATATTAATGAGAATATTGTGGTTGCTCAGGAGTTGGTTCACACCATGAGCCGGATGAGAGGCAAGCAAGGTGGCATGGCTATCAAGGTGGATCTTGCGAAAGCTTATGATAGATTGAAGTGGTCCTTTATCCACCTTGTTCTTAAAGATGATAACCTTCCGGACAAGCTTTGTGATATCATTATGGCTTGTATCACTAGTGTTCAATCAAATGTCCTCTGGAATGGTACCAGGAGTCATTTCTTTACTCCTCAGAGGGGCATTCGTCAGGGGGACCCAATGTCGCCTTACATCTTTGTTCTGTGTATGGATAAGTTGTCTCACCTCATTTCTCAGGAAGTGAGTTTGGAAACTTGGAAACCAAAACCAATCTCTGTGGGTAAAAACGGCCCTAGTGTGTCTCATTTTATGTTTGCGGATGATCTCTTGTTGTTTGGGCAAGCTAATTTGAGGCCGATGTCGTGTATCAGGGATACGTTGGATCGCTTCTGCGCCCGTATGTCAGTCGTGAGTTAGTATTGAGAAAACTTCTATTTTATTTTCTAGAGGGGTGCCTCTGGATGAGCGTAGTAGGATTTTGCATTTGTCAGGATTTCGTGAAGCTGCTAATCTTTGCAAGTATCTGGGTGTTCCGCTTTTGGGAAGGGCCCCCAGAGTTAATGATTTTGCTTATTTGGTGGATATGGTCAAAGGTAAACTTGTTTGGTTGGAAGGCTAGTCACCTCTATGGCAGGTAGAGTGACTTTGGCCAAGTCTGTTATTGAGGCTTTGCCTATCTATCCCATGATGTCTTCTGTTATCCCCAAGACTTGTCTTAATCAGATCGAAAAGCTTCAGCAAAGTTTTATTTGGGGTGAGGAGAATGATAATAGACATTATCACGCAGTCTCTTGGAGTACCATCGTTAAACCTAAAAGTAGTGGTGGGCTTGGGCTGCGTAATTTAGCCTCGGTTAATAACGCTTGTCTTATGAAGTTGGCTTGGGGTCTTTCCTGGGATGCTGATAAGTTGTGGTGTTGGGTTTTGAGGGGCAAGTATAGCGATAATATTCGCAATGACGGGGCTTTGATATCTAAACAAATTGATTCTTCATTATGGAAGAAAATTGTTGAGGTGTGGCCAAAGTTGCAAACTCATGGTTTCTGGGTGATTGGTGATGGCAGGTCGATCTCAGTGTGGCGAGACAGCTGGATTATTCCTGGGCGCTCTATTGCAGAGGTAACTGATCATGTTCCTCCTAATTTGTTGCACCTGAAAGTTTCAGACCTTGGTACTAGTGATGGGAATTGGAATCTTCATGTTGTTGCCCCGTATCTCTCGGCTGATTGTTTGGCTAGGATTACAGCGTTACTTCCCCCTTGCCCGGATGGGGGTGCTAATGTGCGTCTTTGGCCTGACAATAGTGCCGGGGAATTTACTGTTGCTAGCTCGTATGGTCTCCTAGTCGGAGTGGATGTTGAGCCCGAGCAAGACGTTTGGAGAAATGTTTGGCGGATCCACGCGCCCGAGAGAGTCTGTTGTTTCATTTGGTTAGTGGCTCATAACAGACTGCTTACTAAAGATAGGAAGGCGAAAATTGGATTAAGGGATGCATGTTGTGATCATTGTGACTCTGTTGTGGAGGATGTGCTTCATGTGCTCCGGGATTGCCCTCTTGCTACCGAGGTTTGGTTTGGCCTTGTCAGGTTAGAGAGGAGGACTGAGTTTTTTAGTGGAGGGCTGGATGATTGGATTAGGGTCAATCTCTTCAATCCTTCTTGGGGTGTTGATGGGTGCGAGTGGCAAAGCATTTGGGCGTTGGCTTGTCATTTTTTGTGGACTTGGAAAAATAAGGAGACTCATGATGAGAATTTTATCCGTCCTGTCAGGCCTTGGAGGTGTATTCTTGCGCTTAGTCGTGAGTACAACTCAGCAGTTGCAACCTATAGGTTTCCTGGTCGAGTGGAGCGTCGGTGGACGGAGATAGCTTGGAGTCCTCCCGATATTGGCTGGGTTTCTCTGAACACTGAGGACGCGGTTATAAGGGGAATGGAGCAATAGCAGGGTGTGGTGGTCTTGTCAGAAATCATTTGGGTGTGTGGCTTGGTGGCTATGCCAAGTATGTCGGGGTTTGTTCTGTGCTTGAAGCTGAGTTGTGGGGCATTTTGGAGGGTCTGAGATTTTGTCGGGCTAGAGGGTGGAATTCAGTGAAGGTGCAAGTGGACTCCCAGGTTGCTTGCAGGGTTATTGCTGGTGAGGGTGCGACTCGTTTGGTTGGGAGTGGGTCAAAAGGGAAATTCAAAAGTTGATTGCTTTGAGTTGGGTGGTGAATTTCGAGCACACTTATCGTGAAGCGAATCAGTGTGCAGATGTTTTAGTCTCCTTTGGTTGTCGTCTTGATGGTCCCATGATAATTTTTGAGCAGAGTCCTCATTGGATGAATTCCCTTTTGCTCGCTTATTGTATGGGGGTGTCTCACCCTTGTTGTATTGTCGGCTAGTTGTTCTTTTCTTTGGGGCGTTTGCCCCAGTCTCTTACCAAAAAAAAACAATAGCATTTACTTTCACCAATCATAAATAAGAAAACTTGTCAACAAAATTTCTTTGAAAAACTTTTTTTGTTTGGTACATAACTTTTTTCTTAAGTATTACTGTACTTAATAAGGCATTGAAAAAACTTCAAAAGCAAACATTTATTGAGTTTGAGAAATAATCGCATAAATGTTAAATGCTTTTAATTATTATATACCAACAAAAGGAACATGGTTCAGGCAAAAATAAAATACAAGGAACATGGTTATCGCAAAGAAAAAAAAAGAAACATGGTGAAAACAAAAGAAACAATTCATGCACCATCGGTATGAGACGATTTAAGGAAATTTTTTTCACAAAAGGATGATTGAATATACGTTTTTTTTTGACAATACAAAAGAACACACTTTTTTTTTGACAAAAACAAAAGAACACACTTGAAAATACATAAACCACTTTTGTTTAAAACCTACTTTTAATTTATTTTTTTGAAATCGTTTAAAGCTTTTTTGACTGGAAAATAATTTTCGCTTTTTTTTTTTACCAAAATAGGTTTCACTTTTTTAAAATCGTACTTATGTCCTTTTAAATTTTTTTTAAAATTTAATCAATCTTTTTTTTTGAAAAAAATTAATCAATCTTTACTTACACTTTTACTTGTAATTTACTAACCATTACTTATTTCCTTACATTCATTTTTGTTAATTTATTTTCTAAATTTTGACTCTAAATAGTTGTGTACCATAAATACACATCAATATCAAATAAATATTATCCAATTTAAAATTTTGAAATTTCGAACATTTACACACACTAAATTATAGTAATTGAGTTTTGTCAAAAAAATTTATAGTAATTAAATCCTCAAGTACTTTTGAAAAGACGAAGAGAATCTAAGCTTAAAAGGAAATAACTTTGAATGGTTGAGATCGAACATTTTAATATCTCATCTGTAAGGCTTAGTTTAATTGGCAAATACTGAAATTGCTAAGCCAAGTATAATGTTAGGCTTAATATCACGGTTGCGTGTGAGTTTCAAGTGGTATTTATCACTTCATCTAGAGACAAAAAACATTTTAGAATCTCCCTAAAACTTTTACATGAGAATCCCCTCCCGCTTCCTTTTTACACTCGTTAAAAAATACAAATAGTAATAACTGATATTATTATTTTTAGTCCATAGTATATGAGAAACAAACCTACATCATTCAAACAAAAAATAACATTGAAGTCAAATATTCCAATTTAATAAAGCTAAAAGTTTAATTTTTTTCTTCACAAAATTTCTCTTTTTATTAAATGATGATTTTTATTCATAATGAATGACACTATCTTTAATTACACCATTTAAATAGAAATAAAGTTGAAATTGATTGTTTATTAGTATACCTTAAAAATATGACTTATTAAATTTTGGACCAACAATAAATAATATTCTTTTTATTTATCATATTTAATAAGGCTAAAAATTTTATTTATTTCTAAAATTTCTCTTATATTAAATGATGATTTGTATTCCTAATAAATGACACTATCTTTAATTACACCACATAAATAGTAATAAAGTTGAAATTGATTACTTTATCAAAAAAAAAATTAAATTGATTATTTATTATATCTTAACAATATGACTTGTTTTGTGCATTTTGGACCAATAAAAACACACTTTTTATTGTGAATCAGAAGTAAAAACTATTTTTTATTAATCTATAATATAAACCGGATATATCAATTATTCAATAAACTTAAAAAAATACTTTTTTACTTATTAAAAGGTCGAGAGAGAGTACACTTGTTTTGACCAAAAAGTATACTTTTTATTTCTTATATACTACTTTAGTCTCATTTATAAAGAAAAAAATATTTTTTAGATTTACTAAATAATTTATGTATCTGATCTATAATATAGACCAAAAACATATAATCCTAAAAAAGTTGTTTTCTTATAAATTAGAGTTGTTGGAGTATATTGTGAAGCGGAAGTAAAAAGTGTTAGTGGGGGAGGATTGTTTTTGTTTCCTTAGAATTTAGAACCTCAAAACGTCACTCATAAACACTCAAAGATACTATTGTCATATCACATAATAATATCCCACAAAGAAAGTACAAAAGAGCACGTTTTGTTTTGGACTATCATAATCAAAGCTGTCATTTTTAAGCACTCAGAGATTAAAAAGGCAACAACTTTAACAACGTGAATACAAACAAATGCTGTGTCTCCTAACTAACCAAATTCATTCCGCAAATTTAACCGTGGTAGTATATAAATGTGTGTAGACCCTACTTCCATTCCAACCATAGTCAGATCCCTTTCCTTGGTCCCATTCTCTTCTCTTCTCTTCTTTCACTGCTCCTTCCCACCAATTAATTTCTCTTCTCCCTTCTCCTCTCTGCTCCAATCCTCACAAACAAACACACACAAAAATACTTCTCTTCTCTCTCCCAAAGATCCATCCATTAAAAATTGAAAAATAGTGTGAAAAGGGTTAAGTTAAGAAGAAACTGAGACAGAGAGGTTTTTAGTTACATTACAAAATAGCGTGGTTTTCAAAAAACAGCTACAACTTCTGAAACTAATAGGTACGGCCTTTAACCTTCTTTCATTTTCAATATTTTTTTTTTGTCTCTTTTTATTATTATTATCCCTTTTCCCTTTCTTTTTTCTTCTGTCTCCTACATCTATATTATCTATCTCTCTTCCTTAGTTCGTTATTTTCACTGTTACACTCTTCTTCTTCTTCTTCTTCTTCTGAATGAGTGTTGTTGTTTGTTTTTTCGAATTAGAAGGAGATTCGTTAGCGTCGGTGTTGATTCGCTTTCTCTTATTGCTGATTTCAACTTGCTGCTTCTTCTTCGTCGCCATTGCAAGAAAATGCTCACAAACACGACTATCGCTTTCGTTATGATCTTCTTCATTTGTTCAGATCTTTGTAAGTAATCAGATCTGAAGCACATTGCGTTTTTATTATTTTATGATGATTTTATTCATGATTCTTTCTTTTTCAAATCTGAGATTTTTATGATGCATCTTTATTTGCTTTTGAATTTGATTAATGAATCATTTGATTAGGATTTAGGATTTCTGTGTGATCAAGTGAACTAATTTTTTTACTGTTTTTTATTAACCTATAATTTGTATATATCCAACTATCACATATGCCATTGCTATATTATTTTATGTATTCACTTTTCAATTTCATGATGAAAATCTTCCTCTAAAGTTTTATGAAAACTGCTACTTTGTGGAAAGCAATAACTATTCCATTTATGTCACTCTTATGCAGCCTAATAATGATTTTTTTTTGCTGGTTTGTGTGTATGTAAAGTTTTAGATCAATTTGTCAAAAAAAAAAGCACATAGATGATGTCCCTATCAGCATTTTCCTTTTTGTATTGCCTTTATTACAACTACCATCAACACAATAATGTAGAACATTATTATTTCATTTTTCTATATTAGCTATTGGACTATATCTTGTGATTAATAAGGATATTGTGACAATTTCAGAGGGGTAGTTCCTGTTAATTGTGTGTTTGCATGGGATTTGAAGTCTCCCGTAATTGGGAATCATACCAATACCAACATGGATATTCAAGAAGAGGGGTCTTTGAAAGCCATGGCCACAAGGAATATGTCATCATCGTCATCTGTTTTTTTCTCTGCAAACCAGTCGCCCTTCTTTTCTCCAAGATCGCCATCGTGTCATTTATCAGACTCAATAAGATCTGCTCCATTTAGCAAAATTAATTTAGATCTAGCTGGCCCCAGCACCAGTTCAGGGGTAACAGAACTTAACTCTATAGTGAATGTTACAAGTACCCTCTCAGATATTTCTGACTCTCCGGCTGTTTGTAATTCAGGTGATATGCAGAATCTTGATCGTATATCTTCCTCACTCGGCATATCTAGTAGTAGTGTATCTAGTTACTGCCATCGCCATGATGATGGTTACTCTGGACCGAAAGGGAAGGGAATTATGAAAGATAGAAACAATAAAGTGTCATCAACACCAGGTTCTACATCACTTTCTTCTTATAGACTGAGAAGTTGTGATGTTTTCATAGGTTTTTATGGCTCCAAACCTCCTTTGCTACGATTTGTTAATTGGCTCCGTGCTGAGTTAGAAATTCAAGGAGTCAGTTGCATTGTATCGGATAGGGTTCGATGTAAGAACACTCCCAAGCTTGGCGTTATAGAAAAGGCTATGGATGCCGCTTCTTTTGGGATAGTGATTATAACAAGGAAGTCTTTCAAGAACCGGTATACCATTGAGGAGCTGCAGTTTTTTTCTAGCAAGAAGAATTTGGTTCCGATATACTTTGATTTGAGTCCAGCTGATTGTCTTGCCAGGGATATAATTGAAAAGAGGGGTGAACTGTGGGAAAAACATGGAGGGGAACTTTGGCTTCGATATGAAGGATTGGAACAGGATTGGAAAGATGCCGTGCATGGCCTCTCTCGGGTTGATGAATGGAAATTGGAAGCTCGGGATGGAAACTGGAGAGATTGCATACTGAGGGCTGTCACATTGTTAGCTATGAGGTTAGGCAAGAGAAGTGTTGCGGAGCGTTTGACAAAATGGAGAGAAAGGGCAGAAAAAGAGGAGTTTCCTCTCACTCGAAATGAGAATTTTATTGGCAGAAAGAAAGAGCTTTCAGAATTGGAATTTATACTTTATGGCGATGTCACGGGAGATGTAGAGCAAGACTATATTGAACTAAAGACCAGACCCAAAAGAAAGAACTTAACAATTGGTCGAGGCAAGGGTATTATGATAGATGAAAGACAGATGGAGCCGGAAAGGCATATGGGAAATGGCAGAAGAAAGGAAAAAGAACCGGTTGTGTGGAAGGAGTCAGAAAAGGAGATTGAAATGCTAGGTATTGGATCTTCTCACAAGTACTACCATAAAAGGCTCAAACGTGGAAAGTATACTAGGAGGAAAAGAGGTATGAAGATGTTGTATGGGCAAGGCATTGCTTGTGTTTCAGGTGATTCAGGAATTGGAAAAACAGAACTTATTCTTGAATTTGCTTACAGATTTCATCAGAGATACAAGATGGTTTTATGGATAGGAGGGGAGAGAAGATATATAAGACAAAACTATCTTAATATCAGGTCTTTTTTAGAAGTTGATGTAGGAGTTGAGAGTAGTTTGGAGAAAACCAGGATCCAAAGCTTCGAAGAGCAGGAAGCCGCAGCAATTTCTAGAGTTCGGAAAGAGCTGATGAGGAACATTCCATACCTTGTGATCATTGATAATTTAGAAAGCGAAAGAGATGTGTGGGATCACAAACTTGTGATGGATCTTCTCCCTCGTTTTGGCGGGGAGACTCATGTAATTATATCAACGCGCCTTCCTAGCATCATGAACTTGGAACCTTTGAAACTTTCATACCTATCTGGAGTTGAAGCAATGTCTTTAATGCTAGGGAGTGGAAAGGACTATCCAGTTGCTGAGATTGATGCTCTGAGAGTTATTGAGGAGAAAATTGGGAGGTTAACTTTGGGCCTTGCAATTGTCCGTGCAATTTTGTCCGAATTACCTATAACCCCAAGCAGGCTCCTAAATACGATAAATAGAATGCCTTTGAAGGACATGTCAGAGAGTGGTAAAGAAGCACACATGTTAAGGAAGAACACTTTCCTTTTGCAACTGTTTGATGTTTGTTTCTCCATATTTGATCATGCTGATGGTCCAAGAAGCCTGGCCACCAGAATGGTGCTGGTTAGTGGATGGTTTGCACCCGGTGCAATTCCTGTTTCCTTGTTAGCACTTGCCGCTCATAAGATACCACAAAAATGTCAACAAAGCTGTTTCTGGAAAAAAATACTTAAATTATTCACATGTCGATTCACATCCTCATACACCAAAAAATCAGAAATTGAAGCATCTTCTTTGCTGGTAAGACTTAATATCGCGAGAAGTAGTACAAAGCAAGGGTATATCCAATTCAATGAGCTCATCAAACTATATGGTCGGAAAAAAGAAGATACTGGAGCAGCACAAGCAATGATTCAAGCTATTATCAGTCATGGGTCAATATCTCAAAATCTGGAACATTCATGGGCTGCATGTTTTCTGCTATTTAGATTTGGCAATGATCCTGTAGCTGTTGAGCTCAAGGTGTCTGAGCTATTGTATCTTGTCAAAAAATTGGTTCTTCCTCTTGCAATCCACACATTCATCACATACTCTCGATGCAAGGCTGCTCTTGACCTTCTGCGTCTCTGCACCGATGCCTTGGAAGCTGCAGATGAAGCATTTGTCACCCCAGTCGACAAGTGGTTCGACAAATCACTTTGCTGGAGGTCCATCAAGACAAACGCTCAGTTGAATCCTTGTCTTTGGCAAGAGTTAGCTTTGTGTAGAGCCACTGTTCTTGAGACTAGAGCCAAGCTAATGCTAAGAGGTGCCAAATTTGATATAGGGGATGACCTGATCAGGAAAGCTGTTTTTATTAGGACTACAATTTGTGGTGAAAGTCATCCTGATACCATAGCTGCTTGTGAAACATTAAGCAAACTTACTAGGCTTAGTGAAAATGTCCAAATTCATGCTTCAACTTAACTTAGATTTTATTCCTTGTAAGCAAACTCTAGATTCATACAAAAGATTTTTTAATAAAACTCATGCGTATTGTTTCATGGAATTTTCTCCAACATTTTAAATAAGTCTGATATGAAATGCCTTCCCTTTTATTTAACACTATTCCTTATTGGTTATCATCACATCCTTACTATGTATCCTTGTAAATTCTGTGATGATCCTTCTGTAGATAATATTTGTATTACTTTGTTATTTCCATATTCCCTCTACTAGACACACATGATCAATTCACTACTTTGTTATCTATGGAAGTATGAGGCATTGGTGTGACCATCTGGTAAGTTACTTCAGGCTTCAGACATGTTTATAACAATGCTTTACAGGCTCCAATGAACACTTTCCAGGTTCCTCTGTTAGAGCTAAAGCATCACATAACTTTGCCACTTATAATTCTAGAAGGGTGGGTCTAGGACTCAACTTTTTTAAGTCAAGAAATGTTCTGCACAATTGCATAGTTTTCTTGTTCTTGTCTCATTTCTTTTTTTAGTCAAGTATCTTGTTGGGGGCTTTATATTTGGAAGCTTAATTTTTGGAGCATTGGGTTGTGTATATGCGCCAAAGGTATGTCTACAGAACCAGCATTATTCATTTTTTCTAACTTTTTTCTTTTATGTCATTGAAATGTGAGAAATGATTCTAACCAGCATTAATTTCCATCACTTACTGCTAAATAGCTGAAAGATTATTCCCCCGTGTTGACATCATAAGTTCCAAGTAGGTTACGTAGTTGGTGAGTTAAGGAGACGCCAAAAGAGTAACAAAAAGGAGGTTGCTCTCATATAAAATGGGGGTGGTGCACCTTAAGGATATATAGTTTTACTAAGACCTTCCAAAATACATGAACAAAGAGTCCTTAATACAATAGTAGGAGGGGCTATTTATAATACAATGAGAGTCTTAGGATGTTCTATAGCGCATAGAATCGTTCTCTTGCATCTGCTCTGCGCCTGCCAATGCCTAATTGTCACGTCTCTTTATTTGTCTTCTATGTGGATGTGTTCTGGTTTGTGCATGGTCCGTACAGCAGCACATGCGGTACAGAGTCTCCTTTGGTACTATTTGAACCTCCTCAGGGGCCGATTGTGCTACTCGGCTTCCCTTTCTTTGCTCTCTAAGGGTCTTCATCGAGAGGGTTTGAGCCTTTTTCGATCTTCTAGAGCCATTATCGGTCTCCCAGAGCCCTTCTCGGTCTTTTGGAGCTCAGGTCAACATTTTTAGCTATTGATGCAATCTCACATATTTATCAGAATCAATCCAATATATTATTCACTTTAGTTTCAAGTCCAACTACTTTGTGTGATAGGTTACTTTAGAGGTTATGTTTGATAAAAAGTATTGAATAGTAAATAAAATAGCGGATGAGTTTTTTTGGTAATAATAAATGTGTTTTTAATTAATAGTTTTTTTTACAAACTTTTTATTAATAGTTTATAGAGGATATAATAAATAAAAACTATAATATTAACACAGCCATTTAATATTAGCAAACGCAACATTTATCATGAAGCCTGAAATATCCCTACCCATTTAACAAAAATAGCCGTATTTTGCAAAACTAAATGCCCTCACGCAGGATCGAACTACGGACCTTCAGTTTACAAGACTGACGCTCTACCACTGAGCTATAAGGGCTTGTGTTTATTTTTGCAATACAAATAGTTATTAAAGGTTTACCACTAAATATTCTCGCAGGATTTTCATATCATAATACTACCGGTATAGTTGCGGAGTATATTTTCTTTGTGGATGTCTTAAGCTTTCTTCTTTGCTTAATACTTTTCAATTTTTTAAAGGGTCTTAATTTCGGTACCCCCCTCATTCCCTCCCACACCCCCATAATGTCCCAAATGGACAAAAATACCCCTGGAAATTTACAAAATCACATTTCACATTTCACAAAACATAATTTCAAAAAGTAAGTAAATTCGAAGTGATTTTGAATTACTTGGTAATTCAGAAAAGAATTTGAAATACCTCGAGAAGAGGTAATTAGGTTCATAATTCGAACTGTAATTACCTCCTTCCGAGGTATTCAAATTCTTTCTAATTACCTAGTAATTCAAAAATCCCAATTTTTTTTTTTTTTTTTTTTTTAAAAATATTTTCTAATTACATTTATTTTTTTAACGATGGCGAGTAGACGATCGGACAAACGTAGAGCGCGGCGAGTCTTCCCGAGCAAAGACCACGCAAATTCGACGCACAGCACGCATGATTCGGGAGGCGAGTAGTAGCGATACTCTTTCTCGACACTTTACGAGGCTCGTGAGTCACTGGGCATGCTTCGAGCGTCGAGCGCGAGAGAGCCCGTGCGCTGTGGGTAGAGATGGTTGAGCCTCGGCCTCACCCTCGAAATTCGGCCCGGTATGATGAGCAAATGACAGATCATACAGGGTTACTGATGTATCGATTCGCGCGCGACATTTTGGCGGCTAGTAGATTGGCGGCTACCACGGCGAGAGTGCGATCCCCGATTACCTTCCTTGGTACGGTCAGTAACTGAGGTGCGTCTTACTCGGTGCTGCACCCACAGCGCAGCGAGCGAGCCACAAAAACTCGGGATCCACCATATCATCGAGAGCTGCTGTCCCCGCAGACATATGAGGAGAGTGCGAGAGCACCAGATTGACCCGGGATGCCTTAGATGTCGCACGCTCACCCACTTCACGCGTGCTTATTTTCATCATTGTTAAACATTTTGGACCCATAGTAGTTGTATTTGTACATTATATTATTTTTTTATGTTGCTCATTTTATATATTTTGACGTATTGTTATTTAAATCGTAAACCGTTCGTATCATAGTTCCAAAATATAACGCGTTTAAATATTAATTCAATATACAAAGTTTAAAAAAATTAATAAAACTAAAAATTTCGAATTACCTTTTTAGAGGTAATTCAAAATTTTTATTTTATGAACCTAAAATACTGCTTTAAAGGTAATTCCGAAATTATCAATTATTTTTGAACCGAATTACCTTATTTTGAGGTAATTCAAAAAAATTTGAATTTTTTTTTTTTTTTTTTTTTAAAAAGGCAGGGGTATTATTGGAATTTTTTGGATTATGGGGGTGTGGGAGGGAATGAGGGGGGTACGAAAACAAAAGGCCTTTTTTAAATTAACATACTAGTATCTTGTTAGAAGAATAGTTCTCTTTTAAGAGCCCGCATTTTTTATAGGCAAACGTTAGTGATTAATAGTTAAGAGAAGAGAAGATATGATCATTAAAAAAAGTAGGTAAGAGAAGAGGAAAATATTAGTTTCTAGAGTTTGAATTTGAACCTTATGCTTGCACTCCTTTAATATCCCTTTTAAGAACCCACGTTAGTGTGTAAAGCAAACTTTTTAAGAACCCACGTTAGTGTGTAAATATAAAGCAAACTTTTCTGCAAATCACCTGTGCAAATTAGGAATTGCTCATTTTTTTTGTAAAAGACAGTTTAGTTGAGTTAGGCTTCGGAGGCTCGCTTAAAATTACTCATATTAACTATTACATGCATTTTTTTAAAATTAAAACTGTTACAGACATTTAATATATTCTTGCTTGCTTTGTTGATGTTATAACTTTGTTTACTTAATCCAAAAAAAAGACTTTGTCTCTTTGTTTTTTTAATGATAATGTTATTTGTTATCGGACAAACTTGACTAAAATTATTCTCATAACCACCGACTCAAATCCCGCTTACTCAACAATTTCACATATTTTCAACTTTTAGAAGATACATAACCACTTGTAAAAAAAATACATAAAAAAATAATTAGAATTGCGTGTTAACAGTTTTTTAGTAAAAAAACATTGAAAAGAAAATTAGATGATTACCGTGATATAAAAGAGAGACGTTTTGTATTGTAATAAAACGTTTTTTTAATTAAATTAGATATCCTCTACGTGCGTACGGCTACAGAGATTTAACTCTGCTAAATGTCCAAGACTAGATTTGACCCCAAAACTTTAGTTAAGTTGGAAGAGACTCCTAAACGTTTTAAGATCAAATAAGTATGATAGTATTATCTACAAAAAGTTGATACATATATGTGTAATGTATACATAAATGTGTGCAAAAGAACATTTATTTGCAAAAGAACATTTTTCATACAAGTGTAAACCATGTTTCAAAAAGGGTTGGTATGTAACAAGAAGCCAATACTCCGAAGCTTCAGAACATGATCCTATCCTACAGGAGGATTACAGAACATATGCATCTTGGCAATATTGACCCATTTGACATACAAGTTGAAAACATTTCAGCATCTGACTCTAATACATAAACACACAATGGAATCACAGGTCTTTCATTTTAAAATTAGGAGCAAGCCAGAATGGGAAAGACTGGGAGGTAATCATAAGAAAACTGGAAACCCACAAAACGAAAAAACAAAAAACAGTCATCTTCAGCCAATCCACTCACAGGAATACCATTACATTTTACCTTATTACATGTATTTACATTCTATCTTATTACATATATTTACATTCAATGCTGACCAGGACCAGTAAAACCACATAGTTCAAATATATAATATAAACATGAAAGCAAAATAACAAAAACGCGAGAGAGGATACAGCCATTTAACAAAAGCCTGAAAGTGACAGTCACAAGAAGAGAGGAACTAAAAAAACATATTGACCACTATGTTATATAATATGACTTTAGGATAATCTGTGCAAGACTGCCCATCATTACAAATTCTATTTACACCAGTTTAAACGGTAATCTGAAATTGCTTCAACTTTTTATCTATTCTGGAAAAAATAAAGCTTACTTTGGAACCCAGTCTATCAACTATCACGATGGTATATTATACTATTCTTTACTTTCCCGGTATCAGCACAGGGAATAAGGATGAAAAATGGAATAAACCCTCTAGAAAATCAGAAGGTAAGCAAACAAAATACAACCAGGTACTTGGGTTGCCAGAACAGAAAACTATGGATTTTGTAACCTCGGCTCACGGCATTATATCACAGTGAACTTGAAGTTTGAACTAAGTTGTTGGTATTTGGCATCTATCAATCAATGGGAGGGTCGAAAACCGTTTCCTGCATCATAAGATAAACATGCAGATTCGTTAGGTCATACTTTTAAAAGTCTCAGGATAGATGATAATGCTTGGAATGCGTATTATTTAACGCATCTCATGTTACATCCTTGCATCTGTGACTGTGTCCCTGTTTTTCGATTTGATTATTTTCTGCCACAAGAATGCTAATGCTGATATGTAATCTATTGGGGAGATAATATGCTATACTCATTGGTGGACTGGGCTTATCTTGAGCCTTGGCCATGAATGTTATCAACATAATCTTTTTTGCTTTTTCAAACAAAAGGATGGGAATCATTGAGACAAACCTGATCACACACAGGACAAGTTTCACTTCTTTCCATCCATTCCAAAATACACGCCAGGTGAAAATGATGGTCGCATTTTGTTAAGAGTTTTGGATTCTCTGCATCATACTCTGCTAGGTAAAAGTTAAAAATACATCAATGACTTTCAATTCGAATCAGAACAAGATAAAGTTCAGTTAACACTGAAAGGTAAAGAAGTTGAATAAAGAAGGTGTGACAACATCACCTTCTAAACAGATTGGGCATGCATCCTCCTCTTCCACTAAAATGATAGGTTCAGCCAACTTCGAAAGTTCAATTTCAGAACCCTTTGCTGAGGAAAGTTCTAAATCAGCTTGAACTTTGCATTCTGAATCCTTCAAGACTTCTGACTTAGCTGAGGCCTCATGATTGTCCCCAACCACTGTTTCTTGAATTGAATTAGAATCTGTGGTATGTGGAGATGCATTAGTTTTCTCAGCAGAAAT
The DNA here is from genome assembly GCA_020916435.1 of Oxytropis ochrocephala. Taxonomy (NCBI): domain Eukaryota; kingdom Viridiplantae; phylum Streptophyta; class Magnoliopsida; order Fabales; family Fabaceae; genus Oxytropis; species Oxytropis ochrocephala. Next base: position 2,215,177 of record CM037092.1, on the reverse strand, counting down.
TTCTTGAGCCACAGGTGGAGTTTGAGTGACACCTAATGTAACATTGAACGGGATAGGAGCAGGAGGCGGTCTATAAGTATCAGGACTCGAAGTGTCTAGATTGGTATCGACTAACATCCCGGCAGATATAGCCGGAGTAGCACCCTGGCCAGATGATAGCGGGACATGCTCCTCAGACACTTGTTGTGGGTACTGCAGAGAGAATAAGGAAAAAGAAACAATGTTATAACATATTGTTTGAACAAACTACTAGAGAATGAGAATCTGAGGGCAACTAACCAAAAACGAAGATTTAGTTTATCATATCCCTAATTTAAACAATAAAAGAAAGAATATAACCAAATTGTTTAATAGCTGCTACAACTCTTAACAGCCATCCAGTTAAAGGGAATTACTAACGCTTCCCAAACTCATTCAAAGACGTAGCTGATTAAACAACAAAATCCCGTCCAAATATGCCGAAATTGTACAGTTAACAAAGCCTTAAGAATAAATTTGATCCTCATATTGGAAAAAAGGAAGAGCGCAAAAAGACACAAAACAAACTAACAATCTCAAGATTCAAAAATTCCTTCGTAAATTTGATCGGAAGCAAAAAAACGTTAAAACTAGAATACTAATAATCATCGATAACCATGCTAAATCACCTGAATGTTAAATTCACATTTAGTTCAATGAACTCAAAATTCGCACTCCAAATCGGCCATAAACTTGACTAATTGGAAGATGATATCGTTAAATCAATAAGAAGCTGCGTAACTCAAATCAAACGTATGAAATTGAAATAAGGTGTAAAAGATACTGACATAGTAGTATGCAGTTGGAGCGCTCAATTCAGTCTCTTTGGAAGAACAACAACAGCAACCTCCCATTGCTCTTTATCTCATTAGCACTGCGCGCATCGTTTCACCTATAAATATAATCACCATCATCAAAAATCCTTTAAATAAAAAATCCAATAACATTCTATTACACTCGAGACCTATAATCGATAATTTAATCAATTAACTATGGAGAATTAGTGATGGCTCCGCATCCACTCCAATACGAAGGAGATATTGGATTGAGAAGAATCGATGAATTGCAAATTCAAAAAAGCAATTAATTAATTAATTAATTAATAGAGAAGCGAAACGGAAAAACCTTATTACAGGATAGGGTAACGTTACGCAAAGCGAATGAATCGTGAGCTAAGCTTTTGTACCTTGTTAACTGCGGGAGAGAGAAATGAAAACGAAATTCAGCACAACACAACAGTTTAGTGGGAAGAAGAAGAAGAAGAAGAAGAAGAAGAATAGTAACTGTTTCGGTTCAGCTGTTCGCGGGGGAGGAGGGTCACTTCATCTTCCCTTCCAGGAATTTTTCATTTATGATATTATTATTATTTATTGTTAGAAATGAATGTGATAATCAATGATACTGATGCTGATGGTGTCAAAGGACTTTTTTTTTTTTTTGTCAAAATGATTATGATTTTATTTCTGCGAAATAATGGGTCAGGTCCAAACCATACATCCTTAACCGCTAATACAAAGATAACTAGCAAACAAGTAACATGGGCTAACAAAACACATAGAGGCCCAAAAGCCAGACGAAATTAACGAAACATTGGGCTAAATTGGGTCAACAGGCCCTGTCCACACCAACCAAACTAAAAAAAAAATACTAAAATGATACAAATCTAATACAGTTAGGAATAACCAAATTAGGATAAAAACCAATAATTGAGAATAGCTTGAAATCCTTTTCTGGATAAGAAAACCTAGCAGCCACCGTCCGATCTCACACCATCTTCGCGACTCTAAATCTCTTCTCCACCTGCATCAAATTGCAATTGAGCATGCAGAGATCAATTGCGAGATGATGCAGAGAGAATAATTACTAAAACATCAGGTCCATAGCGTTCGTGAGCATGCAGAGAGGAAACACATGGGAGATCAGATCCATAGCGCTTGAGCATCAGAGACGATCGCACGACAGAGGAGCGGAGGCGGTCGAAGAGTCCACGAACCTTGCAGAGCTTCATCCCTTGCAAGCGACGCAATTACATGCGCACTATGATTGCCCTCGCGTTTGATCCATGTAAATTCCAAATTGTGTAATCGCATTCTTAGAGTGTTAATATCATGCACAATACCTTGAATTTCCTTATTGACTAATCTTCCACTACATACCTCAATGAGGGATTTATTGTCAGATTCAAAAATTACTTGCTCCAGATGAAGATTAACTGCAAAAGAAACTGCATCTCGAAGGTTGAAGGCTTCAGCTATGAGAGGAGAAGAAGCAAAAAATCTTGTTGATGTAGCAGATAGTAAGGTACCTTGTGCATCTCTACATATAATTTCTGAAAAAACCCTTTCCATTTGTTTGATCATAAGCTGAGTCACAATTTATTTTGACAAACTGATCACGGGGAGGCCTCCACTGAGCTGGAGGAGCCTGCACTATAAGAGGGGAAACGCCATTTTGTTGAGTACACATTATGCGTGAGAGTTGTGGTTGATAGGAACTCATTGCATTGTGCTCTAACTTTGTGCAGACAACTCAAAGGATTAGGGTCTTTGTTATTAAACACTTTATCGTTCCTTGCATTCCAAATAGTCCATAGAGTAAAGAAAATCCATGAGGAGAGGTTGTTGTCAGTTGCCATAGGAAGCTCTAAAGACATCATCAACCAATTTTGGATAGCAGTTAGTCCTAGAGGAGAGGGGGGGATTGACACATTGGAGACCAAACCATAGGGGTCTAGTCCATTCACATAAGAGGAGCATGTGTTCAGTTGTTTCTGTTTCTTGTAAGCAAATAGGACAGAGGTGGGATATAGGAATTCTTTTCTTATATAGGTTTTCTCTAGTAGGGATTATGTTGTGACATACCTTCCACATGAAGTGCTTGAGTTTATAGGAACCTTTGTGGACCAAATCATGGTCCAAAGGTTATCTGGGATACCAGTAGAACTACAGGGGCCCTGGTTCAGGGGAGGAGAGAGGTCAATTAAAGCTCTATAACCAGACTTTACAGAGTAACACCCATCAGTGCTGTGAGGCCACATTAAATCATCAAATTGTGTTGTCCAAGAGATAGGAGTTTTAACAGCATCAATAGCACTTTGAGATTGTAGATTCTGTCTGAGAAGATTGAAGTCCCATTTCTTATCTGGCCCTATTAAATCAGAGACATTAGAAGCAGTAGCACCAGGTTTCAACTGCACTTTAGTACCAAAACTCAGCCAATTGTCTGTAGTTAAGTTGATAGAAGTTCTTGTCCCCACAATCCACCTACCAGAAGTTTTGAGTAGCTTTTTACCTTGAAGGAAGCTATTCCACACCCATGAGGCACCTCTCTTAGAAGAAGCCTCCCAAAAAGAGCAATTAAGAAAATAGATGGATTTCAGAGTTGTTGCCCAGTAAGAATTTGGCTCATTTATCATTCTCCACACTTACTTTGATAGAAGAGTTGTATTCATGTTTTTAAAATCTTTAAAGCCAAGACAACCTAGATCCTTCGGAAGGACTTCTTTGTTGGCGAGCTCTGGTTAGGTTACGTGTACTGTAATTCAAACACGGGCCGGGCTAGGCCAGCCCAACTATGAGGTGGTTCTGCTCTGCTTTCGGGCCGGGTATGCTAGTTAAGTGCATTGTTTTGTTGCTTAATTTTGACATTTCCTGTGAAAGTAATCAAAATATCACTCATCAAGTACAATGCTTTTAATATATCATGTCAATTTCATGATACTTAATACGTATGGTTATATTTTCCTAATTTAAAATTCTTTCGAGAGAAAAATACAAAAAAAAACCTACCATATCAAAGCAATTATCAAATTACAGAAGTACTAGTACTTTACTTTGTTGGTGTCACAAAACAAGAAGTTGAAAAGCGATTAAGAGAGTACTAGTGACTAACCAAAGATGATCGACTCGAGCAAACGAACTGATTTCGAATCACATTTTAAGGTTTCAAGTTTGAGTTTTTTGAGCGGAAAATACTCTATTGAGAGAGAATAATCACACAAATTGACAAAGTCAGTACACTAGTCAGTCTGATTCCCTGACATAGATTAGGGGTGTCAAAACAATTCATTTGTCTATTGGATATCCAGTCCATCCATAGTAAAATCCATCCAATCCATCCATTAAAAAAACTAATGGATTGGATAGAATCCATTCATTTGACTTTGTGGATGGTATTGATCCATCCAATATATTTATCAAATCCATTGGATTAGAATAACTAAATAAAAAATTTACAAAAAAATAAAAACTTTTCAATATAAAATCTTTTTTATTTACCCAAAAAAATCCTGATTTTTTTAATATTTTTTAAATATATATATATATATATATATATATATATATATACATACTAGTCCCGTGCGCTACACTACACGGGTCTAATTTATCCTTTAAATATTTATAAGGCCTGACCTACATTGAAAATGTTAGATCTAAGCATGGCCTGTGGCTGTCAGTGGCCGATTTTTCTTTGCTCTGCCCGACCTTTCAAAACTCGACAAGGCACAAAAACTTTTTAAAGTCTATTTGACTATTTTCTTAAGAAGGTCTACAACATTTCAATGGTATAAGCCACTTAAATAGACTAACAAACTAATAGGTCAATTAGATTAAGTTCTAATTGAGATCTAACAAAACCTTTTATGAAAATATCTTATATGACATCCTATTTAAATTCTATTTTATAATAATAACTTCAACAATGTCAAAAATTGATGTAGGTTAATATGTTTAAACTAACAAAAAATGTTAGTGAAGTTATAACTTAACACAAAGTACCAAATTTAATACAAAATAGTATTAGTAATTAAAAAAATTAGTTAGATTTTTATTTAAATAGGCCGGCTTGATAGGCCCAAAATGCTTTTTCAATGGCCTATGGCCTGACCTATTTAGCTAAATAGGCTTTTGAAAAAGCCTCTCTACTTTATCTATTTACAAAAAGCTTGACTGTGACTGTGAGGCTCTCTTGTTAGGCGATTAGTTTGGATTAGCATGCAATTGTATTTTAACATAAAAAGTAGACCAACCTACAAGGCTACAACCCAAACTTTTGTTCTTTATAGACAAATAAACTCTATTGTGTACCAAAACCTCTGCTAATCTTATCTAGGATTTTCTTTTGAAGTGGAGATTTATCTCAGATAGGAATGCTATTTGGAGGATCTTATTGGAATACAGATATGGCCTGATAATTTCAGCGTTCACTGGTGAGGATTTCGCGAATTGGGATAGGAAGGATTCGATATAGTTGAGGGATTTAATTTTATTGGAAGCAGATGCTTACTTGTCCAAATTGTGTTTTTTTATAGGTACTAGTTGCACGTTGGGGAGCGGTTTAGATATTTTATTTTAGCATCATAGGTGGCTTGACTTAGAACCACTGAAAGAGACTTTTTCGAATTTGTATGAGATTACGTTGTTGCAACATGGCACTTTAGCTTACCATGATGAATGGATTAATTCGGCGTGGAACTGGTTGGTTTGTTGGTTTAGGTCTCTAAGTAACTGATGAAACATAACTGGTAGGTCAAATGTTAGATTATATTCTCCAAGATGTTAAACCGCAACAATTCACCAAGGATAGGTGGATTTCGGAATTGGAAAATCACAAGCAATTCTCTGCCAAATCCATGTACATGTATTTTTTATTATTAAACATAATTGACCATTTGTTGGTTGAGGTATTATGCAAAACTTTGGATGGTTTGTGGAAGGCAATTATGCCTTCTAAGGTATGCATTTTTGGTTGGCGTTTGTTATTTAATAAACTTCTCATCAGTGATGTTTTGTTGGCTAGGGGGATGATTTCAGACGACCATAGTAGCACCCGAGTTTTGTACAGGAAGAATCCATAGAGAACATTTTTAGCATGTCATTAAGGGTGTGGTCGGGGTTGAGTTGGTATCGGCAAGAAAATTAGAGAAGGTTAAGTGTATCATTTGACAAACTTAAGTGTCGTGCATTTGGGTAGAAAGGAACAACATTGTTTAGAGGCGGGTTTTTTCAGAGACAAATTTAAGAAACAAAATAAAATGTCTCTCATGGGGTTGGTTCAATAGTAAATTTGGTAGAAGTGGTTGTAATATTTCTGATTGGTGGGTTAATCATCTTCTTTGTTGGGGGAATTTGTAATTTTTGACGTTATGTGGGGTACTCTTTTTCCTCTTCGAGTTTTTTTCCCATTGAGGTTTTAATGAGGCCAATTGTTCATGCTCGAATTGGAGCACCCTTTGTAGTCCCCTCCGTAAAATCTTCTACATATGAAAAAAAAAAGAAGCTCAATGAGGTTGGTATTCTCATAAAGTTTTAGGCTAAATTATAGTTTTGGTCCCCATATTTTTAAAATTTCAGACATTTGCCCCCGTATTTTTAAAATTTCAGATATTTGGTCCCCCTATTTTAAAAGTCAGGCATTTAATCTCCTTATTTTAATAATTTAGAGTTTTGGTCCAAAGAGGGGTTTTACTTTTTTTTTGCAATGTGGAGGTTTGTCCAAAAAAATGTGATGTGGCAGCTGACATAGGCTATACATGTAGCTGCCACGTCATTATTTATTTAATTTTTTTTAATTTTATAATAAAAAACTAATATTTTTTCTAGTTAAAAAATTCAAAAATCAATTTTTTTAAAACTTTTTAGTTATTAAAAATGTAAAAAAAATTAAATTAGTTTTTATATTATTATTTTTACTTTTTTTAATTAAAAAATAAAAATAGTTTTTAGCCTTTTAAAATTAATTGTTTAATATTTAATCAACAAACTAAAATTATCTTCAAATTTTAATTTAAATTAAAATAATTTTTCAATTTTTTAGTATTCTTTAAATTTTAAAAATTTAAAATTTAAACAAAAATAAATTTTTAGATTTTTTAATTAAAAAGCAAAAATTAAATTTTAACTAAAATTTGAATATAACTTATTTATTTTTTATTTTCTTTATAAAAACTAAAAATGTTTAATTTAATTTTTTTTAAAAAACATAATTTAAATTCGAGTAAAAAGTAATTTAATTTTTTAAAAAGTAACAATATTTGATTTTTAAATTTTTTAACTAAAAATTAAATACTAAATTATAAATTATAAATTTAAAAATTAATTTTCTAAATAAATAATGACGCGGCAGCCACGTGTATTATGTCAATTGTCACATCATTTTTTTTTTGACGTACCTCCAATCAGCAAAAAAATACTAAGAGTCTGAGTTTTTTAAAATAAGGGGTCTAAATGTCTGAGTTTTAAAATAGAGGGACAAAAACTATAATTTAGTCTTGATTTTTTATTGACCAAAATCTTAATTTTTTAAAAGTACTATTATTTTAGAACAAAAGTGAAAGGTTAAAAATGCCAATATAAGGAATAGAGGAAGTATCCCTCTTTATTAATACAACATCTACTTTATAAGCAAGTTAGGCGCCAATTGTCATTCAATTTTGGATGTCATATATGTAGTTTAAGCAAAAACAATATGCAATTCTATTACCTATGAAACCCCAACCCACTTTATCTCATTGATTCATTTTCTCTTCTATCATCATCCCCTTCCAATGTCCATCCTCCGTCTCCTCTCAGCCATCTATTAGGCCCATGCTTCTTAGCACCCCCACCTACTCATCACACACTGCCCAATCTCCATAGTCCCAAAATGTCATTAATGAAACGCTGCATTTTTTTGTGTGCGTTTAGAATGGTTCGATAGTTTACCATCGAACCTGTCGGTTGCAAAATGTCGAGTATTGTAAATTGTGATGCACACCCCAAATTTCTTTTGAATTGGTTCGATGGTTTACAATCGAACTGGTTCGATTTTTAACGATCGAACCACTGTTAATCTTGACACAAATATCATTTTTTAAAATTGTACATACTTGCAAAAAGGAATTGTAGTATATATTGATACTTTTAAAAAGTCGTAGACAACAATGATTCATTTGCAAACAATCATAGTAAATTCACTGGAACAAAATTTTTATTGACGAAATTAAAATTGGTGTTGTTAAATCAAATTACTAAATATCTTAGGCTTAAATACTACTTTTGCCCCTGCAAATATGAAAAAAATCCATTAGTGCCCCTGTAAAAAAAACTTTAAAAGAGTCCTTGCAATTACGTAACGTCTCTAAATGGGCCTCTCTTTACTTTAATCTCACACTGTTAAATTAATTTGACCTGGATGTCTACCAGACTTATTACGTGGCTGAAGGCTGGGACACGTGCCATTTCACACTCTCAGTGCCACTGTCTCTCACATTTCATCTTCCTCTCAACACTAAAATCAAAATCACCCAAATTGAAATTCTAGGGTTTCTGCAGAAACGAAATCGCACAAGGGGGAGACGATGGACGACGAAGAACAAAGGGGAAGACGAGGGTTTTGCAGAACGTAGAGGAAGACGAGGGTTTCTGTAATGGTTTATGTATCTTTTGAGCTGTACTTTGACTCATGACAATGACTTAATGAGAGTAGTATTTTGCTAGTAATGACTTAATGTAATGGTCCTAATTTGCTAGTTCAATAAAGTAGTATTTTGGCAATTTTCAGTTTAGTAATTCAGTTTCTGGTACATTTATGTATCTTCATTGTGCAGTTTCTGGTCTTATGTGATTGTGCAGCTGTTAAAAATTCTGCAGCAGTTTCTGGTCTTATCTTGAACTGAAACAAATTCTGCAGCAGTTTTACATAGTATATGTGTGTGAACAAATCTGCAGCAACACTCATGTATATCTGCAACAGTTTACACATTCTCTGACAACTGTTACAAATCTGCAGCATATACAAATCTGCAACATTTTTTTGACAGCAATTACAGGCATATACAAATCTGCAGCATTTTTTGACAACAATTACAAGTATATACAAATCTGCAGCATTTTTTTATACAAACTATGTGCAAAACTATACAAAATGAAGAAGAAGATGAAGATGGAAGAACATGGGTTTCAGATCAATGAAAATGAATGAAGATGATGATATAAGCCTCAACCACGTAATTACAACCAGGTCAGATTAATTTAACGGTGTGAGATTAAAGTAACAACCCCATTTAGAGACGTTACGTAATTGCAAGGGCTCTTTTAAAGTTTTTTTTACAGGGGCACTAATGGATTTTCTTCGTATTTGTGGGGAAAATGGATTTTATCTTCATAAATTTGTATGGTACACTCACGATCTAAAAGTAGTATTTAAGCCAATATTTTATATGCAATTGAAATTTCGTTCATTTGCATTCACTCTTATCTAAAAATGAATTTTACACACCAACCAAACAACATTGGTTTATTGACGAAATGAACTTTGGTGCTGTTAATTCAAATTACTAAATATTTTATTGCAATTGAAATTTCGTATGGTACGCTCTGATCTTAAAAGTGCACAACAATGGCGGACCCAGAATCCCATGGTCAAGGGTGTTAAATTTTTTAAATACACAATTTGCTAAAAATATAATTAAAAACAATTATAATATATTTAAATAAATAAATTGTACATTCCGTAATTGTCCTCTACGTGATTTCATATTCTGAAATAGTTGAATAATAAGCTCAGTTAATTTTATTGAATACATCATTCTCAATGTATGTCACCAAAGAGTCGTTCATCCGGTATCCCCATCCGGTTATGAACATATTCTTCACAATATTCATAGCAGAGAAAACTCTTTCTAGAGTTGTTGTTGCAAATGGAAAAACTAGTATCAACTTCAAAAGAAGACTTTATCAGGTTCAAATTGTGTTGCACTATACCAACACAAATTAAATAGCACTTATAAGTTCCTAAATACAAATAAAATAGCACTAAAAAATAAATATATTCAAAAATACAAAACAAATTCAAATTAAATAGACTTTATTTGTTACCGTATTCAGTGGCGAAACCAGGATTTTTCTAGAGCCTGGGCAAGAAAATTTTCCGCCAATTGACATATGACATAATATATAAATAATTTGTAAATAATAATTTTAAATTTATTTGATTCTAAGTTTAAAATGCTAAAGATATTTTTTTTAAAAATCATCAACCATCTATATTCATAATTTCTAGTTCTAATATAAGAGATGTGGTAATATTAAAAATATGAATAAAATTTATACTCCAAAAAATATAGAAAATATCATACATTTATTATTGGTTACCTATACATATATATAGTGTTACATATTACCTATACATTTTAATAAAAATAATATGATGACTGTAAAATAAAAGTTACCTATACATTAAGTAAAAAAAATATTGTTAGTGCATAAAAAACATATTTTGTTAATATATGTTTCTATATTAAAGTTGTAAAAGTAAATTAAATAACAATTGTTGGCTTAGTGGTAAAGTGACATTTAGGTAACTTCTTGGTTGTGGGTTCAACACTCATTGTAAACTTTTGGCTTAAAATAAAAATAAACTAAGCCACTTTTTATTTAAAGAAGACAAAACGGAAAAAATAAATAGAAAACGCCTTCCACAGGAATCGAACACGGATTCAATGAGTTAAAAAAGAGAAATTAAACCGCTTCGCCAAACGTTTAAACGGTATTTAATTGCGAAATGATGTATATATTTAATAACTTATTTTTAAAAACAGGGGTATTATAGTAATTTCATAGGATTTTGAGCTCGGGCGCGTGCCCGGGCTAGCTGAGCCCTAAAATCGCCCCTAGCCGTATTACTGGTGCGCAGTATCCACTGACTTTGTCAGTGACTCTGGGGATCCGACTGGTCATCGGTATCCCCGGCTTTGCCCGTCTGTGTGGTGCTCCCCTCCCAACTGAGTTTTTGCCACACTCAAAATTTGAACCTGAGACATTTCGATGGGTTCCAAGTTACGACTCAGATCAACTGTTGTTGGTAAAAAAATCAAATTAAATAAACAAAAATAATCAAAATAAATTAAACAGCACTAACACAAATTACAAATTTATTAAATAGCACTAACACAAATTACCAATTAAATAGTACTAACAGATTCAAAATTAGGATAATAAGAACAAGAAAAGATCCAAAGAGATAGAGAGAGAAAAACTTTTTAAAAATAAAATATAAGAGTGTGAGTGATTGTGTGAGTGTAGTGAATTAGAGTGGTGCAAAATTAGAAACTTTGGCGCAAAATTAAGAACTTGGGTGCAAAATATATTTTTCAGGGGATGCAAAATTTTTTTCCCTAGGATATCAATTCTAATTTTATTTTTTCAGGGGTTCACTTGAACCTCCTCAAACATGTGTAGGTCCGCCAATGGTGCACAACATATGTAATATGGGGATTACCCCGCTCTGATATTGAATATTGTGACTATAGCCCGTATTCAATTTGCATTCACCTAATCAATGCATAAAATGAGTTTTAGTACACCAACTAAAATAATATTGGTTTTTACCTTACTTTCACGTATACACCGCGTAATCACATCCCGTGTGTGTCCTAGTCAAATATAGTGGCAAGAAAGAAGTAACCAAAAAAAACCGGTAAGAAAGAAAATACTTTGGTCAAAAAAATAAGACTACTAACGAAATGATTGACGCCAGAAGAGTAGCCATCGGAATAATTAAATGCTAATGTGTCATCAATTTTTCGGCGAGCGGATTGGGGAAAATAAGAGTCAACATGGCCGAAAAATTAATGACGGAAGGGCGTAATAGTCTTTGTAGTTTTTAATGCGCGAGAGAGAGAGAACTAAAAAAAATCGAGGGAAATTGACCCAGAGTTTACAAACACGTGTGCGAAATGCGACAGTAAGGATGGATAAGGTTCTGAAATTTGAAAATTGAGTTCATTATTTTCTTACGGATTCGGCTATACCACCAAAAATGGTGCTTAAAAAATGCTCGTCGTAAATCATTGCTAGCAGACTTCTCAGTGGCAAATTTTTTTCCGTCGCAAACCCACGCGATAAACTGGCCACTTAATTATCCGCGTAGCAAAGTAAACCATAAATTCGATACTACGCCAAATCAAATTGGCAACTACGTCATGAAATTAAAAAAATTAAAAAAATTAAATCATAATTTTAATTCTTCAACTCATTCATCTACCAATTTTAATTAATTACATTATAACTAACTGCAAGACCAACTAACTAGACCAAAAGACCTTGCTTTTAATGTACGTTTTAATCCCACACATCACTTACTATTTAAAAAATAAAATAAACCAACTGAAAAATTTAATTTAATTACATTATAACCGTAAGTTGAGCCCTCTATAGCTACCTCCAAAAGCCTCGATTATCTCTCTTCGCACTCCCTTCTCTGGGTAAAATTGTTTTAAAACTTCAACATCTTCCTTGGACATGTATTTTGGTTTTCTTACGAAAAATAATCTGACACAAAGACAGCCTAAACAAAGGAAGACTACTCAACTCTCAATAAAATAGCACTCAAACCAGTAGAGTGCTTTAATTCTTTTTCTCAAAATATAAAATTTTGTCGAGAATAAAAGATTCCCTACAAAACCTTCAAAGATAATGACATATGTGCATGTTAACAAAACCTTCAAATTTTATTGAAAGCAAGATGGCAATACCTCTACACATATTTATTTGCGTTTCACTTCTTTCATTTGAAATCGTAAGCTGAATTTTACAAATTTTTAATTCTTTTGCTCTTGCAGCACAGATAGAACGAAAATATAATTGATTGGTTAATTAATTGAAGTCATAAAGTGACTGAGTATCAATTACGATTCGTGGCTTAAGATTAGTAACTGTGAATTATTACTTATATAATTGATTAACAATTGTCTGCATAGTCAAAAGTGTGTAATAATAAAATTACCAATATTCAATTTTTTGTTTCGTTTGGTTTTGCTATTTATTACTTGTTTATAAATTTAATTTAAATGCTAATGTGTCATCAATTTTTCGGCGAGCGAATTGGGGAAATAAGAGTCAACATGGCCGAAAAATTAATGACGGAAGGGCGTAATAATCTTTGTACTTTTTAATGCGCGAGAGAGAGAGAACTAAAAAAAATCGAGGGAAATTGACCCAGAGTTTACAAACACGTGTGCGAAATGCGACAGTAAGGATGGATAAGGTTCTGAAATTTGAAAATTGAGTTCATTATTTTATTCTTTTTTTGGGGGATATATATAAGGAAGGGGTTATTATGATGGCGACGCATTAAAGCTATACCACCTTGTTGTTAGTGGTTCTGTCTCTGGTTCAAAAAAAAAACAATGAAGGAAGGAGGAGTTTCTCTGAATTAGGGTTTTGAATTGTTCCCCCAACGAGCGATTCTCCTTCGTCGTTCGTTGGTGATTCACCACTTGTTTCAAGGTAATTAAACTCACTCTCTTCCCTCAACTTCTGATCATCATCATTGCGTTTTTTTGTCCATCGTTGTTAATGTGCGTTTTTTTTGTTCTGCATGCAAATGTTTCATGTTCCATGTTTCCTCGATCCTTCTATCGGTAGATTGAGGAACCATACATGCCACAATTTGGATGCAGATTATGGGGAATTTCATGATTTTCCCATCGATAAGCTACAGTGTTATACAATAGAATAGAAGATATCAAAACTGCAAATCATGCATTTGATTAGTCCCTTTAAGTTGTTTCTATAAGAAAAGCACACCACAAATCTTTCAATCTCAATCCCTTATCCCCTCCTCATAAATGGCTTTTATGGCTAAACATCTTTGATATGAATGTGCTTGAAAAAGCCAAACCCTATTGTTCCTAAATCTTTAATCATCATGTACAATATAAAACTGCGTATGAAGTCCCCTCCCCCAAGCCCTTTCATTGACGAACTCGGGTTCTGGGTTCTTCAATGGTATCTGGTTTTTGCACTTTTAAGGTAAAGTCACTCTTTAGTTTTTCTTGATAGGCAAAGTGGTTAGTAATCAGTGTGTTAGTTGTTAGAGGGGAGGGGGAAGCGGGTTTCGAACCCGTACACCAACGTTTTTCCACCAACGATGTCCTTTTCACTCAACGAAGTGAGCTATCCTTCTACTTCCCCCAACTTGTGATGATCTTTGAGTTGCAAGGCAAGAGCTCTTGTGGCTGGCTGCAATGGGATTTCAGGGGATAAATTCTGTCACCCCCAAAGTGTTTTTGGGTTTAAGTTGGCGCCATCTTGGTTTTTTCTCTATTGTTGTTCAATGTAGTTGTTTTATTCTTCTCATTAGTTGGATCATGGAATAAATAGTTGATTTCTTGTTTATGGAAACAAGCACTTACGGTTGTGTGTATAAAGTGCTTGTTTTTATAGATTTGCATATTATTTAGATGATGTTATAAATGGTTGATTTCTTGCTTATGGAAACAAGCATTTACGGTTGTTTATAAATTCGCGTATAAAGTGCTTGTTTTTATAGATTTGCATGGCTAGCTTTGAATCTCTTCAAATAATTTGGTTTAGATTTTCTGTACAACACATGCCCAAAAAACTTTGTAAATATAACTGTCCCAAACACTTGAGTTGAGTTGTGGAATTGTGCGAGGCTATAATTCTAGGTATGAAAGTCGAGTCAACTTGATCGAGAACTCATTTGTACAAACACTCATGTAGACTCGACCAACTTTAGTCAACGGGATTTAGAGCGAAGGTGAAATCAACTGTAAAACTTTTTACCAAGATGACTATGTTCTAAGTTAGGGATTTCCTAAAATTCACCTGTGTTTTCGTTGTGACAAGTTGTTTCTCATATCCATCAACAACAAACTGAGGTCATCCATCAAGAACTTGCCTCTGAGGTATTTTGTCCAGTAGCATAGAAGAATTCTTTTCATAATAACCTCAAAAGTACAGTAACTCTGTCAGTTAGAATTTTGGCAGTGAATTGTTGGTTAAACCTTTCTCTCATTGATAATTTGGCTAATTTCTTTCTGTTTTCACCAACATTTATCTCCTATTAAAAGATCTAAATTTCAGCTCAGGCTCAGGGATCTGTTTTTGCTGTTTTATGTGCAGTAGTTGAAGTCAATGCTAAAATATTGTGTTTATGGTGTGATATTTGTTTTATTTGCAGGAGATCTGAGTTCTAATATTGGCAGCAATGGGTGACATGCAAGAAAACTCTTTACTGCCCCCCTCGCCTAACCAACGACTATTATCAATCGATGAGGAGCTTTGGCTGATGGCTGAAGAGAGAGCCCAGGAGATACTATGTATAATTCGATCAAATGTTATCTCTGATGTTAACAGAAAAGAGATTATTGATTATCTTCAGAGGCTGATTGGAGGTTACTATGGAGCTGAGGTTAAAATAATTTGATTCAATTCATATTTGTAACTTTCTATTGGAAGAGTGGGATATGTATTTGATATTCTCTTTTTTTATTGAGTTGCTTTCTTGCTCTCGTTTATTTGGGTGTTTTCTACTGTTTGCTGCTTTGATCGATATGTATGCTTCTGGTCCATTTTGATGTATGCTATAATGTTTTTTGTTTTCTATTTGAAATTGATTGGTTGAAACTCTTTTTTCCCCTTTTCCATTCTATATTTCTTTTTTTAAGGGCTGTTTTTATTCAAGCATGATTTTACTACCTTATAAAGTCATTTTACTTATTTTTACCGCCTTATAATATCATTTTGCAATCATGTTGTTAGCCAGAATAGTATCAGAAGCATGCCTGTCCTTTGTAAGCCAGAATATGGTGAGTGGAGTAGGATATCTTTTGAATATTTTCAGTTGTAGATTTCTGAGTGAAGCCAGATAGTTGGGTTATGCCGGCGGGTGGAGAGCCTTTTCTCTCTAATTCTTTCACATTTTCAATAAAATTGCCTTTCTGTTTCTATTCAATTTCTTGGGTGCCTATCAGTATCCTTGTGTGTATAACATTACAGTGGTGACCATAAATAAAAATTTTACCTTCTGTGGGCCTCGTACAGGTCTTCCCGTTTGGATCAGTCCCACTGAAAACATATCTTCCTGATGGAGATATTGACTTGACAGTTCTCAGTGATGAAAATGTGGAGGTGGATTTGGTAAAAGCAGTATGCAATATACTTGGCAGTGGAGATGACCTTGAGTACGAAGTAAAAGACATAAATTATATATGTGCGAAGGTACAGAAACAAAATTTAAACTTAAACTGTTATAGTCATTGTATTCTGATTTCTTTGGAAGAATCTTAAATCTATCCATGCCTCTATAGTCTTAAATCTTAATTGTCATTATCTATGAATGAAGCACAAACATGAACAAGTAGACATCATTAATGTCCAAAATATAGGGCACTGACTCCAATATGTGTGTGTGTGTGTGAGAGAGAGAGGGAGAGAGGGGGGAGGGAGAGAGAATAAAATATGAGCACACCAAGATGTCGTTTGAAAGCAGATGTTGATTGCAAATGGAGCAACGAAGATGTTGACAACAGCGAATGAGAGCCAAGAGGGAGCAAAGATGTCATTGTGCGAATAGAGCATCGATATGGAGGGAGACGTCTATCACAAATAGAGAAGTATGAGAGAGAGGGGAAGACGTCGACAGGAAAAGAGAAACCGAGAACAGAATAGAGTGAGGAAGATCAGAAAAGATGAACACGCATTCTGACTTTCGTATAAGAGAAGATTTTCTTTTGCCGGTGTCCCTTCCTACTAGAAATGTGTCTCTTCTGTGTCGAAATGGTGTCACTATGAAAAGAAATATATATATTTTTAGCTTGACACCTGAATGAGGTGTCTAACACGTGGGTCATGTGGGTGTCGGTGTCTGACACAGTACATGGCTAAAACTAGTGGGGTCCGTGCTTCATAGCTCACTGTAGATAGTGCTACTGTTGTGTTTTAAAAGAAACTTTGTAGAAATAATCAACAAAGCTGAGACCGCCATGAGAGTTACGTTAATCCGATAAAGGTCACATGCATCCATCAATAGTCCATTTTCTAACTATTAATGATACTATGTTAGTGTTTGTGTGTTACCTTTATTGTTGGTGTTTTGTTACCGATAAATTAAAGAACAGAGCAGTAATAAATTAAATAAACGATTGGACCAATTAATATAGTTTCATTTATCATTGGAAAGTTGAGATTTGCAACTACTACTTTAACCATATGGGGTTTCTATTTCTTTTTTAGCTCACATACTGGGTTTAATTAGGCCTTCATTTCTTTTCCCATTTCAATTTCTGTTTTCTAATCTTTTCGTCATGTTCATCGAATAGGGTTAATAGGATTTTAAGCATTCTTTTTATTCTGACTTTTTATTCATGGAATGGCCACAAAAGCTTTGCCTCCCAAAAAGGAAGAGGGGAAGAATTTAAAATAAAAGGAGCGGCCTTGGCCTGTTAGATGTTAAGATACCCGCACAGTTTTTTCTCATTGGGCGTCCAACTAACTTTGACATGCTGTGACTAATTTACCATGTCTGGAGTACTACATCTCATGTGAAAAATGAGCATACCCACTGCCGATATCGCTTCTTTACTCTTTATATTCAGAATTATTCCCTTTCCGTGATTGGAGAGTCGTTTTTAATGTTTTTTGGTAAAATGATATCTCAACTTTATCGGACTTCACTTATGTTTGAATGATGGACTGCAGGTGAAGGTTGTAAAATGCATGGTAAAAAGCATAGCAGTTGACATTTCTTTCAATCAGGTGGCTGGACTCTATGCTATGCATTTTCTGGAGCAGGTAATTCTTCTTTTTGCTTATTAATGTTTGCAACTTGTCTATGTTCGTAGTTCTACATACCATTGCGTAATATCTATACGCTTCAATATCAGTTTTGATATTGTAACTCTGTACAGTTTATATAATGCTGAAACTTGACTATTGAGTAGAGCTTATATGAGGTTAGTGAGTTAGTCTTTACTCTTTAGTAGTAAACATATGAAATTGCATGCCATGTCAGAACTATCGTTTATTTATATTAAAAATGTATATTATATAATATATACACATTCTCCTCCATTTCAGCTTTCTTGTTGACATTTTGGACTCATTTTCCTGTTATGTTTTTATATTATTTGTTTTTTCTTTCCTTTCTCTCTCTATAGTTTCTACTACTTGCTTTACCTCTGTTTCTGGGATCCTACAGAATCAAAACCCGTGTGAATGATCATATCGAGAATACCATCTACTAAATTTTTATGACTCTATTCAGTCAGATTGATTTTTACTGGCCTCAACTCAATTTTGGGTTATTTTGTTTATGTTGAGAGTTCCATATTGAACGTGAAATGGCCTAAAAAACTATGGAGAATACCTTACAAGTCGGTTTTGTAGGGTTGAGTTAGACTCACCAATTTTTAAAATGGTATTAGAGCCTATACAAGATCCGTTAGGCCACCCACTAAGATCCGTTAGGCCACCCACTATTGAATCGCGCTTCAGATGTCTAGTCCTGGGTGTGAGAGGTTGTGTTTGAGAGTCTCATATCGAATGTGATATGGCCTAAAAATGTGTTTATAAGTGAGAGTCATCCCTCGCCTTACCACTTAACTTTGTGTAGGGTTGAGTTAAGCACAACCCAAATTCTAAAAAACTATGGAGAATACCATTTTTTATTCACACACACACAAACACCATTTTTTATCCATTTCTGATTGAATTTCAATTTTTTTCTGGTTCATATTTGGGCTTTGCTAATTCTTTTTCATTTAAAAATAAATATTCAGGTTGACCAACTTGTTGGGAAAAACCATCTCTTCAAACGCAGTATTATCTTAATCAAAGCTTGGTGTTATTATGAGAGCCGAATTCTTGGTGCACACCATGGCCTGCTATCAACGTATGCACTGGAAACATTAGTTTTATATATTATCAATCGTTTTCACTCATCAGTACGTGGTCCTCTAGAGGTGAGTTAAAGCTTCTATCAAATTTCTTCGCACCTTCGCAGCATTTGTATTTACATCTACGTAAATAAGAAAACCACTGAACTGCTACTACTAGCAGGTGCTCTACAGATTTTTGGACTACTACAAAACATTCGATTGGGACAGTTATTATATTACTATTGATGGTCCGCAAGCCTTATCTTCCCTTCCAAAAATTGTTGGTAAGTGTTATTGGGGATGCATAAGCAATTGGATATATTAACAATTTAATGGGATAATTTACCGTCGTCTTCAGTACTTAATATCAACTTGCCTGTTGCAGAGAAACCAGAATGCGAACGAGTTGGATTGTTGCTCAGCAAAGAGCTACTGAAAAATTACAGGGATATGTGCTATGTTCCAAAGGCATCTGAGACTATGACCTGCGAGTTTCCCATCAAGCACATGAACATTTTGGATCCTCTAAAATATGACAACAACCTCGGCCGTAGTGTCAGCAGAGGTAATTTTGTCCATTAAAGATGTTGAATTTGCATGTCCCTTTGTGTCAATAGAGCACACGCATATCTATTTATATTGTAATTAGGAATAGGAATAGGAATCAATTACAATTAAGAATAATAAAACCTAATTGATATGGCAAATCATAACTGATATTCTAACAAAACATAAACTGATTATGGTGAATATTCGCTACAATGCTACATGCTCGTGACAAATGCATCAAGGCTTGCTCTAATATCATCACAGACATTTTTTTATCTGTTGTCCAGGGATAACTTGAAAGTTTTATATATGATACTGTTATGTTTTATTATAGCAATTTGAAATGGGTAATCCTTACTTTATGAAAAGGCTTATTTCACTTTTTAACTTATTTTCCATTCTTTTTACCTTCTACATGCAGGCAATCTACATCGAATAAAATTTGCTTTTTCCTTCGGTGCTCGAAAGCTAAAGGAGATCCTTACACTTCCAGGAGAAAGCATGGGTGCAGCACTTGAGATGTTTTTCATGAACACCTTGAATAGAAATGGGAAAGGACAAAGGCCAGATGTTGATGTTCCTGTTCCTGCATTTGGTACTGGAAGATCTGAAGAGTCTGTACTTGTCGGAGATTGTGAGAGTTACTACGATTGCCTACAATATACTCAGTTGTGTCGTAGTTACGCCATGCCGCTCACTGCACATTCCATTTCTCCATCAACACCACCATCTCAGGCTGATATGCTTGCATTGCAACAAAACTGGTGTATGTTTTATCAAAGGGGCACTGATTTATACGTCCCAGGACTGACACTCTATCATCCAAATTCTTCACAAGCAACTTATAGCCTTGAAGAAATGGGGAAATCACGAGGAACGGGCACATACATACCTTACTTGGTAAATTGCTTTTGTTCTCTAACATTATTTATATTGTGATAACTCATTATATCATCCTGAAAATGTTTAAATGTTGCATACTCAGACTCAAAATTCCGACTGGAATATGCACGCAACCAAGCCAAGGAAATTTGCTCCTATGAATTATAATGCATCGCCCAGATCACATCAGAGAAAGCAACTAAAGGAGGTTCATTCTGTGACAGACGTGAAGGAAAATTCAAGGTCATTTGAGCGTTTAAATCGAGATTTCCCTATTCCTCCAAGCATTCACAAAACCTGGTCGTCAACATCCCAAGATGAGGTTCATTCAGAGACAGACATGATCGGTAATTCAAAGTCGGTTAGGCTCTCAATTGAAGATTTCCCTGTTCTTCCAAGCATTCCCAACACCAGATCCTCAACATCCCAAGAGGAGGTTCATTCTAAGACAGACATGAATGATAATTCAATGTCATTTGAGCTCTCAAATGAAGATTTCTCTATTCTTCCAAGCAATCACAACGCCAGATCCTCAACATCACAAGACGAGGTCCATTCTGAGACAGATATCAAGGATAATTCGAGGTCGTTTGAGCTTTCAAATGAAGATTTCCCTATTCTTCCAAGCATTCGCAACACCAGGTCATCAACATCCCAAGATGAGGTTCATTCTGAGACAGATATCAAGGATGATTCAATGTCGTTTAAGCTCTCAAATGTAGATTTCCCTATTCTTCCAAGTATTCGCAACAACATATCGTCAGCATCCCGAGAGTCTAAGCAGGAAAATAGTTCCTCATCATCTCTAATCAATATTCAGCTTGGAACTTACCGTATCTCACAATCACCAACAAAACCGAGTTTGGGAAGAAAGGATTCTAAGGAGGATTCTGGTGTTTCATCATCTCAAGGCACTATGGCAGTTACCGCAGGTCATTCTCTGTAGAGGAAATAGAAATCATTTCGGAGCGATGAAAACATGGATTGACACCTATAGACATTTTGTAGGATAACATCAATGGATCGGAGATCTAATGTGGCGCTTTGTTACTGCAGGTCATTTCTGAAGGCTGACCATACCAACTTGAACATAATAGTCATTTTCTGGTGTAAATTTGGGGGAAACTAGAATTGGTTGCTAGCAATAGATATAGACATCATAGGAACAAGGCATTATTGGTAGGATTTTCACAAATTTTGTTCTACCTTCTTGCCTTTATACCCCTTGCTCTCCTCTTCAGTGGGAAGAGTTTTACCGTTTCTTTTGGAACAGTAGCAGTTACTTTCTCCTTCTAAAGTCAAATGAACTGTACACTTCTTTTTTACAGGGAAACAGAATACTTCTCATTGACAATTCAATGAGAAAGATTTGTATACAAGGGTGTTACAATGCCTTTTTTATTTATTTTAATTTTTCATTAGTAGCTGCTTAATAGTATCATTCAATCATGGATTGAGAGATAATGAATTGAGAGTCGTGTGTAGTACAGGGTTTCCAATTCCAACCATTCAAGGTAAAGTGGTGTACTGGTAGGGTGAGTTTTTGGTGAGAATGTCACCGCACTTGTGACATGGATCAAAACTAGAATGTCTTTTCAGTCAATTTTATGTAAGAGGAATGTTTTGAACACACACACACTCTCTAACACATTTGTTTCAACATCATTTTATTAAATGAGTGTCTCTAAATGGAAACTTACATAAATATGGTTAGATCCATTATTTCTTGTGTATTGATTGATTTGTCATTATTATGCATGTGGATAGGTGATATTGTCGATGGTGAATCATTGTGTTTGGTTTGGCCTATGTGCTTATATGGCTTGGTTTGGTCTATGTGCATTAGGTGCCGTGGTTTTTTTTATTCAAAATTGGTCATGTATCTGTTTAATATGTCTGCATATTTTGCATGTTTTGTCTATGATTTTTGTAGTTTGATCGCGATCTGAAACTGATTTTCTGATTTTTCCTGTTTGGTTTTTTGATCCGATTAGCGACTTTAGTGAACTTTGTTCTCATTTTTGTTGTTTAAATCAAACACATTTTCTCCCTTATAAATATTGTGATTTCTATTAAAATTTTGCTCTTAATTGACTCCTTAATTTTTTCGTGAACTAGGACTATAAGCCCAAGAAAACAACTAAAATTCATGTGGAAAATCTTGGCTAGTAGTTGGATTTCTTATTAGCTTGTGTAAATTTTCCTATGAAATTATTAATTTACATTCCAAATTAGCTGGATATGTTTAATTAAATTATTAAATTATTAAATTATTAGCAAGTTGAAAGGAAGATAGATTAAAAAATTCTTACTTGGTCGGATTACCGTACATCAAACAACTAATAATCTGAACACAATTGTTGTATTACTTTGTGTCAAAAAAAAAAAACAACTGTTGTATTACTTTACTTTATTTAAACCAACATTGGTTGAGCAGGAATGGGTTGTATCTGACTGGGCACTGTTATCTCTTAGTCTTAACTATAAAATAAATAAGGACAAAACTTATATCTGGCTTCTTCATCCTAATCCACTTAAGAAAAAAATTAGTTACTTTCAGTAAAAAAAAGTCGGTTCTTCTTAAAATTCCAAGCTATTCATTATTAGCAAACACACTTTCAATTAGTTGTCGTTTGTAAATGTTTAAAGGCTTAAATATGTTTTTCGTCCCTATAAATACACTTATTTTTCAAATACGTCTCTGCAAAATTATTTTTTTAAAATTATTCCCTGCAAAACCAATTTTTTTTAAATAAGCCATTTTGTTAGTCAAACGTCACAGAAACACTGACGTGGCCGACAGACTGACACGTAGGATAAAACATCATTTTTAAAAAGGTCCCTCCAATTACATCATTTTTTTAAAAAGGTCCCTGCAAGTAACTGATAAATTTGAAATTAGTCCCTGCGATCTGTGACATACCAGATTGCCCAGATTACAAATACAAAACATAACAGATTGCTCACTACACCAGTAACAAGCACACAATCAAATTAAACTAAGTTGTTCATAAACAACATAATGTCATTACATTCAAACAACATCAATCTTCAACACTAGTTCAATTAAACTACAATTAAAAACATCATAATGTCATTCAAACTACATCAATCTTCAACACTAGTTCAAATGAACAACAATGGCATGAACAATGAACAAAACCAACATGCATTTGAGCTTGAACATTTCGAGAAAGCCATTGAAGCTGAAGCTTTTCACGATTTCAAGGAAGAAGATGATGGAGTTGTTAGGGTTTGAAAAGGGGAAGATGATGGTGGTAAGGGTTGATTTGATTGGTCTGTGATTGGGGAAGATAATTTTAGGGTTCAAATGGGAGAAAGATGGTGGTGTCAATGGTTGTTTGATTGTGGGTTTATTTGGGGAAGATGAAGTGCCACGTCAGCAATAATAAAATTAAATGGAAAAATAAAAATATTTGATGTGTCATATCCTACGTGTCGATCATCCGTACGTCGTGCGCTTTCGTGACGTCGACTAATGTATGAGAGCTTATTTTAAAAAAATAGTTTTGCGAGGATTAATTTAAAAAATAATTTTGCAGGGGACGATTTAAAAAAGCATATTTTGTGAGATAAAAACATATTTAGTGAGATAACCAAGACAAAAGTCAAAAAAAAAAATCCCAAAAAGATAGCTTGGCGAGGTAAAGTTTGAAGAATAAAGGTCTAGTATTAAAATTTTGGCCCTAACGAATTACTAATATTAACATTTGCCTATAAAAAAAATCTCGAGTTAAAACTTTCAGAAAGAAAAAGGCGATAAGTTGTTCCGACATGACATAAGGGACCATTGTTTTTGGTTCTCTTAGGTCTCCAATTTCCATGGAAGTAAAGGGAATATGTGATGCAATTGCCACCCATTATTAAGGGATGACTCCAAAATTGAATCAAAATCACGGGTGTTTTGGGTAAGAGATCAATTAAGTTCCTCACTAGTGAACCACTAAAATTAACTGTAGAATATTGTATAAATTGCTATGAGGAGTTAAGATTGAATCAATTAATCATAAATAAATTTTAATCATTAATGAAGTTTTATATTATATCCTACTTAGTTTAAGGTGAGTGATTTAGTTAATCCCTGTCCCTAGAATCACCTCAAAATCACTATTAAGCTAGAATGGTTAGAGATCAAATCTGATAAAGATCCCAATTCTAAAAAGAAAGTTTATGAAGTAGCTAGCTGCATTGAACACAAAAATAATAATGTAATAATCGATAACATAACAACATTAATCTCATTAATATTCTTTGAATTTTCTGTATAATATAAATATATACAAGTACGTAGAAAGAGAGAGAAAAAAAACAAACTAGAAAGGCGTAATAGTAGAATAGTGATGGTAAAAATCAGGGATCCCAGAAGAAACATCCCAAAGCGTTTCAGTGAAAGCATCTTCTTGGTGCATATGGTGGGGTAGAAATGATGTGCGGCATAAAGGACACGAGGTGTGATCATATCCCATCCAACGGTCCAAACACCCCATGTGGAAGATGTGGCGACAGTTTGTTAGCCGTCGGATCTCATCATCTGCTTCGAACTCATACAAGCAAACTGCACAGCTATCCAGAGGATCCACGTCCACCACCTCCGAGAATTTCATCGCCGGCAAGATTTCTCCGATCAGTATGGCTCTTGATGATTGAATTTCCGGCGGCGTAATCCTCTCCTCCGGCCATGTAATCTCAGGTTCTAAACCTAAATAACAGAAAACGGTTGTGATGAGTTTTCTTATGAAACTCAATACGTTAAGAAGATGTAGAAATGCCTTTGGTAATACAAGTTCTGTATACCCCACTGGAAAACCCATCGTATGTGTATGTATATGTATATGTATATGCTAGGTAGCTTTATGTATATATAACAAGTTTGTGTGTGCGCGCGAGCTCTCAATGGAGTCACGGAGAGAAAGAGAGAGAGAGAGAGAGAGAGAAGGCAAGAAAGAAGTAAGTAGCAGAGAGAGATTAAATAGAATGGAAGGAAGGAAAGGTGTGGAGTGTGATGTGGAAATGTCAATAATGGGCTTTGGTTTTATGGAGAATTATGACAACCGGGAGAACCAACCAACGGTCCAGATTGAAAAACCTCTAATCTGGTCTACTCTAGTGTGCTCTTTTTGGTTCGCAAAATTATTGGCTATCTACGGATTGTTCCAACTCTTTTAATAAAAGATTAATCACCGGTTGTATTTATGATCAAATTTTATACTTCTAACATTGAGTTTTTTTACGACAAAAATTGAACCCAAAAGCATCAGATCGACTCTCATGTCTAGATTAAGCCATTGGGCCAAAAGGGTTGGTTTTCGCCCTATCAAGGTGAAATTTTACAGTTAGGTACCGTATACCAAATTAATTCAAATATGGCATGGATAATTTTTTCTTTACGCAAATTATGCTATACACTAAATATAGTGTTTGAAATACAGTTAGGTACCGTATACCAAATTAATTCAAATATGGCATGGATAATTTTTTCTTTACGCAAATTATGCTATACACTAAATATATTGTTTGAGTGGAATTTTCCATTTACCAAAATTAAGTTTTTGATTAGTAAAATTAGATTTTTTTTTACAATATTAGTAAACTAGTAAGATTAGATTTCAGAAAATTAATTTTGTTTTATTTTCACAATATTACTAAAATTAGTTATTTTTTTTTACATTTATGTGTACATTTTAGAAGTATTTTTATCTTAGTATGCTAATAAAATAAATAAATAAATTTGTAAACAGATGAAGTCTACAAAATTTTGAAACAAAGGGGATCCATTATTGATGAGTTTGAAAAGTCGTGTCGCACTGTCTGATCACTTGATAATTACATGAAAGAAATCATGTTTGCACATGAATTGATTGACGACGTGTATCACTAAATACCTTGGAATGAATATAAATGTTATCACAAGAAATAGTGTAGCAACAAAAGGTTTGGTGGATATTATGCATATAGTTGTATGTAACAATTTCAAGTGCAATGATGGTTTGTGAAAATCAGAACTTGAACGAAAGTTACGAAACAGTACTCACAGAACCAGTTTCAATATTGATCATTAACACTTGAACAGATAAGTAAAAAATAAAATTAAAAGGTTACCATGCCACAATATTGGTTGCATTGGCAATTTCACCGATACGGGGATCTCGACTCTCGAGTGTGATAGTGTTGTAGGTAGGGAGGGGTGTTTAGTGGTTTGGGCAAATCTAAATTAACTCATAATCTAATCTAAACTAATATGTTTGGTTCGAACATTTTTCGTGTTCATTTTAAACTTGAAACAAATCTAAACCTACCTATAGTTGTTTGGTTCGGGCAACTGATTTTAAAAAAATAAACCCGCAAACCCGAATCAACCCATAATAGGTCATATTAGTTTTGTAATTTTAAAGGTTATTTACTTAAACTTTTTACTTTAATAATGTATGATTAAGCTGTAAAAAAAAAGTTGTAAAATTTTAATACTAAGAATTAGAAGACTATTAATGAATTTTATTTTGATTTGGTGTAATTTTTAAATTCTAGAATTCTTTTGGTTATTTAGAGGTTTTAGAATATTATAAAAAGGATTGTTTTTGTTTTTTTATATTTTTTAAAATTAATATGTTAGTGTTTTCAATCCGAATCAACTAACAAAACTAACCCGCGAACACTTTTAAATTATAGTCCAAACCAACTCACGAATTTATTTGTCATTTCGGTTAAATGTGAACTTTAAACTAAATGTGAACTTTATCATATGCTTTGTAATCTAAAATACACTTTGTTCCTGCCCAGGATCGAACTGGGGACCTTTTGCGTGTAAAGCAAACGTGATAACCACTACACCACAGAAACTGTTGTGTGACATTTCAATGAAGAAGTATATTCAATAAGTGTTTTTTGTGCGCCCAAAATATAATCACTAAACGAACATATATTTAAATTAATAAGTGCTTATATTTTGGAAGCAAAAGAGTGTATTCTACTCATTTCAATGAATGTGAGATTGTGATGGGTGCTATCTTAGTGTCATGGCATATGCAACTATGTGTTTGTGTTTCAATTCCTATTACAGCAATTTGTATATTTACATTGTATTTATTTCTCAAATTTTTCATTACATGTCCTGTACATGCATCTATCCATTTTCTTCTTCAGTCTTGCCAGAAGAAGATATATAGACACCGGTAGCGACGAAGCAGAAATACGCCAAAGAATGGGAAATGAAGAGAAGTTATAGTAATTGTGACGTGTTTATGTGATGGTCATGATGGTAGGGTATACATACCACGTGATGGGACCTTTTCAACACATCGATATTCAATGTTATGTTAATGGACTCGTTATCCCATCATCATCATCATCATCATCCATCACTGTTTGAGAGGAATACCACTAACATATAAGATGGACCTCTCTCTGGCTTGTTTTTTCAGAACATGTTTGAATTTTTTTATCTTCTGACAGTGTTCATATGCTTCTGATGAGACATAGTATACTATATTGGGTTGGGTTCAGCCTTTTTTTTCACTTCAGGAAGAACTAGTAGGATACTCGTGCATACGTACAGGTGCTGTCATATTTTTTTCATGAACGAATTTAGACATAATTTAAATAGTCTGGACAGCACCTCGTGAAAAAAAGACAAATTTAAAGTAGTTAAAAAAAGTCTCAAATAAAAAATTAGATAAATATTAAAATCTAAAAATGTAAAGTTTTATTTAAAAAAAATATGTGTATTTATCCCGTGTTTTTATATATTAATACATTTATCTCGTAGTTTAGATTGATTATTTTAGTTTATTAGTAGTAGATTTGATTTCATTTGGTTTAAATTTTGAAATTTTAAAAAAAAGAGAGAGGAAAGTTAAAAAAAAATGGGAGTGAGAAGAAAATGCATTGGGAGAAGAAAATTGAAAAAGAATGTGATAGTAAATTACAATTTTGCCCTTAGTTAGATGAGTTGTCAAATAAATAGGGAAACTTGTTTGAGGAATTTAAGTATGGTTTATTTATATAAATAAATATTAGATTAGATTAGTAGATAGTGGGTAAAGAAAGTAGTGAGTTTGATTTGAATTTTGAAAAAAAAGTAAGAGAAAGTAGGAAAAAAGTGGGAGTGAGAAGAAACTGCATTGAGAGATAAGTTTGTATAAATAGATTAAGTTTGTTTGTATAAATAGATAAATAGATATTAGGTTAGATAGTAAATAGGAGTAAATTGTAGATTATTTAATATTAATTTAATTATATTAGATTATATAGTGGATTAAAAAAAATTGGGAAAAAAATATTTTTAATTAAAAGTTTTGGGGGCCACTAATAATAGATGTATAAGAAATAAGAAATATTGGAAAATGTGAGATTGAAAGAGAGTTGTGAGTGAAAATGGAAGAGAAAGTAGAATTAAAAAATATAAGTAAAACAAAAGGTGTGATGTGTCAAAAAAGTACGATGTCTAAAATTATAATTTTGTAAATTATTTATTTATATAAATAGATATTAGACAATATTGTCCCCACCACTTTATCCTTTTCTTGCAATATATAGCAGTTGTAACATCTTAAATATCGTATTGTTATTATGGTTTTTTGGGGTTATCTGGAGACACATCAATGTCCAAGAGATGAGGAATTAATTACTTTGATGTAAATGGTTTGATAACTCCATGGTAGTATAGTGGAGAGCATATGGATATGCATATGAGATCCATCAACCAATTGCATCCAACAATTATTAATGCTAGCTAGCTTTAGCCGTTGCAATGATATATACTCTCTTCGTTTCATTAAATAATTGATTAATATGATCTATATTATGAACTAGATATATCAGTTATTCAATGAACCTAAAACTGCAAAATTTTCTTATAATAGAGATCAGGGGGAGTAACATACTATATACTAGGGTGGGCAAGGGGGACAAAATATACTTGTCCCTGACCCGGTCGTAAATTTTTATAGGGACATTGAGTACCCTAGCTCATCCTTAGACCCGAACAAATTTGGCGTTCTTAATTAGGGTCAAAGTAAGACCCGATCTATTTAAGATGAGACCGGGTTGACCCGAAAGACAATTGAAACAAAACTATAAGGTGATCACTCAAATATGACTAAAAGTTAGAAATAATAAATTAAATTTTTTAAGTGTTTTATCATGTAATCAAACTCAAAAACTACAATAGTACATTACAACAATGTGTCTACTTAAACTAACATAGATTTACCCAAAAGCACTTGGATGAGATGTTAAGGGTCTCTTCCAGCTTAACCAAGGTCCTGGGATCGAATCCAGCCTTGGGCATGCTGTAGTGTTAAATCTCTTGAGGGAGAGCTTTGCCGCCCATTGTGGTCCTACCCGGCTCGAGGGATTAGTCTCTACAGTTGCGCGCAGAGAGATACCCAATTTATACCAAAAAAACTAACATAGATTTCAAATTGAATGTTTTACTTATAAAAGTCTCATTATCAATGTAACATATAGAGTTAAAAATTAGGGTGAAGAGTGAGTACTACTCTGTTACAGAATATAATCAAAAATTGGTCAATAGAAGTTGATGTATCTGGTTAAAAAGTTGGACCAGATACATCAACTTCTGTTGATAAGTTTTTGCTTATATTCTGTAACGGATGGAGTAAGAGACAGGTTGGGACGGTTTATAACTAACAGTAACCGTCCATAACTTTTGGTCTGGCCAATTGTTTAGACCCTAACTCACCCTTCTACCCGAACAAACCCGATGTTCTACAAATTAAATGGGACGAAGACAAGACAGACCTTAGGGTTGAAACGAGTCTTGCTCAACCCTAATATATACTAACAAAAAAAAAATATAGTACTACAGAAAATTAGAAAGAAAAAAAGTAAAGTATTTCATAATTGCTATCGTAAAGTTAAGAGTGAGGCTCTAAAAGATTGAAGTCCACGTATCTTCTTTTATATAAGCGGCTTGTCATTGCTGCGCGCCACTTTTTTTTTTTCTTTCTTCATATTTTATTGTTATTTATTTCTTTCTTTTTCTTACTTTTATATTTGAGGACTACTTTACGGTCTCGAAAAATTTTACATGTTTAAATATACGAAAAATGAGATGCTAAATAGTGTGCTTTGGTGTACTTTATGGTGAAAGAATAATAACTTCGTGACAAAATACGTAAAGTGTGATGTTAAACAAAACATGTGTTTTATAGTGCTCTTAGGGTCTAGAAAAATTAACATGTTCACTTTCACAAAGCTCATTACTCAATAACCCATTTGGTGAAAAATATATAATTTCACAACAAAATACATAAAATGCGATGCTAAATAGTGTTTTTAGGGTATTTTAGCATCAATTTGTTTTAATTATTCAAATATGGGAACTTCGTTCCTCAACTTCAACTTTGTATATGTTCTTATATTTTATTAGTGGTTTTAAATCAAACTCTGCATTATATTTACCTATGTGTTTCACTTTTAATTGTGTTGTCTTCGTTTCTCTCTAATTATGAGTTAACTTTTTATATTGGCATTTGATGAATATCGACAACATTATTTGAAAATCTAGACTTTTTATCTATGGAAGATCAATTTCAATTTTTTTTTCTAATCTTCTTATCTAATTTATAGTTATAATTTAATTTTTTTCACTGCAGACTTCAAACACATTTACGATAGAAATCTCCATCATATTCTTTGAACTTTGTATACGTGCTTCTATTTTATTGGTGGTTTTCATCCAACCTTGCATGATACCCACGTGTTTCACTTTCTATTTGTGTTTTCTTCTTTGATTTGATAATTTTGCACCAACAAGTATTAGAAGCATACTTAAAATTGGTGTTTATATTTTTAACTTTCCTTTATATTTGAGAACCACGTCATAGCATTTACTATCACGAAAACTTGCAAAGATTTACCCCATGGGAATTTCAAAAGCATTTACAATAGAATCTCCATCAACTTCCTTCAAATTCGCATAGCTTCTTCTATTTAATAGGTGGTTTTCATCAAACCCTGCATGATACTCATGTGTTTCACTCTCTAATTGTGTTGTCTTCTTTTCTTTCTAATTATCAGTTACGTTTTTACATTTACATTTACATTTGATGAACATTTAGTATGCTATCAAAATTCTTTAGACTTTTTCTTCTTATTATCTATGAGTTTTCAATTTCAATGTCTTTGTTAAGACATCTTTTTAATCCCAATATTAGAAGCATATTTATTTATATTATTATCTTTCTTTTACATTTCAAAACAGCATTGCAACATTTACTCATATGGAACTTCACCCACATTGTTTCATTTTTTCATGTTTTCATATTTTAGTGAATGTTTATAAGAATGTTTGCTATTCATCATGTAGCTTAAATGAAATAAATCTCTTATTTCATTCTACTAATTTGTTTCCAACTCCGTTGATTTACACGTGTTGGCACTTGGCATACATACACACATCACCCTCACTAATTCAACATTTTCTCATAATAAAAAAAATTGTGAGATGCTTAAAGTGAGAAATTAATTTCATGACAAAATACTTAAAGTGAGATGCTTTTTTTTACAATACATAAAGTGAGTGCTAAGGAGTGTATTTTCAATTACTGTAGGCTTCACAAAAAAATTTAACTGTTCAAATATTCAAATTTTGTTCTTCAGTAACCGGTTTGGTGAAAAAAATAATAATTGTGACAAAATAAGTAAAGTGTCATATGCTAATTGGTGTGTTTTGGGAGTACTTTAGCATTTGGAAAAAAAATTTATCTGTTCAAATACTCAAAGTCCGTTCCTATATAACTGGTTTGGTTAAAAAAAATTATGTGACACTAACCCGTGCAACTCACCCTTTTACTAATTTCACCACTTAAAAAATAAATTTCACTTTATACTTCCTCTGTTTATATTTTTTAGAACCATATTTTTCTGAACATTTTAAAAAAATAATTACTTTTATACTTTTTTTCCTAATATTTTTTTAGAACCATATTATTGTGAACCTAAAATATTTATTGAATCCATTTAGTTTGATCACTATCACATCACAAATGTAGTTCTTAATTTTTTAGGATTTACGATTTATATGATTAACTTCTCTCTTCGTGTTTTGTTGCATCCCTCATTACTGAGAGTTGTGTTTATTTCTTGCAAAATATAATATATAATAAATATCTACTCCTATGAGGAAACTTTAACTATATTTACAAATGTAAACCCTCATAAATTTGTTTTAGGTACTTCTAATGTTCTTTTTAAATTTTACTATCTTCTTATTAATTTATAGTTATAGTTTAATTTTTATTCACATTTATTTTACTATATATTTTACAAACTACCAACACATCATTGGCCCATGGCATATAAACTACCTTGGAACACAGGGTAAACTAAGTGCTTTCAAGTTCAATTCACGAAGGGACGTTATGTCTGATTCCAATCATAAATGTTTATAACGAGATTTGCTAATAAATGCGTAAAAAATTTATTCTTCATATACACAAAAAAACCAATTAGCATGAATGCATATAACGGTTATGATTTGCTATACATAAAATCCGTAAAAGCATTAATGTCACCATATACACAAAGGGATTTAATTAATGAGATTAATGATCAATGAATCTTGATGGCGACGATTTCCTTCATTTTATTAAAGGCAACCCATAACCATGCAAAGATGGTATGCAACTCATATACAAATTCAAAGTATCAGCCTCCAAAAAGAGAGAAAAAACGCCTATCTTTTAGATCAACAATTAATTGGATTAACGAGCCACTTATAAAATAGGCGAGAAGGAAATATTTCCCTAGCCCAAAACCAACGTTAGGATAAAGACAAAGTCTAGTTAAAAGATTTCTCAAAATCCAATACACTCCAGCGAATATACAAGAGCTCCTCAGATTACATATAACCTACCTAGAAGTGTATGCTAGATGAGAATCAAACCACGTCTGCATCTAGTTAGACTACCTATGTGAATAAACTAATAAAATAAGGAAGAAATTTCATTCTGCATCATAAAATCAAAACTCATCTAGCTAACAGTGACATACTAGATTACTAAAGCAAATATGCGAGTACATAAGAGATGGAGGACTCATGGGTATTCCCGCGCAAAATATAAATTGTTGCGACAATATCCGAAATGATCCCTCTTCTAAATAAGTACAGACGAGTGAGTACTCGATCCAAGAGAAGCTGCCAAGAAAATGTCATTTATAACCTTGAAAGGAGCGAAACTCTTCCAAACATTGTTTAGAATCTCAAACACCTAGTCAGAGAGCCTCAAAACACGGAACATCGACAACTTAGAAAGAAGCTAATAAGCAAAGTTGTTGAGAACAACCTATAAGAAAGTCGAGTATGTACTCAAACATCTGGCACCGTTGATAAGGTGATCAGCCTAGTGATAACATGAGCTCGTCAAGAAATTCCTCCTCCCAAGCGAACATCTCACCTCCGAGGGATAGTCTGAACCCAAGCCCCAAGATTACCAACTACCACATAACTAACTAAAATATTAGTATTCGCTGCCACTGAAAATAACCTACAAAACATAAACCTAAGGGATGCCTCACCCAACCAAACATCGTGTAAAAATGAAACAGAATTGCCATCTCCCAATTTGATCCTAAAGTTATTGGGCCCATTCCTCCACTTTCTTATAGTACAAATATCTTTCCACCAAATTGAAGCAGATAGAGGAATCTTCAAATGATGGAAGTAGGTCATCGGTCTTATTTAGCTTGACCATACTTTGACATCAGGACTTGCATCCACAAGGCCTCCCCCGTAAAAAAACCTCCAACGCCACCCCATATTTTTGCCATAGTCAACAGAGCATGACCCAGAGAGACGAAAACGAATTATCAATGTCACATGATAGTTTTCGCATCACTAGTAAATACTGTATGGTAGTGTTAACGTGAAAAATCAATGACACGTGGTATACTCAACCTTTGCGACAGTAATGATGTCTACCACATCAACATTTTTGTAACGGGACATGACAAAGAAAAAGAAAAAGAAAAAAAATGGTCAGACTTGTCGGGATGTTTGAGATTTTTTTGCAATGACTAAATTGAAAACGTCTTATTTTCATAGGGTTGAGAAGTATATTTAAGCCTTATTATTAGTATTATTATTGTTGTTAAATTTAACAATTGTAATATAATATTACTATTATAGTAGTAATTATTATTATCACTTCTTCATAGAAAAGTTATACCATTATAGTTGAAGTAATTCATTTTACAGAGTACTATACTATTGACTAAATTCTTGCTCTCAATGAGGAGAGAAAGAAGAAAGGCGAGTGAGATGGGAGAATGGGCTGGAAATGTTGGAAGCAGGACAAGAAGAGAAGAAGGCAAGTGGCAACAGTTAAATCTAAAGTGGACACGTGGCGCATCTGTATAGTGCGTTGTTGTGGTAGTAGAAAGCGGCAAAAGGCCTATTGCTTGCTAATCTCCTCTGACAATGTGTCTGATATGTCCAAAACACATTGGTCCACTTTCATTTTCATTTCCACTTAAATAATTAATAATTAATCATATTAGAGATACCTCTACCCTACTCATCCCATCTTGGCTTTTGTCTCATTCTTTGTCTAACCTTCATCACTCCACTCCCTATCCCAATCACAATATTACACCTACACTTTCCTCTTTTTTTTACTTTGCTTTTTGTTAATTGTTTCTTAATTTCTTTCCTCCCCTCATCTTATAGTTAGGGGGGACATAATTCAAAATGCTGAAATTAAGATGCTTCACTCTTTTATTCCTCTTGTGGACATCAATACATTTTTAAGGTTTATTGGGAGAAACTCATGTCCAAACCGGAGTACATAATGAAGAGTCATCTTTTGTTTTACAAGTCGTTTTTGTAGTTTTGAGTTAGAGTCAATCAATGCATAACATAGGCCCATTATTGAATCCCTTGATCTTGGATCCTCCGCCGCTGAACCCAACTCATATTTTAAGATGGTTTTTTTTGTACCCCCACCCCTTCCCCATATACCCCCACTCAAATGTAAAATCCCAAAACGCCTTCTCAACGTAAAATTTTTAAAATTTTGGCCAATCGTATATAAAATATATCGACTTACAAAGTCGTATTACACCCCTTTTTGTATATACGATTGGCACACTCGTATATATATGACATACTGGAGGGTGTATATCGACCAAAAGTTGGGGTGACCTTTGAAAGAGTCATTGAAACTCAAAAAGTATGAACAGAGACGCAGCAAACGCAAATACAGCTTAAAATCGATAAATATAAATTAAATGACTAAGAATATAATTTTGATTTATATAGAGACTCAACCGATGTTGTTAGTCAAAATGTAGTTTTAATTTTTTTTTTTGATTATGATTCTAAATGTTGAGATATTTTCGAAAATTATCAACTAGATATTTACAATTTCTAGTTCTAATATAACATGATATTAAACATCTCAATAAAAGTTATAATTCAAAAATATAAAAATACCATATATATATATATATATATAGTATATATATACCTAGCTATATATATTGAGTAAAAATTTATTAATTTTTTAAGTCCATATAAAATATTAATTAAGCCAAATTTCTACTAATAAAGATTGGTGGTGTCATGTTGGTTAGAGTAATGGTTTTGGCCAGTGTGTAAGATTTTTGGCAAAAAACAAATAAATATAAAACTTTTCATTTTAAAAAATAAACAAAGCGTGCCCATGCCAAGCGATGTTATAGGCCACATTCGATTGTCATGTTGGCAATAATTTACCAAAATCAATTATTGGGTTAAAAAACAAAGTCGGTTTCGACAACATACTCCGATCGTAATGAAACCCTTATAACATAGAGTCGTATATACACCCCCCGGTTATATACGATTTGTATTTTATTTTAAGTCCAAAAAATCAATTAAGAATCAAGACTCTACGTCGAACGAATAATTTAGAAAAATCGGTTTTCAACAACATACTCCGATCGTAATGAAACCACAACCATTAAATCCAAAAATCAAGAATCAAGACTCTAAGACTTACGGGACTACGACCTCAAAATCCCAAATTTCATCGTTTTACTATTTTTACGATTTTTTTTAAATTTTTCATAGTCTCCAAAAAATCTAAAAAAATTTGTATAGCCTTTATTTTGGTTTTGTTAGATTTTTAGTGGTGTTTTTATAATTTTTTAGAGTAATTTTGACTATTTAATGAATTTTTAGTAGCCTTTTAGTAATAAAAATTAAAACAAATCGTATATATGTTATTTTGGACATATATACGATGGTCAAATTTAACCCATCGTATATATGTCCTTCAGACGTATATACGATTGCATCTTATACGGCTAATCGTATATACGTCTTAAGGACATATATACGATGGGTTAAATTTGACCATCGTATATATGTCATAAATAACATATATACGATTGGCCTTTTTTAAAAAAAAAAATAGATTGCAAAGGGCATTTTGGGGTTTCACTTTTGGGTGGGGGTATGGAAAAAACAAGTCTATCCTAAATTCATTAGGCCACGGACTAAGCCCAATAGTGTTGGGCGTGAAGGGGACGTGTATTGAGAGAAACTCAAGTCCCATATTGAGTTAGACCCAACTTACATTCTAAGAAAGTAAATTTCCTAAGTCAGCCTATTTTTAGGGACTACAATCCCCTACCATTGAAATAAACTTCAGGGTTCTAAATTTTGTGCAAATAGAGATAGAAGAGCAAATGTATGGAGATATTTGAGAAAATGAAAAGATCAAAAGCCCCTACATGATAGTACAAATAAAGTGACAGTAGAAAAATTTGGACCGTGATTCTCTATATTCACCTCTTTCTATCTCTCTCTTCAAATGGTTTTTCTCTATTATTTTATTTAAAACACATCAATGGTTGAGAGTTTAAGAAACTTGTATCCAATGGACTAACTTAACTTGAATGTAGTGACTGCTGTCAAAACTGACATCAGTGAATCGTGGTCCGAAAAAATTGAATACAGTTGATTTCATTTCTATTTTTAGGGCAATAGTATGGGCGTAAAGATTGGTCCCCATGAGATTTGGTTTTGTATGCCAGGCGAAGTGACAAGAACCACCCTTAAACTCAAACACACTAGGTAGATCTTCGGTTGAAATCTATGTAACCATAAAAAAAATGTCCTACATTTAGTGCAAATAGAGATAGAAGAGCAAATGTATGGAGATATTTATGAAAATGAAAAGACCAAAAGGCCCTACATACAAATAAAGTGGCTGTAGAAAAATTTGAATACAGTGGATTTCATTTCTATTTTTAGGGAATAATAATGTTTTCTCATCTAACCATCTACCATGTTGATTTGCTCTAAATTAAAACAAACGTAGCCAACGAATGTTGATTCACTTGGTAATGAGTTGACTCATTTTCCG
The DNA here is from genome assembly GCA_020916435.1 of Oxytropis ochrocephala. NCBI lineage: Eukaryota > Viridiplantae > Streptophyta > Magnoliopsida > Fabales > Fabaceae > Oxytropis > Oxytropis ochrocephala. The sequence continues at coordinate 2,177,671 of CM037092.1, read as the reverse complement.
CAATGTCGTGAGTTCAATTTCCGCTGTTAGCGTAAAGACTTTTTTTGGTGGGTGAGATCTGTCCTGATTCTAATAAACTCCTCGAAACCCAACTCACCTCAATTTTCTGTAAAAAAGAAAACGTAGGAAAACTTAAATATTTTTTCTTGTATATTTTTCATTCAAATTCTTCTCAATTAGACCTAACCTAAGTGGACTAGCATGTCATTAGGCCAGCTAAGTCCAACAATGATGCTTTGCTTTAGGACATAAAATATACCGACACTTCCTACATGTGTGAGTGTTTCCCTTATTTAAGTATAATTCTCACTTGTGATTAAGTTAAAGAAGTGAATGTTTCTCTTATGTAAGTATGATTCTCACTTTTGATTAAGTTAAAAAAACTGAATTTGTTCGCAATTGGTGCCAAAACATTGAGTTTACGTATCAGAAATTGTCTGCCATTGGGTTAAAGTCGAGAATGAGCTGCACAACACAACCTGTGTTAGTGAGAAGTTTAAGATAAAATTCCATACAACCAAGCTTGTCAGATCTTCCCACAATAGACAAGGACAACAAAATGGCTTGGGAGACAATTGTTAACAACTTGCACATATTTTGTACTGTTGCCTATTGCTTTTGTTCCCATTACTCGTTAAATTTACATGTGAGAGCACGTTTTATGGTTGGTGATGAAGAAAGAGAATGTTTAAATTTTGGAATAAGAAAAAAGTAACAGTGAAGCAAAAATTAAAAGGTGCCATGTAGATACTAGTTGCCTTTATTTTATGATGTTATGAATGAAAAAAAAAAATTAAATTGTACTGATGATAAGAATTACGATGTTTATATCAAGTGGTAAAAAGTTTATATAGCCAAATGATAAGGTATTATAATTCTTGATAGAAGTCATGAATGAGAAAGAAAAAAAGAAAAGTGAAAATATGAAATTGTATCGATGGTGAGAATTACAATCTTTATATCAAGCGGTGAGAAATATGGCAATTGCCCCCACCAACTAACATTTTTTGTAAAAAAAACTATTATTTTTTAATTATAGACACCTAATAGTTTTTATTTTTTATTTTTCCCCATGATGATAAAATAAAGTTTGCCCCGATGAGCAGTCCATAATCCAATGAATCCACCATTGTAGCTCTATCGATTTCCACATTCCTATCCTCTCTAGAATTTTTGCCTACATTTTCAAGCTAAGACAAGTGTAATGTCTTTTTCTCAACGCAAAAACAAAAATTTTAAAAAGTCTTGCGCAAATCTGCGTCGCTTGGTAGTTTGGTCCTACTTTTTCTTTATTTCTTGTTAGTTTTAGTTTTTGGTTTCATTGACACTTTCAGTAGTGTTAGTGTTGGTGACGTAGCTGCACGGGTTTATTTCCACTCACCAACCGTCGCATCTCTTCTCTATGATCCGTAATATCATCACAAAGTGTCTTCATTGCGAATTCTAATGATCTTCCATGTTTTAGGTTGTAGTAGCAATAATCTCCCATCTGTATGCACTTTGAACTCAATCCTTTGAATTGTAATGTCAATCTGCTTTTCTCTTATTAATCAAGATTCTTCATGTAATGCAATCGGTAGTTCTATAGATTTTGCCAAATTATGGCATGCCTATAGGGGCATTTGTCTCGACCACTCAGACATTGCATCTTTTGAGTAATAAAATTGGCTTTCCTTTAAGTGCTAATTTAATACACTGCTGTGTGACACATGGGGCCCTTTTTCACAACTCACACGATGGCTTTCAATATTTTCTCACCATTGTATGATCATCACTAGAGTTTACATGGATTCACTTGATGAAAAACAAATCGGATGCTTCACATTTAGTTAAAACCTTCTTTGCATATGCACACACACAATTTGGAAAAATCGTTAAATGTATTAGAACCGACAATGCAAAAGAGTTTCTTTTAAGCGAGTTTTGCGAAACAAAGGAGCCGAGCATCAATTCTCCTGCCTTCACAGACCTCAACAGAATCGCTTGTTGAAGAAAACACCAAGACACTGTTGAATGTGGCAAGAGCATTGATGTTCCAAGTCGCCATCCTCTAACATATCGGGGAGAATGTGTCTCACCTTGCTTTACATCATCAATGAGAACTTTTCTGAACTCCTACATGCCAAACAAACTGATTATTCTCTCATTAAGGTGTTTGGGTGCCTTTGTTATGCATCCACTATTGTTGCTCATAGGACCAAATTCACACCTGTGGCCATACCATTATGCTTCCTTGGATATCCTCAAGGATACAAGGGATACAAGCTCTATGATCTTCTTCATAAAAATCCTCATTTCTAGAGATGTCCACTTTCACGAGTCAATATTCCCTTCAAAACCATAGCCAATTAGACCTTTTTCACCATGAACCACATGCTACTCGTCCCTTCCCAATACATTCTCTCTCACCAACAGATATTGATCCCACCATTCTTTGATTTTTCCTTCACATGCACCATCTCAACCCACCTGAAACTACAACCACTACCTCTCCTCTCAATAATGACACTCCTCCTTCTTCCAACCATCCAGAAGGTCTACTAGTGGCCTCATATTCCTCCAAAGATATCTTCTCAAGATTACGATTTGCAAACATGACTTACCCTATCCAATGTTGTATGAGCTTACTCCAAGCTATCCAACACTTATCATCATCGATTTGTCATGAATGTATCTGCGCTCTTTGAACTCAGTTCTATCACCAAGCCTGCAAAAATTCGAGAATGGTGTCAAGCTATGGATGAAGAAATGACACCTTGCAAGCTAACAATACATGGTCTCTCCAACCCCTCCTCCCGCAAAAGGCATGGAGTGCGGTGGCTTTATAAAGCCAAGTACTGAGGCGATGGATGGAAGCCTCGACAAGTCTGAGCTACTTTGGTCGCAGTGGATACACACAAAAAGTCGTTCGGTATTGACTTCATCTGAAACCTTTGCCCCGTGGCAAGCTTGCCTTCTGCTAGATACTTTTAGCCATTCTTTGCTTTCAACAAAAATGGTCCCTCTTTGCAATTGGACATCAACAATGCGTTTCTCAGCGGTGGAAAAATAGGGTTTATCTCATAATCTCCTTCATTCCTTTCTCTCTTCTTCTTTGACTTTTTTCTTCATATTTTCTGCATCTTCATAATTGATGATTTTTCTTCACCTTATTAACAATCTGTAGTTACTATTAAAAATCCCCAATGTTCTTCTTTGATGTCTGTCTTAACATTATTAAAAATCCCCAATTTTCTTCTTTGATATTTTTCTACAGCTTAAACAAAATAATGAAACAGATTCGAAACGAATGAAACAGATCTGGGGCAAAATGAAACTGTGGTGAATCAACGAAATAAAACTGAATTTAGTCCCCAAATTGTTGCTTGCGTTTAGTCCCTAGATTTTATCTTTTAAGGTGAATTTGTTGTTATAGGGAGGTGCACTTGGATTTACTTTTCTGGGTCTGGATTCTTAGTTTTTTTTTTAAAATGAAGTTTTAGTTAGGTTGTTGAATATATGTGATGTTTGGAAAATGTTGTTGATTTAGATTTGCTATTAACCTGTTTTTCACCATTGTTATTGAATTTTAATTGCTTCTTGTTTAGTGCTACGTTGATGTTTGCAGTTGTACACTTTGCACTTGTTTTGAAAATTTCCAAGTCTAATTTTTTTGTGAGATGTTTAACAAGTGTTGAACTAGATACACATTTATAATATATTTGCGGATATGGTGGTGGAGTGAAGAGACAAATAGAGGGAAGGAGGAAGAGATCTTGAGAGGTGAGAGCTTTGGATTGAATCTTGATTGTCCAGGGAAGGGAACAGAGAAGAAAATGCGAGGAAGAAAGAACTTAAGCATATACCACATAAGAGATCCCAGCTCATCGTAAATGACATCTGTATATGCCACCTCACTTATTTAATTGACACGTCACACTAAAACTAACACTGTTAGCTAAAAACTAACGGCAGGGACCAAACTAGAAGCGTTTAGTATTTGCAAGGGCTTTTTTAAAATTTTTGTTTTTGCAGGAATCAAACTGGATTATTGAGATATTTGCAGGGACTAAATATACCTTTAAGCTTAAAATTTAATATCTACGAGCAACTCTACAAGAGTTACTTGTGAAGTAAGTTGATCCTATATATATATATATATATATATAATATTCTAAATTTTCTTGCCCCCATAGAACAAATTTTCGGAATTCACCACTGACTGATGTAACAAAATTTGACATCTAATATCTCGCCGCAAGACTGTTCCAAACAATTTAGAACTCTGTTAAAATCCTAAAAAACCGGCCACTGGTTGAGCCCCTACTTTTATCAAATTTGTCCCCATAGATTACTCTATTTTTTAAGATAAATTAAAATTCACTAAGAAATTTATTAACAATTTATCAAATTGGGTTAATTATTTTATTAACAAGTACTTTACAAAAAAGAAATTTTTGTAAGAAGTAGAACGTTGGATGAGAATATAGCGTGTTCCTGTCAGCTGATCTCATGTTCCCAATCTTTGGTACTTTTGGCTTGCTACATACAAATTAAGGTACAATTAATTTGTGTTAGCTTTGTACTCAAATACCTCTTTGTAGTTGTCTTGAGATAATTGAAATCAAAATAAGAGTTAATAGTTGTCTTGGGTCTCTAAAAGACTCAATAAATATAAATGGTGCATTTTGAAAAGTTTGGTAAATTGTACATTGAGTTTTATAAAAGAACTACTCGCTTTGGTCCCTATTATAAGAAATTTGTTGGTACATTTTTTATCCTAATTATAAGAAAATAACTGATTATAAGAAAAAGATACATGTTTTAAAGAACACCGATTACTAAAATTTCTTTTATACTCCTGTTTATACATGTTTCTTTTTCAAATCATTGTTGTCACCTTCTCCTGTGGTCTATTCTATTGTATCTTCATTGTAGGAAGTAGGGTTTTGCTTTTCTCATTCCCCCTCCTACTCAAAACACACCCCATAAAGGTGTGAAATGACCAAAAGGACAACTAAAGCGTCTTTTTTTGCCAAGAATTTTCACGTGTTCGAACACGGGGCTTCGAACCCGTTCGAACGACATCGTCCGCGTGAGTTAAAAATTGACTTCACACCCTCTTGTGTCTAATTTCACTTGTTCGAATGGGGTCACTCGAACCTGTTCGCATAACATTGTTCGAACACCCTATTTTATTTCGTTCGTATGTTGTTAACCGAGGCAACAAATAATGAACCCTCACACCACATTCACCAATTTTATTGCGTTCGCATGTTGTTGTTCGAACAAGGTCGTTCGAACCATCATTAAACACATCCTCTCAACGTTTCACGCGAGGTTATTTTTGGAATAAAATTTGTTAAAGGGTGTGAAAGAGTAGGAGGGAGAGTGAGAAAAGTAAAACCTAGGAAGTATGACCTGTTTTATTGAATCGCAACATGAAAACACGAGCGAAGAAAACACATCATCATGGTGAAAGGTGCAATTGGCACCACAATAAGGAGTAAACTTCAGAAACAAAATTCTATCTACCATAAAAACAATTTTAGCTGGACGTGAAGGCTACCAGAATTATTGATTTAAGGGACAAGAGATGTTTTCTATAAGAGCCAAACATACTTTTTCCAATCAAATTTAGTATAGCCCTTACAAACACACACATAGCTAAATTTTTTTATGAGAAAAATCAGTTTCTCAAATTGAGAGCCAAACATCCTTGAAAGTAAGTAAAATTGTGTTTCTTCTTTGTGAAGTGACACTGGATGCTCTCCAAAGAAGATCAAAACAAACACGTAGTATCATTTTGCGGTCAGAAAATACGAACCAACAAATTATGCCGTTCAGAATTTTGTTTGTTCAAGATCAGAGTATACATAGCCGAACGGAGTGACTAATCCCATTGCTGGATGCAGTTCAAAATTTGAAGCTTGAGCATAGAATATAAAAGTATTTTGGAGATTAAATAAATACCACAGAATTACTCAAAGAGCGTAGTAGCATAAGAAGCGTGATTTAACAGATTGAGATTCATATTCATACTGTCATACAAGCTAGAAATCGTGCCCAGTTTGTATGATTTTAGTGTTGGATCCGCTTGGTAACAACACAACATCATCAGGTGAAAAAGCAACATTATCAAGCATTTGATTAATTCACGCTTTTATTTAAGTAGAAAAACAAACCACTAGTAAGGATAAGCCAACAAATTAACTGCAAAATAACAATGACATAAACCAGACCAAAAAAAAAAAACAATGACATAAAGCAGTCCACATTTCATCAGTGGCCATGGTCATCCTACTAATGATTATTAGAACCATATATCCAAACATCTTCACAATAATGTTTCCAAAATAATTCTGAGATAAGCATTAATGTAATCTGATATAAGGATATAATTTATTACAGAAAATTTCACCAGTGGCCATGGTCATCCTACTAATGATTATTGGAACCATATGTCCAAACATCTTCACAATCAAGTTTCTAAAAAAAGTCTGCGATATGGGCCACAATATCCCCTACCCCCAATCTACTTATGGAAGCAACCTCAACTTATGGAAGCAACTAAAACGACAGTAGATGGTAAATGTGGATAAAACTCCAATTCGCCCAGGTTTGGTTTCTGTTTTTCAATTAAAGCAACCTCATTCAACAAAACTTGTCAGCCAAGAAATATACCTTAGTTTAATAGAAGCCTCAAAGTTGACTAATTCGGGAGTAAGCTGTCAGTTAAAACTAATAGAAGCCTCCTTCAAACTTTGTCAAACAAACTAATACCATAATTACAGTTAAAATATTTGAGTATTTGCAGGCATAGTCAAAAGCATTAATGCAATAACACTTTTAATAAACAATTTCTCTAAGATAGAATATATGTTAGTTAACCGTACCAGCTAGAATAAAGTTCAGTTTCATAAACAATCAGAATTAGCCTTCTAAATTTGCTATTTGCAAGAATTTTTCTGGACAATTAGTGATGTCTCAACTAATTGAGTATTAGACTACATTCTATCTAATTAAAATAGTGACTTTTCACTTCCATATTAGAGTAAGGACTATGTTTCTTGGTTAGTTAAGATTTACTTCATGGTGGCAAAATCAGTGAGTTTTATAGACAATTTAAGTGCAAGAATTAGTGTGTGCAGCAAATGGAACTAAGGTATATCCAATAACAACACATTACAGCAGATAATACTACTTTGTCTATTGAAAACTAAAATATTATCAGATACCTGTCGTGTCGAAAGATGCTGATTTTGCAATACTGGTATGGTTTCATGTGAACTGGTGGAAATTCGTCATGTTGAAAAGCATTGTATGATGATCCAATGTTACTTTTAATGCTACTGTCGAATTGGTAAAAGTCTGAAAATGGTTAGTCTTGCAACAAAAACAAAAGGAACTAAGTTATGTCCATATGGTTCATAAAAGACACGTCAACCAATATTTTCAATTCATCAAACCCGTAATACTGTTATAGATCCATTCAATGCAGTAAAAAAATCCATATTTACAATGCTGGTGTCTTAGAATTTGGGTTGGGCCTAACTCAACCCTACAAAATCGGCTTGTAAGGTGAGGGTTGCCTCTTCATTATATACCCTTTTCGGACCTTATCATAGTCAGCTTGAAGGAAAGTCTCATAAACGGTTCCAACGTTTTGTTGACTTCATCCCAATTCTTAATATGGTCAGACAATGGTCCTTCATGTATCTTCACTTGTTGCACATCTTTTAGCTTAGTGAGATTTGTCATACAGCTAGTATTGAAGTGTTGTAAGGCCTTTGCAGCTCTCATCTCCTTGAATGAATTTATGATAGACTTGTACTTTGAAAGAATATCGGCCTCTTCAGGAGAGTGTACGTGAGATTTGTGTGTTCCATTGAGCTTGCATAACGATCATAGGAATTGGCTAGCATCGATACCATCGTGGGCAGGAAATTTCTCTTGAAAAGGAATATGACAGAAATGCTTCTATGGTTGAAGGAATATGACAGAAACGCTTCTACGGTTGAAGTATTATTATAATACTTCAACCGTAGAACCGTAGAAGCGTTTCTGTCATATTCCTTTTCAAGAGAAATTTCCTACGCGTGATGGTATCGATGCTAGCCAATTACTATGATCGTTATGCCAAGTTACTCAATGAAACACATAAATCTCACGTACACTCTCCTGAAGAGGCCGATATTCTTCCAAAGTACAAGCCTATCATAAATTCAACACCATTGTTGGATGACTTAAAAGACATGGAGATTAGAGCTGCAAAGGCCTTACAACACTTCAATACTACCCGGCATATCATCCTGTACTATGAGGATCTTATGAAAAATCACACTAAGCTAAAAGATGTGCAAGAGTTTTTAGGATTGTCAGTGATGGAGTTAAAGAGCAGACAAGTTAAGATACATAAAGGACCATTGTCTGACCATATTAAGAATTGGGATGAAGTCATGATGTCAACAAAACGTTGACTGTAACTGTTTATGAGACTTTCCTTCAAGCTGACTATTAGTTGCATTTCACTGCCTTGGTGTTAGTCATACCTTTTTCTCACTACCTCCTAATTCAGTAACACACATAATGTGCCTTATAATCCCTTTTAATTTTATTTTCTTTGTTCCTCGGGTGATGAATATGTAATTGTCAGCTAATTAATTTATGTAAAGTAGATCATTTGTTTGCTCAAAAAAAAAAAATCTTAAAATTTGGGTTGGATCTAACTCAACCTTACAAAACCGGCTTGTAAGGTGAGGGTTGCCTCTTCATTATATACCCTCTTGAGACCTTATCATTAGTCGATGTGGGACTTGGAATTTTTCCCAATACACCCCCTCACGCCCAACACTATTCGGCTTGGAGCGTAAATAATGTTAGGTGACCCAACGGATCTAGGACGGGATCTAATACCATCTTAGAATTTGGGTTGGTCTTAACTCAATCCTACAAAATCGGCTTGTAAGGTGAGGGTTGCCTCTTCATTATATACCCTCTTGAGACCTTATCACTAGTTGATGTGGGAGAATACTAGGTATCCTCAAAATATATGATAACATCTTTAAAATTTAAGCAAAGAAACATTGTCTTAGCAATACACATTCCTTAGTTTCACGTAATCAAAACCAATTCCATTTACATATTGATTAGTGTGAATCAGAAGGTCAAATTTTTCTAGTTCATACTGATAAGTTAAATTTAGTTTAGTTGGGAAAACAAACAAGTCCATAAGTGAATTTTTCCTACTGAAACCATTGTTATCACTGCGCATTTGAACACATTTATAAAAGTCAAGTGGCAACTGGCACATTGTGGAATGACAACTTCAATGACATTTTTCATGGTTTGCAAGCAAGAGGAAAATATATCAGTTGTATATATAATAGGCATGTGGAAGTATTAGACTTGACATGAAAGTATGTAAAAGACTCACTTATTAGCCCGTAGAGTTTCACATTTGGAACTGGAGTTTATCATCGAAGAAAAACTCATTAGGGGAGCTTCTAAAAGTTCCAGAATACGAAACACAACCTACTTGTAAAATCATCAAACTGCAAGAGGTCACAAAATTTATAAAATATTGAAATCTAAGAACTCGTGTCACGGAAAGAATATCTTAAATGCCTCAACCACTTGATTTAAGGAGGAGATTATTAAAGGCAATATCTTACCATAAAATACCTCATGTGAAATCTAGTATTGCCATATAGAATCTCATTTTCACAACATAATTATTGTATCCTTAGCACAATCTCTCCTGCATATCAAAGCATAAGAGTAAGGACTTTTGGTTCTACACACAAACAACAATATACAAAAGAAAGTATGAATATCGGACGAAACTACAACCTACAAACAGAAACAAGAATATGACCTTACCATTTAACTACTACAAATCGCACCAAATTATAACCTTCAAATAAGATATGATCTAGTAAGTACTAATTCCCCCTTTTCTATAAACATTTGTTAGACAAAATCGTATACATAATGATTAAGTGATTCAAGCATTCCAAATTTTTCAAAGGACAAATAATGACATGATTCAGAATTTGCATCGAAGAGAACCTTATGCAATCATTAAACACACTTATAACATTCAAATCAAGGAATGTAGCAAAGCAATATAAAAGAATAGACCTTTAGAGCAACAACCACATCCTAAAATTAAAGATATCATATCAATGAAATTTGTTGATTTCTTCTCTTGGAAGCAACAAAAAATTACACAACTAAAGCAAATATTACGAGATGAAAGGAGCTCCCGAATTGAGGATGAAAGATCAACAATCCCATAACGAATAAAAGCTCACAATTGAATTTCCCTGAACCATCAATTGAAAGTAACTATCATGTACCAAATATTTAGAAATAGCAATACTCAAGACACAACAATCTATAAGTACCTCTGATGCAAGATCATAGGTCATTAAAAAACAAAAGAGAATAAACTCAAATATTTATTAAAAAATCCGGGTTTAAATAAAGAGTGTGCAGTATTTCAAACACCACCTTATTAAAACTTGAAGTCTTTCTTCTTAGACTTGCCCTCCTTTTCTTGCATCTTTCTCTTCCTCTTCTTCTCATTCTCAGCAACCATGTGACTGAAATCCTCACGCTGATTCCGCAATGTCTCTTCCTCCCTTGCTTCTTCATACTTTGCAGATAAAACATTCTCCATGACATCCAACTCCTCTGGCTGTAAAGTGACATCCACTTTATCTTCTGACTTTTGGCCTTTAAGCAAATTAACCCTTTTAGCCCCTGCATTGTCCTGGGTGCCAGTAACCACATAAGTGTGAGTAGTTCCAAGCAAAGTTCCTGGAGCAAGTTCTTCCTCCTTTTCTTCAAGTACTTGATAAATAGGCCTTTCAGGTTCTTTCCTCTTCTTCTGCTTACGAAGGTCAATAACATCGGGTTCAGGTGTCTCCACTCCAGTTGGCGTGCTCGACAGACGACTATCAACAACAGACTGAATACCAGCTTCAAGTACCTTTACCTTCAAGTCACCCCAGTGTTTGCTTTTATCAACTGGCTCTTCCTCATAATTAGGCTGTTCTTGCTGATGAACACCAAAAACATCTCCATAGAGTGGACGCCCATACCCATCAACAGGAGGCTTGCCCCATCCACCAAGATGATAACCAAAACTAGCTCCTTGGGGAATGGGAGCATTCAAGCCAGGGATCTTCAAATGAGGGTATGATGGTGGAGGACCATATCTCTGCATATTAATTAGCCATGGAGGAGGAACACCACCCTCAGGCATACCAATAGCTTCTTTTAATTCGCGCGATAACACGCCAGGTTTCAACTCCCTCATCAGCTTTACCTCAAATTCTTTTCCTTCATAGTACAAGTCCCCCAGATATGACAGCTGCTTCGGCTTTGTCTGATATTCAAAGAATGCATCATAAGCCTGTATGATATTCTCAATTCCAGTAGCAGCAATGAAATCAGGAAGCTGAAAGGGCTTTTTCTCAATACCTCTTTTCCCCTGCAAATATTTCTTCTTTTGACACCAATGCCTAGGAACAGGTACAGTATTTCGATAAGATTTCAAGAACACAAGCAACTTTGATTCTGCTGCAGTAGAATCCCACACCTCTACAACATCAGGCCTTGAACTAATTTGTTTCAGTTCAACAATCTTCATCCGGCGTTGAAGCTTTTTTTTCTTGTTTGATACGCCTTTCTCTTTTTGATCATCGTCATCATTTTCTTCCTCTTTGGAATTTTCTGCTGCTTCATCATCCTTTTTATCATTATCCTCTCGACCAATAACCTCACTGAAACTACTAAATTTCTCAAAGATATTTCTAAATTCTTCATCCAAGCCTTCGCCTAAATCTACCTTTTCCGGGACATACTCAATTTCAACTTGTTCAACAACAACCTGCGTATTTTCCTTCATGTCGTCGTCATCCTTAGAGGCCTTGTTGTTCTTTTTCTGCTTCCGGCTACGGCGACTGCGACGGCGGTCACTCTCCCACGATTTCTTCTCAGCGGTGGAGTTCGCGCCTATATCTTCGTTAGAAACGACGCCGTTCTGACACGCTAGCGTTTCCGCGGCCATCGTTGCGGTGGGTTTTGGTCGACTCTACGATTGATTGGGTTCAGAACAGTTCTACGGTTCCTTCAATTCACATTTCAACACCTTTTATAAGCCTTAGGTTTACGTGTTCCCCACGTACCCTAGGAATGTAGCCATTGCACCCGCAGAGATGTGTAACATGAATTAGGGTTTTTACTTGGACACTGTTTTCCCTGCACCCCCTCCTACTTAGAAAACACCCTATAATTCTGCGAAAAGACCAAAAAATCATTAATAAAATGGGTGAAGCATTTTTTTTTCCAAAAATTTTCATTGGTTTGGACGCGGGCATCCGAACCAGATCGGCTAGGATGGTTCGAGTGTGGTAATTTTTGTCACACACCCTCTTGTGTGAAATTGAACATGTTCGGATGAAAGTAATCGAGGTTGTTCGGATTGGCTTACCCGAACACCCTATTTGTTTTGTTCGAATGCTGTGAACCGAACCAGTGTTATAGGGTCCCAAATTTTAGACGCATCAAATTCCACCGACAGTTTTAAACAACGGCTTACATAAATATAAAGATCGTGTTTTAATCAACGACTTGCATAAATATAAAGATCGAAACATCAACAACTTATATACCTTCTTGGGATGCCTCTATAAATACATTTATTTTTTACAAATGATTATTTTGCCTTTAAATTCTGATAGGGAAATATAAGTATTATCGATACAACCAATAAGGGTTGTTCCAAGTGGTAATTGGACTTGAATCTCATCCTAAAGTCTCGAGTTTAAATCTTGGGTGTGACAAAAAACTCTATTGGGAGGGAAAAACTACATGAATCAACAAAACCGGGTACAAATGGTCAGTCAAGTTCCTCGGCACTGGAGTGCTGGAGGGTGTGCGATAGGTGCAACCGCACATGGCCTCAAAACTTAAATGGCGCCAATTTTTTATATATGGTATATATATATATATATATATATATATATATATATATATATATATATATATATATACACACATTTTTTAAACAATGTGTTGAAAAAAAAAAAGCCTATTTAACTAAGCATGTAAAAATCCTAGAGCATTGCACACACCATTAGATTGTCATAGTCTTACCTTTACACTTTGTGATTAATCCATGCATGTAACCATATTCTTTCATTCCACAAAGTGTTGGAAAAGTTTAAGATATAATGTAAAATGTTTGACTATCAAATCGTTGTCACAAGCACGTTGGAAAAGTCACGTGAATAGTGTACTTGCAATTAAAACTCAAACTTTAGATATAAGAGAAATCTTACTTCAACTAGCTGAACAAGAGATTAAAAAGAAAGTCGAAACTTCAGCAAACCGTGGAATTGAGAACTTTGAGTTTTTACTAGAAATGTGAGGGGATTTAGGGGGTAGAATTGTTATTTAAATATTAACTTATTTAAAAAATTGAAAACTCTGCACTTATTAATGCCTCGTTTTCCAATTTCCAATGAATGGTACATTTACCATTGTAAAATTTATTCAGTCCCTATTCAGATTTAATTCCAATACACATTTTTGAAAAAAAAATTATACGACAATTAATATTGTACCCGTTTTTTTGGTGGGATAGTATTTTTTCCTTTTTTCACAACTGTACCAATTTAAATATGAATAAAATATTACATTCCAGACAAGAAGTGTCTTAACAGCTCCAGCAACCAAAGCTTTTACGATGTGATCAACACCAATGACATACTTTCTTGCCTCCCCCGTAATTATATCAAAGTATTTTTGAATCAAGTGCATCTCCAGAAAAACCTAACATGAGATATAATTTCAGCTGATTCCTTAATATCATCGTCAAACTCATTCTCTCCTGGATAAAAAAAGGTTGAATAAGAATTTGATAAAAAAAATCTCACCACCGTAAACTAAAAAGATAAAAGAAAGAAGATAAGAACACCTACACTTACTGTAATACCCCAATTTTGTCCGCCCTTTCTAATTTAAGTCAATTTTAGTTATCCAGCTCAACTAAATTGAAATACCGTTGTTTAAATTAAGCAGACACGCGAATGATCATTTTTTTTTTTTTCGTGCGTTCTTCAATTTAATCTTCGTATTTGAGTTTAGTCGTACATAAGTAGTGTCTTTAGTTAATGAGCTCATTTCTCCTATTTGAGTCTCGTTTTAGCGTATTCGCCTAGTCCGCCTGTTCGCCGTCTTTGTGTTTGGCGGACTCTTTTTATTATTATTCTTTTCTTTGTAGAGTTAATTTATTTTAAGTATATATGTATAGTCTAAAAATGCAAAAAAATCCTATTTAGTTTTATTTACAATTTAAAAGTGTCTAATAGTCCAAAATGTCAAAAAAAAAATACTATTTAATTTTTATTACAACTTAGGAGAGTCCAAATGTCTAAATGTCCAAAAAATACAAAAAATAATAATACAAAACATACAAAAATAAATAAATTCGAAAATTACAAAAAATAAAAAAAAAAAAAACAATGAAAGCGAAGATAAAGTTAGGGGTTCCAACAATACTCTCCAAGTAGCTGGGCTTGGATCCAGACCTGAAAAGAGTCAAAGCCCAGTCAAAATAATTAATGCAGAAACCTAATGTTTTGATATAAAAAGGCAGTCAATGATCAGTCAAGGTACACAATTTTCGAGTAAAAAATCACCAAAAAACAGGTTAGGGTTTTACACTGAAACCCTAATCACCTAAACAGAGTTTTTTCCAGATCTGAGCAGTAAGAAAGGAGAACAGTAGCAATCAAGAGGAAATAACAGCAGCAACAACAGAGCCAGTCACTCAAACCAGCAAGTGCAGATCTCGTTTCAATCTTTTTTTTCATAACAGATCGCGAATCAGGTTGGTTTTTTTTAATTGACAGTTCAGACACAAAAAATGTAAAATGCATGGTTTAGCGTTTTCCTTTGGATCTGCTTGACTATACTGTATTTCGTTTTTACGTTCTTTTCGTGTATATGAACTAAATATGATGAATGAGCATATAAACAACCAATCAGACTCAAGAACAGCCAAATCAGAATAAAAACGGGGTAGAAAAGAAATCAGACCAGAGAAAGCTCTTAAAAATCAAACAGAATAAGAAAAACTCACCTCCGGCGACGCTCCGGTCGCCTTCTCCGGCGAGTCCACCATGAACTCCGGCGAGGTTCGTCAAAACAGGCCAGAAACCGATCCAAAGCCACCCCTCAAACGAATCAATAACCCAACCGAAGGTTGCCGTTCTTCTTTCCCCCATAACCGAACCCAGAACAAGAAGAAACATGCGTTAGATCTAAAGGAAAAAACGAAAAAAGAATAGAGAACAGAGAAGGAAGAACGAAGCTTACCTTCGTCTTCGTCGTCACCATCACCCTCACCACCACCGTCCACCACCACCATCTCCATCACCACGAAACCGAACCCCCCTTTTCCCTCCCTCGCGGTCTCGCTCTCATTACCCCACTCTCTCGCAACGAAACCGGCGTGTTTCACGCCCTCCACCGTGAAACAAGGCGGATTCTCCGCCGGATTTCTCTCTCTCATAACACGCGGCTGCGCCGCAGCAAGAAGGGGGGAAGGATTGAATGAATATTAGGGTTTCCTATTTCAGCTTAGGGTTAAATACCTGTTTCTTTTTTTATTTTTATTTTAATCAGAACACTAACCACACCCTATGTATCCACGCGCATACCTCCCCCACTTAAGCCCAGCTTTTGCATTCTGGGCCTCCAGGTGCGAACTGGGCTTGTTGTTTACACCCCCTGTTTAATTATACCACCCCCCTACGACTAATAACACCCCCATTTTGCAATTTTCACCCCTTTCTCGTTTTAATTCTTTTTCAACTCAAATAATTTCTCAATAAATCAAAAAACTTTGTTAATGATTTTGCGAAGCCTTTGCTTGCATAATCATTAACAATGAGGAACTAGTGGTGATCACTTGGAGCCTTTGCTCAATTGATCATCATGAATGCCTAATTTTTCTAAATACTTTCAATAAATCAAAAATCTTCGTTAATAGTCCTGCGAAGCCTTTGCTTGCATGATTGTTAACAATGGAGTGTTAGTGATGATCACTTGGAGCCTTTGCTCAATTGATCATCATGAATGCCTAATTTACTTTCAATAAATCAAAAACTTTGTTAATAGTCCTGCGAAGCCTTTGCTTGCATGATTATTAACAATGGAGTGCTAGTGGTGGTCACTTGGAGCCTTCGCTCAATTGATCATCATGAAAGCTCAATTCCACAATTAAACAAAATAAAACCAAAAACCTAGAACTACGTAGCTTTGAATTCTCCATCGCACCTGGAGATACGTAGGAGCGGATCCTCCGTCAAGCACAAAAAACTAAAAACATTTTTCTTTCAAAAAAAACCCAAAGCGGCTAACTCTCGTCAAGCGCAAAGAAATAAAAATTCATTAAGTCTTTTCAAAAGAGGCAAATAAAAGTATTTTTCAAATCAACACACAGAACCACACATTAATTAAAGGTTCCTTTCGGTAGAAAGGAGGTGTGGGTGCTAATACCTTCCCATGCCTAACCGAATTTCCAGAACCCAAATCTTTAAGTTTTCCAAAAGACCATCCGCCTTCCCAAAAGGTTTTCTTCAATATTTTCCTTATAAAAATATTGGTGGCGACTTCATTGTTTTAAAAAGTTGTAAACGAAGAAAACCCCTCGGGGACTTTTTTTGGGCGCAGCAATGGCGACTTCACTGGGACTTTTCTTTTTAAGTGGGTCGAGCCTAACTAATTAAATGTGTGGTTTAATGTGCTATTTAATTTGATTTGAATACTTTGTTTGCTTCATCCCTTTCGGTTTCCTTTTCTTTTTATCATGTTGTATGCAGTCCATTTGTTTCCTCTTCTTCCAGTTTGTTTTTCCTTTCTCCTTTTTGCTTATGTTCTTAGTACCTCATGCATTTCCCAAATCTCAATCATGTTCCCTTCTTCTTTGCTCCCTTTCTTCAATGTAAGCTCATACATTTCTCCCCAATTCTATCATGATCCCCTCTTCTCGGCTCCACTTTCTTGAGGTAAGCAATGCATTTGATTGTTGTTGAAACCCTAAGCTAGCTTACTTGATATTGAACCCTAGGGTAGACAACATGTTATTGTTTGCTTTTATGCAGACTGCTTTTGGGTTTTCATTTGCGGGTGGGGAAGGGTAGTTATTGCTAAGTATTGTACCTCAACACACACTTCACACCCTATACTTGTGGCGCCGAGTGGGGCCTAAAACCCAAGTCCGAACAAAAACCTAGGAGAGTGGGAGCGACTAGTGGATCGCCATTCGTGACCTCTGTCTGTATGGCTCTCATGAAAGTTCCGCCCAAGAGTGCGCTTTGTCATGATGCCTCACACTCGGTAGCTTTCTCGATTGTGGGTGTCATCATGAGAAAGACTTTAGCTCTTGGTTGCCATTGTGAGGAAGTGATTAGAACCTACATGGGAGGATTACCCTTTTCGTTGACTTTAGACCCTAGGATTCCCACCATTCGTAGGACACGGGGCACACCTTGTTTGTTGCATTTAGCTTAAGCATTCCTTTTCTCAAACTATATTTCAAAAAGTTGTAATTTTTCTTTCATAAACACCTACATGAGGTGGCATGCGATGTGTATCTTGAAAATGTTCAAAATACCACCAATTGAACCTCCTTTTATTGCTATTTTTCCATGTCATTTCGCATCCACATCATTTCGCATTTACATCATTTTGCACCATTGCATTTGCATCTAACAAAATCGTGAAAATTCATCATTTGCATTCTTCATGCATTAAAGTTTGTTTGCCGGAGATCGCAACATAACACTGAACCGTTGTCATAGGTGTGTAAGAAGCAAACATGGAATCAAAAGGCAAAACTACATTCAATTCAAGGTTTCCCAATGTAAAGAAGATTGATATAACTAGTTTGAAGAAGTATGCTTCTCTGTTAGGTCCTATTGAGCTCCTGTCCTTCGACAAGACTTATGGGAACATCCGCAGGTTATTACAACTAGAAGTGCAAGAGAGTGCCATCATTTGCTTTAAGTTGGTTCTATGATTCAGAGATTAGATGTTTTCTTTTCAAGAATTTCCAAATGGCACCTACCTTAGAGGAGTATGAGAAGATTCTGGGTATTGATCGCTCAGAGAATAAACCTTACCAGTATCAAAGGCAGTATTATTCAGATGAGAAACTCGCTTCCTTGTTGCAAATCAGTGTAGAAGAAGTGCAGTCCCATAAAGTTGAGCGTAACAAGATATCTGGGTTTCCTCAAGGTTACTTCGAGTCGATGGCTAGTCATGCGATGATCAAAGAATTGGGCTTCTTTCAAGCAAATATTAGCTTTGACCATCTTTGGCATCGTCCTTTTCCTCAGTTGAGAAACATATAGATGAGGCCATTGTTGGGGTGTTCTGGCTTTCAAGAGTGCAAAAAGCCCCATCAATCCGGTTCCTGCTATTCTCGCCGAGACCTATCGTGCCTTCACTCGCCATCATGAGTTCCGAAAGGATAAGATGTGTTGTTCCTTCCCTGTGCTATACGCTTGGTTGATCAATCATGTATGTGTTAACAAAAGTGAGGTTGGGGATCTGCTATCTTATGCCTTGGGTTGTGATCCAAGACTATGAGCCTCGGGAATGGAAGGATACTTTTAAGAACCTTGATGCTCTTGATTCGATGGTTCTCACACAAGTGTGTTGGGAGGACAAACCCTCGCAATATTCCAATGTGGTAGTTTCCTGAATGTTCCTCTCATGGGAACACAGGGTGCATCAACTATAACCCATCTTTGACCTTAAGGCAACTCGGGTACCACTATGCGAGATTCACCTCCGAAGCTATGTTGTTCCGTTTTTACCTCCATGCGGGGATCCCAAAGACGAGGACTTACTTGGCGAGTCTCGCAAGCTTGGGAAACCGTGGTGCGGAGAGACAAAGGTGAGCTATCTAAAAGGACCACTACTATATCCTTCACCCAATGGCTCGAAAAGAGGATTAAAGAAACTCGATCATCCAATCGAGAGGGCCATCACTTGAAGAGAAAAAGCGAGCCTCACGTCCCCTCATTGAAGAGCTAGAAGAAGTTAAGTTGGCATTGTCTAAAGCGGAAGAAGAGAAAAGGACCTTGCAAAACAAGTTGGGAAAAGTGATGCAAGACAAGCGGAAGCTAGAGAACGAAAATGCTCTTCAAGCTGCAACTATTGAAGCAGCCAACAGGAAACTTGTGATAGAAGAAGAAAGCAAGCGGGAGGTTCAGAAACATTTGAAAGGCGCTAAAGAGGAAATAAAGAGGTGTACTTCAAAAATGAATGAAGCTACGGCAGAAGCGTATGAATGGAAGGAACTATATGACAAGTCATGGAAGAAGGAGAAAATGGTCAAAGATGCACTAGCTAAGTCAAGAAAAGAATTCCAAGTGATGAAGTTCGAATTGGGGGACCAAATAGAAAGCATCAGGCAAGATAGAGAGTCTATCACAGGGATCTTGAAGGAGTACCAACAAGCTTTAAGGTTTGAACAAGGAAGGTCGGACGAATTGAAGAGAAATCTTAGATGCCTAGAGGAATCTTATGAGCAAGTGCAAGTAGAAAGCCGGTATTGGGAGCAGCGTTTCATGGCCTTAATTGGCAGAATAGAGGACCAAGAGATTATCAAGGAGCTAAAGGATGAGATTCAGCTTTGGAGGAGTAAATTTTCAAAGCTAGCCTGCTAGCTAATCAAGTCATGTGAGGATGTTCCCAAGAAACTAAGAAGAGTGAAATAGAAATGAATCCTTCCAACACTCCGCCCAGTGTACGAGTTTGTCGAAATCTTGCGGGATCCTAACGTAAGAACTCATGGAGAAAGCCAAAGGGGCTAGAGAACAAGAAGAGAAAGAGGAGGAGAAGTTTGAAAGCTATTTGCCTTTGAATTCCACTTTAGAGTATCGTAATAGTCCTTAGGAAATTGTAAACTTTCTCTAAAAAGTTGTAATTTTCTTTGGAATATAGTACTTTTCTGTCAAAAGCGATTGTTCTCGAATATTGTATTTTTCCTTCGAGTTTGAAGTTGTAGTATTCTATCCTTTCGAATGAAGTGCGTTTGTTTTGCTATTGCTTCCAACCTCGTCGCATCCAAATTAAAAATATAAACGCAAAAATAAAATAAAAAGAGAGTGTTAGAGCTTTAAATTCACACGCCTATGGCAACGCGAGGTGTATTACGATTCCGCGCCAAAGCAAACATAAAATCATACATATCGCATTGCATTACATTCATTTATTCATTCTCGTGTTCATAAGTGTGTTTCGTCAACGAGAAAAAGGCAAATTTGGTTCGCCAACATCGATACTGACTCGTCTACAAGCAAGGCTCATGGCGGCTACTTAGGAATGACTCGGACCGTCCCTATTATCGAAGACCTAGGCCGGTGAATCGAACCATGATACCCCAATCTGCTGACTTTCCCGATCCGAGCAATTGGTTCGGGAGAATCGAGAGTTGAGAACGAAAATGGGGGCAATGGAAGCACGGATGATGATCGAAATGATGGCGATACTACAAGCCTTGAGGAGGCGGGCTGCCGTTGAAAGTCCCGCCGTCGCTCACAGAAGGCTGCTGCCGCTCTTCCCCTCGAGATCATCACCTTCGCTCATACTTCGGGGCCAACAACCGAGCCAACCGGTCATGCATGGGATGCCTTGGGGACTCCCACCCGGATACACACTCCGGGAGCCGAGGCTAATGCAGAAGTAATCCCCACAGGGTTGCGAGCAAGTCCAACCCATCTCACCGCAAACAATGGAGGAACGGAGGCGCCTCGGGCCCAAATTCGATTCCTATTCCGCGAGGAACTCCGTTTGGCTTTCATTCACCAAAGAATGGTCCATCCTCAAGTTCGAGGACCCGTCCTCGGGAATACAGATTCACTCACGTGACCCACACGTGAACCCGGCCCGTAGTGACGATGAATAATCCTCATTCACGGTGTGAATGTTTTCCTCGAAATTACCCTACGAAACCGTGTCGATGTCGAATCTTTGGAGGAGAGACTAAGAGTCGTAGAAGGAGCGAGTTCACGGGCGAGAAATGCCCACGAGCCGTGTTTGGTCCCTAATCTAGTCTTACCTCCTAAATTCAAAGCGCCAATCTTTGATAAATCTGAGGAGGACGACTTGCCCGATCGATCATGTGACAATGTATCGCGGAAAATGACCGCCTATGCTCGGGATGATAACTCGATGATGCATCGCTTTCAAGAAAGTTTAGTTTGGCTCCCCTTGATCGAGTACATGCGATTGGAGCCAACCAATATCCGCCTTTGGAAGGACATGGCGGATGCTTTTATGCGTCAATACCAAGATAACAATGATTTGGCTCGGACGGGACTCATTACAATGCATGTCCAAGAGAGATAATGAGTCGTTCAAGAGTACGCTCGGAGGTGGAGGAACCTTCTTTGCTCAAGTCAAACCCCTCTCTTCGACAAAGAAATGGTCCACATGTTTATGGATACCCTTCTGCGGTATATTATGATAGGTTGGTTGGCGGCGTTGCCTCAAATTTCTCTCGAGATGGTGGTCACGGGGAAAGAGTAGAGAATGGTATGCGTAGCGGAAGAATATCTCATGGTCCAAAGACTCATCCTCCCAGTCGAAAAAAGCCTTTTCTGGACCTACAAGAAGAAAGAGGGTGAAACCAATGCGATTATCGGAGCGGTGTTCCATCACACAAAGCAATCCTCCTCATGAAGCTATTCCACTTCCTTCTCAAGCACCACCAAGCACGGCCATTTCAATCAAACTATCGATCACAGGAACTATAATGAGAGGAAGCTTTGTTGTCTTCGATCCTATTCCCATGTCCTACGGACTTGTTTAATTATCTCATCACCAACAAAATAATCAACACTCGTCGGATGAAGCCGTACCAACCTCCTATCCTGGGGATACAACGCAAATGCTACTGCGCGCTTTCATTCGGGGGCGATGGGTCGTGTGGTGGAGGGCGTAAAGCATTCAAGTATGTGGTGCAAGAATTACTTGATGCAAAGACTATATCATTTCAACAACCTAATGTGGCCACCAATCCGTTGCGGGGCATGGAGGACTGCGCCAGTTAATGCCGCTTGACCATCGGGAAGTCGATGTGCGGTTAGAAAAGTTGATTGCATTCGGATGCCTTTGAATTTTATCCATCTTTGAGCTATGCCGTCTTGGTGTCATCGAAGAAGGGTGTGCTAGGAAAGACGCTGTGATAATCCTTGCTGCGGCGGGGCATGTGAAGGCTTTAAGCCAATTCTCCGGGATCTCTTGAGCGGACACACGGTCCAGTGGGAATCCAAGAAAAAGAAGAAAATGTATCTACTTTGCAATCAGGCAATGGAGGCTTCAGGGGACCGATCGAAATTCCCTGCAACCTGAATGCCAGCCCAGCTGTGATGAGACCCTCGACCATTGTTATTCCAGTACCTGCTGCTACCCCTAGTAGAGAGACTAGGATGACTCCATGGAGCTGCAATGTGCAAATGCAGGCAGAGGTCCCTAAAGGCACTTTGGACATAACAAACATTGCTGGAGGTAGTGGTATCACAAGGAGTGGAAGGGTGTATGCTCCTGAAAATCTTAGGGGAGAGCAGTCAAAAACAGATGAAGAAAGGGCCCGTAAGGGAAAGAACAAAGAAACGGTAGAAGTCAGACAAGTATCAGACAAAGAAGCTCAGGAGTTCCTAAAAGTAATGAAACAGAGTGAATATCGGGTGGTAGACCAGTTAAATCAAACTCCATCCAAGATCTCGATGCTCTCTTTGTTGCTTAGTTCGAGGCGCATCGTCTTTGCCTTCTTGAAAATCTTGAACGAAGCCCATGTCTCCCATGACATCACGGTAAACCAGCTTGACGGTATTGTTGGCAACATTGTAGCATCCAACTACTTGACCTTCTCAGACACTGAGCTTCCTCCGGCAGGAAAGAATCATAATCAAGCTCTTCACATCTCAGTCAAGTGTGGGGACTATATGCTTGCCCGAGTGCTCATTGATAACGGCTCATCCTTGAATGTGATGCCTAAGTCTACCATGAATAAAGTTTGAATGTAGACCGCTCATATCTGACCGAGAGTTCTACCTTGGTCGAGCATTTGATGGGTCGATGAAGGAAGTTTTCGGAGAAGTAGAAGTGCCGCCGGTAGTAGGCCCCGAAGTGTTCTATGTTGTCTTCCAGTGATGGACATCGGTTCCTCCTATAGTTGCTGCTAGGGCGTCCTTGGATACATCTTTGCCGGGCGATCACGTCCTCGCTTCATCGAAACTCAAGTTCGTGGTGAGGAAAGCGATAGTGATCCACGGAGAAGAAGAAACACCGATAAACAGATCACCACCTGAATGTTACGTGGAAGCGGCAGAGGAGTCCCTTGAGACTGCCTTCCAGGGATTGGAGATCTCAAACGCTGTCTTCATTGAAAGTGAGCCTCTGCAGAAGCCTAAGTGGTCCAAGGCTGACATGATGACTGCAAAGGTGATCTTTGGGGCATGGGTATCGGTCGGCGAGGGGCACGGAAAAAGCTGCTCGAGGATTGTAACACCGGTCCAGTTGAGGGGAAACATTGAAAAGTTCGGTGTTGGGTACATCCCAAGTCTTGCTGATCGAGAAAGGCTAGCATCTGACAAGAGGGAGAAATGGCTTGCCAAACTCAGAGGAGGAACACCCAATCAGGGGAGGATGATCATCGCTAACCTCAAGAACAACTTCCGAGTCTTTGGCATCTTGAACCACGACCAGTTAATGTGGTTGAAGAAGGATCAAGCTCGAGTGGGTGTGTTTGTATCGGCTTAGTCTTATTGCTTTGTCTTTGTTGGAGAAAGGCTGCAGAACCCGGGAGACCATGGATTTCCGTGTTTTTCAATTTAAAGTAATTTTCATTGTAATGTAGATTCCTCGGCTCTGCCCGAGGCCTTGGAACATTTCATTTGGGCACACATGTTTTGTCAAGACTCATCAATCAATAAAATGTTATTTTGAATTTTCAATAAAAATTTGTCTTCATCTCTCGTTTGTGTGTCTTTTCTTTGTCTTTATTCGCGCTCCATTTTAATGCGGATCGAAAATAGTCTCTGAAAATAATAATGCCCATAACTCATCTGTGACTTTGATTACCCTGTTAATCAAGCCGAGGAAGATGTTGAGGGCGATTGGGATACTCCTCCTAAAATCATGAGAATGGTAGAGCGAAGAAGAAAAAGTCATTGAGCCCCATGGGAATCCACGAAATGATCAATCTGGATGCGAGAAAGACAAGAAAGAGGTCAAGGTTGAGTGCTGCAATGGAGGATAAAGAGCGCAAAAAGTTGATTCGACTTCGCTTGACTACGCTGACGTATTCGCATGGAATTATCGGGACATGCGAGATTGAGCACGAGATATTGTTGAGCCTGAGTTGCCGATAAGATCGAATGTCCCCGGTAAAAAGCAGTGGAGAGGCGAATGAAGCTGAAATGTCTTTGAAAATCGGGGATGAGGTCAAGAAACAGATTTGATGCGAGGATTCTTAGTTGTGGCAAAATACCACGAGTGGGTAGCAAACATCGTTCCGGTCCCCCAAGAAAGATGGAAAGGTCCGAATGTGTGTCGACTACACAGTGATTTGAAACAGAGCAAGCCCTAAAGATGATTTCCCCTACCCCACATTGATGTCTTGGTAGATAGTCTTGCTCAACATTCGATGTTCTCCTTCATGGACGGGTATTCAAAGCTATAACCGGATCAAAATGGCTCCGGAGGATATGGAGAAACCACCTTCATAACCGCTTTGGGAACTTTACATTACAAGGTCATGCCTTTCGGGTTGAAGAATGCCGGGCAACCTATCAAAGAGCGATGGTAACCTATTCCATGACATGATGCATAAGGAGATTGAAGTCTATGTGGATGACATGATCGCCAAGTCAAAGCCCGATGAAGAACATGTGGTTAACTCGCGAAATTTGTTTGAGCGTCTCGAAAAATACAAACTCGAGTTGAACCCGCCGAAGTGCACCTTTGGGGTTAGGTCGGAAAGTTGTTGGGTTTTATCGTTGCTTGAGAAGGGAATTGAGGTGGACCCGGACAAAGTCGAGCAATTACGGAGATGCCAGCGCTAAAAGCAGAGAAAAGAAGTTCGTGGTTTCTGGGAAGACCGAATTACATCTCTCGATTCATCTTCCAAATTGATCGCAACTTGCGAACCAATTTTCAAATTCTTTGTGCAAAAACCAAGAGGCGAAGTGGAATGATAAATGTCAAGAAGCATTTGAGAAAATCAAGGTGTACCTCCAAAATCCACGATCCTAATGCCACACGTATGCAGCGGGCCTCTTATCCTATACCTCACTTTGTACTAGACAATTCTATGGGCCAACGCGTCTTTGAGGCGACATGATGATTCGGAAAGAAAGAACATGTGATCTACTACCGAGCAAGAAGTTCATAGATCGTGAGACAAGGTATTCACCATTAGAAGACTTGTTGTGCTCTTCACACAGGCTGCGATCGATCGATCGAGAGACAATATATCTTTGAGTCACACTACACGGTTGGTATCCAAAATGGATCCAATCAAGTACATATTTGAGAAACTGCACTCACAGTCGAATTGCTCGTTGGCAAATGCTTCGCCGAATATGACCTGCGTGTCACGTAACCCGAAAAGCAATTAAAGGTAGCACACTGGCAGATTACCTGGCGCATCAACCGGTTGAGGATTACCAATCAATGCAATATGAATTCCCGGATGAGGACATTATGGCATTATTTGTGAAGGGAAATCTCAAGAGAATGAAAGGTGGAGAATGTTGTTTGGCGGTGCCTCTAACATGTGGGGGCACGGGTCGGGCAAGATGTTGATCTCTCCGGACAACCGCTTCATACCATTCACTGCCAGACTAAGCTTCTATGTCACAAACAATATTGCGAGTATGAAGCGTGTATCCTGGGTATCCAAGCGACTCTCGATTGGAAAGTCAAGAGGCTCGGCGTGTATGGGGATTCACTCTAGTTGTCCACGGTAAAAGGGATTGGGAAACAAGAAATCGACTTGATTCCTTACCGTGACTATGTTGAAGAATTAATCAAGCCCTTTGAAAAATCACTTTCCAACACATACCCCGCGGTGAGAATCGGTTGGCGGATGCTCTGCAACTTTGTGTCTTCTATGTTCAACGTCACCGTGACAAAAGTTTGACGATTGCCGAATCCAAGACAAAGGTCTACCCGCTTATCACTCTTTGTATGGCGATCGAAGGGAATCGAGATAGTAAGCCTTGGTACCATGACATCAAGCGGTACATCACAAAGCAGAGTATCCTCCGGAGCTACAGAGAATGACAAGAGAACACTTGGGAGACTATCGGCGAGTTTCTTCTTGAGTGGAGCGTCCTTTACAAGAGAAACTATGACTTGGTACTCCTCGGTGTGTGGCGAAGAGAGTCGATAAAGATTATGAGAGATGTTCATGAGGTTCATTTGGGGTTCATTCCAGTGGGCACACAATGGCTAGAAAAATCTGAGAGCTGGTTACTCTTTGTTTGCGGATGGAGTCGATTATTCTGATTTTGTGAGAAGATGCCATAAATGTCAAATCTATATGCAGATCACACTCATGTACCTCCGACTTCTCTGAATGTTTTGAGCGCACCATGGCCATTCTCAATGTGGGGCATGGACATCATTGGTCCCATCGAACCCAAAGCGTCAAATGGTCACCGTTTCATTTTGGTTGCTATTGACTACTTCACTAAGTGGGTGGAGGCCGCTTCTTATCCCAAGGTAACAAGCTCGGTGATTGCTAAGTTCATCAAGAAAGATTTGGTTTGCCGCTACGGTCTTCCAAACAAGATTATCACGGACATAACGGCGAAGACTTGAGCAATGAGAATGATGAAGGA
Source organism: Oxytropis ochrocephala (assembly GCA_020916435.1). Taxonomy (NCBI): domain Eukaryota; kingdom Viridiplantae; phylum Streptophyta; class Magnoliopsida; order Fabales; family Fabaceae; genus Oxytropis; species Oxytropis ochrocephala. The sequence continues at coordinate 2,150,750 of CM037092.1, read as the reverse complement.
CACGTGTGAAAATTTCAAAATACAAAGATCACAATTCTTCTCCTTACGCCCAAAGATGAATGGGGCGATTGAGGCGACTAACAAAAACATCAAGAAGATTGTGCAAAAGATGGTGGTAACATACAAGGATTGGCATGAAATGCTCCTTTTTGCCTGCATGGTTCTGAAACCTCGGTGCGTACCTCAACCGGGCAACCCCTATTCAGCGGTTTATGGGTGGAGCGATCCTCCCATTGAGGTTGAAATACCATCCTGCGGGTGTTGATGGAGACAAAACTTGATGAAGCGAGAATGGGTTCGATCCGTCTTGACCGATTGAACCTCATCGACGCGAAGCGAGTGGCGCTATGTGTCATGGGCGGTTGTACCAACAGAGGATGATAAGGGCTTTTGACAAAAGAGTCCGTCTCGTGAATTTCAAGAAGGAGACCTTGTACTCAAGCGGATCTTGCCAATCTGAGACGGACCCGAGGGCAAATGGGCTCCCAAATATGAAGGACCTTATGTGGTGAAGAAGGCATTCTCGGGAGGAGCTCTAATCACGGCAAGCATGGATGGAGATGAGATTCCAAATCCAAAGAACTCGGATGTGGTCAAGAAGTATTATGCCTAGAAAAATAAACAAAAAAAGAGAAAGATAAGCCAAGAAAAATCAGCTCGCTAGGTTGAAAACCCATGAAAAGGCGGCTAGGCAAAATCGGAGCGACCGGTGGATCGAAAACCCGCAAAGGCGATCGAGCAAAAATTAAGGTCGAAAAACTTGGACTTGAGAAAAGAGAAGGCAATCAGCACTCCCAAAGGTTTGGATAAGAGGGTGATCGGGGTTATAGTATGGGCGGCGAACGCAGTTACTTGAGAGATGAAATCACGAGATCTGTTCCTTTCTCTTGTATTTTCTCGATTTAATAAAAATTGCAATGTACTTTCAATTGGCGTGACTTTCTGCATGTCCAATTTCCATATCAATAAAAGTCAAACTTTTTCTCATATATGTGCTTTTAGTGTCTTTGCTTTCCTTTATTCATTTCTTTCAAAATGATAATTTTATGATTGATGAAATTGATTTGCAAAACATGTGCATATTCAAGAGCATTACAGAGATCATTATGAAATCTTTGAAAAATACGAGAAGGAAATGATCTCCCAAGTAAAAAGAGAAGAGACAAAGCGATGCGTATCGAATCGATTGCACAATCCTCGCGTGATTATCGTCACGGGCGCTTAGTCCGGCAGATGGATTTAACGAAAAAAAGGAAAAAACAACAAATAAGCAGAAAAAAGAAAGCTGCTTAAGCAAAAAAAAAAAAAAAAAAAAAAAAAAAAAAAAGAGAAAGAAAATCACAGAGGACTGGAACACAAAAGAACACAACATCTTCATATCATTCATCATTCTCATGTCATCCATACCATTCATCACTCCATGGCATCAAACGGTAGTGCATTACACCTTCAAATTCGCATCTCAGAAGAGCGAAAGAATAATCAAACAGAAGAAACATCCCACCAAAATCAATCATTGCATCAATGTGCACCCAAATACCAAGTGCATGCATTTCATGCACCATCCAAGAAGAAAAGTTACTTGGACCGAGAGTCCCAAAAATCCCATTTTTAGAAAATCACCATCGGCCAGAGTTCGTAAACTCCATCAAAGATAGAGAGTTCGTAAACTCCATCAAAGCCAGAGTTAAGTAAACTCCATCAAAGACAGAGTTAAGTAAACTCCATCAAAGCCAGCAGTTAAGAAACTCCATCGGCCGCGAGTTCGTAAACTCCATCAACCCGAGTTAGTCTCCATCGGCGATAGAGTTCGTAAACTCCATCGACCTGAGTTCGTAAACTCCATCGGCCACGAGTTCGTAAACTCCATCGGCCACGAGTTCGTAAACTCCATCGGCCACGAGTTCGTAAACTCCATCGGCCTGACGAGTTCGTAAACTCCATCAACCCGAGTTAGTGAACTCCTTCGAGTTAGTGAACTCCTTCCACGCATCACAACATCGTTATGCGAGCGCGATGGATCCATCGACTTCGTTAAGTCGCCCGGATTAGTTGTGTCAACCTAAGGCACAGCAGAAATCCATTGATCAAATCGATTCGGACACGATGTTGATCGGCGCTCGAAAAGCCCACCCGGAGTTCGTAAACTCCATCAATCGAGTTCGTAAACTCCATCAACCCGAGTTAGTGAACTCCTTGAGTTAGTGAACTCCTTCCACGATCACAACATCGTATGCGAGCACGCGATGGATCCATCGACTTCGTTAAGTCGCCGGATTAGTTGTGTCGGCCTAAGGCGCAGCGTAAATCCATTGATCAAATCGATTCGGACTTGATATTGATCGGCGCTCGAAAAGGCCACCCCCGAGCTCGTACTCGACAAGAGTCCGTTAAAAGGTTTTAGGCAACCTCCGAATTTCCAATTTACCGCTTTTCCCAATTTCTTCGTTTTTCCAATTTATTGCTTTCGTTAATGCGACCAGGTGTTAACCCGCTCAAAAGAAAAAAAAAAAAACCAAAAGATTTGAACTTTTACGGCGGACAAAATTAGTATTATTTCTATATCTTTATTTCCATTTCACCAACAAATATGAAAAGGCCAATTCATATTTTTGGCGAAATGTGAAATAAGAGAGCGTACTGTAATACCCCAATTTTGTCCGCCCTTTCTAATTTAAGTCAATTTTAGTTATCCACTCAACTAAATTGAAATACCGTTGTTTAAATTAAGCGGACACGCGAATGATCATTTTTTTTTTTCGCGTTCTTCAATTTAATCTTCGTATTTGAGTTTAGTCGTACATAAGTAGTGTCTTTAGTTAATGAGCTCATTTCTCCTATTTGAGTCTCGTTTTAGCGTATTCGTCTAGTCAGCCCGTTCGTCTTTGTGTTTGGCGGACTCTTTTTATTATTATTCTTTTCTTTGCGAGTTAATTTATTTTAAGTATATATGTATAGTCTAAAAATGCAAAAAAATCCTATTTAGTTTTATTTACAATTTAAAAGTGTCTAATAGTCCAAAATGTCAAAAAAATACTATTTAATTTTTATTACAACTTAGGAGAGTCCAAATGTCTAAATGTCCAAAAATACAAAAATAATAATACAAAACATACAAAAATAAATAAATTCGAAAATTACAAAAATAAAAAAAAAAAAAAAAGCGAGCGCGTGATAAGTTGGGGTTCCAACAATTTGCTCTCCAAGTAAATGGGCTTGGATCCGAGACACGAAAGAGTCAAAGCCAGTCAAAATAATTAATCTGAGAAACCTAATGTTTTGATATAAAAAAGCGATCAATGATCGGTCAAGGTACACAATTTTGAGTAAAAATCACCAAAAAGCGAGTTTAGGGTTTTACATGAAACCCTAATCACCTAAACAGAGTTTTTCCGGATCGAAAGCGGTAAGAAAGGAGAAACGATAGCAATCAAGAGGAAATAACAAAGGCGGCAACCAACAGCGATCCACTCAAACCAGCAAGTGCGGATCTCGTTTCAATCTTTTTCATAACGGTCGCGAATCGGGTTGGTTTTTTTAATTGTGATTCGGACACAAAAAATGTAAAATGCATGGTTTAGCGTTTTCCTTTGGATCCAGCTTGACTATCTTGTATTTCGTTTTTACGTTCTTTTAGTGTATATGAACTAAATATGATGAATGAGCATATAAACAACCAATCGGACTCAAAACGACCAAATCGAATAAAAGCGGGGTAGAAAAGAAATCGGACCGAAAAAGCTCTTAAAAATCAAGCGAGAATAAGAAAAACTCACCTCGGCGACGCTCGGTCGCCTTCTCCGCGAGTCCACCATGAACTCGGCGAGGTTCGTCAAAAGCAGGCGAAAACCGATCCAAAGCCACCCCTCAAACGAATCAATAACCCAACCGAAGGTTGCCGTTCTTCTTTCCCCATGCATAGAACCCGAACAAGAAGAAACATCGTTAGATCTAAAGGAAAAAAGCGAAAAAGAATAGAGAGCGAGAAGGAAGAGCGAAGCTTACCTTCGTCTTCGCCAATCACCATCACCCTCACCACCACCGTCCACCACCACCATCTCCATCACCACGAAACCCAGAACCCCTTTTTCCTCCCTCGCGGTCTCGCTCTCATTACCCCACTCTCTCAACTGGCAAACCGGCGTGTTTCACGCCCTCCACCGTGAAACAAGGCGGGATTTCTCTCTCTCATAACACGCGGCTGCGCCGCAGCAAGAAGGGGGGAAGGATTGAATGAATATTAGGGTTTCCTATTTGAACAGGGTTAAATACATGCTTTCTTTTTTATTTTTATTTTAATCAGAACACTAACCACACCCTATGTATCCACGCGCGTACCTCCCCACTTAAGCCCGACTTTTGCATTACGGGCCTCCAGTGCTGGCCCGGGCTTGTTGTTTACACCCCCTGTTTAATTATACCACCCCCCTACGACTAATAATACCCCCATTTTGCAATTTTCACCCCTTTCTCGTTTTAATTCTTTTTCAACTCAAATAATTTCTCAATAAATCAAAAAACTTTGTTAATGATTTTGCGAAGCCTTTGCTTGCATAATCATTAACAATGAGGAACTAGTGGTGATCACTTGGAGCCTTTGCTCAATTGATCATCATGAATGCCTAATTTTTCTAAATACTTTCAATAAATCAAAAATCTTCGTTAATAGTCCTGCGAAGCCTTTGCTTGCATGATTGTTAACAATGGAGTGTTAGTGATGATCACTTGGAGCCTTTGCTCAATTGATCATCATGAATGCCTAATTTACTTTCAATAAATCAAAAACTTTGTTAATAGTCCTGTGAAGCCTTTGCTTGCATGATTATTAACAATGGAGTGCTAGTGGTGGTCACTTGGAGCCTTCGCTCAATTGATCATCATGAAAGCTCAATTCCACAATTAAACAAAATAAAACCAAAAACCTAGAACTACGTAGCTTTGAATTCTCCATCGCACCTGGAGATACGTAGGAGCGGATCCCCTCCGTCAAGCACAAAAAAACTAAAAACATTTTTTCTTTCAAAAAACCCAAAGCGGCTAACTCTCGTCAAGCGCAGCAAATAAAAATTCATTAAGTCTTTTCAAAAGAGGCAAATAAAAGTATTTTTCAAATCAACACACAGAACCACACATTAATTAAAGGTTCCCTTTCAGTAGAAAGGAGGTGTGGGGTGCTAATACCTTCCCCATGCCTAACCGACCCCCGAACCTAAATCTTTAAGTTTTCCAAAAGACCATCTGCCTTCCCAAAAAGGTTTTTCTTCAATATTTTCCTTATAAAAAATATTGGTGGCGACTTCATTGTTTTAAAAAGTTGTAAACGAAGAAAACCCCTCGGGGACTTTTTCGGGCGCAACACTTACTAAAAAAAAGATTAGAAGTTTTAGTTGTTGTGAGTAAAATAAAATTTTAGTGTAACCAAAAAAGTAAAACTTTAGTTACTGTGAACTATCTCACTAGCATAAACTTTGATATAAAAAAAATTGAATAAGTAAAGAAAAATTTTAGTTGTTGTGAGTAAAGTAAAATTTTAGTGTAACCAAAAAATAATTATAGTGAACTATCTCACCACCGTAAACTTTGATAAAAAAAAGATTGAATAAAATTTGATCAAAAAAAAAATCTCACCACTGTAAACTAAAAAGAGATTAGAAAAAGAAGATTAGAACACCTACACTTACTAAAAAAATAGAATTTTTAGTTGCCGTGAGTAATGTAAAATTTTAGTGTAATCAAAAAAGTAAAATTTTAGTTACTATTAACTATTTCACCACCGTGAACTTTGATAAAAAAAAGATTGAATAAGAATTTGATTAAAAAAAATTTCACCACCATAAACTAAAAAGAGACTAGAAGAAAGATTAGAACACCTACACCTTTTTGTTTTAAAACAAACAGGCTGATTGAACGAAATTATTAAAAAATAAAAGAAAAAAATAGATAAAAACGAAGGGGGGCTAGACTGAAACATTTGCCATAAAAAACTCAATTCAAAACAATAATAGAGAGCCCCTAACAGAACCCTAAAACACTGCAGCTAAAGGCTAGACAAAAAATCTAAAAACCAATCTAACTAACAAAAATTAGAACACCTACACTTACTAAAGAAAAAGATTAGAAATTTTAGTTGCCGTGAGTGAAGTAAAATTTTAATGTAACCAATAAAGTAAAGTTTTAGTTACTGTGAACTATCTCACCACCGTAAACTTTGAAAAAAAAATATTGAATAAGAATTTGATAAAAAAAAATTTTCATCGCCGTAAACTAAAAAGAGATTAGAAGAAAGAAGATTAAAACACCTACACTTACTAAAAAAAGATTAGAAATTTTAGTTGTTGCAAGTAAAGTAAGATTTTAGTGTAACCAAAAGAGTAAAATTTTAGTTACCGTGAACCAGGGACGGATCTAGAATGTTATTAAACGGGGGCAAGATTTAAAGTTGCATTTATCATTTTATTTAATTTTTTTAGCTTTTATTAGACTTATTTGTGTTTTTTAGCTTTTATTAGACTTATTTGTGTTAAGTTTTTATTAATACTAAAACATTTATAACAACAATAAAAGGGTACGACCGAAAGTCCAACGATATTAATTTTTTAATATAAAATTAACCTTTTAATATTAAAAAAAACTATAATTTAATAGAAAATATAAATGACTAATTTCCATATGTTATTGATTTTACAATTTCCAAGACTATAAGCACTAGTGGAAAAAGGACATTAAACAGCATGCTAAATGTTGAACCGGTGGCAATTTTGCAATTAAACCAACAACTTAAGTTTTCTGTTAGACATTTAGCATCGGTTGTTAAAATAACCGATGCTAAAAGTGTTTGCCTTGGTGATTTAGTATCAGGTATTATAATACGCGATGCTAAATATCCAGTTTTTTTCCCTACTTTTTCCATCGTTCACTTTCTCGTCTCAGTCTCACCCATCGCTCGTTTCTTGAAAGCTAAAAAGAAAAACGCTAATCAGTAGCGCAACCTTTAGCCTTTCAATGCTCGCCATACGCTATCGACACTGAAATCCGTCATCTCCTTTTCTTTTCGAACCTTTCCTTTCTTCTCACGATGTCTCGCCAAATCCCTACGCTTCTTTATTCGACAAATTGATGCAATTAACCTACTACCAATTTTACCTAACTTAACCATAGATGTCTAAAGCGCTGCGGTGAGAGATTTTCAAACTATCGTCATCTCATTTCTTTTCGTTTTGGGTTTGAATCGTTTATTCCGATGGAGTTCTAATCTGTGAAAATCAATGCCTTTTTGTCATTATCTTTTGTTCCTAAGTAAACTTAAGGCAAAAATTGTTCTAATTATCTTTTAACAATGTTTCTCTTCACTTTCTATGATTTTCTTGCTACTCAACTAAAAGAGTATTGTTTTAATCATTAGAGGTAGAATTTGTGTCCAAAGATGAAGTATTATTGTTTTAATCTCCCATGACTTTTTAACCTTTGATAATAACTCTCAATCAAAATCACTTGACTTGAAAAAATCTTCTAGCATTGTTTACAACTAATGTTCATGGGGTGAAATCCCTTGATTTTCCAACCGGGGAAAAAACTAATTCTTGCTTCTTTATTCTTTGTTTTTGGTGTTTTGTTGTTTTAGGGTTTATATCAAGATAACTTGACAAACATGATTTCCTAATAAATTTGTTAATTTTGGTTTGAAGGGGATGTTGTCACGGGGTAAGATTCGAGCTAATTAAATTCGTCAAGAATATTCATGGGGTAAGGTTACTAATTAGTGTAAATTTGTATTGATTTTCATAGTGAAAATTACAACAACAAAACTATTACAATTTCTATTGTATCTATTGACATTTTATATTAACTTTTCTATTTGAGTATATATAATGATGTCACGTAATGATTGATTTCCTAATAAATTTGTTAATTTTGGTTTGCGGATCTCATTAATTAGTCTCATGATTATCTTTAAGGAAAACTCATGCATGCATAGAGAACATTGTGTTTCTTGTTTCTTCAGTATTAGTATGTGGACATGTCTGTTCTAAACATTGACTTTATTAAGCATCCCATACTACTAAGTGTGGGACTTAGGCACCCCATAATAGCCAAGCCCCTATCGGAGGAGTAAATCAAAAGAAAAAGAAAGGGTAAGGAGTGGAAGAGATGGAGAGGTTAAATATGTGAGGATCAAGTGAAAATCACATTTCCACTCCTCCTTTCTGTTATCATTATCCCCATCCAAGTATAACCGAAAATTGCTTTATTACCGCTCAAAGACGGTTTGTGCAGTACATTAGTTTGTATTTGTATTTGTAGTCAATAGTAAAAATATCAGACTATCAGGTCTTACTTTACTGATGGACCTTTGTTGATGACTTTTTGCTTTTCATGACTCAGATTTGGGGTGTGGGAAGCAGCAAAATGGGTAGCAAGAGTACGTGATCTTTCAATTAATTACCCAAAACGGCTGATACTGCTGAATTTGATCGCAGATTTGGTCGATGAAAACCGATATTTGCAGTCCAAGGAATCAACATTAGAGGCTGCATTTCTCCTTAAGATGATGGAATCTTGAGTATCTTATTATTTGCTTACTCTGAATACATTTGGCAATACGTCTGCAGAATTGCTGCATTTAGTCGATTCTGCTATCATGGGGAAACCTGAAGGTATGGAGAAACTGAAGAATACTGAAGGTATGGGGATACTCACGGTGGATGTTGGCTTAAATGGGGAAATAAGGTGGGATCGAACTCCTTTGTGCCGATGCATACAACACTTTTGAGTTTGATGGTGAAAGTTCTGGTTTGCTTGGTTCAGGTGAAAGTCGCTGGCCATTTATCGATGGATATGCATTTGCTACGTGGATCTACATTGAATCATTTGCTGATGCATTGAATACAGCTACAGTTGCTGCTGCAGTAAACTATTGCAATAAACTATTGTAAGGATCAATCCTTCATTTCTTGCTCCATATCCAATGTTATTGAGAAATTTTGATGATGTAAGTTGTATTTTATGCAGAGTACGATATGCAGTTTGACATGTGTAGGCGACTTTGTATGATGAGTTCGATAAACAATTGGTGTGTACGATGGTGGAGAACGTGGAAAATGTTACCTTTGGTGAGACTTTGGCCAGTTACCTAGTTAACATCGGTGATCTCGAGGGAGGTAAGAAGCCCGAACCTAATTTGAATGTTGATAGAAAACAGAAGAGTCGTTAAAGATTCACGACTCCTCCGGTGAATGACTGATTATTTATTTTAAGTCCACACTATAGAGATTTAATTTGCTGCTTATGTGTTTCTAAGGTGTTAAAGTGAATACAAATGAGAAAAATGTCTTGCCGGCAAATGAATGCCTCAGTCCATCCAAAAGCTAAGCTATAAAAGGTATCATTATTTTCAGCTCCTAAATCTTTATAAAAAGTATGTTTGCACTCCTAGCTCTTCTGCACTAAGGAAGTTAGGATAGAAATTTTGTTAGGAAGCAAAATTTTTAAGATAAAAATTTTGTTACCTTAATCAAGGTAATCACAGCTGAAAGAATAATATGAAGACTGAAAAATGTTAAATCTTCAACCATTACACTGAAGCTGAGCTGTTCACACAGTGGAGATTGCTGATCAATATTTAGTAGAGATTAAGAGAGCACAACAAAAATAAAATTACTAAATGCAACAAATGAAGGTTGAGAGAATAGGTTGTGTTATCGGATCTAATGAAGAATAGAAAAAACTATAGAGAGAAGAAGTAGAAAAGAATGGAGGAAAGAATGAGTAGCTTATATGGGGCTGAAAAATATATTATGTGCTTGATCTGTTGTTGTTGAGGTGCATGTGGTTTGTTTCTTCGTGGCAGGAGGGTGACGAAAGAAAACAAATTCATGTGAGTGGAATATTGACCATCCGATTTAGATACAAAACAACATGGCTTGAGAAAATGTACAATACTAAATCTGTTTATGGTGCTCATTTAGGTGAAAGAATGAAAAATATGATAAAAGAACTATAAACTCCTAGCTCAAATTAGAAATGTCCTCTATACATTTTTCAAATAATAAAGACAAAAAATAGAGTGAACAAATTTTGAAAAAGAATTAAGAGTGCAGGTCATTTGTGAGAGCCTTAAAATGATGTTGAAAGTTTAATCTTGGTTTCTACATCATTTTATTGCCAATACCAAAGGAACCACTATAAAATTAAATTAAAGATGCCTATAAACTATCTAATGGATATGTCAGTATTAAGTATATAACCATATTCATATTTTCTAACATGGATTAAGTATTAAACATGCCTATAAACTATCCAATGTGTGTGTAGTAGGACGAAAGTGCCTATAAATTAAACATTACTTATTGTTGGTATAATTATTTGCCTTTATAAATATTTTTGTTTTTTATAAATCATTATTTTGCTTTTCAATTCTAACAGGGAAATATTAGTATTATCGATTCAACCAATAAGGGTTAATCCGAGTGGTAATTGGGCTCGAATCCCACCCTAAGGTCTCGAGTTTGAATATTGAGCGTGACAAAAAACTCTAGAAATGGTTATTTGGTTTGAGTTGTTAATGAAGTTAGCAAAAGTTTAGAAAATAAAGACATGCACATTAACGTGGCTAAGAATTAGTTAAAGGTTTGATTACTCACTTTGAAAAGTATAGACAAACTAGATTTGCAAAAGCTGATGTTGGTGTTAAATTAATTGCGAATGAAATGGAACATCAAATTCGTAAAAAGAAACACCATGATAAAAATCCATCTGAATGCACACAATTAAATCTAGAGTCTACTAAGGAGTTTTCTAGGGCACGAAATTCAAGTTTTGCACAAGACACTCAAAATCTCACGCATGACCGTATTCCCCGACGTAAATTATTCATATCATGTCTTCATGCATGCCTTTATTTGTAAAATTATTATTTTCACTATTGAGTCTCGGTGAGGAAAAAGCTATATATTATTTGAATAATTATTTTTACATTTTATATTTATAAATATCATAATTTTTATAAAGCGATATAGCTTTTATAGTTATATTTTTATATTTGACATTTATCAATACATCATTATTTTTTTATTCTCAACAAAAAGAAAACATGACATATTGTGAAAATAATTAGATTTTGATTATCTAAATTATGGAATATAATCTCATTTGAAACTATTCGATTCAATCTCATCACTATGGTTTCATAGTGAAGATATTTAGCACGAAGATGTATTAGGTTAAATATCTCACCACTATGATTTCTTCTCTCCACTATTTAAATTATGGAATACAATCTCATTCTCCTTGTGCTGGATTCGAACCAAGGGTCAAGAGACTGAACTCTAAAGTCCTAACCAACCAAACCATTGAGAAATCAGCTACTGTGATATTTGAATTGAATTTATATGAGATGCAAATCGATTTTCTAACGTGGGGATGTAGCTCAGATGGTAGAGCGCTCGCTTAGCATGCGAGAGGTACGGGGATCGATACCCCGCATCTCCATTATTTTGATTTTTATAGTTTTTTCCTTCTTTCATTTTCCTTTCACCTTTCCCTACGCAACCGTGGCTGTAGAATTTCTGTGATGGTTAGTTCTGGTAATGGACCGATTTGGTCTCTCTTCATCATCTCTTTTTTCTCAATACGGACGGAAGTAACATTTATGAGTTTTCTACTTCAACCTTTTTCTTGATCTTTCTTTGTGCCTTCTTTTGAAGAGCACCTTATTTTCCCCTTCCTCTCAAATTGAAAAATGGCTGAACAAAATGAAGAGGGAAACCTCACTGTGTTGCTTTTATTCTGAGGTGATGGCAAGTTATGGTGGTTTTAGGCTTGCCCCAACTCAATGGCTTCGTTATTCACAACCTCTGGAACACTGCTACACTATAATTTGAAAACCTCTTCTGTGATGCACAGAAGCTGTTTGCAACTTTTCCTCTTAGACACCAGGTTACTTTGTCTTACATGATTTTTATGCCTACTCCACATAATTACCATATAGCAGCATTAGTGAGGTCCTATCTGTTTAGGACCAGTTGTTTTTTTGAGAAGCCACATGAATACATTTTAGCTAGTGTCATTGATATTTGTATGCATTTGGCTGGTCACAAGCAAGTTTTTGTCAATCTAATTGATTTTGCAGCTTTGGTATTTACCACATCTGCTATGCAAGGAATTGTTGCCAATAAAATACCATTCAACATTGACTAACGAGGGATATATGTTGGCAAGATCTCATTCATAGATGGTTTTAATATATAGATTTAGCAAACCATTTGACTTAGAGTGAGGTTATATATCATTTCTGTTGATTTTGCATATAGGCTTGCAGAATACTTCACTTCATGTAGTTGTGCCAACTGCACTGATGTTTATTAAAATTAATTGAATTCTTTTCTTCATGATGTGAAGCCAATTTCGGAGCTAGAATCTAATTTCATTGGCCACTATTTTCATGTTATATGTTAAGCTTATTTTTTCTAAGCAATCAACTATGAGAATTCAAGTTTTTTGAAGTGGTTTTTCCTATTAGTCAAATTGAACAAAAGTGATACAAAGTACCAACCTCTTTATAAATAAAACTCTAGATATATTTGAAACTAATTATAATGTTCCAACTCTTTTAGGTATTGAGTGAAGCTTTCGTGATGTGCATCACTGAACTTTTTAAATTTAAAATTTTGGATTGAGTACTAATCGTACCACGTAAAGCGATACCTGTGTGGATGCACGAGTATGTTACTAACTTTAAAATAAAAAAATTTGGCACAACATATTTTCTATTAGTAATTTTACAAATATGTACAATTCAGTTGCGAGTGCATTGACTGTGGGGTTACTAGAAATTCAGAGTGGATGATCCTTGTTGTTGGTTCACTGCTTCATTGAGTGAGAGATGTGGAAAGAAGGAATTCACCATTGGACAATCATAATTTAGATCAGCAGGCTTTGCATATTTTTGCCTTCACACACCAAACCATCAAAAATATAAGCTATATAAACTCATCATCAAATCAAATAGCTAGCAACAAAAAGTCAACTAAAGGAATTAATTAACAGGATCATAATATTATTTTCTTACCATTCTTGATCAATCAGCATTTCATCAGTCAATCCAAATTGTCTTAGCTCTTGTTCTTGATGATGCATCAATAAGCTATACCTGTTTGTTTGAGCGCACCACACGTGTTTTTTAGTCCGTTTAAACAAAATAACAAATAAACACCTCACATACACACTATCACACAGTCAAAGTGTCGGACCACACATGTTTAACTAGTTTTTAATAAGCTATTCTATTAATAATTGTAGATAGAGAGAGACCTACCTTCCACCATAACCCTTTTCCATGACAAGCATGCCTCCATTGTGAAAGTTGTAGAGACCCTCGAATTGTTGAACCGTCCATTTGTACCACCTCATTAGAAAAACTCTAAGCGTTAAACCATGTGACACTATCACCAAGTTGACATCTGTTTTCTTCTCTCCAGGTTGCTGATACCTTCCAATATTAATATCTGCTCTCAGTGTTTCTCTAAATCCTGCAATCACCACAATCATAGAGATATCAAACAATCCATCAAATAATCAACTTCGACCGACCAACTTTTGTTTATAAAAGATACCAGAATTAATTAATCTTATATATTATTACCTGTGATTCTGTCGTATACATCAGCAGCAGATTCTCCATTTGGAAACCGGTAAAAGAAACGACCATAAAGATTTCTTTGCTTCTTTTCAACTCGCATACTCTCTCTATTCTGAAAATTCCCTTACCAAACATAAATAAATAACAGAAACAGTTAGTTAGTTAGTTGGAAAACCCTATACAAAGGTAAAAATAACGAATTAATACCAAAATCTTGTTCGCGAATGCGAGGCTCTTCTCTGAAGCCAGCAATTCTAGAGCGTTCAAAGGGCCGACCAAGGCTTTGCAAGGTTTCAAGTGTTCTTCTATAAGGTGAGACATAGAAATAAAGTTGCCAATCTTTGTCTCCATCTTTTTCAATCATGGTCTTGATTCTTTGACCACATTCCTCTGCTTGAGCTTTGCCTTTGTCAGTGAGGCCTATTTTGGGATCAGGAACTTTTGTGTACACACTCTCATCAACGTTTCCTTCGCTCTCTCCATGTCTAACAAGGATTATTCTTCGAGGTCTGGGAGGAACCGCGGCAAAGATGAGAGGATTCTTCTCTGGAAACCTTGCAGCATGGCCGTTAACGTTGTTTTGGTTGTGATAACAATGGATCAATAAGTATTTCTTGGTCTTACAATTGGGTTTGATTTTAAGTAGTTTTTGATGAGTGAGAGATGAAGAATATGAATAAGGTAAAGGTAACGTTGCCATGGCAATGCTTGAAATTGAATGTGACTCCACTCTACTTAATCAGGGTACGAGTGTGTTTTGTTTTGTGGTGGAGATGAATTCAAAGTTCTCCGCTATCATGAATGAGAGGACTGAACTCTCTGTTCCAAGTGGCAGCGTACGTTTGGGTTTGTGTTTTTTTTTCTGCAACTTCTTACAAACCCCTCCCTACTCGATGGACACCCAACACCCTAATATCCACAAAATACCCTTCTTCTTTTTTTTTCTTCTTCTGAAACTCTGAATGGTTCGGCCTCAAAGTTCTGAACTAGTTCGGTTGATAAGGTCCTAACTTGGTAAGTTCAATATTAGGAGGGTGTCTGTGAAGATACAACACTCGGTAATAAACTTCCGAACCGGTTCGGTGGGGAACTTCCGAACCATCGTAATCTCTAGAAAAAAAAATAGAAGTGTGTGATTCATTAAATTCATTCCGGTTTTTTTGCTAGTTTTGGGGTGTCTAGTGAGTAGAAGGGAGGAGTTGTAGAAAGTTTAGGGTTTTTTGTTCTGTTTCACTTTCAGGGGAGGGGAGGTTTACATATTGCAATTTTTTTTCATTTGGGTTATGGACCTTTTTTTTTGGTCGAAATTGTCTGATTCTCATTAAAACGGACAAAGTCCGAACTAGTACAATCATACATTGTCAACAAAGGCTCAATAACTTGAGCAACACAACAGGGGACTTACGACACAACAACCCAACATGGTTAAGATTTAAACAATTAAGTCCGATGACTTAGAACAAAAAGGGACTTATAAATCCATTTGCCCTTTACTAAGTCCCAACAACTACCTAAAATTGAAATTAACAACTAAATACTAAACCAGCAGATATCCAAGCTATATGCAAAGAAAAGGCCAAATCGCTCCCTCAAGAGATGTGCCAGAGAAACCAACACCATCACCAAAACCATGTGATGTGCAAGAGACCATCACCGAAGAAATGTGCAAGAGACCACAAGGTCGACTCGCCAAAATACAGATCGCCTCCAACAACAACCACCAATGATGAACACTGAAAAAACACCTATCACCTTAAATACAAAAGAACCACAATAAACCGAGTTGCTTTTGGCACGCCATCATCTTTTTACCACACCCTACACCCCTTTTAATGATAGGGAAAAGACCAAAACACCCCACATCACATCCCCTATTTCTACTTGTGTGCACCTATAGAATTTCTTCTCTATCTACGCACCATTCCCCTTGTCCCTCCTGTTAGTATACTTGAAGTTCTTGTAATAGGTCTATTTGAGTCATGTGTTGTTAAGTAGAATACCTAACTGGTTTTATTGTTTAGATCAGTTAGAGTTGGTTTCACATTTTCTCTACGAACCAACTGAAACTTACATTGTATACATGCAACTGGTACTAGAGCTCCACAAGGGGCCTGATACGCATGATTCATCGCATACGGTCAACTTTTAACAAACACCTTGAGTGTAAGAGAAATAGTGCGATCATGGCGGAAAACTCGAACAACAACTACGCTCAACCAGCAATACCCAAGTTTGATGGTCATTACGACCATTGGTCACTATTAATGGATAATCTACTCAAGTCAAAAGAGTACTGGAGCATCGTGGAAGATGGTGTTCCACGCTCCCAGAAGCACCAACTCCAGAACAGAGGAAAGCCACTAAAGAAGGAAGATTGAAGGACCTAAAAGCGAATAATTACCTCTTCCAATCTATTGATAGAAGCATAATTGAAACGATCTTGAATAAGGGCACTAGGAGTGCCAATGCTCCCTGCATCAAACATAACACTATTGTATATGCAAAATTTCTTGCACACTTGAAGCATAATTAATTCCCAAAAAAGGGCACGAGTGCAAAAAAAAAAGAATCTAGCCTATCAAGGTTAGTTTAGTAAATTTAGTTAACTTTTTGTAAGAAAATAAGACAATTAATTGCACTTAACTAATTTTCTTAATCACCGTGAAAGTAGTTAATTTTGCTTATAAAAAAGACCGGAGGGAGTATTACTAACAAATTATCTAAAATGAGAAAGATTCTAGGTGAAAAAAATATCAATAACTCTTATTTTTAAGCGTTATCACAACCCCAAATTTAAACAGTCGTTCGTCCTCAAGTAATGTCACTCTAAACAACCAAACACTTTCAGCATTCAACACAAGCATAAACGAAATTCAGCTCACAATAGTTTCCATAATTAAGCACCCCTTGGCAGATTCAAATTCACATCTCTCACCCTATGAGTAATTTAAGTGTTTGTGTGCCATCTTGCCTCAGCTCCTAAGGGGTTTCAAACAGCTCAAAGGATTTGTATTGGCTTCCCACTCAAATATAGGCAAGTCCACAAATCATCAACAATATTAATATGGACAAATCCACAAAACGCCTAGCAACTAACTTCTAAAATGATTACTAACAGCAAGCAATAGCCACTCAGAGAGTCCACCTAAGGGAGATCCTAATCAGCATTGTTTACATAAAATACATCTTTATCACTTTTCTTCAGAGCATAAACCATTGTGAAATTCTCAGTTGCTATACATTAGCGACCAATGGTTTAGCGATTTTGTTAAATTAGTCGTTAAATTAGTTGCAAAACTAGTTAGTGAACAATTTAGTAAACAATTTAGCGGCTGATTTCAAAATTCGATCACTACAAGTTTACTTGTCTCTAAATTGGTCATTAAATAGGGACTTTTTAGTTGTGCGTGGACTCAAGGCAAAAGAATATAACACAATGAAATGATGGAACAAATCCTTGGGCATCACCCAAATTCTCCCAAGCGAACTAGCAACCTCTCATTCCATAAACAAAGTTAGTTGTCACTTGTGAGGAAGAGATGAATGGAAAAATCCTAAAATTCAGAACAAAGAATACAAGTATGGCTAGCCTTTGACGCATCAGCTCTCAACCCCCTCACGCCTAGCTAGGGTACCTTAGAATTTGTATTGGATCTAACTAAACCCTACACAAAGATTTATAAGGTGAGGGATCCTCACACTTATAAATACTTTGTTAGGTCATATATCACTTTCGATGTGGAAATCTTAACACACCCTAATAATACTGATTGAACGAAGAGATCCCACAACCGGTAACGTATACGACTTTAAATGTCCAGTGGTGCGATTCTATCCATGAACTTTTAGCATACAAGTTGCATTTCTAAAGAGCATATTTAGTGATGGGGTCTCCCTTTGAATAACCTAGCACCTCTAAAACTAACTTATTGGAAAAATATCCCTTACGAATTCGCCAAAAAGAAGACCACATCTAAACCAATAAAAAAAGTTAACATATCATAACGCAACCAATTCTTATCGGCACAAGATGTTGTCTTCAATCTTCATGGCTGCATTAGGGACCACAACCACTAAATTATCATTGATATTTATTGTAATATTCTTTTTATCATCCAACCAAAATTGTACAACCATTGGTCTCATCATTTCACAAAATATATATATATATATATATATATAGCAAACCCTAACAAAAAAAAGTTTGTTAGCTCAATTATGGAAGGAACTAGTGAGCTGGTTTAAAAAAAATTACTGAGTAAACAAAATCTGTAAAAACATTGCAGCAGTTAGTGGAGAATTCCAGTTCCAAAATATATATAGGCTTAAATCCACATGTGGAAAGGAAACAAAAGTTTTATCTAATCATTGTGTAGTATATATAATTTTAATTTTTTTAAAAAGAAACTAATATTTTTTTCCTACTTAATTACTCATCACCAATTTTAATCTCAACCCAAATAAGTTTAGGGATGAATGAACAATAATGGTGTACTATATACTTACTAATTAATTAACTACTACTAGTAATTAACTATCCTGCCAAGTCACGAAGAAGCTGTGCACCCATCAAATTCCTATAAGGAAGATTTTGTCCTTCACCATCCATAAGAGAATATGGAACTGTTTGACAATCTTCAATTTGGTCCCTTGAATACAACAACGAACTCTGATGATGACGATGATGATGATTTTGTGGAGGAAATGCAAGACTCACACCATGTTGCTGTAAACCTAATGTCAAAGAAACTCCACCACCAATTCCACCACTGCCGCCGCCGCCGCCGTTGAAATTTAAACCTTGTGAGTAAGATGAAAAATCAAGCTCAACTGATCCAAATGACGTGTCAGCTACTCTTCCCAAACACTGTTCTTGTGGATTATTAATATTCATATTGTGATGAAGGGTTTTGTTGGTGTTGCTACTCTTTGGATCGTTTTTGGACCCACATTCTGAGTCAAATTGAACGAGTCTATCAAGAGTTGGCTTTTGATCTTCAGAAGGGTTTTGAATTTGCATATGATCTTGTTCGTCACTCCATTGATCAGAAGAAGCTATATTGTTTTGATCAATTAATTCACCTTCCTTTGTTTCTTCTAAGTACATTTCTTCCACCATTGGCTTCCATAGTCTCACTCTTGCATTAATAAACCAATTTGAAACCTGCTTGATAGATATGTTCCACCCGACGAACTTAATTTTCAATTTTCAAATGAAAAAATACATATGATATAATGTATATTCTTATTATATATAACACATGATCCAAAAAAATTATATGCTTTTTTATAGTATATGTATACCTAATGCCAAATTTGTTATGCAGAAAATAATATAATTAAGGTAATTAAAAAATAATTGTTAGAGAAAGATTACGTGCCTGACTTCTCGAGAGACCAGTTTGGCGTGCTAAAATATGTTTATCAACGTCGCTTGGGTACCTGCATAGGTTTATACTCAAAAATAATTAATCAAATTAATAAAGAATATGACCTTCCATAATATTTATCTCTAATCTAATATTTAACACTTGAGTTGAGGGGATGGATGGATTATACGGAGGATATACTCACTATATACGTACATACACAAAAGTACTATTATAAAGAGTGACCAAATTAGAGGATTTAGTTGAAAATATATATGACAAAATAGGGAGGGATATGGAATCTGAATGGTGATGAAAAGAAAGTACAAAAAATGTAACATTATATAGTTATTGCTTGCAGGTATATATAAATGATTGAGATTCTATATATGCATCAAGTTGTTATATCTATATATTTTTGGTGACAACATTGATTCTTTCACAAAATGTATTTTGTAAGTTACTAATATTAAGACTTTGAAACTAACAAGCAATAACATATATAGCATAGAGAAGAAGAAATTAAAGAAGAGAAAAGAGTTAGAGAATAATATTACGGGTGAAGAAAATGTTCAAAAAGCCAAGCCCTTAAAACAGAAACAGATCTTTCAGGAAGTCCACGTTGAGGTCTCCAAGGATGAGTTTCCATCATATTCATTTGTTGAAATGCTCTTTGTTGTCTCAATGTTTGGTCAATGATTTTAAGCCTAGGTGTTTCACCTCTTGTTGTTCCTGGTGCAATAGGATCTTTTTCTCCCATGCTTTTTCTTGTAGCTTGAATTTGACTCAAAATTCCATCTTTTAAACACTTGAAATGTCTTGACATTGCTTTCAAGGCTAAAGCTGAGTACACCGTTGCAGCTCCATTTCCAGCTACTGCTTCAAATGATGATACTACCGCTTTCATTTGATTACGGTAGTGCCTATATCTCCTATCAACCTTCACATATCAACATAAAGTTAAGGTTTTAACGAGACTCTATATCCCTTTCTTTCGTTTAAAAAAAAATAATACGTTTCCGAAAAAACAGAAAAGGAAAAGAGGATTATTGTTATTTTTGTTAAGTGTCTCAAAATATTAATGAAAGGACCCACAGTGGCTGCTGAATTAGTTCAGGAATCAAAATCAGAAAAGACCCCAATCTAATTAATTAAGTACCACACAACCGAAAAGTTAATTAATACTAACGATTTGATTTGGATTGGAGTTCTAGATAATAGATACAAATTCACTTTGAAGTAATTAAAGTAAAGACATGATATTTACTTATAACTTTTTACATATTTTAAGGAAGGAAGATAAAGATGGATAAAATATGAAGAGAATTTAATGAATTGAATGGAAGAAAAAAAACATATATACCTCTTCAAGCATTGAAAGCAGCTTTGTCTTTCTCTTCTGCAATTCAGCAAATTCTAAGGAAGTAAGAGAATGTTTCTTTGATGAACTACTACTTCCACCACCACTATTATCTTCTTCCCACTGCATGTTTTTTTGTGACTTTTGTTTTGACAATAAATCACTGTGTTTTGTGTCTAAACTACAAAACTCATAGAGAAGTTCTTGTGCTGGTACCAAGTACTTTGAGTTCTTAAGCACAAAATGTCCGTTATACCCTTCTTGCTGCTGCAACATCTCTTGGATATGGTGAGGGTTTGTTTGTCTTAACTCAAAAGGTTGTAAGCCAATACTTGAAGGATTGTTTGAACTGAGAGAGAGTGAAAGACCTTGACTTGGTCTTTCATTTCCTTCACAAGGAAAAACACATCTTAATGAAGAATCATCAACGATTAATCTATTATCTTGCCACTGAGAAGGAACTGAATCATGTGCTTCCACCATAAGATTCTCGTTACTTGTATTATTGTTGTTGTTGTGAGTATTGTTATATTCTTCATGCTGGTATGAAGGAGAAGGTAAATGTTGTTGACCTTGAGTTTGACTAGTACCAGGTTTGTTGATGAAACTTTTCCACATAACAACGTTGTTATGAATATGATCACTCTGTTGTTGTTGTTGATGATGTTGAAGGTTTTTGTGGAAACCTATCATTTCCATACCTGCTGTGAGGTTGAACATCTCAGGGTCAGAAACAAAACCTTGGATCTGGTTTGTTAGATGAGTTTGCATCGGTGTTGGGTTGTTATCATCTGAATAGATGAGTTTGTTTTCTTCACACACTTGTCGAGCCATATTCAAAAGGAGAATTGATTGATGCAGATGGTGAATTGGAGAGTGAGAGAGATACCTTTTTTTGCTTTCTTTCTCAGACTTGTTCTTTTAAGAAGCAAACATAGAGAATAGAGGTAACATGAAAATTAAAACAACCTAGGAAGAAAGATGAGATATACTT
Organism: Oxytropis ochrocephala; assembly: GCA_020916435.1. Classification (NCBI taxonomy): domain Eukaryota; kingdom Viridiplantae; phylum Streptophyta; class Magnoliopsida; order Fabales; family Fabaceae; genus Oxytropis; species Oxytropis ochrocephala. Next base: position 2,129,391 of record CM037092.1, on the reverse strand, counting down.
CCTCAGAAATAGAAGATCATCACATGGATAGATAGATAGATAGGCTTCTTGATCATGACCTTCATACCATGATCATCTCTCTCTCTTTCTCTCTCTCTCTAGCATAAACACAAACACAAAGTGTGGGTCAATGCCTGATATATAAATAAATACAACCAAAATAGACTTCGTGTGTCTAGGCAAATAAATATCAAGGAAATTTCCTCAATTATTATTTCTTTCTTACCCCCCAAGTTTATTTTAATTGAAGCCAAATAATTGAGTAGAAAAATAAGCATATATATATATATATATATATATATTTATATATATTGTCAGTTACTAACTAGTATAGAACAGACGTGGGGTAGACTTGACTAGTACCTGGATTCAATCCCAACGATGAAACAAATAGGGGGCAGATTTGGCTAATACCTGAGTTCGATCCCTAACGATGAAACAAATAAGGGCCAGACATTACTTAGCAGTCGGCCAAACTCCAAATTATTTACGGTTTTTTTCCCCTAGACACCGGAGCAGAGATATTGAAAGACCTATAAACCAAAAAGAACATATGTGGGGTGGGGGGATAGGAAAAAATAAAAATCTGAGCTTCAATACAAAGTAGTACTAGTTAAGAAGGAGGAGGAGCAACAGAAAGTAATGATCGTCCTTTGCCTGCTACATATATACATACTACAAGCTAGCCGCCACATGATCATATGATATGATATGTGTTGCTCTCTGATTAATTTGTTACAAAAATAATGTTGATTTTTAACTAACTAACTAATTCTGCTTTTACAACCAAAACCATAGGAGTATATATAATAAAATGTTGTTGCCACGATAGAAATGAACTGTAGCTAGATTTGTAACAAACACTATGAATAATTTGTTTATTAATGTTTGACAGTGATGACTAAATCTACGGAATGAATTAAAATACAGTAATTAATTGGAATGAGGAGGATTAATTAAGGGGGGATATTTGTAGGGAAACGAATCCCGAGATGGAAGTGATCCTAAGTAGAGTCATTTCCGGGCTTTGAACTCTGAGTTGGTGGGCCATCATGCTGATCTCCTCCTACTCCTACTCAAACTGAACACAACACCCCCCTAAAATTAATTAAAGGCTATATAGTAGCTAGCAAGCAGAGTTTTCTGTTCTATGATCTGTTCCTGTGTATCTTACACAGCGCGAAGAGGTAAATAGAGAGAGTGTGTGTGTGTGTAAAAAATACTAGTAGATGCGCCTGGGTATGTGTAAAATGTTGCTATAATAAGGGACTGGAGAAGAGAAGAGATGAGGTGGTCCAGTCCAATATTTGATTATCTAATTCTCTCTTATTAATTGCTCTATTAAAGCCACTCCACCCATTCTCATCTCCACCATTTTCCACCTTTCTTCCTTCGCTTGGGAGGGAGGGACCGCATCTTTTCTTTTCTTTTCTTATTTATATTCTATTATTCATCATCCTAAGTATATATGCTCCTTCTTTCCACGCGCATGCATGCATTTCCACTTCTTATATACAGTATCTCCATCACATGTTTTAAATGCATCTCACTCAATTTAACTAATTAACCACTCAATTCTTGGTGCCGGCCATTTAAGCAACCATAAACAAAATTAACTGCATACTAGCACATGTTACATTTGGCATTTTGCAATTGGGTATGAAGAGAGGGATTGGAAGGCACGCGCTATGGGATGAGAGTGGATATTGCTCGCAAAGCTTTAAATGTTTGTCTGTTAAAAAGTAAGTGGTCCAAAGAGAGGGGTAGCTATCTCCGCCGCTTGCCAAATTTCCTCCTCCCCTTTACCCCTACACCATAACAACGTCACCACCCTTTTTTTTCACTTCTTACTTCTCATCACTCACCCCTTTTTCTAACCTTGTTTCCACTTTTTCGGGTGTGAACTGCGCACTCCGCGCATGCTTCACATCACCCCATCCTCTTCACTTATTGCTTCACCCTTCATTTTTTTTTTCCTTTTAAAAAATTCCTGTTATTGCCAGTTCTCACAACACAACGTAACTTTCACACAAGATTTTTTAACGCGAATTGCTTAGTATTAGATATATAGTTTCGGTAGTTATAGTTAGTTTGTTAGGTAATTTGGTTAGAGTTGGTTTTCTAGTAATTAGTTTGTTACATATTATTTAGGTGAGAATGGATCTATATATATTGGATCTCATTGTAATCACTAACATTTTGTATCAATTTCACTTTGATGAATATTAGAGTCTCTTAACCTTTTCTCTCTTATCTTCTATGGATATCATATTCTTCAATACTTAGTATCGTACTACTCTGTTACAGAATATAAGTAAAAATTGGTCAACATAAGTTGATGTTTTTAGCCCAAATTTGAACCAGATACATCAACTTCTGTTGACCAGTTTTTATTTATATTTTGTAACGGAGAGAGTATATGCATTTTGTGAAGTGTTACTTAATAAATAATGTAGGAAAGTGTACAAACTATCTCACTCTCTCTATATCATCATGTATGCATGTACATATTCTCCTCTTGTTTGTCCTAGGAAAATACTACACAGCATTGTCAAATGAATGAAAAAGGTGTACTACGAATCTTTTGTTGTTTTCAATTTTCAAAGACCAAGGAAAGAGTGAGGGGTCAATTAAGGAGTCCACAAATGGCGGGGGATTGTGTGCGTGTAAAAGATACTGTACATGTCTGAGACTTCATTAACAGCAGCAACATTTTTGAACAGGTTTGAAACTTGTAACTATATGCCACTCCACCAGCCTACCAAACTAGTGTGGTCCTGCCCCATCATCTTTTTTTCTTCATGCATACTATAATAATAATAATAATAATAATATCTTTATTTATATAAATAAAATAGTAATTCGTACACTGTTAGACCACTATGGAGTATATGTGAAATTATTGGTTAGGTTAGGACCATCCTAATACTAGGTTACCTTAACTAGGGTTACTGTTATATATGTTGAAGTGGTGAAAGCATGCATAAGTGAGACGCAGCTCCAAAGCCAAAAAATCATGCAGCTTTTTCAATTTGAAATTGAGATTCAACCCTGTCACGGTTTGAGTTTGAGAATAATACCACACGAAGAAGGAGGAAGTACTTTTGCAAAACCACCGACTGACTCTGCTGCTTTTATCATTAACAAAAACAACAATACTATTCTCAATCTCCATTAATAAATAATCACCAACAACTATGTAAGGTAGGTAGGCATTGTGTTGTGTCTTGTACACGGTGGTAATCTATTTATAATATATAAATATAAATATATTTTTTATAAACAAAACATTATATTAAAGCCTTAAAGGGAGTATTAGGGATGCTTCAACCCATACATATACAAAATACTTCGTTAAAACCTTTTTGGGCCAAAACCCCAAGGAAAAAGACCCCAAGAAGGAAAAGAAATATCCTAGGAGAAGCGAGATAAAAAGTCAATTAATTACACTGAATTCAGACATACAAGAGGATCTCCTCAATGAAAAATATATTTGCTATTTACTTCACGAAATAACATAAATATATTTGCTATTTAGTAACCGATTTGGAGACCGGAAAATTCGCTCACTAAAGATTTAGAGACCAAGTTTCAAAATTGGTCACTAAATTTGAAAAATTGGTTGCAAAGTCTGTTGCTACACATTAGCGACCAATGACTTGGAGATTTTGAATTTCACCACCAAATCAGTCACTACTTCTAGTCAATATTCTCAAATTGATTGCTAAATTAGTTGTAAATTAATTGATGAATATATGTTGGGTTTTAGTTTTGAAATTACCGATATACCCACAATATTATTTACCCTTCTTCTTCCCTCCACTTTGTTTTTTTGTGTTTTCCTTCGCCTTAGTATCACAGTTACTCGATAACAAGATACCAAGTGTGTAAACTTTTGATTTTTGTAGGAAATTTAAATTTTGAACACTCGGTACCTTGGCACCGTACGATTTCGATACCTTGGTACCGAGTGTGTTGAGTCACTACTCAAGTCGACTACACATTCGATTTCAAATTTCCAAGGTACCTAGCAACTGTTAGTTGCCGAAAAAACATATGGTGTGAGAAGGGGGAGGTGGTTGCCTGTGGTGGTGGAAGGGAGGTGGTGGTGAGATGAGGGAGATGGAATCGTAGGAAGGGAGGTGGAAGAGTGAGATATTAAGGGAAGGGATGGCAACCAGTGGCCGAGCTTCCCAGGAGCGGAAGGAGCCACTGTATCCCTCAAAAAGTTGGAGATTTATATACAAGGTTGTGTCCTATATCTGCACTAACGATAATAGTACTATGGCGGATCTTTATAGGAACTTGGGAGCCACTGCAAAAATATTAAAAATTGGGCTCTTAATTATAGTTAATATATACACATGATATATTTTATACTAAAAGTTAGAATATATAGAAAATGCTTTAAAATGAACACTATTTTGCAACAAAAGTATTAGTAGCACCAAACGGATAAGAGCATTATTGGTGTATTTGAACACTCCTCCAATTTTTTCTTGTGATGGCCACACTTTCTTTTTTGTGATTATTTGTATATTTTTCTCAAAAATTAGTATAAAAAAAAACTTGCATTAAGCAATATTTGAACTCGGGACATTTAAATTGACAAAGATAACTTTTACATATTTTGTCAAACCAAATCAAACTATTATGAAACACAATTAATTTTGGTTTATATATTTATTCTTGTTTTCTTCCTCTAAAGTAATTTCTTTGTCAAGATCCGCCACTCGCTAACAATAATAGTACTATTATATTATATACTAGTTGTTCTTGTGTGTGTAGAATTTTTTTTATCCAATAACCACGCTTGTTGACTTTTCAAACCTGTTGGAAGTAATAAATTCAAATTTTTCCTTTTGTTTTGTTTTGTTGATATTCCTCCCGTTCCCAAACTTTGATCCTTTTTATCTCTTTTTTTTGTTCCAAAACTTTGGTCTTTTGAGATACCAATGTACAATTTACCTAATTTTTCAAAATTTACCCTTTATCAATTTATTGTCACTATTTACAATATGAACTCATTATGGCACACTCCAATATTTTAGGCAAGCTTCGCCACTGATGGCAACAAAACTAGACCTCACAGGTACCCGTTCGACCCCGATCCGAGTTTGACGGAAAAAACACTCTCTAACTGGGATGTTTATACCTACCCCTCCCCCAATCCGAACCCACACAACTAAACATTAGTTATTATATATCTTACTAGCAGTATACCCGTGCATACGCACGGGTGTTGTCTTGTTGTTTTTATTAATAGACTTAGACATAATTTAATTAGTTCGAACATTACCCCGTGAAAATCAAGACTAATTTAAAGTAGATAAACAAAAAGTTTCAAATTATTATTGGGTTAGTCTGAACATTACCCCGTGAACATTTAACAACAATATGTAATATTTTCCGTAGAGATTAAAAATGTATATAAAATTAAAGTAAAAATATTCTGAAAAATAGAAAAATGTGAGAGTTAGGGGAAGAAAGAGTAGGAGAGAGTGAAAAGATGAAAAAGTTTGAAAAAAGTGTGAAGAGAGAGAGTGAAAAAGTTTGAAAAAGTATGTGAGAGAGTGAAAAAGTTTGAAAAAGTGGAAAAGTTTTAAAAAGTGAAAAAAGGAAATTACATAAATATCCAAAAATTGTATAGTTGGAAAAAGGGTAAGATTGGTATTTTGGTAGTAGGTTAATGGTATAGATAGATAGTAGATTTAATTTGATGTATATATACTTATTGATTTTATTTCATATATTTTCTTTATTCTTAGTTATGATCTCTTTCCAATAGAAAGCTATATAATTTTAATGCGTTTAACTTTATTTTATCGTGGTATAATAACTATGATTTCATTATATTAATTATTGTAATTATAAATTTTGAATTTTTCTATAAATAGTGGTAGAATCGGAGACCTGTGAGGAAACTCGATCCCATTTGGGACGATGATTGGAAGACAAAAAAACTCAACCCCACTAGAGATGAGGGCGGGGGAGGAAAAACCCGTCGTTAGTCCAGCCTGTTGCCATCCCTAATTCAGAGTATTTTTTAGTTTTTTGAAAAGTGGGGGAGTGAGAGAGTATAAAGGGAAGTGTCAAAAGAATTTACCTTTTTAGTCCAATTACAATAAAAGAGGGCTTTTACTTTATCCACTCCCCCTCCTACTCAAACACATTTCTTAACAAATTTTATTCCAAAAATAACCTCGCGTGGAACGCTTGTGGAGGACGTGTTTAATGACGGTTTGAATGACCTTGTTCGAACACGTTCAAACACATCTATACGAACACAATAAAATTGGTGAATGTGGTGTGAGGGTCCATTATTTTTGCCTCGGTGAATAGCATGCGAACGAAATAAAATAGGGTGTTCGAATACGTCTATGCGAACCTGTTCGATTGGTGCCATTCAAACATGTTAAATTACACACAAGAGGGTGTGTGTGCCAATATTTACACACTCGAATGAGACTATTCGAACGTGTTCGAATGATCGTGTTCGAACAGGTGAATTTTTTAAATAAAAAAAAAAGACGCTTTGGTCATTTCATTAATGGTTTTTTGGTCTTTTCACACCCTTATGTGGTGTGTTTTGAGTAGGAGGGGGAGTGGGAAAATAATGGTCTAAAAGAGAGAGAGAGAGATGCACATTAGCCCAAAAGTTAGGTCCAACCCACATATCAACCGACAAGCCCAAGTTTGAAAACTACAAAACACAAAAAACAAAGAGTATTTGACCAAAAAAAAACAAAAAGTATTTTGAACCAAAAAAAAAACAAAGAGTATTTTTATCCCCAAAAAAAAAGCAAAGAGTAATTTAATTTCTGAATCTAATCTAAATGGATAATACTTATAAGTACGAAACAAAAAAGAAGAAAAGCACATAAAGTAGTAAAAGACATACTAACCTCAGGTGTTGGGTAATGCGGGTATTGGGTAATTCATTGCCTTTTTCTGATAATTCGTACACTGCTATTCGTACTGAATAGCAGTGCTGAATCTAAATGTATATAATTAAACAAAACCAAAATTACATGAACTAGGACACAAACGTCGCGCTTTCTCACGCAGCGCGGCCAATTAATAAATCATTATGATTATTTTCTCCCAAGATACACGGGGTGGTAAGAATAATTTGTTAGCCATACAGATTAGTAATTTATTACTCTGATCTACGTAGTATATTTTGTCTTCTTATCTAAGTTTTCCAAAATGTGTAGGCTTAGAATGTTATTTGATACAAGCTATGGCCTAAAAATAATATGATAAAGATAATTCAGTAAAAAATAACTGTGTATTATTAGTGTTAAAAGCGTTTACAATATATCAATTTAGTCATTGACTTTTTCAAAAGTGTTTTAATTTAGTCATTGATCCTAAACCCTAAACCCTTTACAAAATATTGACCATTTTTCACTTACATTTCGCATCGTATTTATCTAGATACGATTTCCTCTCATAAACTTCAAAAAATAGTAAGTCGTATTTATCTTCATAAAACATAAATTCGATTTTCCATAAAAAATCGTATCGTATTTACCATATTCAGAGATAAATAGGATTCTTTTTTTTTTTTAATTTATTTGGTTTTCGTCAGTGAAAACGTATATAGGTAAATACAATCTGAAAAAATATAAATTGTATTTACCTATTACAAACATAAATCAGATTAGTTCAATTTTTGTCAAGGGTATGTCCGTCCAAAAATATAGAGTCGGGGTATATTGGTAAACAGTTAAAAAAAAGAGTGTTGGACAAAAAAAAACCATAAAAAATCGCATCGTATTTACCATATTCTGAGATAAATATGATTATTTTTTTTTAAATTTATTTGGTTTTCGTCAGTGAAATCGTATATAGGTAAATACGACCTGAAAAAATATAAATTGTATTTACCTATTACAAACATAAATCAGATTGGTTCAATTTTTGTCAAGGGTATGTCCGTCCAAAAATATAGAGTGGGGGTATATTGGTAAACAGTTAAAAAAAGAGTGTTGGACAAAAAAAAATTGTAAGGGGCATGTCGGTTGAAAAATATAGAGTGGGGGTATATTGGTAAACAGTGTGGTACAAAATGAGGGGTACATTTTGATAATAAAAAAAAAGTGTTGGACAAAAAAAAATTTGTCAGGGGTATGTCGATCCAAAAATATAGAATGGGGATATATTGGTAAACAATGGGGTATAAAATGAGGGGTATATTGGTAAATGGTGGAAAAAAAAAATTTCCCACCAAAAGTGGCTATTAAAGTAGATTTACTATTTATATATAGGGATAGGGATTTGAAAAAGAATTCAGCGCCAATATATCACAGGAGTTTAATTTCTGATGACACATTATTGGAGATTTAAATTTCACAAGCATCTTATTGGTCCCCAATTTACGATTTGTTGTATGGAGGAACAATTTGACATTATTCTTCTGCTAAGTGCTAACAGAACAGAGGTAGGATACTGGAATATTGCTTCCCACACAACACGTGATGGAAAAGAAAACAAAGGAAGAGTGATTATGACGATGGCACCTAAGAATTTCTTTCGGCTGCATCCATTAGGTGTTTTTGGTATGGGGACAAATTACCAATACAACACTCTTGCGCAATAGTGAGGAAGCAATATACAACAGAACTCGCTTGAGTTGAGGGGATTCAAACTCAGCACCTTGAGGATATTAAGTTAATTCTTACCACTGAGCTAGCATCTCAAGTGTGAATATCATAAATTTCTATAAATTAAGAATGATCTGTAGGAAAAGGGGGACATCTAATATCCTCACTATTCAGCCTTAGACTTTTTTTTTGAGTTCATAATGAATGAAATGAACTCCCGATGAAAAGACATTATCCCCTCCCTATTACTCAACCATGGGGAGCCCCAACCAGTTTATCGGGCAAATTTAGTTGTCGTGGACTCGATACAAAGATGAACCTTATTATTTTTATTAAATTTTAAGCAAAATAGCATCCGGGGTCCTTTAACTTATTTTCCGTTTTCGCTTAGGTCCCTTAACTTTAAAAGCTAACGTTTAGGTCCCTTAACTTTTAAAAATGTGTCATCGTACGTAGTCCCATTTAACGTTTTTAAACTAACAACAACTGGGACTTAAACGTTAGCTTTTAACGTTAAATGGGACTACGATGAAACATTTTTAAAAGTTAAGGGACTTAAACATTAGCTTTTAACGTTAAATGGGACTACGATGAAACGTTTTTAAAAGTTAAGGGACCTAAACGTTAGCTTTTAAAATTAAGGGACCTAAGCGAAAATGGAAAATAAGTTAAGGACCCCGGATGCTATTTTGCCTAAATTTTAATAAATATTATTTTTTTACATTTGTTATTATGATTATTATATATAATAATTTTTTTTTATCAAAAATAGTAAAAGTCACGGACAAGGGTTGGTCCAAGTGATAACTGGACTTGGATCCCACCCCAAGGTCTCGGGTACAAATATTGGGTGTGGCAAAAACTCTGTAGGAGGGGAGAACCACACGGACCAGCAAAGCCGAGTACTCGTGGCCAACCAGATTCTCCGACGTAGATTAATCATCGATAAAGTCGATAAAAACTGTGCACCAATCTAATTACACCAATTGAGTCAAAAACAAGAGCAAGAAAGACGCTTAATGAAAACTTAAATAGCCTAGAATATATACAGTACAACCTGAGGACTACTCCCTCCTAACGCATTAGAGGATTCACAAATCACACATAATACAAGCATGGGGAAGTTTTTCCCTCAGATCCAACTCCATAATAAGGATATAATACGATCTAACATGTATTCAAAATCGAGAACCCAACCAAAAAAACTTCACTCATTCTTTAGATTCCAAATGACCCAAAGAACTGTATCACTCGCAACTGTTTGGCCAAGCGACAAAAGAGTTGAACAGGAACAACAAAGTAAACAAATATGTGGGCATGACAAAATCTCAATCCATCTAGCTAACGATAGCATATAGACCCTAGATGTATGGAATCACCACAAAGAATAATACATATAATAGTTTGTAGGATCAGTAATAAACCCTCTCTTCTACTCAACAGAATAGTATCACTGAGTTTAGATTAATGGAGCTACATAGTGACATTTAATGAGACTATATTAATTATTTAATTTCATTGAATGTAAGTGCAAAATTAGTTTACATTGGCCGTGCATATTCTTCTTTTTTTAAAAAAAAATTGGTCTGCATATTCTATTGGACAAAAAGTTAGATATAGTATTTTTTTTTTAGATATAGTATTGTTCATCAGGCAGTTGCTTGCTTTGAAATGGAGGGTAACTATCAACAATGTCTACATGGAGATTAACATCAGTTGCAATTTTCAAGAGGAAAATCACTATGTTTTGTATGAGAGTCTCCTCCTAATATTGTTAAGCAATTTGTTGATAATGATGTTATTGGAGTTTTCTACTCCTCACTTAGTTCCATTGTAATCGCTTTCTTGACTTTTGCCTCGTCTTATATCAAATAAAAAAGTTAGATATAGTATTGATTTGCTTAATGTTGTTCATCACTTAAAGATACTCATAATTGCCAATAACTAGTCAAACTCATAAATATCTCAAAGTTCATAACTATTCGCATATTAGTACTATTTTTTTAGTGGAGATTGGAGAACAATGCTTGTCTCACTTGGTATGTTAATACTTAACTATTTAATTAAAATTAGCAATAAAAAGATTATTATCTTCATAAAGGAAAAGTATATTACAAATTAAACTCATCCATATTAATTCATTAAATAAAATTACAAATTGTAACCCAACTTATATGATAGTAATAAACACAACATTAATACTACAAACTACAAACTTTTTTGCACATTTACCACATTTTTTCCGGTTTCCACATCCCATCCCATTTTAAAGAGGCCGTGGCAAAATGACAAAATTTTCACATTGAGACCCAATAAATGAAGATATAAACACAAAAAATATAAACAACTAATTAAGAACTTAAAATGAATCACTCCCTAATCACACACAATTAAGGTTCGGTAACCTCACCAGATTTACATATACCCACATCTATAACCATGCTTCCTTTCTTGTTTGACTTCATCACTCTACAACAATTCCTTCTTGGAGCCTGCCAAAGAAACAAACCCACATTAATTTCTCAATATATGAAATTATAGTTTTTGCAACCAAAAGCCCCAAAACAGTGAAATTAATTAAGAAATTGATGTGATAATTAAGAGACTAAATGTCAAAATTAGCCTCTGACAAAATTTTTGAGAGACGTTAGTTCCTCACATTTTTAAAACGAGACATGTAGCCCCTTCGTCCATCAAGTGTTAAACACGTCAGCCAATTCCTCCTACGTGACACATTATGTGCCAACATTTGTCATTTAAATGTGTTATTTCAGCCCAAATTGGTCAGTTAATTTGACATGTTGCCACATAACGTGACACATAAGAGGTGGGTAGTTGACCTGTTTAACACTTGATGGACAGAGAAACTAATGCGTGCCATTTTGAAATGTGAGAGACTAATGTGTCTCGAAAAAATTGTCAAAGAAAAATTTGTCCCACGAGAAAAATGTCAGGGATTGATTTAGGTCTTTTGTCTAATCAAGAACAACTTACTCTATCCCATAGATGTGGGTCTGGCTTCTTATATACAAGTACTTTGTCAAGAGCAGAAGGATCAGCCATCTTCCAACGACATTCTGGATGAGGGACACGATACCTTTCGTATTCACTTTGCGTAGTTGAATTTACGAGTTTAGCCTTTGATAAGTAAAACACAAAAGGCTTTTGACAAGGGTTTCTAGTAACAGGGCGTGTGTTAAATGCATATGCTGTGTAATCTGCTCTTCTATACCAATTGAGAAATGTTCTTGAAGGCATTTCAATTTCACGAGGTGAAAATATCCCACGAAATATTTGAACAGCAAAACCCCATGAAACTGAAATTGTCCATTTTCTTTGTTTGTCGTAGCAGATAGATTGTTGAATTAGTCCTGCTAAGTCTAGCTTCATTGGTATTGTAAGACGTTGAAGGGCTTCTAGTCTAGTCATGTTTGGGAAGATTGGTTCAACCACATCAAGATGGTGTAGTGACACAAATGGACTCACTGGATGAGCTGCAAGTAGCCCAAACAGATTTCCATACACATCATACTGCATTTTCAATCAACCAAAGATTAGTTGTAAGTTAGTATCAAGTATATATCAAGCATCACTTTTTTTTGTGTAAAAGTCATAAAAGAAATAGTATTATACCAAATGTTATTTCATAGAAACTGTATCATAGTTAAAAATTAAGTAGATCTAGAGCTGTCAAACTGAGCCGTCAAATCCAGCCCGACTCAATGGGCCAAAGTGTAAAAGCGAGTTGGGTTGGACAGTCCGTTTATATACTGGGTTGTGTTTTTGTAGCACAGCCCAAACCAAAACACTAGGCTAACAAGTCAGCCCAACCCAATTTTTAAAAAAGGAAAGCAGAAAAAATGTTTAAAAAAAACACAACAAGACATGCTCAATTTGGCTCATGGGCCAACTGGACTGGGACAAAATGTTCAGGGTTTTTTTTTGTACCCCCACCACTTCCCCATATACCCCCACACAAAAGTGAAACCCCAAAATGCCATTCTGAAAACATATTTTTTTATTTTAAAATTAAGACCAATCGTATATACACTTGGGGGGTGTATATACGACCCTAACATTATGGTCATCGTATATACACCTCCCAAGGCGTATACGATTGATGTGGGGGTTGGTCAATCGTATATACGCCTGGGGGGTGTATATACGATGACCATAATGTTAGGGTCGTATATACATCCCCAGGTGTATATACGATCCCTATGGTATTTTTATATTTTTTTTAGTCAAATAAAAATTAATTAAGGCCTGAAAATAGGTTTAGTGTATAGTTCGTTATAACACGTGACGATGTTATACGTCAAACAAATAATTTAGGCTAAAAAATCGGTTTTCGGGAAACCTACTCCAATCGTAATGAAACCACAACCATTAATTCCGAAAAAAATCAAGAATCACGACTCCCATTAGGAGACTACGGACTCAAAATCCCAAATTCTATCGTTTACTATTTTTTATGATTTTTTTTAATTTTTCATATATAGTCTCCAAAAAATCTAAAAAAATTTGCATAGACTTATTTTAGTTTTGTTAGATTTTTAGTGGTGTTTTATATATTTTTTGATTATTTTTGACTCTAACGAATTTTTAACAGCCTTTTAATAAAAAAATTTAAAACAAATCATAAAAAAAACCCATCGTATATACGTTTTGAGTACGTATATACGATTGGACATAAAATAGCCATCGTATATACGTACTCAAAATGTATATACGATTTATTTATTTTTTTTAAAAAAATATTTAGTTTTCAAAGGGGTATTTTGGGGTTATCCAATTGTGTGGGGATATGAGGGGAAAGAGTGGGGGTATGAAAAAAACAACCCAATATTCAGATTCATTTTGGGCCTCTATTTTGTGAGTCCAGCCCATCATTGAACACTGGGATATCGGGCCCGTCCGTTGGGGTAGGCTAAAATGTTATTTTGTCAAAAAAAAAAAACTTTGGATTTCCTACTTCAAACTCGTTTAGTTTTCATTATCTTATGGATTGAACTACATAGTTAGAACAAAGAAATAGAATAAAGTTACATAGGTGCTTATGTTCACCAACACACCTAGTTAGGGGAAAACAATAAAGTCGTCATAATTTATAGTGTGTAAAAATTTCCCTTGATTGCTCCACTTTGGACATGATAACTACTCTAAAACTAAAATTTTGAAAAGCAAAATACCCGAATACCTATAATTTCACTCTGCATGGATTGCAATTGGAATGGAAAAATAAGTCAAAATTTAGGTGCATTTGGCAATAAAAGAGCAACAAATTAAGTTGTCCAGCACCAACTTAACTTCACTAAAAGGAGGTGTTTTGTTTGTAAGAGATTGTCATTTGGCAGTTAGAAACAAAAGATCAACATTAAGCCAATCCATTTCACTAACAACTGATCTACTCACCAGTTCTAATAATTGAATCATAATTGAGTGACACAAAAAAATCTCTTTACACATATTTATAAGTAATCTTTTATTTTTTTAGGATATAATTGATAAGTGATTCAACTATATTATTTAAACGAAATCGATTTTTCTAAACTTACATTTAAAATATTTTTGTCAAACACAAATCAATTCTATAGACTTCAATTAATTACATTAAAATCAATACTATCAAAATTAAAACAAACACTAGAGCAGGCCACCTTGAATCTAAAGACATTCAATATCTTCAAACTTGACTGTCAACACTATATAATAATATTACTTTACTTTTTTTTTTGGCCTTTTCTGGATTCGATTAGTGCTCTCTCGATTATGTGTTCCTCGTAAATTTTTAAGAACCTTTTTTTGTTGATAGTTTAATATTATGTTTTTCTTTTACCAAAAGTTTAATATTATGTTAAAAATTTAATTTATATACATTATATACGATTTTTCACAACGTTAGTCAATTACGAAATAACATATCTTAAAGTTAGTTTTACTTTATCTTAACTACCTTAAAATTCACTTGTATCACAAACATTTAATGATTGATGATATAACTTTTTTTACAAGTATATATCAATTAAACCCTTATATTTGTTAGTTGAAGACTTGTTGTACAGTTAGTTTAGATTAAACCACAGTTAGTTCTCATTGTATAGTTAGTCATAGATAGTAAATATAGTTAGATATTGGTTAAGTCTTTAACCACTTCAGTTATGCTATAGTTAGAAGTTAGTTACAGATATTAGTTTGTATATAACACAATTGTATTCTGTTGTACAATTAATTTTATCAATGGAGAATTCATTTTTCACTTTTTTCTTCTCTGAGAGCTCCAAGTTTGACACTAACTTCTCAAGTATACTCTTAATTATATTTATTGTAGAGGTAAAAATGTATGTGTGAAGAATAATAAATTAAGTAAAATATTATATTATTATTTTTTGACAATAATATGGCATTATTATTATTATTATTATTTGACTGCAATATTATATTATTATTGAAAACCACAAAATTCTACCATTTATTTTTTATTGGTTTGTAGATGGAGTGGCAAATTACCACTAGAAATTCAAACACATATCTGAGGTTTTAGATTCAAACATAATATGCGGCTTAACAATTTCGACATTTATCAATTGAGTTAAAACTTACATATAATTCTATCAATATTTTTTTGTTGACCAAATTCTATCAATATTTTAGCTTATGAATTTTCTTAATAAATATACGAGGAAAACACCGACACCTTTCATTTATTTTCATTTTGGGGGGTGGACACAATACGAAAAAGGCGGGAGTTGCTGATAACAGAAAATAGAAGTTTTTACAAGTGGCATTCACAAATCACCACCGTAATTTCCAGTTGAGAAATGGCAATCGCAAGCCAAAACGTCTTCTTCAACTCACTCACTCACTAGTTTAGTTGACACATTAGTAATGTCAACGAGTAAATCACATAATTAGCATACTAATCATAAATAATTAATGCTAGAGAGAGAGAGGCTACCTGATGAAAACCGACTTCCTTGGTGAGTGGAACACCAAGTTCCGCCATACAAGCTTGCATTCTATCATCTGAACCGTACAATCCTGGATATCTATGAATACAACGATCCTGCATTTTCTGCAATGCTTTAGCCAATGGATAACTAATCGCAAAACCTCCTCCACCGTACGCCATCCCGTAGGAGAAAAATATGTTCTGCAAATGACTCTCAGATAAACTTCCGATATAATAAAATTGATTATGATCATATTTATTTAAAACCCTCAACAAATTTTCCGTTAAAAAAAAGGTGTCGTCATCTCCCATAACAAACCACCGCACATCTTTCATTCCTAAACGCAGCGTTTCAGAAACAATTCGTGAAATTCGTATCGCTGATCGGTGGCCTTGTTTGTTTGTGTATGGAAAATTTGAAGTGTCGGTGGAGATTTTCACCATTGGAAGCTCTTCGTTTGAATCTGTTTTTACAGGTTCGTCCATCCAAACAATTCCTCTCATATTCTTCTTTTTGTACCATAATTTTATGTAGTTTTTTCTCTGTTCCCATAGCTTCGCCGACGCTGCTATTCCGAATACCACGTGTCGGAGCTCTGTTTTTCGCCGCTTAACCACCGGAGAAGCACTCGTAATCGCAGTCGCATTATTAACCGGAAAAGCGTTAGAATTTGAGAGACGATCGATTGAGAATGGAGCGTGATTACACGCGCTTGATGTTGAAACTAGCTTCAGAGTGTAAACGAAGTAAGTGAGAGAAACAATGAGGATTAGCCAGAGCATAAGCTTCGGTGAGTGTGAATGTGAAGGTCTTTGTTGTGAATTAGGGTTTCTATTTTGTTCCCAAATTACTTTCTCTGAATCTTTCATTTTTCTATATATTTTGTGTGATAAAAATAAGAAAAAAGAAAAATAAAAGTTTTACTAACAAATAATGCATGCAATGCAATCACAGAGAAAAACAGAGCAACAATTACAGAACACAGTGTACGATGTATAAGGGGGACCTATGCATTCAATTTAATTAGTGAAATGAATGAGAATGAGATTTTAGAAGAGATAGCATGCAGAGCTGAGATGCCAGCAAAGTCTCAATACCAATATTTATATGTGCTGTTATAAGAGTGTAATGTGGGGACTTAGAGTTACAGTTAAATTTTAAGCTTATGTCACTATATTTGCTATATGCATGCATTTGATAATCTTTTTTGGTGTCGTGTTATCGGTGTGCAATATTTATCGGAAAATTTGACTGATCACGTGTATACTCAACTTTACTAGTCCGTATGGTTCTCCGTTTTCAACAGAGTTTTTGTCATATCCAAAATTCAAACTCGAGACATTAGGATAAGATCTGAGTCTAGTTATCACTCGGATCAACCCACATTGGTATGGATAATCAGAGTAAGAGAAACGTCTTAATTTCTTATCTTTCAGTACTAACGTCTAAATTTCTAATCTGGTTTACGTGGGGTTTAATTAGAAACTATATATGGGAAGCTATAATCACTTGGATTTCAGTTTTTATAATTTGAGTAGGTTAACTGGTATTTTTCATTTCTCCTAAAGTGGTAGACGGACAAAGATAAACAAACTCTTCATCTAAAACTAGTTAAGTTCCATTTGGGTTTTTCTTTCGTTTTTCTTGTCGTTGATGATTAAATGCAAATACAATACAAAACAAGATTATAATACGGATTCCTATTTTGATTTGTTCAAGAATATCTCACTGATAAATATATAAAGTTTCATATTTTTTAAATCAAACAAAATCTATATACCTCTAAATAACAAACTTTAGCCACCATGGTTAGCATTTCCCCTGTTTTTTTTTTTCTTTGGCCTTACTTTTCTTAATAAAACGACAGTTTCTTAACCCACAAAAGAAGAGAAAATGGATCCCCTGTATTTAGGGCGCGAACTACACTATGCAGTCAGTGCAAAAATAAATATTTAAAGTCGGTTCGTTGTTCAACCGACTTTAAATGTATGTGTGTCCTAAACATTTAAAGTCGGTTTAACAACAAACCGACTTTAAATGTGTTATTTTTGCACCGATTGCGTAGTGCGATTCGCAGCACTTCTAAATACAGGGGATCCTTACCATGAAATCAACACCTTTAAAGGAAAAAAGAAAGAAAAGAAAAAAGTCAGTTTTCAATCTTCCCAATTAACGGCTTTTAGTGGACTTATTATTATTATTATTATTATTATTATTATTATTATTATTATTATTATTATTATTTAAATAAAACCATTTTGGGCATCAATACAGCTTCCTTCATTGTTCTTTCAAGTATGGTTACAATTACAAAAGAAATCAATAACTCTCAATTAGGCTAAGTCATTAAGTTAGTGCAAACAATCTGTCAATTCATACATAAATAATCTTAATCATTTAGTTCCTGATTCTAATTTGGAACATAAATGATTGTTTTAACACACACACTTGAAGGTTTAGGCGTGTTCGAGGTCCTTTTAGGGGTTTCTTGTTTTTATTTTTCGTAGGGACGACGATCTCGGACGTGTTTCTTCTCTAAGTGTGTTTTTTTTCTTGGTGAGGTTTAGGTTTTTTGTAGGTGTTTTCTTTGGGTCAATCTTGTATCTCTTCAATTATAGCTTGCTTTCCATCTATCTTTTTTATTAGACTATTTCAATAAATTCCTAATTATCGAATAAGACTGTTGTAACTAGATTCAATTGTTGAATTTGTGAAACCTGAAATCAATAAACCAAGACACAATATCTTGTTAAAAGAAAGGAAGGATTCCAAGTGTGGAACTCCTAGGTTTGTAAACGATTGTTTTTTGAATCAATTTCTTTTTGTGTTTATTCTTTCGGGGCGTATATACCACTTGATTGGACATTGGGATTTGGAAAAACACTTAAGAGAAAATAGAGTGATCTAATGAGTGGGAATAGCATGCTGCTATAAGGTTAGGTTTGAGCGGAGCTTCTCATCTAGTCTAAAGTTGTAACTCTTGATCATTATAGTGAAGATTCAAGTCATTTGGCTCTCTACTTTTACAACTTTATATATCAATTAAATCCTTAGCTTTTACAACTTAATAACAATTTGGTCTCTGATATTAAGTAAAGTCAATTACCTAGTTGATATTATGCTATAAAAGTCAGAGACCAAACAGACATTGAAAATTTAAGAGACTAATCTGAATAAGGCTCGGATATATCAGAGATTAATTAGAAATATTATTAATGTCAAATACTATACTAAACTTTTCTACAATTTAAAAGATAGATTTTTTTTTTTGGTTAGAAAAGATCAAACTGATTATTGACTCTTTACAAAATAACAAATTAAATAAAGAATTGAAAAAGGACCCAGCATGTTGTCTTGAGCATCATTTTTTTCCCAACAAATGCTTACATGTTACACATAAATTAAAGAAGTGAGAAATGTAAACCCGGTTATATTATTATTATTTACCAAGTTATTATTATTTACCAATTTATTATTATTACTATTATTACTATTATTATTATTATTATTATTATTATTATTATTATTATTAAAAAAGAGTCAAAATGAAGCGTGAACTACAAAGACCAAGCATGTGCGATGCTTCAAAATTTTCAGCAGTAAATCAATGTACATATCATGCAGTAAAGATGCGAGGGAAAAGTACAATGAAAAGATGCGAGGGAAAAGTACAATGAAGTTCCTTTTTATATATGTCCCTCTTTGCTTGTACATATTTTTCCTTTTTGAATAATAATAATAGAATTTAATTTATATACACAGCAGGTGTACGAGCCTTTTACACTATCTACCAATTAAAGGTTGACACATCACCAAAAACAAATTGATCAATTAGTAACCACCAATTAGTCAATTGGTAACCAACCACTCATTGAATTGTGATTGATGGTGGTTGTAAAACCTGATACACAGTATGTGTATATAAATTAAACTCATAATAATAATAATAATAATAATAATAATAATAATTTTTGATACAATAACGTTATTTGGACAAAAAAAATTAGACAAAAACCAACTTACAATATCAATTAACCAAGTTTTTTAGGTCATTAACCAAGTGATCAATTAACCAAGTTTTTAATCAACGCCTCGAAAACTATAAAAAAACATGTTAGCTAATGGTCTAAAAAACTTGGTTAATTGGTGTTGTAAGTTGGTTTTTGTCTATTTTGGCTGTTGCTTTTCCCACACCCCCTCCTACTCTAAACACACCCCATAAGGGTGTGAAAAGACCAAAAGACCTATTTTTTTGAAATTTTTCACTGTTCGAACACGGGGCTTGAATGAGTTCGAACGAGGCCGTTCGAGTGTGTTAAATATGGCCAGACACCCGCGGGTGTTTTTTCAAGCTGTTCGAATAGGTCATACGAGCGAGGTTCGATGGTGGTCATGCGAACATGGTCGAATCTTTGTTGATCGAACAAATGTTGCGAAATTCTGCGGCATAGCGAGATATTGGGCGCCTCGAGATTCCACCGGCGGTTTAATCAACGGTTTACAATCATCAAATGTGTCGATAAAGGAGTGGATGTCAATCCGCTTTGGAAATTGTGTGCGAGCGGATAGAATTTAAACGGCTCAGATTTGTGATCTAAAAATGAAATCAACGGCTGACATTTCACCACGCCTATTATAAAAGGGGTTCACATCCTCAGACCTTCTTCACCAAACCCTAATCTGCTTCTTCCCAACCCAGCTGCTTCTTCACCAAAACCTTCTCTCCTTCTTCCCAACCCAGCTGAAATGGAATGGCAATTGTGCTCGACCCGAAGACTCGAAACGACAAATTCCTAACGACCGCTTCACCACCATGATGGGATTGTCCACCGAGCGAACATGGTGCTGTGTTTCGTTGTCTAAACCATGTCTTCTGCAGGATGAGTAAGGACATCACCTTCGCCCAACCGAAGGAAAAGGCCGAGAGGAAGATTCGTCCGAGGAGGAGCGTGGCGTAAGGCGTGGAGCGTATCGTTTCAAAAAGTTCAATTGTAGAGATGATGAGTACTGCTCCCAAAGATTCGATCATGGAGATCCGAAATGACGACGACGTCCGCGCAATGATGGAACATCTAGCTAACGTTCGATGGGCGGCGGATCTTAGAGTTGTGCGTGGACACAATCGAACTGCGAGAAGAGGTCATGCATCTTCTTCACCACCACCACCCGCACCACAACAACCCATACTTACGCACCTGTAGCAAGTTGAGTATGAGATGACTAACAGTCTTGGGGCGACCATTCACAGTCCGTTGATTCATAGTCGTGAATCAAGAACTAAAACTTTCATGCTTAAGAACAACATCACATTCGCAGAATTGAAAGAAAAACTGATAAAAAATGTGAAACTAGATGGTGTTCAGCAAGAAATTAAAAAAATCGAATGTGAATCCCCCTACGTCAGCAGCTGGAACCCACGTAATCGTATTCGGAAGTGCCTTAAGCCTATCAAGAATGACGAAGACGTTCGTCAAATGTTTGAGAAACATGAAGAATTCAAAAGTTTCATTGAACCTTATCTCGAATTGTTCGTTGAAACACGAGAATCTGTCTAAGAAATCCGCCGTAGAATTAGATTGTATTTTGTTTTCCTGTCGTTTCGTTTTAAATTTCCTATCCTTGTATTTTTGCAATTTGTGTTTTTAATTTCTGTTCTTATCCAATATTAAATCCTGTTCAACTTTTTTATTTTACCGTAATTGTTACCGTAATGACAATAAATTTGCGCCAACGAAAAGGAATTTCAAATTAAAAACCAAATGAAACAAAGTTGTTAAATTATACAAAAAAAGTAAACAAATATCCTCCTAAGACATATCCTCTCTTGGGTGTTGCGCCCCTCCTCCTCTCATACACATTCCCAAACCTCCTCCTAAACCCACGGAAGGGTTGTTGAGCGACCTCTTGATCTTATTTGAAACATGGTCTGACCGCTCAGGGACATGATCATCGATGGCCCCATCAATGTCATCAACCAAATCAATCACTTACGTAGCATCATCACAACCAAATAACATAACATTATTACTTAAATAAATAGAATATTAAGAAACATTATCATGCAATTAACATAAAAGACACGTACCACGCCGACATCGAGCTCATCTCAAAGTGCGATAATGCTCGGGGAAGAGAAAGGGATGTGAGACCCTAGAGTACCATGGAAAGTAGCACGGCACCGTGTTTGACGAGTCGGCACACGAGGAGGCCCCGCGCCACCAAGTGGTCCTCAACCCGAGTCCACCTCTCATCACACTCGGTGAGAGTACTGACGGCCACAGGTAGGAGTGCAGGATCCTCGGAATGTCTTTGGACACCGCCAAACCGTCGAGCACTCGATCGGCAAGTGACGCATCATGCGACCACCACTCCGAATGAACCTCTCGAACTGGCCGCCTCCTCGAAAGGTCTCACACGCTATGGGGCGTGTGTAGGGTCCCAGTCACCTCACTCACGGTGTAGCCGTCTGAGGCATAATCGATGGTATGTGACTCGATGCCCCAGGGGACATCATCGCACAACCATTTCTTCGTCCGTGGGGTACTCTCATCATACTCTGGGTGCTCCACCCAAGAGGAAAAGTTCGCACTCTGGAAGTGCTCAAAGATCCAAGCCTGTAATCAACATATCATTGGTTGATTATTAATCTGAAAGTAACACTAAAGCAAACTTAAAAGTAAAGAATATGTTTCATACCTGAAGTAAAGGAAGATGACCAACAATCTTCTTGGTCTTCTTCCTTGTAGCATCCTTCAGCTGATCATAGAGATGGGCGGGGCCATGGCCCCAAAGAATAATCTCCAACTGCCTCCAAATCCATCAAGATACCAAGGTAGCGAAGCTTAACCTTGTTGCGACTTGTCGGCAAACAAGGTGCAACCCAAAAGATACAAAGACATGTAGGCCCTAGCGGCATGGTCCCACCGCCTCGGCTATGGTGGGTGGTGGTAGATCTATCCTCGACCATACAAGCCCAACAGACGACCCCACGGCGAAAGTGCAGGCGTTGCATCCTCGGTGTGGCACCCAAAAAGTCAACCAAGAAATGCTCCCCACGCCATGAAGTCGATCCGGCATGTCATAGAACCGCCAAGAATGGGGATGTGCGGCGGTGGGATACATCATCAAGGGTGATGCTCATCTCACCCACGGAAGGTGGAATGATGATGTATCCGGCCGCCAACGCTCTATGAATGCGTTGACAGACCCTTGTGGAGAATGGGAAGCCAATCCCAACCAAGGGAACCAACCACGAAGGCCGCCAGTGTCCTAATCGCACATGAAACACCGCCGTGATGAGTCCATCCATGGGATTGGGTGTAAATCCGGCCGCTTTGCATTCGAAAAAGACACAATAAGCCAAAACATTCAACAACTTAATAAACAAATTTACAACACTCAACTATAAAATAATAACTTACCCGCGAAATAAAAATCGGTAAGGATATGTGCCCGTATGTGGGCAACACGTAACCATCTTCTCGGTCCACCGGAAATGGGAATGTTGCCTAACAAACAGCAGCCTCACGAGGCTCGTGACCTCCTCTCCTCACGAGGCTCGTGACCTCCTCCTCCTGATGCCTGAAAGATGAAGGCCTAGAAGATGAAGGCCTAGAAGATGAAGGCCTAGCGGCGGATGAAGGCCTAGCGGGGCGAAGGCCTAGCGGATGAAGGGCCGGCGAACTCATAGGCGGAAATTGAGCATCACGCTCAATATCCCGCCCAATATCCTCCGGGAAGTGGGGAGGAGGAACATCAACCCCTACCCTACCCCAGCACGACCCCTAGCTCGGGAGGGTTCACCGGCTTCTTCCCTCCTTTTGCGGTTTGAAACCGTAGGAGGTGGCCGACCGGCTCGCTCAGAAGGTTCAGCTGCATGACCACCTCTACTCCTCACCATATCTGAAACAACAATCAACAGAACCGATTCAATCAAATTAACATAACCAAACAGAATCAGGCTGAGAAAGTTCACTGTCAAACGATCGCTTCGAAGGGCTACGTGCGAACTGTTACGCACACCACCCTCGAACAAGTCGATTCGATTTACAAAATACAACGGTTCGAATGAGGTTGCTCGAACGGTGTTCGCACAACCTCATTCGAACACCTTCGTTTTCACGTGTTCGATGGACCTCACTCGAACAATTCTGCGTTTCAGAAAAAAAAAAACCAGAATGGAGCGTAGGGGGAGAGGCATACCTTGAAGAAAATGGAACGAATAGAGAGAGTGAGGGGAGGCGAAAATAACCCAGGTGCTCTTGAGAGTGTTGGTGGAGAAGATTGAGTGAGAGATTGAGTGAGATTGAGTGAGTTGGGAGAAGGTGAGTGAGAGGGAAAGAGAGGTTAGGGTTCGAAGGGAGGGGAGGGGAGGGGAATGAGAGACGAGGGAGAGTGAGAGAAGGGGGGGGGTGTGGGTTTTTTTTTTTTTGAATTGGGGTAATTTTGGAATTATAAGTTTAATGGGGTGTGAATAAGTAGGGGGGGTGTGGGGAAAGCACTCCCCTCTATTTTTGACTGAAAATTTTGACTACATAACATTAGGAGATTACTTTTACCACACCCCCTCCTACTCCAAACACACCCCCTCACCCTACACATTTACCAAACTAACCCCACTTACAATTCTATTTCCCTCTCTATCCTCTCCTCTTTCTTCTCCAACACCCAAAAACACTCCTCTCCAACACCAAAACCTCCCCTCTCTCCACTCCAAAACCCACCCATCCTCACCTTCATCATTCACTCCCATTCAACTACCCATCATTGGCAACTAGCTCAAGGTAATAACCCTACCAAACATTTTTCATTTTGGTTCTGTTTTGAGTTTTTACGCCATTTTTTTTTTTCTCGCAAACGCGCTTCGGTTGAATAGGTCGTTCGAACACGCTTCGCATGGCGTGTTCGAACAAGTGTTAGGCCGGGGTGTGAATTTGATTTGTTCGAATAGCCTCATTCGAACATGTTCGCATGAGGCCGTTCGAGCAGCGTATGACAAAGAATCGATAAGTTGCGGCTTATCGTGCGTGTTTTTGGTTTAATGGATGAAAATGAGGGTGCATCTGGAGCAGTTGAGTTGTCAACTGTAGAAGCTGAGATGTCAACTGTCGCAGTTGACATCTCAACTGACGTCGTTGAATCCCAAGACTTTACTAGTTCCTTCCAAACCGATACGGTAGAATGAATTAGTTGTTTTAATTTTAGCTAACTATTCAAATTATGTAACGACACATGGTAATTGAAGGGCGCTTATTTCCTACTCGTGAGGAGGCTCGCGACTTGGAGTGCGTGCGGTTGGGAAATCTCTTGGGATGGTGATTGTTATAGGAAGATCGACACCGGACGACGATCGGGTAAACAATCTTGCATCTTGATTTGTGATAAAGCCGGATCATATAAGACAAATGTTGAGGAAGGCACAAACACTAGAAAATGTTGTTGTCCCTTCGGTGAAAGGAAATTTATTAAGAAGCTTGGAGGATGGATTTTGAGGGTTATGAATGGAACTCATAACCACGGGATGGTTACTTATCATGATGGACGTCCCGTACATTGGTAGGTTAACTTTAGAAGAGAAGGAACTAGTGGCTAGAATGACTAGGAATCATACTCGGCCTAAATTGATCCTTAATGAGTGAAATTGATGAAGCTTTGATGATAACTATACGGTTGTGAAACAAATATACAAGCTGTCGTCAAAGGCAACGATCGGCTATGCGTGAGGTAGGGTGAGCTCCAACAACTCATGTTTTATTTGCAACGCGATAATTATGTTTCTTGGACTCGACTTGCGAGGCGGAACTACGGTTGTGAAAGACATCTTTTGGGCCCATCCCGATTCTATTGAGCTTCTCAACACCTTCCCAATTGTTTTGTTGATTGATTCCACATATAAAACCAAGCTGATGCAGTATCCGTTGGTTGAGATCGTTAGTGTGACCTCAGCAGAGAAGACTTACTCTGCTTGCATTTGCTTATGTCAATTGGGAGAGGATGGATAACTTTGCATGGGTTCTTGAGAAATTGAGGGGTTTATTTAGGAAACAGGATGAACTTCCGCAAGTCATACTTAATGACGAGAGACACAGTATGATGAATGCTCTGGCGACAATATTTCCAACATCTATGCAAACTTGTTGTGCCAATTTCACATTAAGAAAAATGTGAGGGCAAAGCAGGCTCATTGTGAAAGACCAAGTCATTGTTAATGACATTATGGGTGCATTTCTATCTGTGTCCATGCGAAGACTACGGAAGAGTATGATTATGAGTTGGAGTCTGTTTAACGACTTGGCGCCTCCTTATCCCGATTTCATACGGTATGTCAAGACCACACAGCTGAGACCCTTCAAGGAAAAGTTTATTGATGCATGGATAAATAAGCATATGCACCTTGGCAACACTACCACCAACGAGTTGAGTCTGCACACACTCTCACTTGAAGCAAATATTACGAGACAATGGGGAGATTTGTGCAAGTCTTTGGGGATGGAATGCGACCATGCTTAGGATACAACATTACGATCTTAAAATGCACTTGAGCATAGTTTGAGTAGAGTGAAAGTTCAACACTTGAAGAAGAAGATTTTTGATGAAATTAAGGGTTTAGTTTCATCTAATGCTATAGACCATATTTTGGGTGAGATGCGCAGACCGGATCCGTTTCACTTAACCCATCATTATGTCGATGCACACTCGTGACTACACACGGACTACCATGTGCATGTGAGCTTTCAAGGTATGATGTACACTCATATTGTTATTTTGTCTATAAACTCAACATTATATGGGTTGTCACTAAATCAATGTCGCTTTTTTATAGGGTTATGATGGATCGCACTCCAATTCCGTTGAGCATGATTCACCAACATTGGCGAGGGTGAATTTCAAAATACTGATGAGGGTAATGGATGATGAGTTGAGTGTAGAAATTGAACTTGAAGCTATCGTCGAAGAGAGGTTTGAGGCCTCACGATCACGCCGGTAGAGTTATGATTAAGGCAAAAGCACGTGAATTGGCATTCCCATACCACGACTTCTATGTGTCCACCTCCTGATACGATCATTACAAAGGAGCACCAAAAAGATAAGAAAGGGAATGTTGATTACTCAACAAAGCGAGACAAGTCATTTTGGGAACATGTAGATGACAAATTTGACTCCCCGGGTTCATCTAGTGGATGTTTTGCTCGGTCTAAGTAAACAACCTACTCCCCCAAGCAAGAGTGGAACGTCTACAAACCCATACGATTTCGGTTCAACTCCTGCTCTACTTTGTCAACGTGTCCAAAGACCTAATCCATCACAAAGCAAAAAGAGAACTCAAGTGACGGTGCTACTACAATCCCTACTCCTCCACTACTTAAGAAACCAACACCCACACCTTATTCTGACGAAAGGCTGCTCTCACTCTCTGCTTTCTAAAGCTCTTACTTTGACACCACTCCTGTTCTTTGCAAATCCTCCTATTATTACAGATCTTTCTTTGTTATGGATGTATTTAATACATACATAATAGGGATCTTAGACATACATGCGTCCCTATGTTGAAAAACTTGTTAACGTGGTTGGTGATGGTAGCTGTGGATTCCGGTGTATTGCGGCATTTCTTGGAAGGGCGAGGAGGCTTGGCGATCGATCGGAATCGATCGATGGAGGAGCTTAACCAATACAATGACTTCTACACTCGATCGTATGGTGGTATTGGTAAGGTCACATTTTTGATGAAGTCGTTGTTGAGGCACATCATGGGAACAATGTTGAAGATAATTGGATGACTATCACCTAAATGGGTATATCGATCGATAACAAGTACAAAGTTGTCCCGAGTTGTTGGTCACCTAATTGTTGTTACACAATTTTTCCCTTCAATGTTGCGCCATTCGAAGTGCCCGACGATTCAACATCCTTTTCGTGCGAACACAAACACTTTATGCAGTAACGTGTCTTCTATTTAGATTCGGTGTAGTCATTCCAAAACATTACATAACATTATGTTTTTGTTGTCTTTTGAAGATCTTTATGAAGCGGAAGTCCAATGCCCTTGCCGGATTTGATGTGGATGACTAATAGGGCACCCATAGCAAAGGGTTGGGACTCGCTTTTTATTAGCCAGAATGCAAAAGTGGAAGTGTTTGCTCATACAATCACAACCCCATCCCCTTCCTTGTGTAGATTTAAGTAAAGATACGATGGTAGTCAATGTTAAATTAGATTTATACTTTTGGTAGACAAATATTGTATATGAATATTGGTAGGCAATTTTGAAATCAAAAAAAGCAGTGTTTACATTTTAAATCGAAATCACCACAATCGTGTTTCATTTTATTAAGTTTCGCTTTTTACATGCATAACAATAGTTCGAATGATACCATTCGAACGCTGTTGAACGCAACCCTTGAACAGTTTCGAATAAAGCCAATCGAGGCAATCAAAACACACCTCACACCATCGGTTGGCAATATTCCTTTACGCGTAAGTCGTTCGAACATGTTCGAACGATGTCGTCAAACATCATAAATTCCTTAACACGGACAAGGTCGTTCGAGCGCGTTATTTCGCACAACGTCGTTGACAGTCCACTTAAACCACGCGCAACACGAGCGTTCCACGCGAGGTCATTTTTGGAAAAAAAATATTTAGGGGCGTGCATAAAGTAGGAGGGGGTGTGGGAAAAGTAAAAGCCTAACATTATTGTTTTTTATATGCCCGTAAATGATGGTGCTAGTTGAGATGTCAGCCCAACTAAGATATACTATTACAGAGATATGCTTCTACATACTACTTTTTGCTTAAGGGTGTATGATTGGGAGATGAAGAGAGTGGAGAGCTTTGAAAAGATTAATTTATATTTTAATAAATATAATAGATTTTTTAGAAAAATAATTAAAAAAATAACATGATAGATAACAATATAATATTTTAATCACACTTTATTTATTTTAGAGATATTTTATAATTTCCTCAATTTAAAATTGAAAAATATGTTATCATTAAGGAAAAGCAACAAAAAAATAATACAGGATATAAATACCTGAAGAAGTTCCCTAGTAAGCTCCCAATTTGGCGGAGATACTACTTCAGTATTTAAAACAGGAGTTATGATTGCTAGTAAGCATAGACAATTGCGGAACTTCATTGAAGTTGAAAAGACGCCAGTTATATGAATGCTAGTGCAGCGATCGATGCTTTTACATACCATCTTTTACTTAAAAGAAAATCTAAGGGTGAATCTCAAAAAAAAAAAAAAATCTAAGGGAAAGAGAAACAAGAGAGGAAGAAGGGGTAAAGAGAATTTGGTAGGATCGATGGCAAGTCTTCACTATATACAGATTATACACAATATTTACAGCACCTTTGACATTTACCAGAAAGGGCACCACCTGAAAAACGAAGAGAAACATGGTAAAACACAAGTCATAATTCGCTACAGATATGAACGGTTTATTGTCACCTCAAGATCCAATTAAATAGCAAACTTTTTTTTGTCCAAATAGTAAAGCTTCTTTTGATCTCATCTAAAAGAGAAACATAAAAAATGGAGAAACTTGAACAAATCCAATTCTTAATTTAACATAATTGACTCGCATGCATGCATGTATATGAGTGCGTGCAGTAAAATTTGATAAATACTTGAAGAAAATTAGTTTCAGGAGTTAAGAGACTATACCCGATATAATTTTGACACAAATTTTCATGAGAGGTAGCTTCAGAAATTAATTTTTGTACTTGCAATTTCACAGATAAAGCATGATCAATTTCACGAGTATCTCCAGAAATTAAGCTGCTATGACCCACTGCATGCCGGGGGGAGCTGTTCAAGACTGAAGAGCTGGGTGAAAAATCCAGTCCGTTTAGCTTGTTACTCATACGAGCCATGACAATCACAGCACGCTCATTCAAAACCTCATTAGCATCACCAAGTTGGTTAACAGCCTAGTGCACAGGTGGATAGAATGAGTATCATTAACCAAAATCAACAAAAAAAATAGTACAGGATATAGATACCTGAAGAAGTTCCCTTTCCCGGGCTCCACGCTGAGGTTGAGGAAGCTCCCTATTTGGGGGAGATTCTTCAGTATTTACAACAGGAGTTCCATGATTGCTAGTAAGCATAGACATTTGCGGAACTTCGTTGAAGTTGAAAAGACGCCAATTTATGAGAGGATCGTGTACAAAGGCCTGAATGTAGGAAGAACATATATCAAATGCTATACTCAAATTAATATTGAGACTAAGAAGCAACAAATGGAGATGGTTTGGAGGAATATTCCCAGCATGTGGCCCAAATTAAACATTTGTAGTCAGAAGTTTCTATCAATAATAACATGATTTAAGCAATAGTAGAGCTCCATTACTAGCCAACATTAGTTTTAACCTTTCTGCAAAGCTTTCTTAATTGTTCATCTTGCCCTAATTCTTTTTTTACCTTTATATGTAATATAATAATAAAATATTATCATTTAATATTGTAAGAAAATCCATAAAAAATCCAGAGCAACATTAAAAGAAACAAATTCCATCACTTGTCTGCTCATCCAGAGCAACATTAATCTAAGATACTCTGCTTCTCGATCTCACCCACAACGATGTCTAATCAATCAAAAGAATATAAAATAATTTTGTTGTCAATCAACTACCCCACAATCTAAATCTTACATACCAAAAGTAATCAATCAAAACTAAGGCTGAACGAAACTTTCTATGACTGAGTTAACAATTTCATATAATTTGGGATTAAATTTAACTCAACCCCAAAAAGCTAGCTTATGAGACCAGAGTTGCCAACACTCAACCACTAATCGAGAGGAAAACAAGTGCCCATTTTAAAACTTGGGATTGAGTCTCACTCACCCCAAAGGCGAGCTCATTGGGTGAGTGCCAGCTTCACTTATAACCACTAATTATGCTATAACACAATCCAATGTAGGGCTCCCAAAACAATTAATTTAAAATTTAGAATCCGACA
The DNA here is from genome assembly GCA_020916435.1 of Oxytropis ochrocephala. Lineage (NCBI taxonomy): Eukaryota > Viridiplantae > Streptophyta > Magnoliopsida > Fabales > Fabaceae > Oxytropis > Oxytropis ochrocephala. Next base: position 2,098,861 of record CM037092.1, on the reverse strand, counting down.
TTTAGTTTTGTATCACGTGATTCACGTTACCAAAGAATTCCTTTCATTGTTTTAAATTTTATGGACAGGGTAATTAGAGATGGGGGAGCACGGATTAAAACAAGTTTTCTAACTATCTATACCTCCATCATAGCCATAACACTATCTTTATTTGTTCGCAAGACCTGCATAACATTTTCACAAGTTGAGCGGAAGTTTCCCTCGATCCCACTAACCTCCATGGCTTTCAGAAGCATTCTTGTCAAACGAAATGGAACCTGAATTGGTACTTTAAACATAAGATACAATAAAATATCCACATTTCCTATGATTCAATAATTAAAATCAAGAATAATCAATTCTTGGGCATACCTTCTCCGGGAACTTCTCACGGTTCATTGAGGCTTCAAAACAGTCTCCAAAATCTATGTGTAAAATCTTCCCACTGCAGAACAACACAAATGCTAGATGCTGAAAACATTCAATTAATGTCAATCTAGCTAACTTTCTTTATCACAACCTACCTAAGCCTATGTAACATAAGATTGCTTGGATGGCGATCACCCAACCCAAGAAGGTAACCGACCTGGAAAAACTCAACTGTTAGTTTTGTCCATAGTAAAACCATAATCTACAACAACAGGGAAATATAATTGCAGTAAACAACTCTTAACTCTTCATTAATTGCCAGGGAATCTTATGCAAAAGGTCATAAAATGGACAAAAGTTGATACTAAAAATTAGAACTTTCAACCTAGTTTGCATTGCTTTTAGAGGGAATCACGTTTAAGTTATAACCCAGCATGCTAAGTTTTTAGGAGTCATCAACTTAAGTGGTGGGAAACTTGCACATATACAGTAAGGACCTATATCAACCACAAAATGGAGATATTGAATTACAGGGGGAAAGTATGGTCACATTGTAGTCATGGCAATTCAAAACTTCGAAAGGCAGGTAAAGGTCACTAAGTCATGGTCAAAATTTTCACCGGTATGCAATGTGGCCAAGTTCCCAAGTCGAATTGTCATGTCAAAGTTTAGTAAAACACCTGGCTGCACCTCTCATGTTTTCAAAATAAAATGTGGAAAAGGTTATTCTCTAATAATATAGAAGTAATGTACAAGCACTGAACTAATTACATAGACTAAGCCTTACCTATTGAGCTTGATAATGGGTCTAATACAATGAGAGCTACAAATTACAAAAACATATTCAAAATAACTACTGACATGATACAAGTTACACATTTAAAAATATAATAAACAGAAGATCACCTCATGCTAAACATCCGAGAAGCATAGGTTTTAACTTTTAAGGTCTATATTCGACAAATGGAACTTGACAGTGGATTATACCATGCTTATAAAAAGTGGCAGGTACGTCATGCAAATCACAATTTAAGCTGGCAAGGACGTACCATGCTCATAACTGCCAAACTTCTGGTATAATTTGTCCTCCTCTCGAGCCATGCTTCAGAAGTTCGACTTTTCAGCCAAAGCACCTAGGAGAAGGAGAATTGTGTGGCTTCAAATGTCACAAAATACCACATGTCAAGTAAACTCTATACAACCATTACATACCTTTGCTAGGTCATTTCCTTCAGTATTGTGCAAAGCATGCTCAAACACCTCCACTTTAGCTATAAGAGTCAAATGCTCATAGTCAGGTGCAAAACTGAGCATGCATTTGTGTTCCTGATTCAAGGTAATCTGCACAACCAAAGGGTAACCAAATTCAAGCAACTTAAATCATGGAAAATTTCATATCTATGAGGTAAGAAACAATAACTATGTTTAAAACCAGATTAGTAGTAAGAGAAGGCAACAATGACTACAGAGGGCAATAGATACAAGAAAGAGCCGGAGGATTATGGCTGACCTTTCTAGCATCTCTATACTCCCGGATAAGATAATGCAGGGTGTCACAATTTGGGACCCATTCAATTAGACCACTGTTTGGAGATAAAGGAATCACAGCATATCGTTGAATAGACAGATCTTTCTCTGCTGTTTTAGAAGAATTCTCAAGCAGAGTATTCACCAAACCGAAAAGCTAGCAAAAATAAGGATAGGGTATTTATCAAGTTGTCAAGATGAATGAACCTAGCAAAAAATTCATGAACACCAAAGATATACAAACAAAGACTACAGAGAGGAAAGAGGCCAACAGTAAGAAGGCATTTTCAGTGACAGAGAGGAAATACCTGCATGACTCGTTCATCCTGGCGTAAATCCTCATGTCCCTTTAATAAGAAGGCATAATTATTACCATCACTCCCATGAATGGTTAGTTTCCTGGGCCGTTGCTTAGAATTCATGACATCAAGCTGGCATGCAAATGATGCAATTGTAACCACTGGTGCATCTGAAGGAAGGATATTAATGTTATTGGAATATATGTACATGAGTACTTAATATTAAGTAATTAGAGGAATCTCTCGGTGATCTTATCTGCCACGTGTCTCACAGGAATAATTATAATTGCTGTTAGATAACCAAACTTTTTCTGGAATCAGGTAGTACATAGCATAGATCAGAATCAGATCATGAACTCCTATTACTATAGAATTAATAGAGGAAACACTGTTCTGAATGTAATACTGTATAACAGTTAGCAGTTTAGTTAGTAATAATGCAATGTGGCTATTTCCATACGTGCTCCTTTCCCTTGTATCAGTCAGTTAGTTACTTAGAGTCAGTAAAGCACTGCCCTATGTAAAGTGTAATCAATTTCTGATTCAATTAATGAGAAATAGATTTCAAAATCAGAAATGTAGTTAGAATTCTCCAACTACATCATGGTATCAGTTAGCCTCGTTTCGCTCCACTAGCATGGTTCGATCCTCGCCTCCATCTCGCTTCGATCCACACGCATGGCTCAATCCCTCGATCCTCGTCGTCTCTGTGCAACTCATCCATGGCGTCTCCGTCACAATCGTCAAACATCACATTGCTCAAGCTGTTCAAGGCGTTTTCATATCAAGCCACAATCCTGTGCTTCAGTAAATCTCTTGTGGTCTGTGCAGAAGCTCAAATTGCAGATATCCTGACTAAACCATTGGCCAAGGCATCCTTCTGTTCTCTAAGGGACAAACTCAATGTGTCAAGCATTTCATTGCTCTCACCTTGAGCTTGAGGGGGAGTAATAGAGGAAACACTGTTCTGATCTAATACTGTAATAAAAGTTAGCAGTTTAGTTAGTAATGCACTGGCTATTTCCACACGTGCTTTCCCTAGTATTAGTCAGTTAGTTACTGACTTAGAGTCAGTTAGGGCACTGCCCTATATAAAGTGTAATCGCACTCTGATTCAATTAATGAGAAACAGATTTCTAAATCAGAAATGGAGTTAGTTAAATTTCTCTAACTGTATCAAGAATAAACTCCACTTTTAGATCAGATTAACTTGTGCTCCTTTTCTCTGTACCATTATATGAGTTGTTGAAAATGAAATAGAATCGTGTATTAATGGTATAGGAATAACACATACACATTGTGTAATTAAGAACAAAAGAGTCATGTAATTGGGAGTAGGATATTGATAAGGACCAAATATATGAAAATAGAAGATAATGTATTATATACCAAAAGAAAGGAAAATATCATAGGAGGAGCTCCCCTGTAACCCCGGAGCAAGCTCCACAGAAGAATTTGTAATTCTCTCTGCCCAGCCACAAGCCGAAAGTTAGAAAAATATATCATACCGCCCATTCCCCTCGCTCTAACCTCACATACCCCCATTCACTCGTGTTTTCTTTCTCACCTTATAACTAACTTTCTAGCTCAGCTTTTCTTTCTTTATTTTCTTAACCCCCCTTACATATATACATGCTAAAAACGACTGTTCTGGGCTCAGGTCCTTATCAATACCACCTTGAACAACAGCCTTGACCCCAAGGCTGAGATAAGGAATTGACTCTCTAAATAGATTCCGTCCTCCCAAGTTGCATCTTTAACTTGTGAGTCCTTCCATGACACTATTTTCTGCCCAAAAATGCCACTGAAAGCAGTAGCAGATGTATTTACAAAGAGGCTTCCCACGTTGTGGTTTCATGATTTTGTTTGCAAGTTGGGAATGATAGATACCCATTCACCATATTGCAAAATCAATTCCTTCATCTCCTTCCAACCACATACTGATAACTTACTCGCCTATGAACGCCACCTAACAACAACATTAGACATTTCTTAACCACTTGTATTTATTGTTTCTAATATATATATATATATATATATATATATATATATATATATATATATATATATATATATATATATATATATATATATATAATACCATGTTGTATGATGTTCAAGATATCAGGTGACATAGAATTGGGTTTTTTTCTTTACTACTGTTTTGAAGTCCTATCCAATTCCTCCCCATCCAAACAATAAAGAAAATTCTACCATTTTCTCTTCTCTCCAAATTCTTAATTTATTTCCCCTCATTTTTTTACTGCTTCCAAACGGAGCATAAATGTCTACGCATAATATAACATTGAAATAGTAAAATTAAATTTACCAGCACTATATGTCCCAGGAACAGCAAGCTCCAAATTGCAGCATTTTAGCAACTCTGGAGAAACAGACTACAAAATATGCACAAAATTTAAGGCCCATAATATCAATTACAAATATTAATTGCACGAATGAATGACCAAGCATCATCCTTACCTCAAAGTCTAAAGTAGTAAGAGTTTGAAGTTGCTTATCTATCTTTCGGAATACATGATAATATATATCCCATGCCTGAAACAAAAATTGATTAAAAAATTATTTCTAGACAAGGAAAATGGCAAAAAGAGACTATAGCTATTGTCAATTCCACAGAAAGTACTAGCAATGTGCAAAAGATATAAAATAGAATTCATCCATGGATCTTCACGTAGCAGTTTAATCTCTTAGGATAGTTGGTTTCAGACACCATGCATGCAAGGGTTCTTTTATTTACTGCCAGAATTAAAAAAGTAAGCTATACTTAAATCTGCATCTTGTCACTGTCAATTTACAAAGAATTGTGCGCACGCACACTCACGGTAGAAAACAGAGAAAGAGAAGTTGAGCCTAGTGAAGTTTCTTGCATTAACTGAGTCTCAAGTTTGAGAGCTCAAGTATTTATACACAATGGAAATGGATAGTTCAAAACAGTTTGCTAAACCACATTATCGGAACAATTGAGTGGTAAACCTATTCTAACATAATGCCTACTCATCAGTAACAAACGGCTGAGCTGACATTAGTGCATGTGCGCTAAACGGAGATCTAGCTAATTCTCTATTACTGCCCCAGAAACTCAGAGGGAGATCCAACTGAGGTTTCGCAATCTGAGCCTCAGTAGCAACATAGATCACAACGAGTGCTTAGTTGAGTACCTTTTCATGCACAAAAGAGATATCAAACTGTGTGCTTTGATGGTGAATAAGGCACTGGACTGTGGCTCAATGCAGAGACTAAATTGAAATAACCTCAGCCAGCTAGAGCCAAGTTGTGATACTCCACTTCAGCACTGGATTTGCCAACCATTGTCTTGCTTTATAGACCACCAAGAGATCGAATTGGGACCAAGATAAAGGCATGCTTTTGAAGTACTATAGTGCCCGTACCCCGAGTCCGCACACGCATGAGCAGTAGCTTTAGTGCACGTCTCCATACCTTCTAGGCACCCAAGTGCCTATATTCGCATCCGTTACCCGCACTTTAATTGCGAATAAATAATAAAAACATAAAAATTATCATATTCCAATTAAAAAACGATCAATTTTTTTTTACAAATCAATTTACTAAAATATTTGAAAATTGAAATGAAGGTATTTAGCAAAATAAAAATATCCAAATTATTAGTAGTTAGATCATTTAATGTTTAATGGATAAATCATTTTGATTTTTAAAAACTGTAATATATATATATATATATATATATATATATATATATATATATATATATAGGTGCGGGGTGGGTACCGTTGTGCCCGTAACCGAGCTCTTTCCCATTTGTGCGGTTAACTACCTGCTCGCCATAGGTAACTTTTGCAGGAGCCCAATGGATGGGCCAAGTTGCCATCCTAACTCCAGGTTAACTACCTGCTTGAGATCATAAGTTGCCATCCCTCTTGAAACACTTTCAGCCTACGCTAGTGGAGATTTCCTTTTAAGTGTTACTGGGGTAGAAGCAAGAAGGAACCATATGAGAGTACGAGAAACAGTTTGAAGTGCTTTCTGGATCTCTCAAGATCACTCAGTCAAGATGTGTGGGATCTTTGTGAACAGAATCAAAGAGGAAATTAAAGCAGACCAATTCTATATGAAGCAATCACTTGGGTTTGTTGGTCAGGGGGAGTCTCATGGTATGGTTTGTAGGACGCAAAAAGCATTGTATGATCTCAACCAGAGTCACAGAGCATGGTTTAGTAGATTGAGTTCCGTTCTTCTGGATTTTGGCATGCTTCACAACAAAGTCGACGACTCAGTGTTCTATAAATATAAATCTACTAGCCAATGCATTTATCTTGTTGTATGTGACTGACATTGTAATCCCATGAGATGACCGAAGTAGTATTTGGGGTCCTAAGCGGCATTTATTTCAGCCCTTCCAAACCAAGGACTTAGCGGACTAAAATATTTCCTTGCTTTCATTCTAATTCATTTGAAATATTTTCTAATTCAATTTCCTTTTCAAGTGTGTAACTCGAAATGAAAATAGAAACCAAACATTATAGCCCTAAGAATAAGCTGATCTCTTAATATGTCTTTTGCTTTCATTCTACTTCAGAAACAGTTATTCATTTGTTCTTACGCTGCTCAACATCTCCGTCCACTGGGATCACATCGTGACTTGGAGTATATTTTCCGAATTTTGCTTTCGTACTACTTCAGAAACAAATGGCCCATTTAAGAGTTACCCTACATGATATGCCTGGAAACCTTGTACAGATGTAAAAAATATGGAGGTGCTTTATTTTGGTTTTACATCTCTTGGGTTCCCCTTTCAATGAAAAGTTTTCTACAATGAATATGATTTGAAGATTTAGAAAACCTATCCCGATAAACTTTAGTGTTTAAATGTTCCAGGAGCTACAATTCATTAGAAGTAATTTTGCACATTCAAACTTTCATACCTGATTAAGCTCGGCATCTTTCCCGGTTCTCTTATAATTCATACAGCATTCATAAGCCTCTAATAATTCCTGTCGATAGGCCTGCCATCAGAATAAAGTACTGACAATTATTTTCTAAAACCAGTAACAAAGCTAAAATATTATTTTGAGAATAATACTATTACTACTAGGATTTGAGTTTGGGCGTAACTCAACCTCAGAAGCCTTGTTGGGTGAGGATTTCCCTCCACTTATATCCACTATTTATGCTATATCACTATCTAATGTGTGACTCCAACAAATACAACCAATTATTATTCAAAGACAGCCAATTATCCATTACAGTGGTTTGAAGTTGGTTATCAGTATCTTATGATGCATATGATTCGCATCCCGATACGATACGAAATCACACAAAAATGATACGTATCTTAGAGTGTATCTATTTTGCACCTGTATCCCATCATGTATCTCGATACACACTGTTGTATCTTATGATACATGAATTTTGTTGAATCTTACGATACGAAATCGCACCGCTAAAATGCCTTCTCAAGTGGGTTTTTTTGGAAAATTTTCTTAGATGATATATAATAAGCCAAAAGCAATCCTTCTAAGTCCCTCATGTTAGATTGAGTAAGAAACAAACCTAGCACACTATGTTTTTGGTCTGCACTCCCTCCTAAAATGTGATTTTTTTTAAAACTTTAGGCCTTGTTTCTATAGGGGTTTAATCAAACACAATGTTATGTGTATTTATGACTTGATTTATTTTGAAGTTCATGTGTTTTTTTTACTTATGTTACTTAGTTTTACTTAAAAAAGTTATATATTTTTTGATCATGTATCTTACTATACGATACAAGATACGATTCACGATTCAAAAATAGGTCTTCCGATACACGATACGTATCTCGATTTGATAACCATAACTAACAACCAAGGCAAGGATATTATAACACAACCTCAATAAATATTCTCTCCATTATGGTAACATTGTTTTCCATGGCTCCTACTTCAAGCATTTCATGCAACGGCTCCAACACCTTTAGCATTCCTTCAATATTATGTTCACCAAAATAAAGACGGCTGCCTTCTTCCAGCGCTTCATGCCATAGTTCATGCCAAAGAATAGCAACTCTGATAAGTTCTTTTGATACAAGGTGTGCCTGTAGACAAAACCAGCTAATGGTTAAAAAAGGTGGAAATCTAACAAAAATAAACTTCGGATAGATTACTATCAAACCTGATCCACAAGTACACCACTATGCTGCCGAACTTTCTCCACAACCTCTTGTGCTGCAGCTTTGCGTAAGCTGCTTACTGATTTACAGGCCACAAGCAAAGGATACATGAGAGCCTGAAGAAAAAATTAAACATAGTCTTAAGTTAATAACAATTTGGCATCTAAACCATACATGACCACCAAAAGAATAAGAAACAGTATAATGTAATATCAGCCACAGACCTGTGGATGATTTTGTCCAATTTGAACCAAAAGCGATTGTATCAACTCTCGCATGGCATGGTTATTCGAGTGAATCCTGGCAATTATTTGAGGAAGAACTACAAGCCAGGTATTGATATTAAGTAGTGAAAACCCTTCCTTTAGGGCCACTTGAACTTCTGCTGTAGCTCCATGGTTGAACCATAGTGTCAAAAGTCGAAGAATATCCTGCAGTCAACACCACAGCAAGCTTACAATTAAAGGAAAAGGTACATAACTCAATTGGATTACCTGGCACAACAGATCATGCAGAAAACACGTGTAAAAATTATATTGAAAACAATAAGTTTTTAAGAATTGCACTGCTGATTGTTTAACATGTGTCAGTTTTTACCCAAATATGCATAGGCTTCTCAGAAAAAGGAATGAACAAAGAGGAAAAGAAAACCTTTGATCTCCTTCCTGACTATTTTTAAGATGCAAGGACTTTACAGTGTTGACAAGTAGCCAACCCCCACCTAGTGGAAAATGGTTTGTTATTCTAACTGGAATCATCAGACTCTCCTTTGTCAATTCAAAAATCAACTTGTTGATGTCTTTATTAAATCTGGATGCATATGATGTATATGCTCCACCTTCAGATTCACCAAAAAAAAATCCACATTGACGAGGAGAGTTGAGAAATAGTCATTATGATTGGTAAATTCCTTTCATAAATGATTCTTTCCCCTATAGTTTCCCCTTACTATGTTTTTCTTAGATGATATATAATAAGCCAAAAGCAATCCTTCTAAGTCACTCATGTTTATATATATGTACTTTCTTTTCATATGATATATAAGAAAATATTCACTCTCGAGTAAAACATAAAAACTTTTCTAATTGTTTGAAAAGAAGACTGCTCTGTTCTCAAGACAGGAATATATATATATATACACACACACACACATACAAGTTAACAACTCGGCCAAAAAAAATTGTCAAAAAAAAACTCAGCCAAAAATATATTCATCTATAGAAGTAGGAGTTACCTGTAAACTATTATCAACACCTTTAGAATTTGCTCCGCATGCTATAGAATGAAAGTATCCAGTGACAGCAGCAACAACAAACTGGGCTGCAATGTCAGGCAAACCTCTTGAAGTGTAATGAGATATCACTGCTGTATTGAACAATGCCCATTTATGCCAACCTTTGGCCCATTTATTTGCATATTGGGTAGCTTTTGTGAATGCATCAAGTATATCTACAAATATTGAAACTATATCAAAATTTGATCAACATAATTTTATTTAGAAGACCAAATTATATACTATGACAACTGTGCAAAATAGAATGGCAGAATTTTCTGAATGTGCTTTAGTGAAAATTCACAAAGGCTCTGTTTGGCAAAAAGCTAGCTTACAGCGGATAAGCTAGCTTACAGCGGATGAGGTAGCGGATTGAATTTAAAGTGTTTGGTAAAATTAGCAGTTGAAGTAACTTATAAAAATAAAATTACGTAAATAGACATTTGTAATTAATTAATGCTTACAAATGAGAGAGATATTCATTTAATGGAGGATAGGTGAGGAATTTAATTAAAGTAATGAGAGTAAAGTTGGGAGAAAAAATGAAACACTATAAGTTCAAACATTACTTCAAGTAGTGTTTCAAAAAACGCTAAAAGCTAGTTGTGCTAAACACTTACAACTGGCGGACCCACTATAAGCTAGCGGATGAGCATTGCCAAACAGAGCCGAAGTTTAATTTTTACAAATATATACCATTATAAGGAATGGAATGTTTTTGGTGAGGAGATGGAAGCCTATTTATAAGGTAAACAGAGGTATGGAAAGAGTGATCCCAAAAGGATAGAGGCAAGGAGGCTTGCGATAATGAGAGAGACCCGTATCAACAATGTGTCTATGTTTTCTCTCTATTACTCCATTTTGATGGTGAGTGTGAGGGCAAATGAATGAGACGATGGACCACTCCTATAGAAGCAAGATATTGACTGAAAGGGCGAAATTCTCCCCCCCAATCAGATTGGACAGCTTTTATCTTACAATTAAATTGGTTTTCAACAAGTTTTTGAAACTGTGTGAAGATAGAAAGAGCATCAGATTTGACTTTAAGAAAATAAATCCAGGTATAACGGCTAAAGGCATCTACAAAGGAGATATAATATTTGTAACCCATGGAGGACACCATAGGTGCAGGCCCCCATAGATCACAGAATATTAACTCAAGGGGATGAGAGTACACAGTAGTAGAGGGTTGAGAGGGCAATTTGTGATGTTTACCCACGCAACAAGCAACACAAAAGTCAATCTTATTTTTATTGATAATAGGTTTGTTACCACGAGAGAGCACACTATTTAGTACATGAATGTTTGGATGACCTAAACGGTTATGCCAAAGAGTACTAGTGGAGGATATGTGTATAGGAGCAGCAAACGTAAAACATTGGCTTGAGGTATGACTTGAGGAATGATTGACAAGGGAGTTGCTCTCTGCGAGAGGAAGGTCTGGGATATGGTAGAGACCATCGGAGCGCCTTTGCCACAAAGAAGAGTTGCTCCATCATCACGGGATTTAGCAAAACAATGAGAGGGTGAAATTGGAAAAAGGCATTGTTATCGATGTTGAAACGTTTAATGCTAAGTAAATTTTTGGTTAGTTGAGGAACATATAAAATATTTTGAAAATGGAGAGTACGTTTGGGATCAAAGGGGAAGGGGCAGATTCGAGCTAATAGAGTGAATCTTGAGCCTTGTCCATTACGAGAAGACATGATCCTCGACGACAGAGAGTGTAGTAGCGATGGCGGGGTTAGGAGGTATACGGACATATGGTGAGAAGCGGTGTATCACCAATCGATTGCTAGCGATAAATGTCGGAGCGAGCTTGAACAAAGAAATGCTTGAGAAACCATTGGTTGAAAGAGAGCTGTTGAGGCACCACGACTTCTTTGAGGCCACATAGTAGCGAAGCGAGTAGGTGGTGCTGCGATGCGACACTAGGATCTTGCCGAGACGATGAGTATTAGCCGTGGGAGGAACATAGCGGGCGCACATATTGATAGGGATTGCCAAAATTAGGGACCATTGCGGGAGCGTGAACCGAGGTGTGTATCTGTGATAGCAAAAACGAAAAGCAATCGTGGCGAAACCTAGAGCAAACTTGACATTGGACATTGTTGCGACCACGTCCCACGACCACCACCACTACCAAATCGCCACCTCTACCACCACGAAAATTACCTCAGATGCGATGAATTGAGTGCGTGGTATAGTATCGCCGATAACGGCGATGTTATCAATAGATGTAGGTGAGATTCGATCTTAGAAATTGCACGTGATGATTCAAGGAAGCAACAACGATAGCAACATCGGTTTGCTTGGCAATTCTACTCTCGTGTGCAAGTAATAGTGCCTCAAGTTCCTCAAATTCAAACCACTCCAGATTTTGTGGACAAAAGGGTAGTAATAGATTCATATTCTACAGGCAAGCCTTGAAGAACAACATCATCTTTTTCTTGCAAAGAAATAGTCTCGCCAATAGAGAGTAATGCATCAGTGATCGTTTTAAGGCGCGCGAAGAATTCGATTATGGAACATTCACCTTTCTTCGTGTTATGCAACTCGCACGGAAGGCTGCGTGCTTGCGCTTTTGTCTTTGCGTGCGAATGCTGATGAATTTTTTCCCAAAGCTGGAATGTGTAGCGACATCCGATTACCTTGGCGAGAATTGAAGGTGATAATGAGGACTGAAGCCACGCAGCGCAGCAACTCGATCCTGCGCAGCTTCCCTTTCATATATATATTCTACTTATCTATTAATATTCACACACACACACACACACACACACACACACTGTGAACTGAAATTTACAAGGCGGGTAGTTAAAATATCTCTATTCCCTAAGATGGGTTGAACCTATTTTACTAGCTGTACATTGAATCTAACCTACTTGGAAAATGGAAACATTAAATGTGGATTTATTTCCAACAGAACATCAAATTTGAGTTTATTTCCAACAAGTAAAAACCTTTTATGGACTCATCCACCAGTTCAGGAGAAAGCGACCACTGCCAGGACCCAAGTTTGAGATAAACACGAGCAAGGAGAGGAACACTTGGATTAGTATCACTAGTGAAGCCCGACTGTGTAACAGGCTGAGTGTTGGGTACACTTGAAAGTTCCATAGCAAAATTCTAGGCCAAGTAAAGCAGATAGATAATTGGCAATGGATATCAGAGCTCAGGTAAGTATTCAATATACAAAAGAAAGACACATAATACCTGTAGCCTAACAAATGCTTCTCCGCGATTTAAATCCTCTCCAACTGACCACTGGTACTTCAAGTACGCCAGCATTACTTGAGGTGGGCCAAGATATCTTTCAGTTTCAGGGGATATTTCAGGGTCATACTGATGGATTGAAAAATAACTAGTCAGGTATACAAGTGTGAGAATTAGCAAATTAACCTTCATAAACCAGGTAAATAGTACAGACCTGTAAAAGTTTAATTAAAGTGGCTCTTGATTGGCTAATGCGCCCACTTTTTCTGCAAAGAGAAGCAAATTTGAGCCATGTTTCAATGTCTTGCTCAGGAGGCAACACAAGTGTTCTAACGGTCAAAAGTGCCTGCCAAACCTGCAAAAAAGGCATCAGAAAATCAGCGGAAGGAAATGAAAAGCCCAATTTTGCAAAATGTTAATTATGCAGATAAAGTTTGGGTTGTAAGAGCACATAAAAACTTAAGTTGTTAGTGGTTTCAAAATGAATATAGGAAATCACAACATCACATTTTAGAGGCACAGCTCCTATAGTGACAAGGTGTGGATTTTACAGAGATTTATTCCAGCTGACATGCTTTAAAGCTTGAAATCTATGATATATTTTGTTTAATGAAATCTCATAAAATCAGCAAATCTCTATTTATTGACACCTAAATCTACTTGCTTCGAGTAATTAAGGGAGGTTTTTGGTCTCCTGACACCTATCACATGCAGAAACAATTGTGTGGGTTAGCGGTCTCTGTTCTTTCTTGAAGGAACAGTCAGACATCCCAATACTGTTTGAATTACATCCCTTCAAACAACCCTTATATCAGCAAGTTCCATCAGCTCACACCTGCTTTGAAAAGCTTTTTGGTTCTGAGTTTGGCCTTCGCATTCTCCGTCTCAGTACTCTCTGTTTCTCAGTCTGTGTTTCCTCTTTCTCTGGCCAAGCTCGTGCTAGGCAGTTACTTATGCAGTCATTAATTGTGCAGTAGGTGGTTAATTGTTATGCTAACTATGTAACAGTTATGTAGTAGGCAGTTAATTAGCAGTTATATAACAATTTAAAAGGGACATGGGGACGAGGGGAAGGGGGTCGATTGTTTTGTCAAGTGGGAAATAAATAATATGAAGATCCAATTACACACCTCAAAGTTGTTCTTTACATTTCTCTCCATAAAATGAAAATCATGTTTAAGCAAACATAAAACATTCCATTGTGAAAATCTGTTTACCTCAACATTGTTCTTGACTCCTTGAATACGTTGGTTCCACATATTGCGAATAAGAGCTCGCCGCTGTTCAGCAACTCGATCTCGAATAGGAAGTGTACAGTAATCAATCACCTGGGAGAAGAGAAGATCTCTTTATAATATGGTGATGATTGTTATACTTGAATATATTGGTTTGAATTGCTTGAGAGAAATTACTCTCAGCCTTGTTATTTAAAACCAAGCAATTACAACCAAATCCCTTGATTATAGGGATAAGAACCAAAAATCCTAATCTAAAGGAAACAAATCATATACATATCTCAATTGTCACATTAAGTAAATGATAACACACCATCTTAGAATTTGAGTTGGACCGTACTCAACCATACAAAATCATATACATATCTCAATGGCAGACCTATCACCTATGTCTTCTTCAGGGAGTTCACTTGAACCCCCTAAAAAAATATATGCTATTTTTACACCTATATAATTTTTTTAAGCCCCCAGAAATTTTAAATTTACATTAGTATTCCTAATTTTGCACCCAAATGCACCAAGATACAACTTTGAACCCCATAATCTTGGGTCCTAGATCCGCCACTGTCTAGAGCGTGACAAATGTATGGAATAATAGAGATTTTGCCCAATAACAGATCCATAATAGTTTCTGATACCATCTTAGAATTTGAGTTGAGTCTAACTCAACCCTACAAAACTGGCTTGTAGGGTAAGATTTCCCAAACCTTATAAGGATTACTTAACTAAGGTCAGTGTTGTCAATGGCGGATGGTGTTTTATGGCGGAGAGCCTAAAATCTGCCATTTTAGGCCGCCATAACCGTCATAAAGCCGCCATAAACCGCCATCCTTCACAAATTGGCCATGGCGGTTTTCAAGAAATCCGCCACCGCAATCTGCCATGGCGCCGCCATGGCCGATATTTGACAACACTGACTAAGGTCATATCTTTATTCCATTTGGCACTTCAACAAAAATGACTGAAGGTAAGACTTCTAAATGCAAACCTCTTCTAGCTCTGATAGTTGTTGAACACGAACCATATTGCTGTAAGCACGTTCATAGCTCTCCAAAACCTGGAGGTGGAAAAAAAATCATATGGCAGCAAAATTTAATAGAATCAAATAAAGAATAAAATCACTTCACACAAACATCACATGGAAACAATAAAAATATCACACTAGGCAAAGAAAGCAATTGGAGGAAGTCTAATCTGGTATCAACCAATGTATATCATTGAAATTAGAGATATTTATAGGAACCCAAGACATAGTTTTTTTAATAGACATTGTTATTCAGAAAGCTCTCTATGGCTTCACGCATGCTCCCAGGGCTTGGTATGAACGATTGAAAAAAACTCTGCTCAGCTTTGGGTTTGTCACTAGCAAATGTGACCCCTCACTACAGGTCTATGTTTAGAATGGGTGCTCAGTGTACATTTTCATCTATGTAGATGACATTATCATCATTGGCAGCTCTTGAGTTGTAGTCCAGGATCTCATCAACAAACTTACTATTGTCTTTGCTCTTAAGCAGTTTGGGGCCTTACTGGCTAGCCTTTTCCAATAACTCTCTCAAGCTTGTTGTTCACATAGAAATCTAATTGTAGAAGGCTTCTGTACAACAACAAAATTTGGAATAAAATATAGAAGAGTACTTTAGAGGGCATGGAGAAGGGCACTAAAGTTGCTCACCATGTGGGTACGGACTAGGATACGGGCACTTTTTTCAAATGCGGGTATGGAGACGGGCACTATAGTACCCTGCCTAGAAGGTGCTCATTGTCATCCATATCCAAACCAACCTCAAACTAACCAAATCCATTGAGCAACAACTTGGAGGAATAGGCATCATCTATAATGGCACCCTGCCACCCTATCACAACACATCTAGATAAATTTCAACCCTCCATTTCAAACATCAAATCTTGTATCAATTTTGTATGCTTGCTGTAACCCTACTTGATAAATAGGGGACCAATCTACGTATTTTCATCATTCAAAGTATTAGAAATTAAAGTGTGTTTAAAATAGAGTTTCTCTGTTTTCATTCTAGTTTTGTACCACAATGTTATATGAATAATAATCACATATACTACAAGGTTTTGCATAGAAGTCTCATTGCAAAAGGCTTATGTACATGAGTCAAGGGAAACTCATTCCAAAAGTTTAAGTTATTAGTAGTAGAAAGGCTCAAAAATAGTTTTTATAAATTTCTCTTACCAATATGTGATGTTGATTTTAAAAATTCTTCAACTTTAGACATTCTCAAACTCAAATTACATGAATGTAAGCACGTCGAGATACTTATAAATGATGTCTTCTCTAGTATGATGATTGGTGAATGTACAGCATATGGTAGAGCATGTGACTTAAATGCAAAAAAATAAAATAAAATCATATTCCTTTCCCAAAAGGACACTGATATCAGAACTATCAGTTAAACTTTTTCCTATCAAATGACAATGTACTAAGTGATTAAGGCATGATGTCCAATATATGTACAAAAATATTGGATTACAAATTAATCAATGCTAAAGAATAAAATCAGTACGAAATTTTTATGACAGAAACTCACTAGGGCGGCAAGCTCTGTGGCCAGACATTTTCTGGCTCTTTCAATACAGTCGCGTGCTTCATCATACTGCCAAATAGAATTAAATAACAATAAGTAAATTTGAATTACACCGAAAAGACTTCTTATTTCAAAGAGGTTTACCTAAAATTCTGAACAGAACAAAAAACCAAGAGTAGCAAATGTCTCAAGAAGACAAGATACCTTTCCTCGGTGAACTGATAGAACAGCCCTGAAGAAGGGACCGTTACTACTTAAATTACTAATCGAAGTGTTGTTTGCCAAGCTTCGAATTGTGGTTTCATCACCATTATCTAATCGAGAAACATATACTTCCATTTGATCCCATTCTCCCATGTTCCAAGCAGCATTAGCAGCCTAAACCAAAAAGATCACTACCATAAACACCAAAAACACAGGCAGTGCCAAATGTCCATCACACATGACAAGCGTGTAAAAACCAACCATTGTTGCTATTTCAAGACGAATGACTCGATCAGATGGGGACCAAAATCCATTACATAGATTACTCAACTCTTCCCATCGAGCCAATGCAGCAAGGCATCTCATCCTACCTGCAAAGTAAGCTACAGGCTGACATGTTTTCCTAACAAAAAAAAAAATTCCCACTACTGGTAAGGCAAGCTACATAGATGAAAAACCATCATAAAGTCTTATCCTAAATAAAGTTTAAAAAGATAGTCAAAACTTGAGAATAATTGATATACAATTGAGGATATTTACATAACATATAGGGGGAACAAATCTTTTATTGTATCTCAATTGCTTATCAAACAAAACATATCATATCTCAACACTCCCCCTGTTAGACCCTTAGTAATGTAGATTCTGAGCATACCATGCCAAAATTGGTGAATTGTCGAAGCACATTCAAATAAGAAAGCTACAATGGAAGGAAAAGTCATGATTACAGACCTAAAGTGGCATCCAAGAGAAGATCTGGACTCGTTACTTGAGAGGCCTTTGCAGAATATGCCAGGAGGGCATCATCCCATCGCTGCAGTTTCTCATACCTAATGTACAAGTCACTAATCTTCTCAAGAGTTTGTCTGAGATATAGACAAAAGTTGCATACAAAAAGGAACAACGCAACGAATGTAGACATTAATATGTCAACCATTACCAAGACTCCTTAAGTTGAAAATCAAGATGCTGCTGAGCATACGTCAATATTCCAACTGCAGCCTACAAAAGTAAATGTTTGATTGAAATGCAGAGATAGAAAAGTCAAAACTATGAGAGCTGCAGCCGAGTGATAAACTTGACAGTAAATATTTATAAATCAACCTCGTGCTGGTGTAATTGGTTGTTTATATGAATAAGAGCTTCAACTATAGCAATTGGGTCAGCATCCATCTCCTTAGAATGTGCTCGTTCAAATTCTGCTTCTTTGTAGTGCAAAGCTTTTGCAAACGCGCGACACTGTATGGTATAAGAGAGTAATAACACATGAAAGGGATAGGGGAAAGTGAGGAAAAATATCCAATATAACCAGGTTAAAAAGTTTAAAAGAACATATGCATCAGGTGAACACACACACCTGAAAAGACCAAAAGAAAAAAGAAAAGAGAAGACCTTCTCTGCAAGAGCACCAAGAAGGCAAATATCAATTGGAAGAGGTTTATCATCATGTTCCATGAACTCAGCCTGCAGATTCAATTAGTAAAAGTATAAAATTCCAGTAGCAAAATATCAGAGTCCGGTCTAGCTCCGTGCATCTTCAAAATCAATATTACTAACTCATGAATGAGGTCTAACTATTGCTTCCAAAAATACCAAGTTGACAGGAAATTATTTCCATAAAACAACATGTTTGGGGCAATAACTAATTGATGAAAGAACCAAAACATTGAATCGTTTTCTACACAAAAGTGATAAATAAACAACAATGGCAACAAAACCATTCACTAATAGATGGGGTCAGCTACGTGGATCGAACAAAGCAATCTATTCAATTGTCACATGAATTAATAAATTAATAAATCTAAATAGATCCAAGTCCTTTTAATGGTTTGCACCAGGAGTTTAGAGGTTCTCTCACATGGCTGAATCACCTAAGGTGAGACTCTACCATCTGTTCCTCAATAAGTTCAACCCATTTTTCTCTCTAATTCGCTCATTCTCAATCCTACATGTGTAAACAGTACGTACATTTATGCACCGCAACATATGGATATCTACAACATTGAACCTGCACCATTATTGGCTATTAACCACCCAACATTCAATTCCATACAATTTCAAATATTATAATGGTCGTATAGTGTTACGTTAAAAGCACACTTTGAGCAAGTGTACTCCACCACAGAATCAGTATTAAAAATCATCGTCTCCATAGGGATTAATTAAAATGCAACTAAAGAGAGACGCCTAAGGTCACGGTTTATTATTTATTATTTAGACGAACAATTGCTTAAGTTGTTACGATAACAAGATAAAAAGAAATAAATAACAAGAATAAAAATGCAATTAAAAAGAGACGCCTAAGGTCACGGTTTCACTTGCAAGCTTCAATTCCCATGTTTCTAATTCTACTTGAATTCCTTTATTTTAGTCGATTACCAATCCCTTTACTAAAGCTATTAATCTGTTTGGGTTCACGATTAATATTTTTTTTCTGAATTAATTCCTTGTTTGGTCATTCAAAGAATTTAAACAAGAAAAGCATAAAAAACAAAAATATATTAAGGTTTGGTCAAGTAATAATTATAGTTTCAATTATCCTATAGATCCACCAATTAATTGCATTACGATGAATTAATTGATTATTAACATGAAAAGGGTGAATTCTTCATAAAACAATTCCAAATTTCCAATAAAAAGATAATAGGATGTCCTCTAGACTCTAGTTGATCATCATCCATCAGTATCTGAACCGCAACTTAATTCAGGACTAGATACTTCTTTCACCAGAACTAGTGGACTAACTGCTCAATCCAATGCCACATATAATTACACTATATATTTGAGTGATTGAAACCTAATAGAGGAAAGTTTGGCAAAAATTATCACAATTCAAGGCATCACAGTTAGCTTAGCCATTTTCAAACCATTTAATGGTATAGCTTAGCCATTTATATCAACCCAAAATCTACTTGATGGACCTATAAAACCATACCTCTAAAAATAGATTATTCCCATCAAAATACAACCACGTTGTTAAACTCCAATTTCTGGAATGATCATATTTATACATATAAAACCATTCACGTGTTTTTACCTATTAGCTTAACCTTTTGAATTAGTTGGTTCAAGACATGGTATCGGATCCTTTATGATCTATGATCAAGTGTTTACAGTTTGATGCTTCTCCCCCCGTCCCGCCTCAAATCTTCTAAATAAATGATGAAACATCAAGAAAAGGTTGGCTGGGCTTGTGCATTGTTCACGCTTCAAGCTCAAAGTGCTCATGTATGAGGTGGTGTATTAGATACAAAATCATATATCTCTTACTTCTATTAGCTTAAGCTTTTGGGATATTTAGTATTAATAAAAAACTGAAAAGAAATATGGAAATAAATTAACATATATGAAGATAGAAGCATCAACATATAAATCCATACAAAAGGGCAACTCGGTGCTAAAAGATTCCTGCTCTGGAAGAGTCAGATCAACTATAGGCCTTATACCTTGCATTTCCAGAACATTTGCAAAAAGCTGATTCACATATATGACTAGAATAAAAAATAAGTAGAAAGTATATATATATATATATATATATATAGAGAGAGAGAGAGAGAGAATATTCAATAATGTATGAATATATGATTTGAAATGTAACATCAAACGCAAACAATAGTTGTGTGCATACAATTATGTTACCATCAAAATTATCTAAATTGCTTGGCGTCCAAATGTATTACTGTTTCATATCTTCAGTAGACTCTCACTTTTGGCAATTTTCAAAAAAGATGTACTCCATCACTAAACTTTATGAAGAAAATACAGAAGAAATGTCATAATTCACATTCAAGATTCAATATAATCACCAAGATGGGAACCTACCAAGTTGAGAAGTGATGCCAAAATTTCTGGAGTAATAGATTGAGAAGAAAAGGCCATCTCTAGATTCCGCACCAACTGTTCTTGGGTAACTTCACACAGCTGTGCCCAACAGCTGACAAATCCAGCTGCAAACAATTCTCTTCCAATAAAAGGCTGTAAAACCCAGAGACAAGTGAAAAATCAGATAGGAAAAATCAACCACACCAATGTCAAAATGAATACTACAAATATTGAGTGAAACCTGCAACTGTGCAAGCCTAGCACAGGTTCGTAAGGCTGGAGAAGGAGATTCCTTTAGAAGTTGAATGCTAAAATGTCTCATCCATTCTGCCCAGTCTTCCTTTGTACTTCGCTGAGAAGTCTCCCCGGCGATCCGTAATCGATCATCATTTACCTGTATGAAAGTTTTCAATCCCACAACAGGAAAAATGAACCTACAGAAATAGAATCCTCCAAATTGTATTTCTGTAAATCTTACTTCCAGATTTCATTTACCACACTTCAAACTTGTATGTAAGGTACCCTCTTGCTCCCAAGTCGACTGGTTAGACGATACCTTACATACAAGTTTGGAGTGTGCTCAATGTAAGGTACCCTAATACTTCTGCAAAATATTTTGACTGTCATTTTCTTAGAGAAAAAATTCTCTCTGGAATCTTCAGAACTTCTTTCAGTTCTAAGGAACAATTTGTTGATAACTTGATATATTTACTGAATCTCAACGGGTCCTCAAATAACTTACATGTGACAAAATGGTGCATATGATGTGCATGCCCCGCAATGAGGGGGATATTGAGATATTATTATTATTATTATTATTATTATTATTATTATTATTATTATTATTATCCTTTCCTCATTATTAGGGTTAGCTGATTTGATCCCATAATAATAGAATCATGATAGAATCACAGTCCTATCTAAATTATACCTCTCATGTAAATAAATATTTGTACAAACCTTATAATTATTCAATGAGAATTATTCTGATTCAACTCCAACAATTTTCTAAAAGGAAAAAGATTTTAATTAAATTAAAAAATGTCAATATAAAAGTAACATTATATATACCAAAACAGAAGCTGGCCACATGGGAGGCAGAATTGTCACAATTTTTAATCAAGAAAACTGTCACTACATTAAATTATCTCTCATACAATAATACATCTAACGAGAATTGCCAATAATCCCAAATCCAATCCAATACAGGGAAAAACAGCATTGACAGTATACTAGGTTTACTATTTTTATTCTATTGCTTATTCTCGGGGATTCCTAATTAATTCTGGGAATAGCCTATTCTTTGCTTCCTTATTTACTTACCCGTCTTCTCTATTTATGTAATTTTTGATCATTTCAATAAAATAAGAGGTAATACTTTACCAACTCTGATCTTAAACAGAAACAGCAATCTATTATTTTTGTGATTGATGCAAATGAAAATTTAGATTACAAGGAACTGTTTCTACTTATTTATAGAGTTCTAAGACAGTCACACTCACAGCTGTCATCTAAATGAATGAGGTTCAGTTATTTACAGATTGAGTTCGAAGATGGTCTAGTGAATAATCCCATACAGTAAGGTCTATGCTAAGAAATGTAATACGTTTATATGACTGAGTGATGCTACTCCTAATACAAAGCAAATGGAAGCAAGCTAAGTAGATCTATTTCTCAGTGGCTCAAGGCAATAACAAACCTATAAAAGGACAAAAAAAACTTTGCAACTCGTTGCAAGAGGGTACCTGGTGGCCGTTCAGATTGTGAGCATCAGACCCAGCTGCATAAGGGTCAGTCTCCATATCATCTAAAGGATCACTAATGACCACAACAGGAAGCCTTCGATTAAGTTTTTGAGTAATTGTGGCCCCAAGGATTAGCGGCTCACGTCTCTGTAAACGCCCTTCAATTTCCTCAAATTCCTTGTGCTGTTGTAATATAACACTTTTAGAATTTTAAAGGGGAAAAAATTTACCAATTTAAAGGCAAAAAGTAGAAAAAAAAAAGATTTGAAAAAATAAAGACCCGCAAGTGATGTTTCAGTAAAAGTTTATGTATTGATGGGATAAAAATTGTGAAATCCTCGCCAAGGGCATGAGCCAGACAACAAAGTGCATTAACGGCATCCTTTCGGAGCTCATGATTTTTCCTGTAAATTAGAAGTACAATTGATTGACATCACAGGATCAGCTAACAGAGAATGAAAAAGATGGTATAAAAATGAGTTGAAGGTGCAAACTAAGCAAATTAAATGATCCAAGGAATTCTAATATAGTGTAAAAGCTGGATCACGTCTTTGATGGCCGATATCAATTACATAAAAGGGTTGACAATTTTTCAAATCCAAGGAGGATTATTATAAGTTGGTGATTTAGAGCGCAACAAACAACAAAGAAGCAAGGAACAATCTCAAAAACATTCAACGTTCAATTTTCAGCAATAAGCTGTCATCCGTGAGAGAGATAACATGGCTTATATAGGTTACTAAACAAGTTTTTAAAACCTATTAAGGCAAAAAACCCCACACATATAACTCAAGGAAAATTAATGTAACATAAGAGATAAAACCATATTCAGCTGGGGATAAGATAACCCTAACCAAAAACCCTAAATTCCCAAATTATAGATAACTATTGCCTAAATCCTCAGTTGCATACTCCCAGTTCCAACTTACAGTTACATTTAAATTAAAATTTATCATAAACATCAATTCCCCAGAGGGGACAACTCTCCCTGTGTTGGAGAACAAGCTGTGAAGGAGTTTTGCAATTCCTTATAAACCACTTGATTATAATAGTAAGATTGGACAAAGTACATAGAAGCTGTAGCATAAGATAGTTCCACCAGTCATTCAGAATGAACTGTCTGAGGACTCCATGGATGTGCATGCATACCACTGTTTCACAATTCACAATTTACTTTGACATAAATCTCTGTATTATCATTAATCATATGCATTAACAAAGATCTCTGTAATTAGATGTAAAAAGAGGTATGGTACTGAATATTTGTTGTGTATTGATCATTACATGGCGTATCTATATATTACAAGAGTCCAGAGTTATTTACGTAATAAATACAAATGATCCTTATATGTGAAGGAGGACTCGATCATACTGTGATTTGAAAAAACATCCATTAGAATGAAATTCAAAAAAAGACATTATTGTCTTTACCAAACTGACTTACAGTAGCTAGATCTTTGGTAATGGAGGGAAGACATAATAAGTTATTTAAATGAAATTTACCATTGCAAGATGTTGGTAAAACAAAGGATGCTGAACCAATGGATTTGATTAGCAAACCTTGGCCGTTTCTAGAAAACATGCTCCTAATTTTGTAGTGGGGTAGAGTGCAGCAAACGCTGTTGGTTAGAAGTAATGTGATGCGATGCCCCAAAATCAACGTACCAATTTCGAGACAGCTGTGAAGGATCTGCATTTGCATTATGTGCTTTTGGCGACTCAGAAGAAAGACTGGGGCTGCTGAAAGGTGCTAGTGCTGGGATTAGCTTGGGATCTAGCTACTGAAGGGGGTGGCTAGAATACAGCAAGCTGTGAGAGCTGAGAAAATGGTCTATAGTTTGCTGAAACTGACAGGGGAATGGTGGTAACTTTGATGGATCAGTGAAGAGTGAAAAGATGCTTGCTGCTGCGGAAATTACTGTGAACTCTGCTGCTGATAAGGCTGTTGAGGTGTCTGTGGAACATAATTGACATTGAACCGGTGATAACAAACTGAAGCATGAATGCCAAAACTTATAACAGACCTGGCACTGCAAATTACTGTAGCCACCACAGCCACCCCTTCCTCTATTATGTGCATTATGAATTCCACTGTACTGCTGTTCAAATCCAGTGTTCCGAGTAAGTTGGATTAATGGACCTTCCAACGAAAGAAACTGAATTGGAGTTTGAAGATTGATGAGAATCAAAAAAAAAATCCTATGAGCTTTATGCCGGAGCAACTTGCTGTTTTCAAACCAGAAAATTGTTATCATTCAGCCTTTCAATAATGATGAACGGAAAATGATTGGGTGATGCTTGAACAGGACTCGCGGGTGCCAGAAAAGGATTTCCCGACAAAGAAGTCTAGTCTATTGCAACAATAGACTCGTGAACCAAGGATGCTGCATTTGTGGATCTGGTGGTTGCGAATTGATTGGATCTGCCCACGGAGAAGGATTTTCCAGTGGTTGTTCATCAGGCCAATAAGAATATGGTAGTGGAGGGATCAAAGCCATTGATTAGGCTTTGGAAGCTCTAGAGAGTAAACACCATAATCGTTTTGGATCTAGGGTTTCATAGTTGAGAGAAACAGAGAACATAACTGTAAATTTGAGAAACTAAATTGTATTTCTGAATCTGTCTTTTTGAGTGATAGAAATATAGAAGGACTGTTATTTGAGAAATGATTTTCATTACAATTGATTGATTACAAATGAAGGCATTGATTGCCTTATATAGGAGATACAAAGACTAACTGCAGTTGGTTAGATTAACCACTGCATAACAGACTTGTTAGTTAAGCAGAAACAGTTAGAATAACTAACTGAAACAATACAAACAGAACATAGTAAGTAAAACTAACTGTAACAGAATACTGTTACACTTAGGCTAAGCTAAATACAAGGTAAACCTAACTAGCTTATCATATTCTCTAATATTGAGCACTAGACTCAGAATTACATGCTAAAGTTTATTAAATAAGAAAACTAATTATAACTTTTTTTTGACAAAAGAAAACTAATTATAACTAAACTTATGAGATAAACAACAATAATATTCAACAATAATATCAAGATATTCTAAGATACTTCTTTATATTCTAAAATTGACAAACTCTGACATCTATAGACAGCTTTCACCAACACAGCTATTACTAACAAGTGAGTAAACTAAGTACAGGTTACACATACTGAAAACATAAAGCAAATACACTGGCTGCTTGATATATCTTTAACATATTTTGATCTTTTAGAATTTGCAGACTCACCCATCCAAAACCAACTTCAAATGATGAACTAAAGAGGATATGTGACCTGTGACCTGATGATAAAGGGGAAAAGACCTAATATCAGACTAGAACAATCAAGAGCAAATAAGATAAGCAAAAATATCATGTTAATTAGCATAAACAAATCCAACTTTATAATGTGAGGGTGAATACCAACCTGCACACGTGGGATCAATCTTGCCAATGTTTTAATTGCAGCACATCTTATGTCTGTCGAGGCATCCAACTTAAACAAACGAATAAGAGCAGGAAGAAGTAGATGCATGTGTTCATCCAAAGTCCCTGCATGACCAGAAACAAAATCGTCAGTTTGCCATATCCAGCCACAAGTAGTTGATAATATCCCCATGAAACTGAAAATATGAAACCTGTTTTTTCCATTAGTAGCACACCTTTCTATCTTTTCAATTTCAGGTATATTTCAATGATGCATGTCACATACACCAGCCATTAGCAATTTAAACAGAACGGTAACAGCGCGCGATTTACACAATCTAAGCTTAGGAAGTTGATTGATTGATTTAATTTAATCGGATGAACAAGGGGTACGTTGCACATAACCAAAAGTCAATGTCGTCTTGTATGATTTAGCACATAAATAAAAATACCCAGAATATGTTTCAGGAAAGAATACAAACCACCAAACACTTCTAGAGTGTGGAGAATATCAGGAACATAAGTATAGTCATTGCAACGTTCTGCATCACTGATGACCTGTATACAACTCGGCAGAATAACTGGAAGGTATGTTTTAAATTCATCGTTAAGAGCCAAGCAAAGCTGTTCAACCAGGTGAAGTACCTGTAACATTCAAGAAGAGAAAAAACAAATACAAATCTTAAACCATGAGAACCAATGTTTTGGTTACTCTACCAAAATTTGAGGAAGCTGCAACACTAACTGGATAACCAATGGCAGGACGAGCTGGAGCAGGAAGAGAGAACAATGACCAAAATTCAGAAATTATAGAAAGCAAATCTTGCATATATTTTCGAATGTGCTGCACAATAGCATCATAATTGAGCCAGTAAGCAAATGAAAATAATGATCATGCAAATATTGGAAGTGTTTTGAAGAGACTAAAAAGTACCTGGCGCACAATGGACACAAGAGTTCCAAGCTTCCAAGTTATAAAGTCCTTTAAACTATCTTCACATGTCCTGACAGTGTGAAAAAGATCCGGCAAAACCTACCAGAAGGATAGGCAAAATCCATGGTTCAATCAAAGAAAACTATACCC
Organism: Oxytropis ochrocephala; assembly: GCA_020916435.1. Taxonomy (NCBI): domain Eukaryota; kingdom Viridiplantae; phylum Streptophyta; class Magnoliopsida; order Fabales; family Fabaceae; genus Oxytropis; species Oxytropis ochrocephala. Next base: position 2,071,981 of record CM037092.1, on the reverse strand, counting down.
ACCACCCAAGTATCCCAGTTATGAAAATGAATTCAAATGTCATAAATAAGTTCCAAGAAAATAAGAAAGAAACCAAAAAACAACAAACATGGACTAAAAGAGGGTAGAGGGAACTAAGGTCCATACAAATGCAGGTTTAAGGACTAACCTTTGGCAAGTATGGAACGCAGCCAAGTCCCATTGACTGACCACAAACAAAATTTCAATCATATTAGCAGTGAGTATCAAAAACATATGGAAGAATTACTGTAATTCAACAAACTTAAACTAATTAAAGAGAACACTTCAAGGTTCTTCAGTTTTAAATATCAGGATAAGGAACTCAAACTAGTTTACTTAGTTTGAAAGGAATTTTTTCTAATATTATTTTTACACTATCATTCATGCACAGAAGTATTGATATAGAAAATGTTATTTGAACATCCAATTTGGACCAGAATCAACAACAACTTTGCTGATTAAAATGCAGTTCCCATATGAGTCGAGTTGCACCACCTGTTGTAAAATCATAACCTTCTAGGTTTTTCACCCAAGTTTTACCTTTATCCCCCCCCATCTTTTATCTATCATCAAACTAGTTGGCCTCCTATTTTATGTTTAATAACAAAGCACATCCTCAAATGCACTTTGCATTATACACACAAATCAAGCCTGAAGTTCGCAGAGTTGGTGCTTTGAAGATCTGGCCATGATGTTTGTAGAAACCCATAAGCTTCTCACTCTTCTTTGTAAGTGAATGACCTATTAGTTCTACAGTGCACCTGTGGTGCACCAGATTGCATCCTCCTTTTAATACAGTTTCTGTTTTCTAGTGTTTAACAGATTGAGAAATATAATTGTAAATACTGTTGTACAAACAGTTAGAGTTAATTTTCAGTTGTACAAAACTGTTAGAGATTAGTTTCAATGGTGCATAGGTTAAGCACCTTGTAGTGTAGGATAAGCAGCTACTATAAATGCTGCAGTGTAGTGTAGGATAAGCAGCTACTATAAATGCTGCAGTGTAACAGAATTCTCCTCAGTGAAAACGGAATGAAAATCACTCACAATATTTTCTATCTTTCCTCTCTACAATTCTTAGATTTTACATTCTTTGACTTCACTTTTTATGGTCAAACACTCTTTTTTCTTTTCATATTTGGGGTTTTTGAACCATAAAACGAGTCAGAGGAGCCAGGAGGAGTCAATGACCATAACAAAAGAAGTGACAACGTCAATGGATGCCAGGAAGGTGGTGTGTGTATCTCACATGCCAATGAAAACCACCAATAAAGATCTCATTCATGAGTTTGTGATAAGAGCTCTGCCAATAATATATGGAGGAACAATCTTGGTAGTAGATAAACAAAGGTGTATCCTTGGACACCCAACAACTATATCTATACATGACTGGTAAGCCTTGGTACTTGGTAGTAGCTAAAACTAGGGTGAGCGTGAGATGGTTTAGGTAGCCCTTCACTAGACCCTAAATTTTGACAAGGGCAATTTTTAAGACCTAGGTCCGACCCTACACCCAAATTTAAAATCTGTTTTTCAATTTTTAAAAATTGTTTGGGTAACTTATTTTGTAATCCTATTTTAAAAAACTGTTTCTTGTTTTCTTGTTTCTAAAACTTATATATATATATATATATATATATATATATATATATATTAGTTGTTTTAAAAAA